>CP053454.1:47571546-48171546 GCA_022644695.1 Cenchrus purpureus
TTTGTTTGCAAGAGACTAAAAGGCAGCATTTTGATCTCAAGTTTATTAAGAACTTTTGCCCAGCCTCTTTTGATGCCTTTGAATATCTACCTTCTGTGGGTGCTTCTGGGGGAATTATTACTATTTGGAAATCTGCTCAATTCACTGGTTCTTTGGCCTTTAGCAACAACTTTGCAATCTCTATAGATTTCCACTCTAATCATGATCAATCTGAATGGGTCTTAACAAATGTTTATGGCCCTTGCACTCCAGAAGGAAAATTAGATTTCATCCAATGGTTCAAAGATATCCAAATGCCAGAGGATGTTGACTGGCTTGTAGTGGGTGACTTTAACCTCATCAGAGGGCCTGAAAACAGGAACAAACCTGGTGGAGATGTTTCTCTCATGCTGCTCTTTAATGAGGCTATCAGTGCCCAAGGATGGGCTGAAATTCCTTTACATGGCAGAAAGTTTACTTGGTCTAAAAAACAGCAGTCACCTTTACTGGAACGACTGGATTGGTTCTTTAGCTCTTGCTCCTGGACACTAAATTACCCGAATACCTTAGTCTCTACTCTTTCCATGGAGCCTTCTGACTATGTGCCTTGTGTAGTCAGTATCAGTTCAACAATCCCGAAAACAAATTTATTTCAGTTTAAGAATTATTGGATGGAGCATGAGCATTTTCTAGAGGTGGTTGCTCATGGTTGGTCAGTCCCAACAAATCAAGTGGATTCAGCCAAAATTCTTACAGCTAAATTCAAAAATCTAAGAAGAGTTTTAAGAGCTTGGCTGGCTCAACTTTCTGGACTCAAGGCTAACATTGCTAATGTTAAGTCTGTGCTGATCTTTTTGTGTATTTTGGAAGAATACAGGGATTTATCTGTCTCAGAATGGAACTTCAGACTGATTCTCCAAGAAAAATATGATTCCCTCCTCAAACAGCAGCAAATTTACTGGAAACAAAGACGAACAATCAAATGGGTCAAATTTGGAGATGAAGGCACCAAGTTTTTTCATGCCAATGCTACTATAGGAAAGAGAAGGAACTTAATTACAACACTGACTGACAGCAATGGGGTGCAGCAATCTAATCATCTTATCAAGGCTAACATTATCTGGGAGGCTTTCAAAGAAAGGCTTGATTCCTCAGATTCACCTGAGATGCTTTTCAACTTATCACAGCTCTTACAAAGATCAGACAATTTGGATTTCCTTACAGACCCTTTTACTTCACAGGTGATTGATGCAGTGGTTGCAAACTTGCCTTCAGATAAATCCCCTGGTCCAGATGGTTTCAACACTGATTTTATCAAGAAATTCTGGCACATTATCAAACAAGACTTCTATAACCTTTGTGCTGATTTTCACTCTGGGACTGTTTGCCTCCAAAGCCTAAATGGCTCACATATAACCCTGCTTCCAAAAGTGAATGCTCCAACAAGGGTTTCAGATTTCAGGCCTATCTCCCTTCTGAACACTTCCATTAATATCATCACCAAGCTCTTAGCCAACAGGCTGCAGCAAGTTATTATGAGTCTTATTCATCAGAATCAGTATGGTTTTATAAAATCAAGAACAATACAAGATTGCTTGGCATGGGCTTTTGAATATCTATATCTTTGCCATAAATCAAAGAAGGAGCTTATTATTCTCAAACTGGACTTTGAGAAGGCTTCTGATAGAATTGAACATCAGACAATGCTTCAGATTATGGAACACAAAGGTTTCAACCCCACTTGGTTGCTCTGGATGAGATCCAACTTTGGCTCTGGCACTTCTTCTGTTTTGCTTAATGGAGTCCCTGGGAAAGTGTTTCATTGTAAGAGAGGGGTCAGGCAGGGGGATCCCTTATCTCCTCTCCTTTTTGTGCTAGCTGCAGATTTTCTACAAACACTCTTAAATAAAGCCAGAGAATTGAACCTGGTGCAGCTGCCCATCCCTCTAACTTACACCTTTGATTTCCCAATCATCCAATATGCTGATGACACTTTGATTGTTATGGAAGGTTGTGCCAGACAGCTGATTTTTCTAAAGAGCTTGCTTCAAACTTTTGCAACATCCACAGGGCTAAAAGTCAACTACTCCAAGTCAATGATGGTGCCTATCAATATTGAGGAACAGAAAATGCAACTCCTAGCAAGCACCTTTGGTTGTTCAATAGGGTCTATGCCTTTTACATACTTGGGTTTACCTCTTGGGACTTCTAAACCTAAAGTGGCAGACTTCCTCCCCCTGATCTCAAAATGTGAGAGAAGATTGGTCAGCATCTCAGCTTTCTTATCCCAGGCAGGTAGACTTCAATTGACAAATGCAGTTTTCTCAGCACTTCCTACTTTCCATCTATGTACTTTCAAAATGCATAAGACTGTCATCCACCAAATTGATAAGTACAGAAAACACTGCCTGTGGAGAGGGGCAGACATCAATGCTAGATCTCCCCCAAAGGCTGCTTCGGAGATGGTGTGTTTACCAAAGTCTGAGGGGGGTTTAGGGGTCTTACAATTGGAAGCACATAATGAGGCCCTGCTTCTAAAAAACCTTCACAAATTTTTCAACAAGTCAGATACTCCTCGGGTACACTTGGTTTGGGAAAAGTATTACAATAATGGCAAGCTACCCAACCATACTTTAAAGGGGTCCTTCCGGTGGAGAGATATTCTCAGATTACTTGGCAAATTCAAGGAGCTAGCTTCTGTTAAAATCAATCTGGGAGATACCTGTTTTCTCTAGCATGATTTTTGGGGCAACTCGGTACATAGTCAGGCATATGGACAGCTCTTCTCCTTTGCAAAGTCAGTAAACATCTCAGTTTTCAGAGCTAAATCACCTACTGACATCAGAAATCTATTTCATTTACCTATTTCTCAAGAAGCCTATGCACAGCTGTTGTCTCTAGCACAAGAAATAATTGAACTGCCTGTTTCAGATCAGCAAGATGTCTGGACATATTCTTGGGGCTCTCCTTTTTTCTCCCCAACAAAGGCATACAAAAAACTCATTGGGACCAGGCAAGTAGATGTTTGTTTCCAATGGCTCTGGAAATGTTCAGCCCAGAAAAAGAATAAAGTCTTCTTTTGGTTGCTCTTAAAAGATAGACTCAGTACAAGAAACATCTTGAGACGAAAAAACAGAGCTTTGCCTTCCTATGATTGTGTTCTCTGTCCACATCATGAAGAAGAAACCCTGGAGCATCTGTTCATTACTTGCCCTTTCGCCATAAATTGCTGGAATCTCCTGAATCTAGTTATCCCGCCTGGGGATCCTTTTCAAGTACTGCACTCATTCAAAACTCAACTGCAAGTAAGCTTCTTCATGGACATCATCATTCTGATGAGCTGGTATATTTGGATGGCGCGTAATGATTTGATTTTTCAAGGCTCCCAACCGACACTCCAACAAGTCAGGCAACGTTTTAAGAAAGAGTTTGCTCAAGTTATTCTTCGAGCAAAAGCACGAAACCAACAACCAATGTGTACATGGATAGATTCAGCCCTGTAATAGCTTTGATCTTTTTTATTTCTTTTTTTGTTTCTTGAGTGCTCCCTGTAAAACTTTTTCCTCTTTTTTAATTTAATATAATCAGTAGGCCCCCCCCTCCTGTTGCATCAAAAAAAAACACAGATCGAAGAACATGGTTGAGGCTTAAAATTTATATCCACCCCATGTTGCCTTTATTACAATGAAGAAATACTCCCTCAAATATAGTGACTTCTAGTTGGTTGCACTACGTCAAATCTTATAAACATTGACTGCTAATAGAATTTTTTTTGTAAATAACAGGAACATAAAAATAACATTGCTGGATTCCTCATGAAACTAATTATCACATTATTCAACTTTTAATTTGAAATAATTTATTTTTATAGATATCATTTGTCAAACTTCAAAGTTTGACTTCCAACAAACCTAGATATCACTATTTTTTTGGTCTGAGGGAGTGCCCACCTAATGTTGAGTTGATGATATATATATTGCTGGAACGTGCTCAATACACTCACATGGTTTACTTCCTATGTTTATTAAAATTAATATATGTGATTGAATTGATAAGAAAACCATCTAAAGCTAACCAACTACTGGGCATATTGTTCTTACAAGTTTATAGTGGGCCCCTCCTCCTTTTATCCGGGCTTGGGACCATCTGTGCATTATTATTATGTCACATTCTAAATACAAGTATTTGGGATATGCACAGGCGGAGTTCCACCCTTCCCCTCATCCCCCTACAACAACCCCTAGCCACAGCCCAAACACGCACTCACACACACACACACTAGAAAATCCAACGGAAAAATTGAAACTTGTGATTTTTATGATTTTGTTGTAATTGAAATAAAAAATAACTCCTATGTGATCCTAAGATTTGTTTTTGTTGTTTTCTTCTACATGATCCTATGATTCTTTTTTGCCTTTTTTCTAGCAAACAGAATAGTACTTTTTTGGGATTTTGTTATTTTGAACTAGGAATTAATGACTAGACGATAAATGCTACAAACCACTAAGCCCACAGCTACAGCCAACACACGCACGCATAAACATTTAAAGCCCTATGGCCAAATTAAAAATTGCGATTTTTTATGATTTTATAGTAACAAAAATTAAAAGAATACTACTTTTTTTATTTTGTTATTTTGAAGTAGCAATTAATCATACATACAAAACTATATTAGCGCTCCCCACTAAGGAATTCTCTCAATCCTCAACGCGCCACGTCATCCTCCACCAACGCGCCATGTCATCCTCCACTAAGCACCCTACCAAGATGCATTGATCGCTAATTTTATATCTATATTAAACTATATACTTCTCACATACGGTGCAGCCGTGCAGCCACATCTTCTTAATTGTTGGCACCGTCCAATCTAAAAAATCTATATATCTATCTATATTAAAGTATACACAAACACCCCACTACAAAACATTGATTTCCATTTCTCTCAACATGTAACAATACGAAAAAATCATCTTAGTGTGTTTGCTTCCAAATTTTACTTTAGTATTTTTATTTTCAAATTTCACCAAAAGAACCCGCAGCAACACGCGGGGTATCACCTAGTTACTATAGATGATAAATCCAACAAACGCCACTAAGCTTGACTCAGGATAATATTTTTTGGTTATTTCTCGTAGTATAAAAAATTATTAAACTCAAAACTTAAAATATACCCAGGAATTAGATGATCTGGGAGCCCTCTGTTTAGACATCACTTTATAGTAGGGCACCTGTTGCTCTTGATGGCCCATAAATTAAATTTCGTTAAATTCTCAACATATATGACTCTATGCCTCTATTCACCACTACCGACTACATTAGTCGCCAACTAAAGGATACCACCAAGCAAAACAGAAAACACTACTGCATACTAATATAGCCATATCGATAATTTGTGTGTATCATGTCGTTGGCTGGAAAGCTGGCCTATGACGGGTGTAACATAAATAACATTTTGAGAATGGGTGACATCAGAGAGATTGCTCGCCAAGCAAGCTGCTGGTTCAGCGCAGGACAATGCTGAACTAGGTCTAACCTTGTGGTTGGTTCAATGGTACAAGCTTGGTGACAGCTTGTGAACAGCATGATCCATCCTTTGAGAAGCATGTGCAGTGGCTCAGAATTGGTGTGGACAAACTTTACCCCGAGCAATCCTGATACAATGTTGTATGCCGTGTCGATTCACCTTGCGTGGCCAGCCCGAAAATAGATTGGTTTCTGTTTCAGAAATTAAGAAGCTGACTGCACATAGCCTTTTGTCAAACTGATGGCTAGCCTGCAAAATCAAGTGCAGTACTTACTTTGGGTTGCTGTGAGCATTCGATCCTGTCAACCATCTGGTAAGTCGACATGGGAGACAAACACTTAGCATTTTTGCAATGAAAACCATAGAAAGAACATGAGCACGTAATTTCTACTGTACCCAAGAAATAGCATTTGCTTACAGGTTCCTTGAGACGACCATAGCAGAAAGCCATAAACCCAACATGCATGAGCCCCCCAGCTAGTGATTGCATGAGGCATAATTGAAAACTTAGATTGCCGCCCAAAACAAATGGATCATAATTCATGAGTACGCTGTGTTTTTCAAGTAATAACCATGGTTACTGTTGACGCTTTTCTGGTCAACACACGCAAGCGCTAGATCGCGCGGAACGTCGAAACGCTGCACTCGCCGAGCTTCTGCCCGGACCGGTCTGACCGGTCGGGGCGCACCGTCGACCGGTGACTGCAGAGGCGGTGAAAACCTAAGATCGCCGCCTCGGGAGGGACCCGTCGGTGGCGCGCTTAGGTTGCTCGAGGTCGGCAAGGCCACTCGTAACGCACGATCGTCGTCGCCGAGACAAACAAGGAAAGCACAAGGTTGGAAAAGCTAGGGTTTGAGAGATAAAAGTTGTAGAAAGTAATATTCGATTGGGTGATTCCATCTCAAACGGCCGTGGCCCTTTATATTTATAGGGTGGGGAGGTCTTGCCCCGCAAGAAATCATTTTACAACTCGAAATTCGCTAGGACTCCTCAATTCTACTCGGACTCGGGGTCCACTGGTCAGACCGGTCGGGCCCACCGGTCAGACCGGTGTGGCCGTTGCCGGATCGGCTACAGGACGCCCGACTGGTCAGACCGTCGAGAGACACCGGTCTGACCGGTGGCGTCAGCCTGATCGGCTTTGTGCCAATTTTAGGTGCGAACAGTTACCTCCTCCGTGCGTGCTTCTGATGGCCACAGTACTTGCTGGGCGTTGAGCAATAGCTTCTGATGGCTAGTTGGTTGGCATTAATCTCATTTATCGTGGAGCACCGTCCATATAATCTCCTCACGGCATGAATCAGGTCAACCTCGAACGCCACTGATGAAGTTGAGCCACAAATCCACGATGAATTGTTCATCATGCATATATGCAGATTCGGAGCTGCTAGTTGCTGGCTCAACACAGATTATATAAATCAAATGAATAGTAGCTATGATTTCGCATAGAAAGGAGGAAAGATCATTGAACCAATTTCTACGGATTGTTCTTTCATTCCTCTTGCTCCACTTCCTCATCATCACTTGCATCATGAGAGCGGTGAATTCTGATAGTGTGTCGAAGGTGACCACAACAATTGCTGCCGAAAGGTTATAGCGGCAGAACATGGCCAAAAGAAAAACATACAATCCACGGCTTTCGTGCCAGATGTCACCCAGACATAACACAGATCGAAGAACATGGTTGAGGATTAAAATTTATATTCACTTTCGAAGTTTTCCTCCCCATTTTGCCTTTATTCACTACGGGAAAACCTACGTTTGCAGTGCGTCAAATTGTTTTGCCGTGCGTTTTATTTCAGGCGCACGGCAAAGAGCTCATTTGCCGTGCGTTGTTTACAGGGCGCACGGCAAAGAAAAAACGCACGGCAAACAAGCTATTTGACGTGCGTCTGAAAAAAACGCACGGCAAAGATCTTGTTTGCCGTGCGTTTTCTCCACCACGCACGACAAAGTATTTTCTTCCCCTTCCATCCTCCGACCAAATGGAGTACCATTATGTTTAAAAAAAACTTTACCGTGCGTTTTATTTCTAACGCACAGCAAACTCATATATTTGTCGTGCGTTTTCCTAGACGCACGGCAAACCCATGAGTTTGCCGTGCGCTTTATTTAATGCGCATGGCAAAATATTTTTTTTACCTTAAACTATTTTCCCCTAGGCCCCAAATGCAATTGCTCCTCAAAACAAAAATTCCTCACATTGAAATCTTTTTCAACTCTATGCATACAACATGTGATACATCATGTTAAAATTTGGTAGATTTTTGTAGTCATTTGTTATATTTAACTAATTAATTGCATTTCAAGCAATTTTTTGAAAGAAGTCAAATTTGAACTACAAGTGATTCAAATAATAGAATAAAATGAGTGGGAAAATGATATCCATGTTATTTAGCTCAAATTAAGACCTTTCCCATGAGATCAAAAGAAATTTTGTACATCTTAACTTGGAAACACGACCATGATCCTGTGTCCGAATGATTTAAAATTCTAAAAAAATTAAAATAAAGTATGAAATTTATGAGATTTGTCAATATCTCATGATATCATATGTGAAGGTTATAGTAAAAATTTGAATGAATTTTGAATATTTTTTCATGTACGATCCTTGTTTCTCAAAACATCTCTGATGAAGTTTCGTAGAGTTACGAAAGATATGATTAGATTTGTAGGTGACGCGACATTCAAAAAGAGATTTGACTTCAAATCTTGTTTCTATAAGTAATAGACAACATAACTTAATTTGTGTTAATTTTATTTTTTTTAATTTATTTGATGATTTTATGAATTTTCTAAAATTGTAGAAAAATACATTGTCGTGCGTCGGCGCACGGCAAAGAAAGTTTGCCATGCGTTTTTTATAAAACGCACGGCAAACAAATATCTTTGCCGTGCGTTTTCTAAGTGGCGCACGGCAAACAAAAATTTTTGTCGTGCGCCCCTTTCAAAACGCTCGGCAAAGAGCTGGATCCACGGGCCCACCTGCTAGTCTCCCATGCACCCCGACCGCCCCTCGCACCTATGAAAAACAAGAGTTGTTGATCTTGGGATCTAACGGCCCAGATTCACCCGAGCTTATACATATAAGTGCAACACCTCCCCGTAAACCCTACTCGGCCACCCCCATAGCCCCTCCTCCCCGTAGCCTCTCTTCTCCCACTTGCCGCCGCTCCTCCCTTTCCTCGGCGCTCCTCCCTCCTCCTCCTGCTCCTTCCTCTCTCGCACCCGGATCCAAGAGTAGTGCGGGGCGGCGGCCTCTCTCTCTCTCCCTGGCGTCGGCGGCGGCCTCTCTCTCCTGGCCGCGGTGGCCCAACTCCCAGCGGCGCCCCCTCCTTCTTCAAGATCGATGTCTGGCCCTCCTTCAAGATCAACAGCCGGCCCTCCTTCCCCAAGATCCGGCGGTCGGCCCTCCGTTTCCAAGATCCGGCGGCTGGCGCCCAAGTCCCCAAGATCCGGCGGACGACGCCCTTCGTCCCCAAGATCCGGCGGCCGGCCCTTCATCCCCAAGATCCGACGGCCGGCCCTCGCTCCCCAAGATCCGGCGGCTGACGCCCAAGCTTCTTCCTCCCCGGCGACGAGATATGGAGGTACTCTCTCTCTCTCTTTCTCTCTCTCTCTCTCTATCTATCTATCTATCTATCTATCTATATATATATATATATATATCAATCACACACACACACCTCCCTGTCTTGTTCAACAGGTGGCGGTGGCAGCGCGTGGTGGTGGGGGCGGAGGCGGGATGGTGGTAGTGGGGGCAGAGGCAGCACGTGGTGGTGGTGGTGGCAGCGCTTGGAGGTGGCGGCGGCGGCGGGATGGCTGGTGGTGGGGGCGGAGTCGGGATGGTGGTGGTGGTGCCTGCTGCGGCGGCGGGGGATTGGATTTTTTTATTGCTTTAAAAAATGTTTGTCGTGCATCAACTGTGGCGTACGACAGTGTTTTATTTGATTTCAAAATTGTTTGTCGTGCGCTAAGTTTGCCGCACGGCTAAGGTTCGTCGTGCGTCCCGAGAAAAGGCACACGGCAAAGGCCCTTTGCCATGCAAAAATCTGTCGTGCGGCCTTTGCCGTGCGTGTGTGAGAAAAACGCACAGCAAAGACTTTGCCGTGCGTTTCTTGCCCTTTGCCGTGCGCTCGAAACGCACGGCAAACAGCCGGTTTCCCGTAGTGGTTACAATGAAGAAATACTCCCTCAAATATAGTGACTTCTAGTAGGTTGCACTACGTCAAATCTTTTAAACATTGACTGTTAATTGAATTTCTTTTGTAAATAACAGGAACATAAAAATAACATTGTTGGATTCCTCATGAAACTAATTGTCACATTATTCAACTATTAATTTGAAATAATTTATTTTTATAGCTATCATTTGTCAAACTTAAAAGTTTGACTTCCAACAAACCTAGATCACTATTTTTTTGGTCCCAGGGAGTGCGCACCTAATGTTGAGTTGATGATATATTGCTGGAACTTGCACAATACACTCACATGGCTTACTTCCTATGTTTGTTAAAATTAATATATGAGATCGAATTGATAAGAAAACCATCTAAAGCTAACCAACCAGTGGGCATATTGCTCTTACAAGTTTATACTGGCCCCTCCTCCTTTTATCCGGGCTTGGGACCGGCTGTGCAACATTATTATGTCACATTCTAAAAACAAGTATTTGGGATATGCACAGGCGGAGTTCCACCCTTCCCCTCACCCCCTACAACAACCCCTAGCCACAGCCCACACAAGCACTCACACACACACACACACACACTAGAAAATCCTAGGGACAAACTAAGACTTGTGATTTTTTATGATCTTATCATAATTGAAATAAAAATTAACTCCTACGTGATCCTAAGATTAATTTTTTTTTGTTGTTTTCTTCTACGTGATCCTAAGATTTTTTTTCCTTTTTTTCTAGCAAACAGAATAGTACTTTTTTTGGGATTTTGTTCTTTTGAACTAGGAATTAATGACTAGACGATAAATGCTACAAAACCTTAACGCTGGAAGAAACGAAGGAAGCATCGGTTCGTCCATGGCTTAACTATCTAGACAGCACTTTGTGATGTCGAGCCGTACATCTTCTCCTTCAGCGTCATTAGATACTCTTGTTATCTCGTTGCCCGCCGAATCGTCATGATCACCCAGTTGGAGATGGGAAAGAAACAAGTGCTAGTAATGACGACTTAGTTAAAGGTAAGAGGAGAGACAGTATAAGAATTTTATTGACTTAATCTATTAGTACAAGGCATTTACCGGTGAATCGCCGCAGTGGCCGGATGTGGAGGCCATATTATCTTCATTGATCCTAGTCATCAATAGAACGGGGCAATCAGGTTTGACGGCAACTGCATGCCTCAAAGCCTCTTCCAACTCCTCCACCTCGGACAGACTGGCACCCTCACAGTCAACGTCAAAACTGATTTTGTCAAGCCTTGGATTGTTACGGTTTTCCTTACGCCAGTCAAAGTGCTGTACTCCCTCCGTCCCACAAAGACCGTTCGTTTAGAAAATTTAAGACATGCTAGTAGTTGTGACAAATGACCTTGTTACCCCTAATGAATCATGCATTGGAACTTGAAAAGATGTATCAAATAAGCATTTTATTGGCTCCATGTGTTTCTCAATGCAAATTTTCTTGGTACTTGGTGTTAGTTTAATGAGAAGAGCATTTAATACGAGCTAAAAGAACACTCTTTGTGGGACAAATTTTGAAAGCTATATGAACAGTCTTTGCGGGACGGAGGGAGTATGGTTTTTATGGGGTCAAATTGAGGACACCCATCCTTCCATTCTCGCACGCTGACCTTGTCGGACTGCAAAATTTCAAGGGAGGAGAAATAATAGACCTGTAGGAAGCACACAAGAAAGCATGATTAGCTAATGGTCGCATGAACAGAGTAAAAGCTAGCAGATACTGGGAGCATTAGATCAATCAATAAATTCACTAGTTGTTGTGGATTAGTCAATTAGAACAACGTGCAGACCTCTTCTTCTTTTGCGTTCCAGAATCTTGTTACCAGAGTGGGATGCTTTGGATGGACGTCAGCTGCGTGCCTCAAAGCAGCTTCCATTTCTGCCACCTCAGAAAGCCTGGCGCCCTTACAGCCAATGTAAAAATTGATTTGCTTGAGATTAGGATAGCACTGCATGGCTTCGACGTGGTCAAATGTAGGCCTCTGATCCTTCATATCCCGGACAGTGAGAAAGATGTTTCGGCCTGTGGTATCCTGCAAAACTCCAAATGAGGCGAAAACAGTGGGTCAGTACAACATACACTTTATCTCACGGTTATGTTTACCAGAGCATAAGAAAACGAAGCTGATACACACATTATGTTTGCCAGGCTCACATAACAAATACTTGTTTCCATGCCTACGGATTTGAAGGGTAGGACGATTAGGATGACCTTCCACTGCATGTTTCAAAGCAGCTTCTGCCTCCTCAACATCTGCGAGGCAGGAATGTCCAAAATTGACAATGATAACGATTTCCTTGAGTGAAAGAAGGTTCCTCAGGCCGAAGTCAATATCGTGAATTTCGTGCCTTATTGGTAACTGCTCAGTATTTGCAATATACTCGAGCTCGACTTCGAAATTAAGGGACTCAAGACACGGCATGGCTCCCTGCAGAATCTTCAATTTTATTGGTACCTCACAGACCATCAGCTTCTTGAATCCGTCAGCACCAACAATAAATCTTTGACTTGGACAGTCTTCACCCTGCAGATATAGATAGAGGAGTTCTGGCAGCAACGCCAGGTTCTCCAGATCCTTCGCTTCCACAATTTTATTTTTCACGGACAAGTAGCGAAGCCGCCCAAAGCATGAGGGATCAATCCGCTGTGGGGAGAAACCCACTCGATGCAATTTCAGACGCCAGAGCTGTGGCGAAAGCTTCCAGTCATCCCACGTAGCTGTTGTACTCCGTTCCTCAAACAAACGTAGATGTAGCTCTTTGATTTCCTGAAGATTGCTCAGAGACTGCACCAAAGCCTTGATGCAGGTCTCATCCGGGTAGCCCGAGAACTTGAACTTGAGCACCCTCAACCTGGTCAGCTTGCCAAACTGAACACAACAGTCAGCAGGATTATAGACACGTAGCTTCAGTTCCTCCAAGGATATGAGTCTCCCGATAGTGTTAGGCAGCACCTCTATTGAAGGATCAATATGCAGGCACTTTAGCTGTGTTAGCCCACAAATAGTCGCTGGCAGTATCTGTGTCATCTGACCAAAATAACCTAATAACATGAGTGTCTTCAGGGACTTTAGATTACCAATTTCTTTAGGGAGCTCAAAATAATCATAGTGACCAATGTCAATCTCTAAGTATCTCAGATGCAACAACTTGCTGACATGCTTGGGGTTTTTTACAATGGCAAGCATGTCAAGCTTGGGCTCTCGGATGTTGCTTTCATGTTCTATTGCTAGCACACGACAAGCTTCGAACTTGGAAAGCAATGGCATAACCTTAACAACCTCACCCGATGTAATGTAAACAGACCTGACTGCCACTTGCTTTTCATGGCACTTCTGGATGGATAGTCGGCGAACCTTCCTCTCTCTACCACTACCACAATGGCCAACTTCATGCACTGCTGTTACATTCTCTGATGATGCACATTGCTTTTCATCGAATATAGTGACAAAGTTTTCTTCTGCTGACAAGTCACGGATGAGATCAAGCACTATATCATGAACATGACAACCTTTGATGCTGCCATCTTTTTTATTGTTTTCTACCGGCTGGATCATGCTTCGATTCAAAAGTTCATTGAAGTATGTTTCTCCAACCTCAAATAAGCTAAGCCTCTCCTTTTTAAGCTGCATAAAACCTTCGGCTATCCATTTCCATATCAAACGAGATTTCTCAATAAAACAGTCTTCTGGATATATGCTCAGATACAATACACATGGCTTTAGGTGGGGAGGTAGATCATAATAGCTGTACAAGAGTATTGTCCTTGTATTATTGTCTTCATGCCCCAAAATAATAGAGTCATACACCTTCTGCCAGTCCTCCAATGGTCTATCAGCCAGTAAACTAGCTATTGCAATGATGGCTAATGGTACACCACCACATTTAGCTATGATTTTTTCAGAAACCTTATCCAACTCCTTATCTCTATCTCCACGGGATATTCTTTTGCAGAACAGTTCTCTTGACTTATTAGGAGAAAGTGGCTTTAGCTTGAAAACATCATGAGCTTCAGAACTGACTGCAGATATGCGTGTTGTTAATATTACTCTGCTTCCAATGTTCCTATTAGGGAAAACACAATTGATTGCCTCCCATGTATTTTTCTCCCAAACGTCGTCCACAAAAATGACGTACCTATCAACATATGAAAGCACAAAGTCATGCGTAAGTAAGTTTATAAAGGAACTTTGTATATTAATTTTAAAGATGGAGCGCATACGGCCACAGAAGAAACCAGGCGATTTATTGTATAACAAAGATGACAAATTTGGTTATCCAGCAAAAAAACTTGGTTTCGATCTACTATGTAGTCCAACACGATCTAGACAAAAATAGCAATTAATCTAAGGGAAGATGTATGCATGCATGGATATATCAGGTAACTAGTTTTAATGTGTCATATTTCTACTTTGCTTAAAGATTCCTAAACTTTCATAAATAGAGTGCCAGAGCACTTCTCTAAAATATAATAGGTGAGACATACCTCTTACTCTGCAGGAATTCACGCAGTTCCCCAACAAATCGCTCTGCACTCCAGTTTGTCATGTCACAGCTGCTACAGTTTTTGTCGAGTTTCTCGAGCATCTCCCGCAAAGTATTAGTTATATTAGGATTCCGACCCACAGAAACAAAAGCCGAGCAATCAAAGGATTGTTGTTTAAGCTGATCAAACACTAATTTGGCCAGAGTCGTCTTACCCAGCCCTCCAGATCCTACAATGGATACTATCTTGAGACTCTTGTGATACCAGGGACACCTCCTCGAGGGCGGCGTGCATCATCGCCATCTCCCTGGAGAGGGACTCAACTTGTGGCTTCAGGCCCTTCTGCTTGACATACTCGTCCCCAAGCAGCTCGAGCAGCTTGGGCACCAGGGGGGCCATGGCCCCCATGGCGAGCTCCATGCGCCCAGCTCGCCGCCGGTCGGTCGCTCACTCTCTCTCTTCCTCTCTTGTTTCCCTGGCACTCGCTAGCTAGCTCAGTCTGTGTACGATGTAGTGGATGGCGAAATACTATGTCCTGAAGGCGATTGGAGCCTCGCTGCCCTTGTATCCGTCGACCGATAATATGGAATATATAGTTAAGTAATCCCATGCCGGCCCGATCTAGTGGAACTCCTCCATTTAGAAAACTATAAAAAGCCAATTAGCTGCTCTTACCGAGAAGCAGTCTGTCCCTCGAATAATTTGTTCGTGAGGACACACTGTTCAGCGCGAGTTAACCTGTATTGTGCTATGAGCATGTGATGAGGACCAGCTTGGGCGTCACATGGACATGGTCACGTGAGCCCCCTTGTAATTCGTAAACCAACAATTTTGTGCTCTTAGTCTGATGGAGGACAGATCGAACATGCAGTCTGAGAAAGCAATCCAAGAAAAAAATTATACTGACATCCGTGATATGTATGGTATCCACCAGTAAATAAACCTTGCCAATGTGGATCTCAATGCAAAGGTTCAACAATGCAACTACACTTTCTGTTAACAGGAGTATATACTAGTAGTATTGTGTACCATAAAAGTACTCTAATTAATATACATCTGAAGAGTTGTAATTGGCTGTCAAAGATTTTTTTTAAGGTTTCAGCAGGAACGTAGTAAAGGAAGAAACAAAGGAACGGATCAACCAGGGCATCTAAGAAAAAATAAGGACTTTTACATACACAATCACTACTAGAGAATCGCATATATATCCCAAGCCCGTTTTTTCATTTGTACCGGTTATTTTTTTCCCCGGTACAAATGAGGGCATTTGTACCGGGTGGGGAGTAGGAGGCCTCGACACGCACCCGTGAGGGGGCATTTGTACCGGGCGGTGGCACCAACCGGTACAAATACCTCACATTTGTACCGGGTGGTGGCTCCGCCCGGTACAAATGTGTCGGCCTCACATTTATACCGGGCAGTGCTACCGCCCGGTATAAATGTAGTCGCATTTGTACCGCCTGTGTTTGACCCTGGTACAAATAACACTACCCAGCGACGCCGTCTCTGCTTCCGTCTATCTCCCACAAAAATATCTATTCGATTGATCAGTTTCTCCCTCATCTGTTCAACTGCCCTCATTCCTTCATCTCTATACTCCTTTCTCCCTCATCTATCTCTCTGACTCTTCTCTTTCTTTCTCCCAGCAGTGGCCGCCAGGAGGAGGTGCCAGGCGCGGGTGGCGCGGGAGGGAGAACGGGGAGATTCATGCATCGATTTCTTGTCCCTTTCTTCGTTTCTTGTGCATCTTGATTCTTGATGTATTCTGGTGATGTTTATGTGATTTTTGTAAGATAGGTATATTGTAACTGTGAGATTGTGAATATGATTGGGAGATTGTGAATATGATTGGGAATATATGTGTGTGATTGCTCATTTGTGGTAATATATAATTGAGAAAGTGGAGAGAATAGAAGAAACAAAAGAAAACAGAAAGAACAACGGTGACGGACGGGGACGCGGACAGAGGGGCGACGGACCCTAACGGAAGGGGAGTATTTGTACCAGGTATTTCAGCCGGTAAAAATGAGACTCCCTCATTTGTACTGATGGCTTTGTACCGGCTCCATACCCGGTACAAATGAGGGTTTAGAGCCGGTACAAATGCCCCTTTTTCCAGTAGTGAATACAACTAGTAACTGATATATAATCGATCGATAGCATATTCAAGGGTGTATATGAAATTACCATAATAGTTGACTAATGTCATCATTTGAATTTCTTTTCTCCCACATACATGAGGCGCTAACAGAATAAGATTTTTCAGCCCAAAAAAAGATTTTAATAGTTTGATCCTTATGGTCACTAGGCCAGAAATGATTTGTGCTGACACATGGAAATTAGCGTGCTGGCGGGTGCAATTGGCACCGCCACCAGCAGGTGTCTGGGCGCCGGGTTGCGCCGCGGTGAAGAGAAGACAGTCTGGCGGGCATATGCCATCCGCCAGCACTAATGGTTCCATCTGTGTTGGCGGGTGGATTACGTTGTCCACCAGCAGCAGAGAGGCACACAGTGCTGGCGACAACCAGCACAGATGGAACCATTAGTGCTGGCGGGTGGCTTATGTCGCCCACTAGCACTGTGCCTTCTATAAGTATCCAACAACTTCTTCTTCCCAGCCACCTTCCATCGGCGCTTTGCCCGAGAGGAGCTCGGGAAAAGCTCCAAAAACACCAAATCCAGGGGGAAAGGTTTTGCTCTTGATTTCCTTGTAGGAGGTGGCTATATAAGGTGAGTTTGTGCTATTTTAACCTTAGTTTTAACCTTTTATCCATGATTTGTAGGTTATCTAGAGATCTAAATCTAGACCTAGGGTTAGCTAGGTGAGAGAGGGGAGTGAAGAGAGAGATATTGAATTGTAGATTTAGTTTTTAAATAGAATTGTATGTTCATAATATAATCATTTCGATGTTATGTTTGTCATTTTTATTATTAGTTTCATAAATTAAAATTATAGAATTTAGTTTCGTTTCATATTTTTACATATTAATTGAAGCAAGTTTACATAGTTGAGTTTAATTGAGTTATATATATCACTGAATTTGTTTAAAAAATTGTGTAATTCAATTTAGATTATACGTGAGTTTAAAATAGAATTATATTTTATAGGTTTTTTAGCAGATTTGAAAACCATCAAAATACAATCATTTATGAGAATAAAAGTAGAAATCAGTTTCTAAAATCAGATGGAGAATATGAGCAGAGACAAGGTTAAGCATTATTATCTACTTACAGCAGCTTTCTTGATGTCAGCTATATCATCGAGTAGTCTTAACATATGGAATGCCACATGGAATCCACACAAAGAGGACCCCCATGGCTGCTGAGCACACTGCATCGAGGTACCAAAATGACAAGTTAATGCAGTACCAAATAAGTAAGAAGGGACCATAAAAAATCCTCGGTCTTACATTGAGATTTGTTTTGTGCTTGAGTATGGCTTTTGGCTTTTTTTTCTTTCCTTTCGTCACTCCGTCCTGTGCATGTTCACCAAAGGCCCTGCATGATCAGCAAAACCGATTAGAAACACTAGGAGATTGAATTTTTGTGAACAAAACCTACAAGATACTGTACCAAAGGCCCTGCATGGTCAGCAATACCGATTAGAAACACTAAGAGATTGGATTTTTGTGAACAAAACCTACAAGAATCTTGACAGTCCACAACAGGTTTGAGGTCGAGAACTTTAGCGGGGGATGTTGTTTAGCGTAATCTAGATACCAAACCTCTTTGAACTTCATGATGATCATCGTTACCCACTGGCTAGTGCAAGAGGCACCCACCACGTAGTCATTGTTCATTGCATTTGAGATTGCTTTGGTAACAAGGCCGAGAATCTTGAGAAATATTTGTGGAAGTAAAAATCTGGATCTAAAACCCAACAACGATTCGCATCTCCGCTGCCTTGTCCATCATTTTCCTACAAAAAATCAAATTGTTAGCATGCATGAACTTTGTGGTCAAAATCAAAGAAATATCTTTTTAGGTTTTAAGGGACTTACAATGTCCACAACCTCAAGAAGGTAACATCCGGAGAAGCTGTGGTTATAAGGTTATACACGCCATCGAATGCAATGTTTAACATTAAAGCACCACCACCACCTTTAAAGTAGTCTTGATCCACCTTTGCTAGAAAGGCACGTTTATCCTTACTGTGCTCCATGACGTAAGCATGCAACCTGGCACAATATGATCCAGCAGCCTTTAAGTTTGCTTCTGACAACATAGGTGCACCAGGCTTGTATTTTGGCTGTTCATGTTCTGTCCCAATAATACAGTTAAGAATCTCACACTACAAGGTTTTCCCCCTATTGCAACACACGAAATGTGTTGTAATATGCCATATTTGGTTGCAATAGCCGCAATTGCAACCAATTTTTTTCATCAACCATGTGATGCGAAAGGCCGCGCTGCATTAGCCTGTAGCAACTGTGGTCTTTTTGTGGTTGCAAAAGTTTTTCTATTGCAATGCAATGCGGTGTTGCAACTAGCATTTTAGATCATGCTCGTGTTGGTTGCAAATTATTCTATTGCGACCCATCAGGTGTTGCCATAGGTGCAATTGCATCGCATAACAACGCTTGCAATTTTTAAAATCTTTCGCAAAGTATTATATTGTTACGCCTGCTTCGTTGCTATAGGGGGAACCACCTCTATTACCACGAAAGTTATTTGGTTGTAAGATGTGTCCTCTATTAGTGCTTCCAAAATGGTTTGGTTGCCAAAAGTTCAAGTCTCTATTACCACCATGATACAGGGTTGCTACAAGTTGAACTTACTATTGCCACGCTTTTTTTTGGCAACGAAAAATAAGGGCTGTGAAAGGATGAATTATCATTTGCAACGTCGAAAATGGTTTGGTTGCCAAAAGTTCATGTCTCTGTTACCACCATGATACAGGGTTGCCACAAGTGCACCTTACTATTGCCACGTTCATTTTTGGCAACGAAAAACACGAGTTGTGATAGGATGATTTATCCTTTGCAACGAAAGGTGTATTCTGCCACGCTCATTTATATAGCAGCAATAATTTGAAACATTAAATAACAACATCAGGTATATATAATTATGCATTTATAGTTAATGAAACAACACTCAACCATCCACTGAGTTATTACATGACACACGAAGTACTGAAATATTGAAAAGTTTCGGACGAGACATTGTTTCAACACATAGTAGGCTAATTTGATAGGAAATGAAGATCTTGGTCAGCAAATGGTGACTTTGAGAGGATCCCAACAATTGATCAGCAAAGGGTGACCTCAATGCAAGGAGCTCGCATCACCTATTTGCTCCATTCGACATGGCTGTCTCCTGAAAAGAATCAACAATATTTTTAAGCTAGCATCAAATAATAGTTATATACTTTTCCAAAAGGACTACTTGTTCCTTTTAAATGCGGAGAGATAAAAGATTTCACATGGTACCTGTGCATTCTTTTTGGACAATGCAAATCTTTTGTAGTCAAACTAAATGTCACTAAAGTTCACCTTGAATTTGAACGAAATATTATAATAGAAAAGCACATAGTTCCCGTTAAGTGTATCCCAATGTATTTTTGTACCTGAACAAGAAAAAAAATTAACTCCATCAGATGGTACTCATGTTCAAGTTACCAAAATAGAAAAGCAAATGGCAGTCATGTTCAAGTTATGCAGAACTTTCAAGTTACGGCAGAGTATCCCAGACGACCTTATCCCGAATGACTTCAAGACTTGGCGTGCAAGACAAGACATCGGTGGATTTCGACCAAGCAGATCGACGGATATGGCAAGTGTTGTAATCAGCTAGACTTAGGTCTCCTGGTCGTAACCGACCAGGAATCTCTGGGAACCGACCTTGTCCGCTGACCAATATAAGGCGGGCAAGGCGACCCTTGTACAATCGCGCAATCCTCAAGCAATCTGCACCAACAACTGGACGTAGTCTCCGGAGGCCCGAATTAGTATAAACTCGCCGTGTTCTCCGTGTTCCGTGTGCTCGTGCGCAACCTTCGAGTTCTTAGCTTTAGATTCCACCCAGCCGAACAACTAAACCACCGAGATTAACACCCCTGTGGGCTGTCTAGATCTCACCATCTGACAAAGACGAATAGTCAAACGAACGGAAAAAGTCAATGATGTCATATATTTAAGAACGGAGGTAGTAGTCTTCACATAAATATTCCTAGCTTTTATAACGAACACACCTAGATAGCATAGTGGTAAAGTAAGTTTTATGTGAACTTGAGCTCGAGGTTCAAACCTGTGTATGCATTTTTTATTTTTAATACACGTTTTCAATATTTATTTTTTTAGTTTTCAAATTTGATTTTCATTCTTTAATTTTTTTTCTATATGTTACTGCAATTATTTTAAGACATGACGATCTTCACAATCATTCCCCACTAGGTGAACTAACTATGTTCTATATAGCTAAGGGTATTTTAATATTTATCCTTTAGTAAATCATAAGATAATTACATTAATAAGTAAACTTGGTCTGAAATTTGCATAGATGCACACAACATCATAGTTTGGCTCCATAAACATCCCATTAAAGTTTTAAATGATTTTGATAAAGTGTTACTATACATCTCATACGAGAATGAACATCTCTCGCTCATCTACAGGGGCATGTGTGAGACCACGTACGACTTTGTGAGGCTGTGCATCACCACTTTCTCAGAATCAATTGAAACTTTTTTGTCAACACTTATACACGAAAAGGAGGTGTCCATCCAAGTTTTTTGAATTCTTTATCTAGCTTAGGGTATTTTAACATTTATTCTTTAGTAAATCATAAAATAATTATAGTAATAGGTAAACTTGGCCAGAAATTTGCATAGATGCACACACCATCATAGTTTGGCTTCATAAACATCCCATTAAATTTTTAAATGATTAGGATAAAGTGGTACTAAACATCTCATACAAGGCTGGACATCTCTCGCTCATCTATAGGGCATATGTGACACCATGTATGACTTTGTGAGTATGTGCATCACCACTTCCTTAGAATCAATTGGAACTTTTTTGTCGACACTTATACACCAAGAGGAACTGTCCCTCCAAGTTTTTTTAATTTTTTGTGTAGGTTGGGGAATTTCAACATTTTTTCTTTAGTAAATCATAAAATAATTACAATAATAGATAAACTTGGTTAGAAATTTGCATAGATGCACACAACATCATAGTTTGGCTACATAAACATCTCATTAAAATTTTATATGGTTTCGACAAAGTGATACTAAACATCTCATACAATCCATGAGCGTTAGCCTCTCCAATCCCGGCCGATCCTCTCCAATCCGCCCGCCCCACACCTCACGCCTCCCCAATCGATTCCTATCGTTCGATCGTGCCAAATTGCAAGGCCTCTCCCTCGACCCCCGCCTACCCCGCCGCCATCTCCCTTCCGTTTCGCCTCCGCCTGCCCCTCCCGAACTCGTCATCCAAACCCTAACCCTGTTCCTAGAAGATACTTTAATTTTTCATCAATCTTCAGGACAAAGTAGAAATTCAGAACATATTTATCTGACTATAACTTTTGTGCAATTGTTTATTCGTATTGGAGGTACACATATGTTAATTTTAAATTTATTTTCATAACCATGTAGAAATTCGTTTAAAGTATAGAAAATAATAAACAGTTTCAATGTTTTTAAAACTTCTACAAGCCAATTTATATGTCGTCTATTACATATAAAAAATTAGTTTATGTGTATAATATAATTATTGTCGTGTGATACTTTACAATAATGTAATAAAAGGAAAAGAAAAGGAAAATTATTAAGCTAAGACGATAGGAAGCAAGGCCCATTTTAGCCCAAATGGCCCAACTATTTCTAGCCATTGATCTCCGATCCGATTGGTTTTAATCGCCCTGCCATGGTACAAACTCACCTGAAACCCTATCTCCCTCGTTCTCCTCAGTCTCTAGCAGCCGAATCCCGCAGCGCCCTCCCCGGCAGCACCACATCGCCGTTTCCATCCCCTCCCCTTGCGCCGTGCTGCTCCCTCTCCTCCCCGCGGGCCGCTCCACCGCCGTCGCTCTCGCAGACCCGTGCGCCGCCGCATCCTCGTGGATCTGCTTGCTGCAGCCTTCCCTTGTTGACCAGGGCAGGGATGCGAGCAGCGGCCCTAGATCTGCGCAGCGGCCAAGGGCCCGGCGGAGCAGCGCTACACAGGTCAGGGGGTTGTTGCCCCATCCTCACCGTCAGCCCCAGCCACTACTCCAAATCGAGTCACCGGATGAGTGTCGATAGAGATGGACTGACGTTGTCAAAGCATGTGAGGAGGCTAGGGTTGGGGGCACAGCTATGCTATGGCATGCGACCTTAAGTTGTGGAGATGACGAGCCGCAGCAGATATGGCTCCAGCTCTTAGGCAAAGTCACATCCAGCTGCTCGCCATCTACGGTTAGTCGATTTTGCTTTTTCTGTTGCTGTGAATGAATGGATCGATTGGTAAATTTATGTTATCATGGTTCTGACGGTAAAATCGATTTCAGTTTACTCCACCACTGTAATTGCGAAGAACAACTTAGTTATCAGCATTTCTTACTCTTAGATGTGCTAAGATCTATTTCTAAATTAAAGTGTTAAGATTTGTTAGGTCGAGGAGACACAGAAATTAAAGGTGACTCTCATTGTTGCAGTCTGAATGATAGGAAAGCACATGAACTGATAGACCCTTAGCTTGATCTTGCAATGTTTGCTCAGTAGTTCAGCTTTTGTCCTTCTATAGTAACCATTTAGGAGTTTTAGAGTGTGGATTAAGAAGTTTTACGCTATCATAGTAAGTTCCATCTCCCAAAGTACAGCAGCATTTGAAAGTATAATGGTGTTAGTGGGTCTGTAATTTTGAATTAAGCAATTAATACATACAATTTTTTGCTGATAGAACTGAATCATAGGTAACAGATACTTCGTGACAATGAATAAGGAGATTATTTTCTTGGTCCTGCTGCATGGCTGCACCTCTGGAAGAGATGGCCAAGTATGACATCCCTTCAACTTTTTTATTACGAGATCGTGCAACTGAAACTGTAGTTAATATGCTATATCTTATGCCTTAATTAGTTTTTACTTGGCAGCTAATTTACTTGGCAGCTAAACCGCCAAGTTTATAATCCTTGGCAACCAACAACAATGAAAATTAAGTTTCCTTGGCTCTCTATACTTGGCGGTTGGCTGCCAAGTATCGTTTCCTTGGCGGTTTTGGTGCTTTTCTTGGCGGTTTTTTGGCCGCCAAGGCAAATCGGGATTCTGGTAATGAGTCTTGAAGAAAATTCAGGTTATGAATATCCTCTTAAAAGAATAGGTTACGTGCGCTATATATGTATACGTAAGTCATTGTAAAAAATTAGGTAAATGTAAAATTGATAATTAGTTTTATGGATCATTATATCAAAAAGTAAACAAAGACAAAGATGAGAAGAAGGGTGAGTTTGATGATATATATTCCGTTATGAGCTGGATGATGAGAACTGGAGGCCTACCAACATTCTTCCTGAGCATGTTGATCATTTGAAGACAATACGCGAATTCATAAATGTGTTTGAAGCAGAGGTTCTAAAGCTAGAAGCTGACCAGCTTCAGCTTGGGACTTGTATTCATTGGTATTAATTAATGTCGTGCCTTGTAATAGCCATTAGGTGACCTCTGTATGTATACGTAAGTCATTGTAAAAAATTAGGTAAATGTAAAATTGATAATTAGTTTTATGGATCATTATATCAAAAAGTAAACAAAGACCAAGATGAGAAGAAGGGTGAGTTTGATGATATATATTCCGTTATGAGCTGAATGATGAGAACTGGAGGCCTACCTACATTCTTCCTGAGCATGTTGATCATTCGAAGACAATACGCGAATTCATACATGTGTTGGAAGCAGAGGTTCAAAAGTTAGAAGCTGACCAGCTTCAGCTTGGGACTTGTACTCATTGGTATTAATTAATGTCGTGCCTTGTAATAGCCATCAGGTGACCTCTGTATGTATACGTAAGTCATTGTAAAAAATCTATACTATAAGGAGCAAACACAATTGAAAATTTTTCTCACCTAAATCGGGCCCGCCTTACCCCTCACGACGGACCCACCCATCATATGTTTTTAGAAGTGGATAGGGTGGAAGGACTATGAAGTACCGAAAAATCACAATTTGGAGAGTGTTTCTGCCAAAAACATAATTTTTCGCTATCGTCCAGTTACCCACGGTTGTACCAGCAGCTGTCGGTTCTTCTTCCTCGCGTAGTCCCGTCTTCCCACGATTCCGCTTTCCTTTTTCTTTTCTTCCGAACTAATGTTGCCTAGCACCATACCGGCCAGAACACACGACACGATCGTGCGCCGCAGACGATCAAAAAGCAAGCGCGCAACCCCTCCAACACTATGCCGAGGTCGTCCATGCGTGTGTTGGTGCCGGCCTTCTCGATGACGGACGGAATGAGTCCACTTTGGCACGCAGCACCAGCCGAGACGAGGAACCCCACCAGCATTCGTCAGAGCTGCGCGCGTCGACCACCGGCCGGCAGTCGAGATCGTCCGTTCGTCGCCTGGTGGTGCTCTATCGGTTTTACATGCATATATATGATCACAGGTCAGTAACTCAGCATTACTATGTGCCGGCGGTGGCTACGTGGGTGCCTCAAGTTGGCAAATATGATATCTTGCCTAATGTTCCTGTTGGTTTTTTAGTTACGTCTGACACCATAAGCAGCATTCTGAAGAGCAAACATGCGGTTGGGGTGTCACCCTTCTAGATTGGCCTATTCATAAAGCACTTCAGGTAGAACATAAGTAATTCTGGTACATACAAATGAGAGATCAGCTTCAACAAGTAGCAACATGCCACATATATTGTTTGTTCAGATAGAGAAGCCATATGCATATGCTTTGCTTCATGAAAGTGCACTATTGCTATGTCGTCAGTCATCATGTCGGTCATTACCAAAATGCAACCATTACCAAAAAGGGCTTTGAATTATCTCAGCAATCATAATGTACATTGTAGATTGTTATCTGTAGTTGCATCTAATGCCGAAGTGGGAGCTTCTAGCTACTTGGTTCGCATCATGGCTGTGTTGATCGCTTATAAGTACTAAGAGATTTGGGCTTTTGATTTAAGGCACAATGAGCTAAAAATCAGGCCGCGAGCAATGGAACAACAAGTACTAGGAGATGGTAAGCTTATTGCAACCCTTATATGTATTGGTTTCGAGCTCTTTTACGGTGGACCAAACCATCGGTATATGGCTATTTTCAATTAAAAAGGTATATGGCTATTTTTGTAATTTTTTTGCAATTTTTAACAAATTTGGCAACTTCCTAATTCCACCCCACCCCCTTACCCCGCGTAACGAAGAAAATTGAAATGAAGAAATCATATAGTTCGTTTATGCCACCGACACAAAACTTTCGATAATACCCATATACCACCTATGTATACCACCCTGTACCACATGTGCAACTTGTGGTGGTATACAATTAATCTCAACCGTCGAATCCTTTTCTACTAGTCCTTTTAAAACAATGGTATAGAGTGGTATGGTCCACCGTAAAAGAGCCCAGTTCTAATTACCTCCACCACCAGCTTGCGACGGTCCATTTGGGGAGCAGGAGGTGCTGAGAGGCTAGAATAAGGAGGGACGGCTGGCGGCTAGGGCGAGAAAGAGCGCCCGACGGTACCACATGCTAGGAGAGGAACGATGCCGGAGAGGTGGCGCATGAGGGGGCAAGGGTTGCCGGTGTTGTTGGCATTCCGTGTAGAGAGCAAGAGCGACTGGCTGCTGCGCACTGGGAGTGCTTGGGGCCGACAGCTACCGAGAGGGAGTGAGTAGTATATTTAGATGGTACTCCCTCCGTCCCATCATATAGCTTCGTTTAGATTTTTTCAGAGTCAAACTTTTTCAACTTTGACCGTAAATAACAAAATGATAATAAATTTTAATAACAAAAAAATGATATTGGTATATTTATCATGAAACCAACTATCAAAATATGTAATCTTCTCTATTTAAAATAAACTATTTTAAAAGATATTGTTGGTCAAAGTTGCAAAAGTTGACTTTGAAAAAGTCTAAACGAAATTATATTTTGGGACGGAGGAAGTATAATTTTTTGTAAAAAATGATCCTTAGTAATAAAGTGTCTCGACCTCCAAGCTACATTCCATAAAGTGTAGTCACTGATAAGTTAATTAGACCCTTTGAATTATCTTCACGTCCAATTCCCAATGCTTCCTTGAGTCTTAATCAATGCATTGCTAATAAATCATACATTGGGACATTTTTCTTGCAATTGTTCCCCTTTCTAATTGTTAGAGAACTGTTATTGATTCCACAGGAAGGCTGCACCTCTAAATGTATGGAGCGGAGAATTCTCTTACGGGCACAATGGTACACGGTGTTTATGCTCAATTGCTCAGCAGTGTCCTTCAGCCCCAGGAAGGTGAACTCCGGCTGCTTAGCTGCTAACAAGCAGTCACGTCAGCAGTCCGTGCTGCCTGAGCACTATGGTGAACTCATGGTGCAATCTAAACTCTTTGTTTATATGTTTCTAAATGCTCGACATGTGGAACCAAAGGGCCAATGTTACATTGTATTCCGTTTATATATAGGCAACCTAATTTGATGACAGAAAAATGTCAGTTACCTAACTGTTGCTAAATTGATCGGTATGAGCATTGGCAAAATAAATTCAAAAAATTCACGTATAATTGGAGTAATTGTTCCATGCCAAGGTTGCTGAATTCTGAGTTCTACATGAATTTGTTTGTCCTTCAGTGCGTGTTCCGAACGATTCAACTTCAGAGCTCAGCAAAATCAGCTTAGTAACGGCTGCAATTCATGCGGAGCTACTTCCGAACCTGTGAAATGGAGTTTGACATCTAAGATTGTAACCTGTAGTGATAATTGTTGTCACTACAGCTGTTGTTATGAATCTGAGTTCCATAGTTGAACTGCATCATTGTGATTACATGGGTATTGGGTACCTTTCATTACGAATGATAGCATAATACAAGAGTCTAGATAAAAAAATCATATTTTGTTCAATAAATTTTGTTTGAAATACGTGCGTACCGCACGTACATTTTACTAATTAGGTAAATGTAAAATTGATAATTAGTTTTATGGATCATTATATCAAAAAGTAAACAAAGACAAAGATGAGAAGAAGGGTGAGTTTGATGATATATTCCGTTATGAGCTGGATGATGAGAACTGGAGGCCTGAGCATGTTGATCATTCGAAGATAATACGCGAATTCATAAATGTGTTTGAAGCAGAGATTTTTCTGAGTTGGTTTACTAATATTTTCAATTTAATTTATTTTCCCCTTCAAATTGTAAACGAAATTTAGAAATAATTGTTTCAACTCTTGAAATAATATGTGCATAGAAAAGTAGGTATATTTTGGTCTTAACTTAATATAATTTTGCATGGCACAAATATTTTAACTAATGATTTTTTTAAATGTTCAAAGCAAAAAGGAATGAGATAAATGAGGAAGGAAAAGAGAAATGTTAACTTCCTCATAAAATTGCCCTTTAGTCCCGGGTGGTGTTACCACCGAGACAAAGGACCCCTTTGTCTCGGTGGTAATGACCTGTGACTAAAGGGCGAAAATTTGCCTTTAGGGGGCTCTCCACCCGTGACAAAAGGGGGGTCTTTAGTCTCGGGTCGTAATACAACCCGGGACTAAAGGGCCTTTAGTCACGGGTGGGAATACGACCCGTGACAAAAGGGAGGTTCTATATAAGCCCCGTCGCCTTCCAGATCGGCACTTAGCCGTTTTCCCCCAAATCGCCGCCTCGCCTCTCTTCTCTATCGTCGCCACCGCCTCTCCTCGCCGCCCGTCTCCCGACGCGCCTCCCCGACGAGAGGCCCCTCTCCGACGTGCCGCTCCTCCCCGACGTGACGCCCCTCCCCGACACGCATGCATCGCCGTCTCCCGCCCGCCGCCGGCGGCCGCCGACGTCCGACCCTCGCTGCGCGACTCGACCCGGCGCATCTCCTCCCCGACTCGCCCGCCCTCTCCCGCCGCAGCCGCCCCGCCCGCGGCCCTCCTCCACGCCGCGCCGCGCCTCGATCCGGATCCCGGCCAGTAGGTGGCCACCGACGGTATGCAGCGCCACACACCGCTTAATTAAATTTATTTGATTTTGTTTATCAATTGATATATATGTAGTTATAAAAATTTCATAGATATGCATGAAAGTTTTTAAATTTATTGGAATGGAAAGAAAATTTAATTAGAAATAAATTGTAATGCTTTGTATATTTTTGTGTGTATATACAGTCATACATATAAATTTATTAGCACCAATGACTATGGACCAAAATCTTATTTGTGTATTTGAGTTCTTAATTGTTTTCTAATATACAATTTCATAGTTTGATAGTTCAAGTCGACGACTAGCGTGTCTCGAACAAGTGACTTCCCGTCACCTCTCATTCTCCCACACCAAGCACCGCCACCAACAAGCATGTAGAAATATTTCGACTTTGTTTACTCAAGAAATTCTTAGTAAATTCTTGTTTATTCTAGAAAGTTTTAGAAATTGTTGATTATTCCAGAAATTCATAGAAAAAACTTGTTTCTTATTCTAGAAATTCAAAGAAAATTCTTATTCAATAAAGAAATTCTTAGTAAATTCTTGTTTATTCTAGAAAGTTTTAGAAACTGTTGATTATTCCATAAATTCATAGAAAACACTTGTTCCTTATTCCAGAAATTCATAGAAAAAACTTGTTGCTTATTCCAGAAATTTATAGAAAATTCTTGTTCAATAAAGAAATTCTTAGTAAATTCTTGTTTATTCTAAAAAGTTTTAGAAATTATTGATTATTCCAGAAATTCATAGAAAAAACTGGTTGCTTATTCCAGAAATTCATAGAAAAATCTTGTTGTTTATTCTAGAAAGTTTTAGAAATTGTTGGTTATTCCATAAATTCATAGAAAACACTTGTTGCTTATTCCAGAAATTCATAGAAAAAACTTGTTGCTTATTCTAGAAATTCAAAGAAAATTCTTGTTTATTCAAGAAATTCTTAGAAAATTCTTAGAATTGTTGATTATTCCAGAAATTCATAGAAAAAACTTGTTTCTTATTCTAGAAATTCAAAGAAAATTCTTGTTCAATAAAGAAATTCTTAGTAAATTCTTGTTTATTCTAGAAAGTTTTAGAAACTGTTGATTATTCCCGAAATTCATAGAAAACACTTGTTCCTTATTCCAGAAATTCATAGAAAAAACTTGTTGCTTATTCCAGAAATTTATAGAAAATTCTTGTTCAATAAAGAAATTCTTAGTAAATTCTTGTTTATTCTAAAAAGTTTTAGAAATTGTTGATTACTCCAGAAATTCATAGAAAAAACTTGTTGCTTATTCCAGAAATTCATAGAAAAATCTTGTTGTTTATTCTAGAAAGTTTTAGAAATTGCTGGTTATTCCATAAATTCATAGAAAACACTTGTTGCTTATTCCAGAAATTCATAGAAAAAACTTGTTGCTTATTCTAGAAATTCAAAGAAAATTCTTGTTTATTCAAGAAATTCTTAGAAAATTCTTAGAAATTGTTGATTATTCCAGAAATTCATAGAAAAAACTTGTTTCTTATTCTAGAAATTCAAAGAAAATTCTTGTTCAATAAAGAAATTCTTAGTAAATTCTTGTTTATTCTAGAAAGTTTTAGAAACTGTTGATTATTCCAGAAATTCATAGAAAACACTTGTTGCTTATTCCAGAAATTCATAGAAAAAACTTGTTGCTCATTCCAGAAATTTATAGAAAATTCTTGTTCAAGAAAGAAATTCTTAGTAAATTCTTGTTTATTCTAAAAAGTTTTAGAAATTGTTGATTATTCCAGAAATTCATAGAAAAAACTTATTGCTTATTCCAGAAATTCATAGAAAAATCTTGTTGTTTATTCTAGAAAGTTTTAGAAATTGTTGGTTATTCCATAAATTCATAGAAAACACTTGTTGCTTATTTCAGAAATTCATAGAAACAACTTGTTGCTTATTCTAGAAATTCAAAGAAAATTCTTGTTTATTCAAGAAATTCTTAGAAAATTCTTAGAAATTGTTGATTATTTCAAAAAATTCATAGAAAATTCTTGTTTATTCCAGATGGATGACAACCATGACAACTTTATGGCCGACATTATTGCTAGTGGTACAAATACGATTGCAACCTTCACCGATGAGGAGTGTAGTCAGGCGGACATGTACTTGAACATACCTCCGAATGAGGAGGATGCCACCCCTGTCGAGGACACAGCAGCAAATATTGAGGACAATACTGGAAACAATGAGGAAAGTCTTGTGAATGAAAGTATTGAATGTTCCCACGAGGTATATATATATATCTCATGCATTAACTTCATAGTTCTTATTTCTCTAACCTCAATTCTTACATAATTAATTAAATAACGAATCTGCAACTTGTAGGCTTCAGGCTCTACATCAAAAAAGACAAAGAGAGGGCGTACACAAGTACTCACCGGTCATGTCATCTATCATATCACAGAAGTATCAGATGTTGGCCAACCATGTGCTCCAAAAATCAAGGACACGTATGTGTCACGGTCAGCGGGCCATTGTAAGGGACAACGTGCCCATCATGCTAGAATGGAAGGAAAAGCGATAATCCACACGTGCTTCCGCACTCGAAAAATTTGTTGTGGGAAGAAATTCTAAAACACTTCACACTTCCTGAAGGCGTTGAACCAAACGATGTGAAGTGTTGGACTCGCACGAGGATGGCAACACAATTTCAGAAGTTCAAGCGACAAGAATCGGATAAAGATTATATCAAGAAGAATCGAACTCCAAATTGGATTGAATATCCCAAGTTAAAAGAACCTGGGCGTCCCTTTGTGGAATACAAGAAAAGTGAAGATTTCGCCAAGGCGAGTGCACGAGGAAGAAAAGTCGTGGTAAGAAGGAGCATGACCATCATCTTGGTCGAGGTGGTTACGCATTTGCGGTTCCCAAGTGGCGGAAGATGGAAGAAGACCTTCTCGCACAAGGTACCATACCGGCGGTCTATGATTGGCCGGCGAGTGAAGAATTGGTATTATGCTCATGGAGGCACAATTAACTCGAAGATGGTACCCTTGATTACCCACCCTCGTTACGAGAGGCGCACTTGAAATATTGAAAACAATTGAAGATGTCGAGGCGGGCGAGTGAAGGTTGGAGAGAGATGGATGAGCTCACTATGGCGCTCAAGAATCCAGAACACCGGGGCGTTGCGGGGGCTACGGGGTGGTACCATGGAAATTTGCCTTGAGGAGACATTGCCACCTATCGAGCCGCGGAAGAAGAAGAGGCCGAAGAAGAGGAGGAGCGGCGGCAAGAGATAGAAAATACTTAAGAACGAAGAAAAGGTGGCCGGATATTGAGCGGTGAGTGGCCGCGCATTGAGATATGGCCCCATCGGAGGCGCCTCTAGTACAAGTTCATACGCTCACCAAAAGCGGTTGTGCTTCATAGCCCGGTTCCCAGAAGAGCAAAGGAGCAATAGAAGGTTCCCAACGGTACCGTGGATGACATCCGCGCGCACCACATGTGAGCTTCACAAGCCATTCGGCAACATCAAAATGAAGGTATGTATAATTCATGCTTTTATTAGCTCAATAATTGATGCATATATATTACTTTGAATTTTGTGGATGGCATTCACAATGACGTATAATTCATGCTAATAATAACTAATTAATTATTATTTCTCGTGGCGATAAGTGCTTTTGCGCTTTCCTGGACGAGCCACGCATGCCGATTCCACTGCCACGCTTAGCATAGAGAAGATCACAACCTGATTTTGAGGAGCTAGAGCTAGAGATCCCAGGAGGTGATGGGAAAAGACACTTAAGGATCTACACGGTATCATATTATGGCCAAACGTTACATCATAATCCCGAGAATGATGGATCTCCGAGACCGAGCCGGGCCGCCATCATCACTACCGCCGCGAGCCTCTACAATCGCCTCCGGGGCCGCCATCGCCACTCACCGCCGCTCACCTTCTCCGCAAGAACCATACGACAATTCGGGAGAAGCGAGCTCAGCGATCACGATGATGACATCCCTCCCAATTCACCTCAAGAACCATTGGCCGCAGAGCCACATAGGTCTCGAGCAATCTTTCAAGTCTGCAACCACCAAAGAAAAATGAAAATGACCGAAAGAAAAAGCCCGAGCCAAAGAAGCTAGCATGGGAGATGAGATGAAGAAACAAACGATTAGATAAAGAAGTCGCGGACTTCTTTGCAAATTTGAGAGAAAAATAAACAGGAAGAGCTGGAGGCCAAAAAATGAAGGTCGTAAGGAGAGACTGGCTTTCATAGCGAGGGAAGCAATAAGGAGAAGGAAACCGCAGTTGAAAACGGACTATGAGCGTCGGGACAAGTCTTATGCTAAGAAGAGACAACGAGGGTCGCCAATAGTTACATCGAGCAAATACTGCCGACGCCGGGACCACCACAAACAAGAACAAGGAGAAGCAAATAGATGCATCCACGAACTAACTTGTTTATGCGGGCCTCGCGTAAGCAAAAAGTAATTGACAACATGTCCGAAGAACTAGCTCTCATTAACTTTTATGAACAAACAAAGATCTTGGTGGTATTCTCGGCCTTGAAGACCTACCGGATAAAAATTTCGTACCTAGATGGCGCTTTGAGGACAACCTCTAGTGAAGAATTGGTCAACAAGCTCCCAACTAAGATGCGATTTCATGATGGTACTTGAAGAAGTCACCGAGGGCTGAGATGTTTGGTATGCTCGTGAGACTGGAGATTTTGCCCTTCAAAATGAGAAGGTGGTCGGCTCCAATTCATTGATATCTATGAAATTTACCATCCGACGCCGTGAATACCGATCTTATGATGGCTCGGTGTCCGTAAGTGACATATTTTCATATGTTTATTAATAAATTTATTACATTTGTCGATCTACTAATTAACATTTGGCTTTCTTCTTGTGTAGCCCGCAACTAATCGAGATGGAAGGGTTATTCAAGAATTGCTTTCATGGACCCATCAAAAGTTAACGAGGGAGATCCTAACCAACGAAAACAACAATCGAGACAATTTATAGGCACTTAGATGAGTTTCATTACAAGAACCTTATACTACTACCTTACAACTTCGTAAGTACGATTGTCATCTAATTATCCTTGTTAATTCTATTTAGTCAATTCTAATCTCCATGAGCATGCATACTGATTCCAATCGGATTCTACTCATAATCACTATACAATAGCAACATCAATGTGTATGATTCATTGAGAAAAGATCCCTCGTAATACCAAGACCTTCAAGATGTATTTCACGAGTAATAATTCTATCTATGACATTTTCTTTAATGCAATATATATATTTAGCTTTTATACTAACATTCTATCTTTTATTATTTTGCCTCAGAGCTTGGACCATGTTCATTGCAAAACACCAAGGACCATTTCAAGAAAAAATTAGATGGGTGTATGATTTTCCGGTATGTATACAAATAACAACTTCAGAATGGGAATATTTAAAATGTATAACACTAGTATTTCATAATCTGTTCTACTCTCCACTTTAGTGTTTGAGACAAGAACAAGGAAATAATTTATGGTACTACATCTGTGAGCACATACACCATTACAATGGCAACGCGGATGATGATAGTGTAAGTAAAATAAACCTATTAATAATACATCATTTTTATCCTATTTTGTATATTTAATCGCTTGGTGTATTATATCAACCTATTTGCAAATTACAGAGGATTATAAAAAGGGACGCACTCATTGAGAAGGATCGTCTCTTGGCAATTCAAGAAGCTCTCATGGGATTCCTCATGGACGAGGTGGTTAATCCACAAGGAAAACATTATTATGACAACCATCCAATTGACCGACTCACCTCCGAGGAAAGCTAATTGAGACTAGAAATTTGAACTGAATGATATTTTGATGTATATATACTATATGGGGTTTTGATGTATATATACTAGTTTAAGAAAATACTATTTATTTTCATGTGTATAAATTATTATGTGTATATACATTTATAAGTTTATATATGTAGATATATAGGGTTTAATTTATATATAAGTCTAATCTAAGTGCGTATATGATATATATAGACAGGTATACATATATACAAGTGCAAATACGTATACATACATATACAGGTTAGATAACAATTCGAATATACGGTCAAATCGGAAACAGCAAAAAAAAAGACGAGACCCTTTAGTCACGGTTGGTATTACCAACCGAGACTAAGGGGTGGCGCCTGGCGTCAAGGCGTGCCCCTTTAGTCTCGGTTCAGACGAACCGGGACTAAGGACCCTTTAGTCCAGGTTGGTTCACCCGGGACTAAAGGGAGGCCTTTTGTCTCTCATCATTAGTCCCGGTTGAAGTTGAGAGACCTATACCCCTTACCAACCGGGACTAAAGCCCCTCTCCCTACCAGTGTAGGAAAAATATATTGAGGTGTAGTTTTTGCACTTTTGACTTAACTATTTGCACTTCCCAGCCACTTCCTTGAAATGTGTAAGTCACCAAGATATGTATGTGGAACAGGGGTCAAGAATTTTCTCTGCATTCAAATAGTCATATTAGTGTTCTGTATGGTCATTTGAGATTGTGGGCATTTCCGCATTTGTTCATTGTTCCCCCACAATCCTCGTGCCAGTTGGGTCTGGTACCCCCATTTATTTGTACAAATTCTATAAAAAATGGTACAATTCATATACTATCATCACTTCTAGTTGATGTCTATGTTAACTTGTCCAGTATTAGGCCTCTATGTGGAACTTAATTAGCCGTGTCATTGCAACTTTCCACAGTGATCCTGACAGGACAACAAATCTCTGTCTTAGTGAGTGGTCTGTGTCAAGGTATACATGAGTGAGCAGACTTTGTGTGCGTATTTGGCCGAGTCTCTTGCGGCCGGGTGTGGAGTCCGTCGAGTACGTGTACGTGTGGTACTTGGAGTCAGTTATTTTGAAGTGGAGATTGTGTTGCATGCACGGCTGTTACTGGAGGCTGTGAAAAAATACAGAGAAGTGCCAAGTGCTTGTGCATGTGCGCTGGTGTGCAGTGTCGAAAATCTCTTGTGTGTTCTTCCTTGTGTTCCTGTGTATGAGAGTGCTTTGAGCCAAGAGAGATTAGTGAGGGATTCAATCGAGTGGAAAGGAAGTATGGTTCCAGTTACCTATAATACAAACATAACCTACTAATCTGTACAAACGTCTCCCTATATGTTACTCCTGAAAGTGTAGCGCTATATATCCACATGATTTATTTGTTATGCAAAAGGAGAGCATGGCAACGTTTGAAATAAGGGGGGCATTAGAAATGTAGGTTTGCGTTCAACCTCTCATTCTGGGATGAAGCTCGCATGAGATTCGAGGTCGTTGGGTTTGGTGTCCCATCTTCCCTAGGAACAGCAACCTATCTGTCCCATAGTAACAATGAATGAGACTGCCTGTAAGATGTCAAGAATGGCCCTTAGCTTACTGAAGATGACAATATAGGACCTACAAACTGAGCAACAATTGAACTAGACATATCTTAATTAGAGACAATACTATGAAAATGAATAGAATAAAGGGTACATGCGCTACATGTCCATTGACGATTATAATTTGAATCCACAAAATAATCTGAAACAAAAATATGGTAGAGCATGCCTGATAATTATTCATGATATGCGACATGTTCTGCAGAGAATTCCATGAGGAATCACTAACATGCTTCCGCAAATTGACCATCGATAATGCTCATATACATATTGGTTTCTTATGTAGACCACTTGCTACTTCCTAATTCACTTGTTATTCTCTAATGAACTCTGCTTCCTAGGGTAGTAGTTGTGGTTAAAAAAACTAGTTCCTTGGGCAGTTTTCTTTTCGAAGCGCTTATCATTTTGCTTCTGCATAAGAAGCAACAAACTAATTGACTACATGTCTACAGAATTACTGCCTCCATTCTGAAACATAAGATATTTAAGTTTTGCCCTCGGTAAAACTTCTGTACCATTGACCAAATTACTAAAAACACACTACTATCCTCAACCAAATTAGTCCCTCATTAAATCCATCAAGAATTTCTTGAGAAAACATTCATTTTCATTGAAGTTGATATAGTTTTCATTAATTTTCAGAAAAATAAGGTAGTGCATTTGATCCTGTCAACCATCTGGTAAGTCGAGATGGGAGACAAACACTTTGCATTTTTGCAATGAAAACCGTAGAAAGAACATGCGCACATAATTTCTACTGTATCCAAGAAATAGCATTTGCTTACAGGTTCCTTGAGATGACCATAGCAGAAAGCCATAAAGCCAACATGAGCCTCCCAGCTAGCGACTGCATGAGGCATTATTGAAAACTTATATTGCCCCCCAAAACAAATGGATCATAATTCAAGAGTGTGCTGTGTTCTTCAAGTAATAATGGTGGTTACCTCCTCCGTGCGTGCTTCTGATGGCCACAGTACTTGTTGCGCGTTGAGCAACAGCTTCTGATGGCCAGTTGGTTGGCATTAATCTCATTTATCGTGTAGCACCACTACCAGAATCACGATTTGCCTTGGCCAAAACCGCCAAGAAAAGCACCAAAACGCCAAGGAAACAATACTTGGCAGCCAACCGCCAAGCAAGAGCCGCCATGTATAGAGAGCCAAGAAAAATTAATTTTCTTGGTGGTTGGCTGCCAAGGATTATAAACTTGGCGGTTTAGCTGCCAAGTAAATTACGTCGACGGTAAAATTTTCAAGGTGCCAAGAAAATACTCCAACCGCCAAGGAAACATTTTTTTTCCTGGCGGTCCACAACCACCAGGCAAACACCTTTTCTTGGCAGCCGGCGACAGCCAAGAAAACACTTTTACTTGGCTGCCAGCAACCGCCAAGAAAACACTCTTTCACCGTCCATATATTCTCCTCACGGCATGAATCAGGTCAACCTCGAACGCCACTGATGCAGTTGAGCCACAAATCCACGATGAATTGTTCATCATGCATATATGCAGATTCGGAGCTGCTAGTTGCTGACTCAACACAGATTATATAAATCAAATGAATAATAGCTATGATTTCGCATAGAAAGGAGGAAAGATCATTGAACCAATTGGTACAGATTGTTATTTCATTCCTCTTGCTCCACTTCCCCATCATCACTTGCATCATGTAGAGCAGCGAATTCTGATAGCGTGTTGAAGGTGACCACAACAATGGCTGCCGAAAGGCTGTAGCGGCAGAACATGGCCAAAAGAAAAACATACAATCCACGGCTTTCGTGCCGGATGTCACGTAGACATAACACAGATCGAAGGACATGGTTGAGGCTTAAAATTTATATTCACTTTCCAATTTTTCCACCCCATGTTGCCTTTGTTATAATGAAGAAATACTCCCTCAAATATAGTGACTTCAAGTAGGTTGCACTACGTCAAATCTTTTAAACATTGACTGTTAATAGATTTTTTTAAAATAACATGAACATAAAAAACATTGCTGGATTCCTCATGAAACTAATTCACTACGTGAAAAACTCACTTTGGTAACGGGCATAGATTGCCTTTCGTAACGGGCAAAGCGCCCGTTACTGATCAAGTGTTACAAATGTGCCAAGAAAGGTAGCAGATGCCCATCGATAACACATATTCGTAACGGGCATCAAACAACCACCGTTACCACAACTAGTCACCGGTCACGTGAAATGGCTGTTTCTCCGGGCCCAGAGGAACTTTGGTAACGAGCACCAAAATAGAGCTCGTTACATTAGCTCAATATCGGAGACGCCTGTACCGTCTCCTCTATCTTCGACGAAATGAGACGCGTCTATTTCACGCGTCTCAAAGACATCTAGGATTCGTAACGGGCATCAAACAACGCACCGTTACCACAACTAGTCACCGGTCACGTGAAATGGCTGTTTCTACGGGCCGGGAACTTTGGTAATAGCGACATGAAAACATAGCCCGTATCTTGTGAAATTAACATTAGAGACGCGTCACGTGAACTGCTCTCCTCATCTCGACGAAATGAGACGCATCCGTTTCCACGCTTGCTTTCTCTCGATTAAAGGAGACGTGTGCTTTCAACTGCGTCTCTATATCTCGATGAACGGGCCAAGTCCTGGGGCCCACCGGTCAAGACTGGTAACGGGCTTTTACACTGCCCGTTACATTGTTGGCATGTTTGTAACGTACTTTCCGAATGAAGCCGTACTCATCGATGGGTGTTTGTAACGAGCTTTAATTAACGCCTGCTACGATATGTAGGCCACCCCTACAAGAACTGCACGCTTGCCGGCCGCATCTTGAACCAGCCAGATTTGGCAGCCATCAGGGGCTGCATCCTGCCATCCGGAACCAGCTAGGATATGGCAGCCACCACAGCAAGGAGACATCACAAACACATTCTCACATCACAGATATAGGCAAGCAAGATCACATTTATAGACAAGCAAAAGATCACATTTATAGACAAGCTAGGATCACATCAAGTTTCAAGTTACTCTCATCAGGGCTTGTTTGGATGGAGTCATGAGAAGCTGAACCGATCAAAACCAAGCAAGCCAAGGTGTTCTCGTGCAACAACACGACTAAAGAAGACTGAATGAGTTTCAAGTTTCGCTACAATGAACTCACGGTGCACCATTGTAGAAGTTGCCCTTTCGTCGATGGTCTCCTTAAGAATGTACTCACACAAGATCTCCTGACACGCTTTAGATCTTCCGTGGAAACATCAACAACAGATTTGAAATCCTGCAAAATACAATCATTTATGAGAATACAAGTAGAAATCAGTTTCTAAAATCAGATGGATAATATGAGCAAAGACAAGGTTGAGCATTATTATCTACTTACAGCAGCCTTCTTGATGTCAGGTATGTCATCGAGTAGTCTTAACATATGGAATGCCACATGGAATCCACACAAAGAGGACCCCATGGTCCGAGCACACTGCATCGAGGTACCAAAATGACAAGTTAATGCAGTACCAAATAGGTAAGAAGGGACCATAAAAAAACCTCGGTCTTACATCGAGATTTGTTTTGTGCTTGAGTATGGCTTTTGGCTTTTTTTCTTTCCTTTCGTCACTCCGTCCTGTGCATGTTTACCAAAGGCCCTGCATGATCAGCAATACCGATTAGAAACACTAAGAGATTGAATTTTTGTGAACAAAACCTACAAATCGTACCAAAGGCCCCGCATGGTCAAGAATACCGATTAGAAACACTAAGAGATTGAATTTTTGTGAACAAAACCTACAAGATACTGACCAGTCCACAACAGGTCTGAGGTTTGAGAACTTTAGCGGGGGATGTTGTTTAGCAGAATCTAGATACCAAACCTCTTTGAACTTCATACAAATGATCGTTACCCAGTGGCTAGTGCGAGGGCACCCACCACGTAGTCGTTGTTCATTGCATTTGAGATTGCTTTGGTAACAAGGTGAGAATGCTGAGAAATATTTGTGGAAGTAAACAACTGGATCTAAAACCCAACACCGATCGCATCTCAGCCTTGTCCATCATTTTCCTACAAAAATCAAATTGTTAGCATGCATGAACTTTGTGGTCAAAATTAAAGAAATATCTTTTAGGTTTTAAGGGACTTACAATGTCCACAACCTCAAGAAGGTAACATCCGGAGAAGCTGGTTATAAGGTTATACTGACTCGAATGCAATGTTTAACATTAAAGCACCACCACCACCTTTAAAGTAGTCTTGATCCACCTTTGCTGGAAAGGCAAGTTTATCCTTACTGTGTTCCATGACGTAAGCATGCAACCTGGCACAATTTTATCCAGCAGCCTTTAAGTTTGCTTCTGACAACATAGGTGCACCAGCTTGTATTTTGGTCATTCTGCTCTGTCCCAATAATGCTTAAGAATCTCATCTTTAGATAGAGGTTTCGGCGTTCCCCTTCCGCATCTTGTCAATATAACTCCCCCGCCTTCGCTTTCTCGCTTCTTCCATAAGCTTATCATCTCTTTTGCTTCTTCTTCCTCCTCACGATCCACCACTACAAATCTTCGGTCACCGAGAGAAGGAGGAGATGGCGTCGAGGTGCCCGCCGCCGTCGAAGCGGGGACGAAGGGAGGACGACGACGACCAAAGCCGCCATCAGAGGAAGTTGGAGAAGGGGAAGGAGCCAGCGACCAAGGACGCCGCGACGAGGAACCGTTCTTGATGACACTAAGTTCGCCGTCGACCGCCAGAGCGCCTTAAAAGCTTGAAGATGTTGGCGCGGCCTTCGACATCAAGGCGCATCATGAAGTGGACAAGGACCCGAGCGTGAAGGGTCTCGCCTTCAGGATCCACGGGTTGGTTGAGAAGCTCGAGAACCTCCCGTGGTCAAGCGGCGGCCGCCACTTGCCTTTTTGACGACGGCGGCTCCGACGGCGACGGGCGATGACGGCAGCCACGGCGGCGACGATCCGGCAGCCACGGCGGCGACGACGGCGGCGACGGCGGACGGCGGCGGCGACCGACTAAATGATAGACTCGCCGTGTCGAACCGCTTAGGTTGTGTGTGTGTGTGTTTGTGTTCGTCAGGTTGTAGAACTGCTTAGTTTGTTTCTAGATCATGAACTGCTAAGTTAAATAGTTTGGTTGTTTGATTTTGTTTGCTTAGTTAATTAGTTTGGTTGTTTAAACCATCCACGCCTCCTATGATATGTGTTCACAGTGATGAACTAGAGATCCGTTGAGATGAATTAGATCTTAGAGACAATGGATAGTCATTACCGACGGGTTAGCTCGACGGACGACGTGGGCGATGTCATTGGCGATGATGGTTAGTGAACCCGCATCGCCTTTGTTGGGCTATTGGTCGGCGGGCAGTAACGGTTATCTTTTATATTGGTCACGACGACGCGTGGGCCCGTCTACTATTTTTTTTTGGAATGAAACTTGCTTCCTAAAATATTAGAGCCCATAAAAGCACCTAAAAATCATAAAAATACGAACAATTCATATTTGGACATTTAGTATTTGAATAAAATATCAACAGTTACACTTGTGTGCCCAAAATTCTTATATTTCGTTTTTACACCCCATGGTAATTATATAATAATTCTAATAACATCAAATTTGCTCTAAAAATCTACAAATTGACTTGGCAACATAATTTGGGTACCTAAACTTGTCTTCAAAATTTCAAATGGTATCGATGAAGGAATAATATACTTGTGTAGAAATGTCTACATCTCTCACATAGTTTTCTAGAATGTTGCTTGAACATTGAAGTTTTCCACACTTTGCAACATGTTCAACTCATATGCATTTGAAAACTTAACAAAACCTTGTGTTCACCTTAAGCTTACAAAATGCAAAGTTTCATCACTAATGGTTGTGTAAAACAAATATTATTTATATGTTGTACTTACAAAGAACAAAATAAGGCGTATAAACATTATTCAACAAACTAATATACACTAAACAATAAAATTAATGAAAAGATGGTGATTTTAGAAAAATTTAGAAAAAATATCAAATTTGGACTAATTACGAAGATATACTTGTTACAACATTTGATTGCAGAAAAGGAGAAATGGGAACTGTTCTTCATTCGAATAGAACTGGCCCCATTGTTATTAGCGACGCTGGGGTCGATAACCAAGGCTTTCTTGTCGCTCTTCCAAAATTTTACATAGATAATTCGAGCAACATACAAAAGCTAATCTACTACCGATTTCCTATTCCAATACTCGTTCGAACTTCACCATTTCAGCAGTAGAGCCCTCGATCTTCACGCAAAGCAGGAGAAATTTGAAGCCATCCTTTATCCACGCAGCAGCTGACTGTTTCGCAGACGGTGATCACCTGCACTGTGCGGAGGCGGCAGCGGTTCACCCCAAATGCGCCAAGTCGAGGAGTGGATCGCACGCGCCTTCGCAGCGCGACACCCTCGTTGCTCATCTCGACGTCAGACTACGCGCCGCGACCCGCCTCATGTACGGGTGTGTCGTGGCGGCACCGCCATTGTCCCTGTAGAGCAAGATGGCGTATAGATAGGCCGCCGCATCGTGCCCACCCTCGGTGGCGTGCCAGAGATCATTGCATCCCCTGTTTTCCATGAAGACGGCTTTGATCCCGGAGAAGAAGCAAGCCTCCGGATTCTCGAGATCGGTCAGCATAGCAAGGAAGGCTTTGTAGGCGGTGGGGTCCCACACCCAAGAAATCTCATCTCGTATCCCTATCGACGACAAACGCCGGCCGACGTCCGCTGCGTGGCCGCACACGCACGCATGGTCGAGCAAGTACCGCGTAGGCTGCGGTGGTCAGCCAAGGGCCGCTCTGAGGTCGCACCGACGCGCGCAGCAATCTCAATGCGGAGGTCTTGAGGGAGGTCCAGCAGCGACGACGGCTGGTGCCGCCTGCTTCTTCCCATCATGCTATTCATCTCCGGCCGGGAATGGTGACGATGAGGAGTAGGCAGCAGTTGCTATTTTTTCGCGGGTGGATGAAGTGGCAGGGGATCTAAATTATTTTGGAAGGAGAAGATACAGGAGATTTGTTTCCAAACACGGTTTAAGTAAGCAATGGAGACGACGTTTGGCTAATTCGCGTATCATTTAATTCTCCATTGCAGACGACGTTTGGTTAATCCGCGTATGCTTTAATTCTACTCCCTCCGTCCCAAAAAACATGCAATTATGGGAAACGTGCCAGTCAAACTATTACAACTTTGACCAAGTTTATAGCAAAAAATATTAGCATTTATGTCTTGAAATAACTTTTTTATAAAAAATATACTCCTCCAGATGTGAGAATTGCATGTTTTATTTTGTAATTGTTAGTAGTTTTTCATATAGTTTGACTCCTCGGGATGTGAGAATTGCATCTTTTATGGGACGGAGGAGTACATTGGAGATGACGTTTGGTTAATCCGCGTATCATTTAATTCTACATTGAATCACTACCTGCTCTCACCATTGATCAACTGTTTCCCATTGACCGTTCGCATCAATTTCTTGGGAACCTTCCCATTTCCTGTGCTTTGATCTTATCCCTTCCTCCTTTTTTTTCACCCGAGGAATGATGCAAAAATACCATGCCACCCTCACAGGAGCCCCTCTGTTAGCCTTCTTCTTCTTGCCTCTGATCTCGCCGGCTCATTCTCGCCATCAACATTATTATCATCTCCACCATCCTTTTCCTCTTGTACCGATCATAGCCACACTTGGGGCACTTGTCAAGGTCTGCATAATCTCCACGAACAATACACAACCTGTTCTTGCATGCATGGAGTTTTCAACCTCTTTCCTGAGGATGATTATCTTCTTCGCCTCATAGATAGACTTTGCTATTTACTTTCCTTCAGGTAGCATGTCTCTAAGCACATCCAATAGATGTTTGAAACTTTTGTTGCTCCAACCATGATCTGCCTTAAGTCTGCAGGTTTTAGATCACCGTAAAGGCAAGAGTACTTTTGGCAATCGTGATATAGGGTTTCTTTGAATCTTTAATGAACTTGACCTCGCTAATTCAGAAGGTGCGTACACTCGTTGAAACTCAGCATCCCGCAACATTTGATCAACATTGTGCACACGTTGCAACACCTCACCATCATCGAAGCCCCTAACTTCTTGATCGCTGATATCCTCGGGCCTCATCACATTTGGTGGGAATAATGGTTCATTTTCCTCAAAACTCCACCGTCATCAAGGTCTTCATCATGGTCGGTAGCATGGTGTCGCACTTCACCTTCATTTAGGCAGCCTGCTTCGAGTTCATTAAGGCCTTCCTCACCATGTTTATTCCAACACATGTAATTTTTTGTGAAACCACGTGTGACCAAATGATGAAAAATGATTTCCTGTTGTGCAAATTTCTTCTGGTTGAGACAATCTATACAGGGGCAAAGCATTGCCTAAACACCACGGTTTCTCATATCCGCCTCTGCTTGATTTAGAAAACCATTGACCCCGCTTAAGAAATTCTCCCAATCTTCTTGGGGCTGTCTGACATACATCAAGCCCGAGCACGCCATCTGCATTCCATACATCAAATGAGCATAATTCATCACACAAAAAACTGATAACTGTAACACCCTAAAATTCCATCACTAAAATAATATAGGCAACATGGTGATTAGATTTAATTTTCTAAGGGCTTAAATAAATTATCAAATAAATTTGGCCTTAAAATATTTAAATATCGTTGGAATAATTTTAGAAGCAACAAGTGTTTGTGCATCATATTCGGTTGCATGGTTTTTGTTTGATGTGTGTGGTTTTTAAAATCATAAAGTCTAAAAACCCACCCTAACATTTCCCTTTCTCTCCTTTCCAATCCAACCCAGCCAGCCCTTTTCTTTTCTCACCGCTTTCGGCCAAGCAGGTCCCTTCCTTCTCTCTGCACGCCCGGCTACCCTCCTCCTTTTCTTTTCTCTCCGCTGGCTGACAGGTGGGGCCCGGCCGTCAGGCCCTTCTTCCTCCCAGCAGCGGCAGAGCCGCGTCCCCTTTGATGGTCCGCCTATTTGAGGTTTTCACGTAGTGTAATTATCACATTATTCAACTTTTAATTTGAAATCATTTATTTTTATACATATCATTTGTCAAACTTAAAAGTTTGACTTCCAACAAACCTTAATATCATTATTTTTTTGTCGCAGATGAAAGAATTAGAGAGGATGATCCATGATTTGCATTGATCAATACGCTCGGTATTTATACAAGGCCGGCACTATTGGGCGTCCGACAACAACGGATCGCCTCTCACAGTTGCAACAGAAAAGCTAAGAAGGTGCATCTCTATCGCTTAGCTAAAGAACCGGTCTACCCATAGCTATACTCGCTAACACCCCCCCTCAGTGACAACGTCGCATGATCTAATGCAGAGGTTCTCTGAAATCTTGAAAAAGCGATGTAGGGAGCCCCTTGGTCATGATATCGGTGAACTGAAGGTGAGTAGGAACATGAAGAACTGAAGTTGACCCAGAGCCATGCGTTCCCGGACGAAGTGAATATCCAGTTCAACATGATTGGTGCGCTTGTGATGTACCGGGTTATCGGAAAGGTAGACCGCGCTAATGTTATCGCAGAAGATGATGCTAGCCTTGTGGACGGGATAAGAAATTCAAAGCAAAGATTTGCCACACCACGGTACTCGGCTTCAGCGGAAGAGCACAAGACAACGGCTTGGCGTTTGCTGGACCAGGAGATCAGCGCGTACCCAAGGAAAATGCGGCGGCTGATGTAGAGCATCCGAGTCGGCAGCCGGCACGTCTGCACGCTTTTAGAGTGGTGGAGGACGAAGCTCGAAGGAGAACACCATTTCCTGAAGTCCCACGAACGTACCGGAGGATACACTTGATGATATTCTAGTGCACATTGCGTGGATCATGCATGTATAAGCACACTTGTTGCACGACGTAAGCAAGCTCCGGTCTGGTGAGCGTGAGATATTGGAGAGCGCCGGCGATGCTTCTGTAGAAGGTCTTGTCCTTGAGTGGAAGTTCGGCACTAGTAGAAATTTTGGCCTTGGTGTCGACGGGCGTGGATGCCGGTTTGCAATTGAGCATCCCGGCGCGGTCGAGAATATCCTTCGGCGTATTGTTGCCGATGCAGAAGAACCCTCCTTCGCAAGGCCGAACCCGGATGCCGAGGAAATAGTGGAGCAGCCCCAAATCCTTCATGGCAAAAGCACCACGCAGGTCGTGAAACGTGAACAATCTGGTGAAGTAGCGTAGGGGTTGAAGTTGTGAGCACGATGTCATCGATGTAGAGAAGGAGCCACGCAGTGTCGGCGCCGGCGAGCGCAAGCGAGGTGTCGAGCGGTGGTGACGAAGCCAAGGGACCGAAGATGCGTTGCAAAACACTGGTACCATGCTCTAGGGCTTGACAAAGACCATAGAGATATTTGTCGAGGAGGCATACGTAGTCCAGATGGGCACTGTCCTCGAATCCGGTGGGCTGTTTGGCGTAGACAGTCTCCTTGAGCTCACCGTGCAAGAACGCGTTGCTGACGTCTAGTTGATGCACAGGCCACTGATTCGACGCGGCAAGAGTTAGCACCGTGCGAATGGTGGCTGGCTTCACAACGGGGGAGAAAGTCTGGTCGAAATCCACACTGGGGCGCTGGACATCACCACGAAGCACCCATCTAGCCTTGCGTCGTTCGAGAGAACCGTCGGGATGCACCTTGTTCTTGAGAACCCAATTCCCCGAGATGACGCGGACGCCTGGCGGATGAGGGACAAGGCGCCAGTTCTTGTTGCGGAGTAGGGCATCGTGTTCCTCTTGCATAGTGTGGCGCCATTGTTCATCGCGGAGGGCAGCATGGATGGAGGGTGGCACAGCCGGTGGCTCGGCGATAGTGGCGACGGCGGTGTAGCGCGGATGAGGCTTGAAAGTCCCCACCCGTGCATGTGTCACCATCGGATGTTGTGGGAGCGGCGGTGGTGGTGGTGGTGGTGGTGGCGACGGCGTGGCGGGTATAGGTCGGGATCGCGACGGTGTCGTGGCTGGAGATGTGGACGGCGGGAAACTGTCGGGGTAGGATGGTGTTCCTGCGCCGCGGGTGGGTGTTGCAAAGGTAGCGCAAGGCGGCGTTGTCAAGGAGGCGTCGTCACGTGCCGAAGTCATGGACGGCGAGGGGCCGGCGCTGCAATCGTTGCGTCCGGCCGGTGATGGCGTGACGGTGGGCGCACCCGACGATGTCGATACGTCGTGGCACACCGTGAAGCCGACGCTGTGTGTTAGGCAAGACCGCTGGCGTCGTGCACGCGTGTGGTGAGGCTGCAACGTCGTGCCCGGTGGGAGCCGACGTCGATGGTGATGGGGCGACGGGAGATGATGACACCGCGAGCTGTAGTGAGGCAATGGCGGGCGACGAGGAAGGGACGTCCACCATTGGTATAGCACCCTGTAGAGGCCGCGGTAGGGGAGCATGACGTGGTGCGACATGGCGAGCCAGTGATAGGGGCAGGGTGTCGTCGGACAGCGGCGACGAAGGTGTGTGTGCATCGGGAGCCCTGGAACGAAAGGGGAACACATCCTCCTCGAAGTAAACATGGCGAGACACAATAACACGATTAGTTTGAGGATCAAGACACCGGTAACCCTTGGTGTCCGCCGGGTAACCCAGGAAAATGCACGCCACAGAGCGCGGCGAGAGTTTGTTAGCGGCCGTGGCGGTCAAGTTCGGATAACACAAGCACCCAAACACCCGATGGTGATAGTAGGAAGGATCATGGCCGAAGAGGAGCTTGTAGGGTGCAGCGTCATTACGCGGGAGGCATGGACGGTGGTTAAGTGTGTAGGTGGCTGTGGCGAGCGCCTCCGGCCAGTAAGTGGCAGGAACGACGGCGTGAAATAGGAGAGCGCGAACGCTATCGTTGAGAGTGCGAAGGACACGCTCTACTCGGCCATTTTGCTGCGAAGTATATGGGCAAGTGAGGCAAAGGATCATGCCATTGGAGGAGAGGAATGATCGCAGTGCGTGATTGTCAAACTCCCTGCCATTGTCGGTTTGCAAGCTAGCGATCGAAGCACTGAATTGAGTACGAACGTAAGCATGGAAGTAGATCATGGTGGGTAAAACTTCGGACTTAGCACGCAAAGGAAATGTCCAAACATAATGTGTATGATCATTAAGAATCACAAGATAGTACTTGTAGCCGGAGTTGCTGATCATTGGGGACGTCCACAAGTCACAGTGAAGGAGCTTGAAGGCTCGATCGGCAACCTTATTAGAACTAGCAAAAGGAAGACGCACATGCTTACCAAGGCGACAGGCATGGCAAGACAGGTGGTCGTCTACACGGGAACAAGTAAAGGGAAATTGACGAAGCAATCTGGTGAAAGAACTATCACTGAGGTGACCAAGGCGAGCATGCCACAGCCTTGATGAAGTGGTGACGGCGAGCCCGTGATGTTGAACGTTGGCAGTGGCGCGTAGTGGATATAGGTCGCCGGAAGAATCACATTGGAGAAGCGCTATCCCCGTGCGTAGATCCTTGACAGAGAACCCAAGAGTGTCAAATTCAACGGTGGCGGGATTATTACGGGTTAGACCACGAACGGAAACAAGATTCTTAATCAAAGAGGGGCAAACAAGAACACTGTGCAAGCGTAGGGGTGTGACAGAGGTTGGGACAGAGAGGGAGCCGGTGTGGGTGACAGGTAGAGAATCACCATTGCCAACAATAACGTGAGCCGAACCAGGTGGAACAGGGTGAGAATGGGAAATACTAGGGTTGCCGGTCATGTGTGAAGAAGCGCCTGTATCGAGAAACCAATCCCAACTGCCGGTGTAGGCGATGATGGACGATGGTTGCCCGTGGAGCGGGGTGTAGAGGTTGGGCAGCGCGGCGAAGGAGTACTGCTGTGGTGGAGGCGCCTGGGCGAACATGGCTTGAGGAGGAGTGCCGGCTCGTGGGAACGAGCCGCCGGACGGTGCACGCCAATTTGCCGGGGGAACCTGCCACGCCTGAACCATGCTGGTCCAGGGGCAAGCCCCCCTCCCCCCCAAAGGTTGTTGCTGCGACGCCAGATTTTGCGCGGCGGATCCGGAGTTGTTGCGCGAGCACCCATCGGATTGCTTGCGCTTTTTGCGGTGATCTCCGCCTTTAGGTGGAGAGGAAACCGACTGCTGGACCGGCGGTTTGGAGGCGCCGGAGGAATTGGTCGCGACGAGAGCCGCTGCCACCGCACCAGTAGGGGTACCAGCGGGTGTACCAGCAAAAGAGCCGGCGGCGGCAAGGAGCGTGTTAGCCGCCTCCATCTTATGTGAGCGGTCAACATGAGTCTCCTCCTGCAACAGATGGGAATGCACACAGAGAAACGACGGCAAGGGATTCATGGCGGTGATGACACCGAGTGCATTGGAGAACTTGGAGCTGAGGCTACGCAGCGAGTTGATGACGAGGTCTTGGTCGGTGACAGGGTGCCCGATGTTGGTGAGGGTTTCCTGCAGGGCATACACGGCGCGCTGCGACGCATTGTTGAGGAAGAGGCCGCACACGGCCTGCCACGCAGAGAAGGCGGTGGCGCGGCGGTGGAACACCATGTCGCGGATCGTCTTGGAGACGGTGAGGTAGATCCACGAGACGATGCAGTGGTCGATCTGCATCCACTCGACATCAAGCAAGCATGTCTGCGCATCGACGGAGCCGTCGACGTGATCCACGAGGCCAAGCTTGCGGAACGTAAGCTCGAACAAAGAGCTCCAGGAGGCGTAGTTGGAGTCGTGGAGGTCGAGGATCTCGGGAACATGGTGTTTGATGTTCAGTAAAGGGATGGAAGAAGCGGCGATGGGCAAGGCTGGGGTAGCGATGTGAAAGGGGTTCACGTCGTGGACGGTGGCGCCGGAGGCTTCAGAGGAGGAAGAGGACGCAGGGTTGTGCGCCATCGCGAGCAAGCAGGAAGAGGCAGCGGAAAAGTAGGATTGAGGGTTAAGCTGATACCATGAAAGAATTAGAGAGAATGATCGACGATTTGCATTGATCAATACGCTCGGTATTTATACAAGGCCGGCAATGTTGGGCGTCCAACAACAACGGATCGCCTCTCACAGTTGCAACGGAAAAGCTAAGAAGCAGTTAGCTCTATCAGTTAGCTAAAGAACCGGTCTACCCGTAGCTATACTCGCTAACAGCAGGGAGTGCGCACCTAATGTTGAGTTGATGATATATTGCTGGAACTAGCACAATGCAATAGACTGACATGGCTTACTTCCTATGTTTATTAAAATTAATATATGAGATCGAATTGATAAGAAAACCATCTAAAGCTAATCAACCACTGGGCATATTGCTCTTAAAAGTTTATAGTGGGCCCCTCCTCCTTTTATCCGGGCTTGGGACCGGCTGTGCAACATTATTATCTCACATTCTAATTACAAGTATTTGGGATATGCACAGGCGGAGTTCCACCCTACAACAACCCCCTAGCCACAGCCCACACAAGCACTCTCTCACACACATACACACACACTAGAAAATCCTACGGAGAAACTAAAACTTGTGATTTTTTATATTGGATGCGACGGATTTGGGGGAGAACGGGCGCCTGGGATCCGGCCGTCCTCCTCTTGAATTCCGACGGCCTTCGAAACCAACGATGGGGCGCCATCTCCAACGGAGGAAAGTCGGCTGTCGGGGGTCGTCCGCGGTAGGGGAGAGCCCTGTCCTCACCGAAAGCCCAGATCGATGCACATGATGTCGGGATCACGATGGGGAGGGACGGCGAGTTCGTCGGGGCGCCGCATCGGGCGACGTCCGCGGCCGGTGACCGGAGGCCATGAATCCGGCCTCTAGGCCGCCGGATCCGGTGAGAGGTAGAGCAGGGTCGCCGGCCAAAGAGCGCACCGACGGCGGCGTTTCGGATCGCCGCATCGCGAGCACTCGGTGAGGAAGACCCAGCCGTCGCCTTCACGGCCGTCCACCGGGTTGAGCCGGCGTTGGGCTCCGGCGACGGCCAGGGAGGGGAGGTATGGGAGCAGCCGCGAGTGGCGGCGCCGGTGGTTGCCGCCCGTGCCGCCCTAGGGTTGGGCAACGCGGGGGCGCCCTTCTCCTGCCTCGTGCTGAAGGGCTGATCCACTGCTAGAGAATTTCCCACCTGTCAATCTGTTTTGTTTGGCAACAACCCACGGCTCCATTTGGAAATCAGGATCCACATGACAATAACGTTTTGTGATTGGCATGCTTCAATGGTGCTACACATGCATCAAATTGTGGACTTGATTCATCGAGCTAATATATTTGTGTACTATCCAAACCTTACATAGTAATGATTAATCATAGTCATAGCCTCACATTTGGATCCATATGTAATGATTAAGTTGGGTTTTTTTCCTTATGCCAGTGCTATATCAGACTAGTACTACCTAGTAATGTCTATTACCGGGAATGATGTAATGCACATGGCTTGAATACAAGATTCACCCTACTAGTACTCCCTTGAGTGGTTGAGCCTAACATCGTTAGTCAATGATACTACACGACCCTGTTCATTTGGCTTATCAGTCACCAACCAGCAGTACTTTTCTCTCAGAACAAACCAGCCACCAGCAACCAATCAGCAGTACTTTTATCTCAGAACACACCAGCACCAGCCACCAGCCAAACGAACAGGTCTGTATCACATTCCACCTCTGTTCCCCTGTTGCTTTTGATCAACCAGAAAAAAAAATAAATATATAGAGAGAGAGACACACAGAGAGAGAACATGGTAAGCAAGAAGAGGACTTCCATCGTGCAATAGGTGGCATTGGGAAAACTTCTTTTACAATGAACTGGTCTTTGGTGTTAAGACGATCTCTCGATATTAGCTAGAAAAAATTTGTGTTCCCCCGTGCACAAGATTTCCACATGCATTTGAAAATGGGAGAGACTGGGAAGGTTCCTTTAAGAGCCATGTATGCTTGCTTAGAAGTAAAGACACGAGGTGGTGTGTATGAAAAGTCCCGTGAAGCGGTTGGCCCACCTGCTTCGCATCGGGTGAGCTCATGTCCTCCAAACGTCCAAGAAACCCCAACACCTGTGCTCCAAAACCGTACATAAGCGGAATGCACTGAGGAGTGCACCCTCATCCCCGATCCCAGATCGGTTGTTTCGAGCTCACCCCCGCCAAAATACCCAAAACGCCTTCTCCTGCCGGTTTTACCCCACGCACGCCAAGAACCACTATTCCCATCCCAACACATGCATCGCGAAGCTCAGCGCATATACATACTTATATACATATATAGTAGTAGGGCAATCAAGGATAGGATAATTAAAGAAGGCAGTGCAAGGTTCATCATCATGCATTTAAGTAAAGCGCTAGCATACTAGATAGCAATGCCTAATAGGTATTCAGAATCAGTCGGGCGTGGACACCTGTGTGCAAGTAATCGTCGGAGTTTCCGTAGTTGTTCTCGATCTTCTGACTCGACTCCTCGTCTCCGGGGAAACCTAGATTCGCAAATATAAATAAACACGGTGTCTAGATGCAAATAACTCCAAAGAGAAGCAATAAAGAACCAAATAACTCCAAACGCTAGTCTAATGGGTGCTTCATGATTTTAGAAGAGTAAAGAAACTGATTTCATATTTTTCTAAGGTAGAAACAATTTATTATTGATTTCCAAATAAAGAAATATTTTATGAATTTAGTTAATTGCGATAAAGCACCGGAAACACAAGTCAGCAAGATAGGAAACCATAAGCTAGGTTTTGGGCCATGGTAAGTTGACTAGTCAACGATCTTTGTTGACCAAGTCAAAAGGGAAAGGTCAAAGGTCATCCGAACCCCACAAGTCATCCTGTGGGCCCCGTAGGTTAGATGGGACCAGGTTGGATAGACAGCGGCCCCACATGTTAGCAGGTCCCAACGGTAAGTCCGTAGGCCCCTTTGGTCAGATCGGAGAGATTGTGCAGGATGGACCAGCTAGAAAAGATGTGTGGTTTGAGAAACTTGACTCTAGCCAAACATGGCTGAGGTGTGGTATGGCTGACGGCTTGAGCACACGCCGCTGCAGGCGGAAGGCGTGACACAGCCGCGGCGAAAGGTATGGTCGGACCGGAAAGATTGAGAGCATGGTTCAAAGACTAAAGCTCGGTGGAAAAAAGGATATGTGCTGCTGTTTAGCAAAGCAATGCACATACTAGATCAAAGCTGGAAGGTGGATGGTAAGCGGCGATGGATGGTGGGTGTGAGCACACAGGTTGGACAGAAAGACAGCGAAGCGATGGGCAGAGCGTCTGCCCGGTCGGCGAGGCACACCAGCAAGGGTAAGGATTTAGCAACCTGCGCCTGACCGTGCTTCCCGTGCTAATGCAAACACGCAGAGGACTCATGCAGCAAGGATATTGGTCATGGTGGAATTAGCACACACATGGCCTACGTGATGGCTACAGCTTGCAAGGTTTAAGCATGGCTGCAGCACCACAGTTTGGATTAGAAAAACCACCAGCTGGCACTACAGGCGAACCACTAGAGCATACACACGACATGGTAGAAACTCGAGAGGTTCGGCCGATGGTTAGACGCTAGATGGTCTTTGGCCGAGGTTCGGCCGTGTCATGGAGAACAGAGACCGACGACGCGAAGTGTGAGCGCGATTCGTGATCCGGTAGCAAGCGGCGGCGCATGTTATTGTAGGCTGCGACACCCACATTTCAAAACCTAGCGCGAAGGCCAGATTCTCAGAGGGGCATCGGCGCACGCGCAACGGTGGCAAGCAGAGCAAAGTGCGAACTCAGGATCACGTCTCGGTCGCAACAGCGAAGGTCGGCTCTGGAGAGAAAAAGGTGATGGCTTGGCCGGCTCGACAGGGCGTTCCGGCATATCATCGCGCAGGTTGTGGGCATAACAAAGGCTCCCCGATTGTGTGCAGAGTGCTCGGTCAAATGCCACAAGGGCATGTGCCTCACGGCTGTACACTGTTGTGCTGGTTCTCGGCCTGTGCGGGACATGGACTGGGTGTGATGCTTTGCGGCATCCCAGGGCAAGGCGTGCTGCTCGTTAGTTGAGAACAACACGATAGCGTCGGTCAACACACGGGCATGCCATGTGAGAAAGGCTTCACGGACAGAGAGAGCGGGTGGTTAGGTGACTCACTTGACAGGACTAAGGATATGGTTTGATATGGCAAGCATCACAGCAGACCGATGCTCCGGAGCTGCGTGCTATCAAGGTGAGGTGGGGTAGCCCGTGTGCTGGGAGCTGCGTGAACCCGGAGGACCGAGCAGCCCGTGCCGAGCCTGCGATGCGCTGCTCTGCTTCTCCTACGCCAAGGCGCTGCCTCTGCTCCGACCCGTGTCACCGACCCTGAGCAGCCACCGTGGACGACGACGCCAGGACCGGAGTGCCTCTGCTGCCATGGACGTCCTCGACGCCGTAAAGCTGGAGCTGGAGCCGTCCGTGTGCTGGGAGCGCTTGTAGCGCGTCGTCGACCACCATCTGTTCGGTAGAATGCCCGAACCACTCCGCTTTGTACCCCTGCGCCATGGACCTGCTTCACCGCCGTTCACTGCAGCACCCAGGAACCCAGGTGAGCACTGTGCCCACCTTCTTGTCGTGGAACCGGCCTTCGTGCCGAGAGAGAAGAACCGGGCCAAGCCCGAGGGACCAAGCCCTCTCCTTTACCTGCTCTGCTCAGCGCCGCTGCACGACCGCCGTCGTCTGTGTGCCGGCCATCGAGCCGTGCTTTACGCTTGCAGGTGCCGCTGCCGACGATCCGCGCGAGCGCCACCGCTTGACCGACCTTCCCGTTCTTTTGTCGATGAACACACCACCACATGCTCGCCGTGCGTGCCGCAGCGTAAGCGCCGGTTTGGCCGCTGCACACACGGGATGGCAAAAGATTTGCCTTTTACCTTGCCGCACCCGATCTTCACCCTTGAGCTCACCTGTGCGCGCATGAGACCGACCTAGTCGTTGTCCCTAGCCGTGTCTCCTGTTGCCCGCGCGTCGCTCCGCCGTGTCACGGCCGTGATCCTCCACGAGCCTGCACACACGCGTTCGTCGTGCAATCGGAGCCAAGGCCGAACCTTTGGCTGTAACCCCAATCTCGCCTTGCCGAGCTCCCAGTTGCCATCGCGAGCTCTGCGCGCGTGCCGACATCAAGCTTGCCGCCGGGGACTTCTCCTTGGCCTGCAAGCATGCGTTCCGGCCCAAACCACCGTCTTGCAACCTGAGCGCAGCACCCGGCTTTGCACGCTTCTGACGCACGCCTTCGCTCTAGAGCACGCGTGGAGCATGCCGGCGTTAGCACCCGGACCGGCGCCGACGACCTGTTCGCATGCGCGCCGCCCGGGAACCTCGCCGCCGTGTGAGCTACACACGGTTGCCGCCCAAGGTTCCTTCTTTAACCACCCAAACCAAGACCCTAGACCTTGCCGAGTTTCGCCGTGCGCAACCACCAATCGTGCACATGCCTACACGCGCGCAAGGTCGAGCTGTTGTCCTTTCCGACCTGCTTGTAGCTCGCCGCTGAGGGTCTCCCTTTGGCATACATGCGCGAGAGCTAGCATGAACCTGTGCACACGGTTGTCCGCATGCACGCACGCGAGCAAGCACGCCGGCCCTGACACCCCAGCCAGTGATGTCGTCTGCTTTTGCCGCGCTGAAACCGGCCGTCGCGCTGAGCCGGATTCTGGCCAAAGACCGAACCTTTCTGTGCCAAGTCCGAAACCCTAGGTGCATCCCCAAGCTACCTGAAGCTCTCAGTTGGCCTTCTAATCTTTCCCCGTCTAATCTCTTCCATAGTACTCTGGAATTTCATAAATGAGTTATGAAATTATTTTCCGACTCTTCGAATTAATCATTTGCAATTGATTCGATTTCGGGGAGCAAGCTATAATTCATTGGATTAAACCTCTCACGAGCTCATTTGAATTATGACGGTGTTTTCCGGCTTCTCGGGTTAATACTTTGTTATTTAATTCGTTCCCAGAAAAATAGTCTAATTCATTTGTTCCCGTCCCGCGAAGTAAACTGCTATCGATTTATTTCGCTAGCAGCTGCTCCCTTCCTCCCTCGTCAAAGCAGCCACGCACAGCAAGCACACCCCTCCAATCTTCCATCCACCAAATCCAAGTTGCGGCATTCCCTTCTCTTGGTGAATCACGCAAGAAGCAAAACAGCAGCAATCCTCCTCTCTAATCCTCCTAGCCGAGCCTTGTACCCCACCTCACCATGTCAGTCTGCTGCGATGCTTGCCATATCAAACCATATCCTTAGTCCTGTCAAGTGAGTCACCTAACCACCCGCTCTCTCTGTCCGTGAAGCCTTTCTCACATGGCATGCCCGTGTGTTGACCGACGCTATCGTGTTGTTCTCAACTGACGAGCAGCACGCCTTGCCCTGGGATGCCGCAAAGCATCACACCCTGTCCATGTCCCGCACAGGCCGAGAACCAGCACAACAGTGTACAGCCGTGAGGCACATGCCCTTGTGGCATTTGACCGAGCACTCTGCACACACAATCAGGGAGCCTTTGTTATGCCCACAGCCTGCGCGATGATATGCCGGAACGCCCTGTCGAGCCGGCCAAGCCATCGCCTTTTTCTCTCCAGAGCCGACCTTCGCTGTTGCGACCAAGACGTGATCCTGAGTTCGCACTTTGCTCTGCTTGCCACCGTTGCGCGTGCGCCGACGCCCCTCTGAGAATCTGGCCTTCGCGCTAGGTTTTGAAATGCGGGTGTCGCAGCCTACAATAACACGGCCGCCGCTTGCTACCGGATCACGAATCGCGCTCACACTTCGCGTCGTCAGTCTCTGTTCTCCATGACACGGCCGAACCTCGGCCAAAGACCATGTAGCCTCTAACCATCGGCCGAACCTCTCGAGTTTCTACCATGTCGTGTGTATGCTCTAGTGGTTCGCCTGTAGTGCTAGCTGGTGGTTTTTCTAATCCAAACTGTGGTGCTGCAGCCATGCTTAAACCTTGCAAGCTGTAGCCATCACGTAGGCCATGTGTTTGCTAATTCCACCATGACCAATATCCTTGCTGCATGAGTCCTCTGCGTGTTTGCATTAGCAGGGGAAGCACGGTCAGGCGCAGGTTGCTAAATCCTTACCCTTGCTGGTGCGCCTCGCCGACCGGGCAGACACTCTGCCCATCGCTTCGCTGTCTTTCTGTCCAACCTGTGTGCTCACACCCACCATCCATCGCCGCTTACCATCCACCTTCCAGCTTTGATCTAGTATGTGCATTGCTTTGCTAAACAGCAGCACATATCCTTTTTCCACCGAGCTTTAGTCTTTGAACCATGTGTCTGCTCTCAATCTTTCCAGTCCCGACCATACCTTTCGCCGCGGCCGTGTCACGCCTTCGCCGTGCACGACGCGTGTGCTAACCAAGCCGTCAGCCATACCACACCTCAGCCATGTTTGGCTAGAGTCAAGTTTCTCAAACCACGCCACATCTTTTCTAGCTGGTCCATCCTGCACAATCTCTCCGATCTGACCAAAGGGGCCTACGGACTTACCGTTGGGACCTACTAACATGTGGGGCCGCTGTCTATCCAACCTGGTCCCATCTAACCTACGGGGCCCACAGGTTGACTTGTGGGGTCCGGATGACCTTTGACCTTTCCCTTTTGACTTGGTCAACAAAGATCGTTGACTAGTCAACTTACCATGGCCCAAAACCTAGCTTATGGTTTCCTATCTTGCTGACTTGTGTTTTCGGTGCTTTATCGCAATTAACTAAATTCATAAAATATTTCTTTATTTGGAAATCAATAATAAATTGTTTCTACCTTAGAAAAATATGAACTCAGTTTCTTTACTCTTCTAAAATCATGAAGCACCCGTTAGACTAGCGTTTGGAGTTATTTGGTTCTTTATTGCTTCTCTTTGGAGTTATTTGCATCTAGACACCGTGTTTATTTATATTTGCGAATCTAGGTTTCCCCGGAGACGAGGAGTCGAGTCAGAAGATCGAGAACAACTACGGAAACTCCGACGACTACTTGCACACAGGTGTCCACGCCCGACTGATTCTGAATACCTATTAGGCATTGCTATCTTGTATGCTAGCGCTTTACTTTAAATGCATGATGATGAACCTTGCACTGCCTTCTTTAATTATCCTGTCCTTGATTGCCCTACTACTATATATGTATATAAGCGTGTATATGTGCTGAGCTTCGCGATGCATGTGTTGGGATGGGAATAGTGGTTCTTGGTGTGCGTGGGTAAAACCGACAGAGAAGGCGTTTTGGGTACTTTGGCGGGGTGAGCTAAACAACCGATCTGGGATCGGGGATGAGGGTGCACTCCTCAGTGCATTCCTAATTGTACGGTTTTCGGAGCACAAGTGTTGGGGTTTTACTGACGTTTGGAGGACATGAGCTCGCCCGGCGAAACCGAAGGTGGGCCAACTGCTTCACGAGACTTTTCGTACACACCACCTCGCCGAGAGTAGGGTTAGGGCCGAGTTGAGCTCGGCAAGTGAACCATACACCCGGCGGGATAGAGGGTATCGATGGGGAGAGGTGGGAGTGAGACCACCTTCTCTCGGCGTCTCCCGTGTGGCCACACGGGCATTTCCAGATTCGGTGCAATTCCTTCTCTGGGGAATCGCTTTGAGGGCCGGATGCAGGATGGGACCGTAACTACCGAGAGTTCGCATGGTAGGGTGGGCTCGGTTGGCTGATCACCACCGGGTGCCATCCCGAGTTGGGTACAGGTGTACACACTCTGCAGAGTTTAGATCTATACGTATAGCCGCGTCCTCGGTCATGGACGAGCCCAGTGGATTGTTGGTTCTCATGTTTTGAGATTTCTACCTCCCCCTGTAGATGAGAGTGTGGTGAGCCGTGGTTGCAGTCGGGGAGAGGAGAGTTGCTCCCTCTACCTCGCAGATCCGATTGCAATCATTGAGGTGCGAGGAGAGGAAGTTCTCGCATCGACCCTAGATGGAGATAGGTTGTGGAGACGGGGCCCTGGGGTACCAGGTGGTTCCGAGCTGAGTTTGAGAGTATGGTTTGGGACTTATATGGAGATGATTTCTTTTATGCTTCGCTGCTGCTGCATAGGAAACCTGAGCTTTTACCTTGCCACTCTTCTTATCCTTTAGAGTTAGGCCACTTAAAGCTGCATACAGTCGGTGACGTGAACCTATCTCATTCCTTGGGGATAGTTTTGTGAGTGTGTAGGATTGGACTTGGAGAGAGAGTCCGAGTTCGAGGAATCCATGAAGGAAGGGTTGCGTTGCTTCTCTCAAGGATGCCTGTGGTGAAGATGAAGACTTGAAGCCCTAGCTACCGCTACGCAGGATTTCTACTTGTCGCTTAGCCCAAGGGGCTTGTACTAAATTCATATACCGAGTTGTTTCGGATGTAAATATTCTATTTTGTACTCTGATTTCGTTGTATGGCAATGATATTATTGTGTAATGAGTTCTGTACGTGATAGCTACTGATCCAGGGACTATCACAAGGGTACAGGGAGTCGGGTTTTCCTCACCGAAAATCCGGGTCGTTACACGGGGCGTCCTGGTTTGTTAGCAGAAGAGGACAGTGGTCGGAGTGTGAGGAGGATAGGGCGTGTAGAGCGCAATTTTCAAAGGTGAGCTCCCAAGCCTGGTTATAGAAAACGCGATCTAGGCGGACAAGAGTAGGACGGCGGCGCTCGTTGTTCCAAGTGAACTTCCTATTTTGAAGGGCCAGCTCCTTAAGTTCGCAAAAATCGAGAGCTCTTCTGAAGCGTGACATAAGGCGAAGATTTAGGTTGCGGTTGTTCTTGTCTCTGGCTTTGTATATCAAATTGAAGTCCCCGAGAAGGAGCCAGCGTGAGCCATTGCGAGGCTTGATATGGCAAAGGTGTCGAAGGAAAGCTTCCTTTTTCGGACGGCGTGCAGGTCCGTAGACAGCCGTGACCTTGAAGGTGGTCATGCTATGGCGCAAAGTGGCGTCGGCTGTGAGGGAGAAGCGACCGATGGAGATGTTGCTCAAGTCTACTGATGCGTCATTCCAAAGAAGAAGTATGCCTCCTTTCGTCCCGACCGCGGGTTTGTAGGCGAAATTGTTGAGCCGGTAAGCACCAAGGAAAGAAGCAAGCCCCGAGTCTATCGATTGGAGTTTAGTCTCTTGTAGGCATGCAATTTGACAGAGGTTGTTCGCGAGCATCTCGTGCACAGCCAGGCATCTGGCCCCCGAGTTGAGACCCCTCACGTTCCAAGAAATGATGTCGACGTTGTGATTATTCATGGAGCAAACAAGAGCGCGCCGGGTGGTAGAAGCAAGTAGTTCGACGTCGGTTGTCCGGATTGAGAGTGAAGCCTGACCGTCGAAGGAAAATGTTATGAAATGACGCCTGAAGGTCGCAGCCAGCAGGGCTTATAACAGTATGGTTCCGCAATGAAGCAAACGACGATAAGGGCGCCCGAAGGTCGTAGCCAGCAGGGCACCTCAATTCAGTAGAGTTGTGATACATAAATAAATGAAGGGCACGAAGCATGTTTCAATCCGGCGTGGAGCATTAGGCCACCTCCTCGGAGGGGGCCAAGTCCACCACTGCCGCACCCGCGTGCTGGAGGAGCGCGTTGTCGAGGAGGTCGGCACCATCGTCGTCAAGCTCGAAGAGCGCCAAGAGCGCCGCGATGATGTGCTCCGGCAGTGGCCCCTGGAACGTGGCGATGAAGTCGCGCAGGACGTCGTCGATCGGGTCTTGGGCCTCTGCCGGAATGCCGAGCTTGCGGCAGAAGTTCCTCTGGGCTCTCTCGATCGCCGGGATCGCTGGGCGCTTGGCGAGGCGGGCGCTGCGGTGGACGTTTGTCATGTCGAAGACGCGCCTGTGGCGAGGACGACGTGGTGCCGGCTGTGGGAGTAGCGGCGTGTCAAGGTTAAAGAAGAGTGCGTCGACGCCGCTGCTGTGTTGTTCGTTGCTGGCATTGTCGTCGTGCAGCCCGGGTGGAGAGGGCTGGGTCGCAAGCTCCTCGAAGTGGGTGATCATGGCGTTGAGCGCCTGCTCCACCTCATTGGCAGAGGGCGCATCCTCCACAGGCTGCTGCTGCAAGGAGGGAGCTGGGCGTGGAGACGCTCGAAAGCAGAGCGCACCGGCACCGGGACGGACCAGGCTTGTTCCCGGCGGGCCGGGCCTCCAAGTCCAGCTTGGCCGCCAGTGTCGCCGCTTTGTTGATGAAGTCGAGCTCCGGGCGCGTGTTGATTTGCTGTCGCAGGTAGCTCTGTGCAGCCGCAGCCTGAGCCGTGAAGACGGCCTACAGGTGGCCGGCGCCCTCAGGGAGTTGCACAACAGCCACCACCGCCGGATTTGTGTGGTCGTGGTGCCACACATGGTGAGCAGCGTGCGACCGCCGTGGAGGGGAGCGCATCCTTTCCCTTTGGAAGGGTTCGCCGGCGCCCCAGAAGTTGGCCCCTAGGAGCCGCCCGTGGCCCGGATGGTCGTAGTCGCCGTTGTCATCGTCGTCGCGACGTGGCCAGGTGAATGGCTTGTCGTTGCAGGTGTGCCGGCCGGTCCGCGTCTTCCTGCGTTCGCGCTCGCGGTCCGCGTGCTCGCGTTCCGCGCGCTCCCGCTCCCCCCGCTCGCGTGCGGCGCGTACCCGTTCGCGCTGCTACTGCAGGGCGCGCTCACGGAACTCCCGCTCCTCTTGTCGGTGTGGCTCCAGCGGCCGGTCAATGTCATCGTTGCGGCCACCGCGGTCGTCGTCGTTCACGCGCGGTGGCTTGGGCAGATGCGTGGGGAAGTGGGAGCGCGCCTCCGGTGGCGCCCGTCCGGAGACCGTGAGCGCCCGGTCGCGCCCGGCGAATAGGTTTGACACTCGCCGGATTGTCGATCGCCGCCTGCAAGTTGCCTTCCACCGCGCGGTAGTCCTCCAGAATCGACAGGTGGATGTAGACGGCATACCTGTTTCCTTGGTACCAAGCTGCCGGCGGCGGATCAGTGTCGACGTAGACCGCAAAAGAGCCGCCCGCCGGGCCGTGTGTGAAGGCCAGCCATACCTTCTTGGGGATGTCCCACGGCTCCAGTGTCCAAGCCCAGAGCTCGATGTGGCGCGTGTCGTCCGGCTTCACCAAGTCGGTGACGATGTACTGGAGCGCGCACCGGTGCCCAATTAGCCGCTCCACGATCGCCGGCGTCCACGCATGGTTCGGAATGCCGTCGAGGAACAGCCGCACCCTGTAGAACATGCGGAAGCCAATGGCGTGCGACAGGCAGCGCCACGATCGGAGGCAGATGTCGATGCCGCTGCCGATGAAGCGCCCCATCTCCCTAGCCCGCGCCGCGCCAGTCGCCTTCTCGAAGCGGATGAGGTAGGGCTCCGGCTGGTTGAGCGTGATCGTGACCTCCCCGGGTTGGGCGGAGCCTCCGCGTGAGCAGCGCCGCGATGTCGCGCGCCCCGGCGCCCTGGGGCAGGTGCATGGCCCGCCAATCCTTGGCGTCACGCGTGAGGTCGAAGGATTCCGACACGAAGACCGTCTCCTTATCCGGCCTAGTGTGGGGGTCGCCGATAGCCATCCGAGGGGGAGGTGGCGGCGGTGGTGGAGGTGGCGGGGGAGGTGGTGGCGGAGGTGGCGGGGGAGGAGGGGCCCGGGCTCCAGGACATTCCCGACAGTAGCGCTCTCGGTGCCCTGAGCGGCGGCAGCGGAAGCAGCGCACCGGGTCGCGACACTGAGACGCCCGGTGGTCACACGCGAGGCAGTTGAAGCAGCGGCCCGCCGTGGCCGTGATGAATGCTTGGAGTGCGCGGGTTGTTGGGCGGTTTGAAGACGCAGTGCGCCGCCCGTCATGTCCCCCGTCGCGTCGTGGAGGTGGAGGTGTCGCACGCCGAGGCGGCCGCTTTCGGCGTCTGGCAGGAGTCCAGCCAGGCTCCAGGTTAGGGAACTCCTCAGGCCTAGCTTGGTGATGCGGTCGCCAAATCCGCCGGGGATTTGGCCGCTCTTCGCAGTGAATGCGCCGCCCCTTGTCACCTCGGCGGGGGAAATGCGGTCACTGCGCCGGGGGTCGCGGTTGGTGGAGGCCGGGCGCGCTGAAGGGGCCGGACGAGGAGCATTCACTCCCCTCCGCAGGACCTCGGCGTACGAAGCGCACTGCTGATGCTGACGAGATCCGGCCGGATCCGCGATGGCAGGGAGAGGATCCGCCCGAAGGACCGCCGGAATTGGGGAATCCGGCACCACCTCGAAGTCGGTGAAGCTTGGTTGACCATGCCGCGGCGGTATCGGCTCGCCCCGTTGCCAGCATAGGGGAGAGGTATCGGCTCTCCTGCGTGAGACCTGCCGCCGCTACCGGCGCGAGGGCTTGGTTGGGAACCGGCGCTGCCGGTGGGTTTTGCTGTGAGGCCGGCGGGCACAACTGACAGTCACGCTGATGGTCGCTGCTGGGTGGCGCCGACGGCCGGCCATGGCCGAGATCCGCACCCGGGAGATCTCACAGGAATGGGCCGGTGGAGGAGGGGCATCGCTGGTAGCTTCTGACAGGGTAGTCGTGCATGGAGGATGGAGGGCAGGCACGGATCAGGGGCCATCTTATGGAGGCAGGGGAGGAGGTGACGCGGCGGAAGGCGATGGGGCGACGTACATGAGAGGGGCCTCTGGTGGGGAGGCGGCGGGACGGCGGCGGCGCGGGATCCACGGGGCGCTTATGGGGAGGGTTTGGCGACGGCTCAGGGTGGGATCGGGGGAGACACGGGGATTTATTGCCGATGATGTCCGGATGACATGGCGAGCTGGGAATTGAGAGAAATAGGGGGGGGATTTTTAGTAGGTACCAATTATATAGTTGTTATTGATTGATTTACAACTACTATAGTTAAGTTCAATTTTGATCCTCAACTTTAATGTTCAGTTTTAATATCAACTTAATTTTCAAGAATTGCTTGTCCACTAAGATGTATTAAGAAATCGACACCTACTTTTCCGTGAAAGGACCGGAAGTGGAAGGATCTCGTGGAACAAGGTAGCATCTTTTGTGCCTTTTTTGCATCTCTTTGCTGTAATCACACCAGCTATTGGAATATTATCCTGCCAGCAACAACTAACACCAAACATGAGTACAACGTACCTGGTTTCCAATTTTCTATTAATTTCTTTCAGGCCCACTCCCAGCGAAATCACTAAATTCGTGAACCAACCAGAAAACATGAACTCTATGAAATTTCAATGGAATGTTGAACCCAGGGTAAACCAACCCAGGAAAATGTGCCCGGATACATATATGAAACTTTACAAATCAGTATGTTTCATGGTTCATGTTTTTTCCATTCTCCTAGAATTTTTTATAATCAATCATATTCATACGGGAACACACGACAGATAAGCTTCATGTGATCGCTGACTCCGTGGCGATAGAGTGGAGGAACGTGCAGCGCACGAATGCGCCAAGAAACAGCATGGCAGCACTGCATCAGAGAAGGAGCAAGCTGCAAGCCGGCCAAAAAGGAACGAGCTGAGGGCCCCAAGCATGCTTGAGCTCGATTGATGACATGTATGTAGCTGTTCATGTCCTGGTCATTGCCTTCCAGCCCACCAACAACCTTGCTTTTCTTGTCCTCGAAATGTAATTCTCCAGCTACAGCAAGCAGACCAACCTGATGTTGAATGCTCTCAGCAAGTCTCATGTCTTCCTCAAATGCCATCTTCACAGGTGTGATCTTTTTGTCAACCCTTGTTTCCTGATGCCACTCATTCTCATGTGTGATGGTTACGGAAGCAGTAGTGCTATTGCTAGAGAGAATGGCCAAAAGACTTGCTAACCCTGAACATGATGATTGAGCTATATATAGAGAAAAAGAAACTTACTAGCTTTACTGTAAATTTACACCTACTATAACTACCACGCAGCGCCTGGACTTAATAAAATTGTTTTTGGGATAATGTTTGTCTATATAACTTCCATACTCATCCAATCGAACACAGTGTACCATACATTAGTAAACAGCTCAGTATCTCGATTTTTGTGTAGTGGATATGCAGCGCAGATGAATGGGTAGGAATGAGAGACATTGAGGAAATAACAGACAGTCGCACCCGTAGGCACTGAGGAATTTACAGAGGCCTGCAAATTTTTAGAGGTTCTTGCCGAACAGCAGCGTGTGGGTCAACTGAAGCATCCGAGAAAATAGTCTTGGACTGATCACAGCGTCGACTAATTCATCGGCTCAATGAGGAATAAAGACAGTGCTACCAAATTATAAAACCTGTGAAGAGTAAAGGGCGAAAAGAATTAAATTGAACAATTCACTTGTTCGACACTGCCATTATCTCTGTTGTTCAAGGTTGAGTATGCTGTTAAGGAGTACTACTGGCCCTGGAACGTGCCTTGACAACTAATTTAATCTAGGGCTCTTGTAGTAGAGATAGTGACCTTGCATTACTTGTGTTGTGATATGTGCAGTCCTTCTATCATTCATTTTAATGTAGTGGACAAATATTAAAGCCATTGGACTCTTGCATTCACGCCTTTGGATTATTTTTCTGATGAAATGTTTGTTCCAAAAAGAGCCTGTAAGGAATCGGATGCCCGTAGCCTAAGAGGGGGATGGAGTGAATTAGGCAACTAAAAAACTTAACATATGGCTTCACTACTTTTGCATAAAGTAAACTAGATCAAGTCTATCTAGATGTGCAATCTAAGGTTGATCTAGTGTGAAACCCTCATCCCAAAACAAGTTTTGCAACATATAGTCAATTCTAGCATGATACTACTCTAGGAAAGTAAAGGCAAACAAGGATTGCAAGAGAGTAATGCGGAAATATAAAGAGGGATGAGAGGAAGCAAACTCTTGACACGCGATTAATCCCGTGGTATCGGTAGGCACTAAGCCACCCCTAGTCCGCGTTGTTGAAGCACGCACTCAAGAGTATTACTTCCCGGTCACCAAGTCTCTCCCAAGAGCACCACTTGACTCGCCACAAAGGCTCGCCACTTAGGCACTCGCCAAGCTCCCTTGGTTACCTTGATGCCGCCTCCACTAAGGAGGTTCTCCACCAAGGAAGGGGGTCTCCACGGCCCCCGCACAAAGTGTCCTCGCCGCTCCACACCAAGCCGGAGGGTCGAAGACGATTGCCGGTGAGCCACTTAGGCCCCAAGTCTTCCGACACACCTTGTACAACTTGATTCACTCAAGAATCAATTCACAAGGTAGGCACACCTTGAACTCACTCAGCTCTAAGCTAAGCCTAGCACTAAGCACACACACAAAGCATGTGCAAGTCTATGGATGAGCAATTTAGCACTTAGATGGCTTGGATATGATCTTCTATGTGTCTCACACTCCTCAAGTCTTCCTCATACTCCAGCAACCTCAAATGGGTGAGTGGAGGGGGTATAAATAGCCCAAGGCACCCAAAGAGCCGTTGGCTAAAAGCTGCTGAAAGTAGTACCATCGGATGATCCGACGCTATACTTTTCCAGGCGTCGGTTCATCCGGTGCTACTAGCCGTTACCCTCCACTGCACATGATCGTTGGCACAATTGCTCTGACGCTTCATCCGACGCACCGTCGGTTCATCCGTCTTGAAGACCCCACGGCCAAAACCTTATCATAGCTTCTTCGAGACCGTCGGATGAACTACCGCCCACCGCTTTTCATCCGGTGCTACTGCTCTAGTCTTGGCGCGTCTCTGTCTTGTTCAAACTTGATCACCGGATAGACCGACGGTCCCCTCCAATGGACCGTCAGTTCATCCGATGCTACTGACTTCGCTGCTTTGCTTCTTCAATTCATCTGGCACATCTACAAAAAGGAATGTTGGTTCATCCGACGGTGCCTATTCACTTGAGGCTTCTCGCAGTGTACCAACTACACCGACGCTTGCAATCAAGCTTCTCCCTATGTACCATCACCCATCCGACAGGCCCTTTTCTTCTTTTCATCCACGGTTTGACCCTTGAAAAATAAACTATCTTCTTATTTTGGCATGTGGTATTTTTGCATCCATGGGACCTAGAAATGTCTACAAGGACATGCTAAACAATATGGTTAGTCCCATTGATCATGTTGTCATGAATCACCAAAATCATACTCGAACTAATGGCATATGAGGTCATATTCGCTACAATCTCCCCCTTTTTGGTGATTTATGATAACACAAGCAAAGGAAGCATAAATTTGCAAAAATTGACAAAATTAGAACCACTTACACTTGCTTGGATGCTTACCATCATCCAAACTCCCCCTAGATCAAATTTTCCCCTTTTGATCTTCTCTTTTTATGTTCACACATAGCTTGCCTCTTCCCATTTTGGAAACACTAGCTTGCTTTGGTCCCACATTCTCCCTCTTTGGAATAAAATCTCCAAAAAGGTCCAAAACAAAAGGTCTCCAAGGAAAATTAGCAAGTCCTAGCAAATATAGATCAAAGAGAAATGTTAAATGCAAGGGAGAAAGCCGCATGAACCATGATCCTTATGTATGATAGCAATGAAGATACCACATGAGTGCATAACTAAGGTGGATCACAAGCTCATGAGACTAGCATGATACAAACTAAGCTTCCCCTAAGTGTGTGCACAATATGATGGTGTGATAATCAAGTGCACAACTAAAGGTCTCCAAGGAAGCTTAGAGCATATCATGCAAGGAGGTAGCTTAAAAGACAAGAGATAAAACAAATGGGTTCAACATTACCACTTGTAGTTACCACTTGTACTCTTTTGATCATTGCATACCTCCGGGGGATTAATCCTCTCTACCTTGTTGGCACCACATTGAGATGAGCCACTTGTACGTGATATCACTAGGAGGTGATACCACTTGAAAGAAGCTTTCAAAGAAGACACTTGGGGTACCACAAGGATTAGGAATGTATGAGTACATTGCCTTTGAACTTATATAGAGACATAAGCTCGCAAGGACATGACTCAATAGCATGAAGCTCATATTGCTATTTTCACTCTTTTAAAGATGTTAGATCACATTGAGAGTGAAATAGCATTCTTTTAGAATGAAGCACCGCACCGGAACGCGTCACCAAGGGACTACACAAAATAAGCTTGAAACAATGTTAGTCCCATAATCAAACCATAGGATGAGCTCCCCCTAAATGTGTGCATTTAGTGTTTGAATCACCAACCAAATGTATGCACATTGTTCATGACAACAAAAGGGAAGATAACCCTATAGCTTGCTCATGATGCAAAGAGATATAAAATAAAACATGCACCATGAAAGAAAAAAATGTAGCTTTCCTACACACTAATCAAACCATCTAGGTTGCTCATGGGTTAGAACATGACACAAGCAACCTACCATATGTAAACAACTAGGCATAGCAACAAATGCAAACCTAGACAAGGCAATGGAGCTACAATGATACATGAGATAGGTTCTAGTTTCCATTACCTCAACCAGGGAACTTGGGCAACACATGTCCAACTTGCAAGCTTGGCTTCTAGGCTTGAATCTTCACAACTTCTTTGTGCCAAGCCTCCCAAGTCCCCGCTCTCATGGCCTTCAAGTGGCCTTTGGAACCCAAACCATTTGAGGCCCCTTCATGTTGGTGATGACTTCCTTGGGCACCCAAATAGGTTGGTTCCAACCCCGCTCCGTCTTCATCTTCCCAACCTTGTGTGCAACCACCTTGCCATTAGTCTTCTTCTTGATGATGTAGGTGTTGCCCTTGGTCTTGTTCTTGTGGTTGGGCTTGGTGTAGATGAGGGAGCTCTTGATGGTGGGGTTAATCTTCTTCTTCTCACCCTTGTCCATCTTCTTGACAAATTGAGGGCATTTGTAGAACGTGTGCCCTTCTCCATGACACTTGTAGCAAGTCACAGTTGCACCCTTCTCAAGCTTCTTCACCATGTGATCACGGTTATCTTGATAAGGTTGGACGTTGCTCTTCATGTCTTGAGAGATGTCCACTTGTTCCTCATTGTTCTTGCCCTTGCCCATCAAGCTAACCAACTTCTCTCGGAGTCATTTCACTTCTTACTTGAGCTCATCATTCTTCTTACCTAGAGACAATCACATGTTTCTACAACATTCTCATTGCAAGATGGTGAGCAAGATTCATCAATTAGATCAATGCAAGAAGTTGAAGCATCTACCTTGGAGATAAGAATTGCACAAGGGATAGATGATTCATTAATAAGCTCAAAGGAATCACTTGTTTTAGTCTCATTGCTCTCAAGTTTAGATTTTAGCTCATCACACTCCTTGCTAAGCAAATTGAATTTGCACAACAAATATTCATAGTTTGTAGCAAGGGTTGCACTAAGATCATTGAGAGCATTGAGTTCTTTAATTTCATTAGCTTGTTTCTTAAGCATTCCTTTTTGCTCATGGACTAGCGCAACAAGATCATCAAGAGAGGTGGTATCGGATTCATCATCACTTACATTGCTTTCCATACCTTGGGCCATAAGGCACATGTGTGGTGATGATGAAGGACCTTGCATGAAGCGGGTGGTGAAGTTCTTTCTTGATTCATCACTTGAGCTACAAGAACTTGATTCTCCACCACTTGTCCACTCACGGACGGCGACATTTGCTTCTTGCTTTGGTCTCCTCTCCTTGACCACCTTCTTCTTGGGCTTGTGCTCGATCTTGGTAAACTTGATGTGTTGATGATGACGCCCTTCTCTCAAGTGGACATTGTAGCCGTACATGTTGATTTTCTTCACATACTTGAAGATCTTATTCACGTACATGGCCATCATGGATTCAACCTCTTCATCACTTGAGGAGCCTTCATCGTCACCATCATCACTATCATCCTCGCTTGAGCTTCCATGAGTAGTCATCCTACTCATCAACCTTCTCTTGTTGGCTTGAGAGAGCATGGCTTGTGGTTGGAGAAGATGGTTCTTGGGGCTTTTCTTGGGGCGCCTTCTTGGACTTGGGCATGATTTGAAGCTCATGTGCCATGATCTTGCTCAAGATTTGAGATGGTTTCAATTCTTCGAGCTTCTTCTCATAGATGATAGCTTTCACCAAGTCATAATCGGGCTTACGGAGACTTTGAAGGATCTTGCGGTTGATGTTCAAGTCTGTGTTGTTCTTCACACCTAAAGCATTGATCTCATTGACAAGAACATTTAGGCGTGAGTACATAGATTCGGCATTTTCATTTTCAAGTTGCTTAAAGCTATTGAATTACTCAAGGAGGCAACCGTAGCGTTCCTTAGCTACTTCTTTTGAGCCCTCATTTTGCTTCTTGATGGTTTTCACTAGCTCATAAGCATTATCACAAGTAAAAACTCTATTGAAAACACCTACATCTAGTGAGGACAAAATAATACTCTTAGCAATCACATCAAATTGCTTTTCCTTCTTAGTACCATTTTTCACACCCTCATTGGTGACTCTCCAAACATAAGGTCCTTTGCTTGGAGATAGGCCTCCATGAGAACCTTCCACCGAGGATAGCCTGTGCCATCGAAATGTGGAGCCAAACCTAAGGTATCCACCCCTATCATTCCTCTATAGAGCAACTCACTAGGTGGTGAAGCCTAACCGTTCCAATGAGTCGGTTTTCACAATTTACCAATCGAATTGGCGTTTCCTTGTGAAGGAAGTGAGTCCCGACTCTGATACCACTTGTAAGGAATCGGATGCCCGTAGCCTAAGAGGGGGAGGGGGTGAATTAGACAACTAAAAGACTTAACCTATGGCTTCACTACTTTTGCAGAAAGTAAACTAGATCAAGTCTATCTAGATGTGAATCTAAGGTTGATCTAGTGTGAAACCCTCATTCTAAAACAAGTTTTGCAACCTATAGCCAATCCTAGCATGATACTACTCTAGGAAAGTAAAGGAAAACAAGGATTGCAAGAGAGTAATGCGGAAACATAAAGAGGGATGAAAGGAAGCAAACTCTTGACACGCGATTTATCCCGTGGTATCGATAGGCACTAAGCCACCCCTAATCCACGTTGTTGAAGCACTCACTCAAGAGTATTGCTTCCCGATCACCAAGTCTCTCCCAAGAGCACCATTTGACTCATCACAAAGGCTCGCCACTTAGGCACTCGCCAAGCTCCCTTGGTCACCTTGATGCCGCCTCCACTAAGGAGTTTCTCCACCAAGGAAGGGGGTCTCCACGTCCCCCGCACAAAGTGTCCTCACCGCTCCACACCAAGCCGGAGGGTCGAAGACGATTGCCGGTGAGCCACTTAGGCCCCAAGGCTTCCGGCACACCTTGTACAACTTGATTCACTCAAGAATCACCTCAAAAGGTAGGCACACCTTGCACTCACTCAGCTCTAAGTTAAGCCTAGCACTAAGCACACACACAAAGCATGTGCAAGTCTATGGATGAGCAATTTAGCACTTGGATGGCTTGGATATGATCTTCTATGTGTCTCACACTCCTCAGGTCTTCCTCATACTCCAGCAACCTCAAATGGATGAGTGGAGGGGGTATAAATAGCCCAAGGCACCCAAAGAGCCGTTGGCTAAAAGCTGCTGAAAGTAGTACCATCGGATGATCTGACGCTACACTTTTCCAGGTGTCGGTTCATCTGGTGCTACTAGCCGTTGCCCTCCACTGCACATGATCGTTGACACAATTGCTCTGACGCTTCATCCGACGCACCGTCGGTTCATCCGTGTTGAAGACCCCACGGCCAAAACCTTACTGTTAGCTTCTTCGAGACCGTCGGATGAAACGCTGCTCCACCGTCGGTTCATCCGGTGCTACTGCTCTAGTCTTGGCGCGTCTCTGTCTTGTTCAAACTTGATCACCGGATAGACCGACGGTCCCCTCCAATGGACCGTCGGTTCATCCGACGCTACTGACTTCGCTGCTTTGCTTCTTCAATTCATCTGGCGCATCTACAAAAAGGACCGTTGGTTCATCCGACGGTGCCTATTCACTTGAGGCTTCTCGCAGTGTACCAACTACACCGACGCTTGCACCGAAGCTTCTCCCTATGTACCATCAGCCCATCCGACGGTGCCCTTTTTCTTCTTTTTCTTCCACGGTTTTGACCCTTGAAAAATAAACTATCTTCTTATTTTGGCATGTGGTATTTTTGCATCCATGGGACCTAGAAATGTCTACAAGGACATGCTAAACAATATGGTTAGTCCCATTGATCATGTTGTCATGAATCTCCAAAATCACACTCGAACTAATGGCATATGAGGCCATGTTCGCTATAGAGCCAACTAAGTTACATCTTTTTGGATTGAGGACACCAAACTTAGCTACTATGAGTTGACCTGATACCAAATGGATGGCTTGGTCTTTCTTGTTAGTACTGCACCTTCCTTAGAGTCTATGATTATTATGTTTATTCGCCATAGTGTCAATTGATTTATTTTCCAGGTTCACTAATAAGTTCAAATTAATGCTCAAATTTAAGGATGGCATGTGCAAGGAGAACTCCCGGTCCACTTAAAATGTAAATTTAATATAAAATCAACACCTACTGTTCTTTTCCCTCACATGACATGGTTACTGCCTCAAGCAAGCCTGTTCGCTTGGCTGATGACAGCTAGCTGGTGCTGATTTGGTGTGAGAGAAAAGTACTTCTAGATGGTAGTTGATAAACCAAGCGAACAAGTGAAGCAAATTTCTACATATATTCATCGACCACATATCCCTCCTGAAATTAATACAATGCTAAGCGAATTTCTCAATAGGAATGAGAAGCATCACGAGAAGCAAATTTCCTAGAAGGGGCCATTGATGCAATGATACATTGGAAATAGGGGACACTCATTCCTGTATTGAGAGAGCTGCTCAGCATCATAGTAAATTCAATAGGGGAACTAGGAATGAACATGGCACGTTGTTCAATTATTATCATTAAGGCCATTTGGTTGTGTTTGGTGAGCAACATGAAGGACAGCAAAACTGCAATCCACTTAGCTGCAAATGTGATAACAAACCACCCACCTACTCTCTTTTTTTTTTTTTGCACACTCTACCAACACTTATTATCTACTCTATATATATGCATCTACAAGACTAGAAAATCCCACTTTAATTTACTATGATGCTGAGCAGCTCTCTCAATGTAGGAATGAGTGGTTTCAGGGGTAGCGTGTTTCGTTGAAATGGCTAGAGATTGAAATTCACGGTGGACATGTGTTCTCCATGGCTCCATCAATTTCCGTCTTCATGTCCTAATCTAGTGATGCCGCATCATGCACCATGGCCTCAATGAGTGAAACCTCATCACAGAAAATCTACCCGCCCAGGCTCGAACATAGTGCGTTGCACCACTTAGTCCTTCTTAAGGTCGGGAGCATAAGCAACCCCTTCCTCTAAAATAAATGGGAGACGTGAATCAATAAAACAATGATGACCGAAGAGGAAATCAGGCAAATGGATTTGTCTTCTCACAATGTATGCACAATTGCGCCTCTATAGTCAAGTCTATGATTATTCAAGATCCAATTAAATTTTGTTATAAGTCATGCTTCTATTTTACCTTTGTCCATCAAAAAAGAAAAATTAAGGCAGCACCTTTTTGTGGCTTTTTTGCATCTTCTTTGTAATCAAACAACAGCTACTGGAAGCTTGATTCGTAGACAGCCACCTCGGCTTCAGTAAGGAATCGTCTATGGTGATGTCTGGTTGAAAATTTGAAGAGACTTCACTACACCAGCTGGGCATTCTTTCGAACAGCGTGCTGCTGTTGTGTCGTTCAGAAGGATATATTGTCCATGACATCAATCGTTCAAGGCAAACAGGCCACCAGATAGACTCCTCAACCCAGCCTCTCTGTCAAACAGCGTGCTGTTGTTGTAAATTGTAATCTGTCCTCAATCCATTGGGCGTGTGAACTTCAACCTGATATGGCCCAATGATACAACGAAATGGTCCAAGTTTCACTGAGAGTTCCAGGTGAGACGATTGTACTAGTAAAACATGATGACTTTGCCGTGAGATTCAGGAGAGTTTGAATTCCTTTCTTCAAACTTCCGGCAAGTAATCAAACTGGATCACAATTGCACGAGGCAGGGAATTTATATATTCCCGTCGGACAAGACTTTTCAGCATTTCTTCACAAGATTGCTTTTTTTTCACACCTCAGCTACACAAGCAACTGCTTGTCTTTGGAGTGCAAGAACCAAACATTTGCAACCATCTCGCATCCAAGCAAATAAAACAAGGAGAAACATCGAATTAATTCTTTAGCAGCACACATCCAACAATTATTATAGTTCTGCTCCAAACTTTATGTCTACAATATGGTCCGAATTAAATAGTGAAAACTAGGACATGGTATTAATTCATTTATTTCCAAGGCCATCTCGTCCATTTTGGACAGCATGCGCAAAGAAAATTGCAGGTACAGCAGCTGTAATTATGATAAAGAAATCACTCACCTACTTTCTCTTTCTTTCTCTTTTACACACGCAGTCCTCCCTACTTATTGTACTACACTATATATATTCATCAACGACATCGTCCCATCTGATATTACTATGATGCTGAGATGGAGCAATTTCGTCAATGGGAATGAGTGGTATCAGGACTAAAGTGCTTTCCACCCGAAGCAGAAATGCAAGCAGTCAGGCGCAACCGTGTACGTCTATACGGAGTATATGGAAACTGACATCCATGTACCAATAAAACCAAAGCTGGGGGCAAACACGGTAGTGTTGGCTCACCGCCCGAGCAGGCAACCCTTGCTCCCACATTTTATCATAACTACCTGCAAGCGAGGCCTAGGATACCATAATCAACGACCATAAGTGGGATTCCGGCATACACCTTCTCGACAACCGATGGGATGAGACATCTTGAATGGAAGAGCAACGGGGGTCCACCGAGAACCAATCGGGGTCAGGCGTATTAGACCGACATGTAGGATCCCCTCTTAGTACTATAGCCCAGCCACCCTATACAACCCCCTACTACAAACTTGAGTACTTAAGCTTGGGAATAGAAGTATTATACCATGAACTAGACGTAGGGCATATCACCTTAACCAGTATAAACCCTTGTCTCTGAGAACTAGGCTATATGAGTCCCCAAAAAATTATTATCAGTAGTCAATGGTACGAAAAGTTGACACTAATGGACTGACTTTTATGATGAAATGTTCATTCCAAATAGACCAACTAAAGTATACTTTTTAGATTGAGAACGAAAAACCTCAATTGCTATGGTTCAAGCTTATACAAAATCTCCAGCTTGATCTCACTGGTCAACGTAGTGGCTTCCTCATAGTGTGTGCAAGCCATGTTTTTAAGGACATTAGGTTAGATTTGGTGCTCAACTTTAAAGGCAACATGCTCAAGGAGAACTTGCAAGTCCACAATGATGTGAATTTAATAGGAAATTAACCGCCTGTTGTTCCTATTTGCATGGTTACCGCCTCAAGCCTCCCAACCTATCATCATCCCTCTATATATATTCGTCCACAACATGTCCTGCCTAAATTTGATACAATGTTGAAAGAATTTCTCAATAGGAATGAGTGGCATCAGGAGAAGCGGAGATGGAAGGGTTACGGTGGAACTACATGACTGCATCTCTCTTTATATCCTGGTTCCCTTCATAGTTCCACCGTTCTGCAGCATGTGCCGTGGGTTGCTTCACAAGTCAACAAGGCAGCAGCACCTTCCATGCCTCCCTATCTTGGTTGGAATAACGCAACAGATTTGCTGAAGGCTCGTCCTGATTCGTAAGTAGCCTGCGCTGAAGTAATATAAGGAACTTTCAATGATGTTATAAACGGTAATGCTTCATGTAGGGCGTCAAACGAGGGGAAAAAATCGGACGGCCCCGCACATCTGGTGATGCTTATCTGTTGTGGTGGCTTGTGGACCCGTGACCGCTCTAGCTCCCTCGTTCTCTCCAGCATCAACATTTCCCGTCCTCTCCCTCTACTAATTTCCCCCCTCTCTCTTCGGTGCCATGGCTCCACGCAGATCCTTCCATGGCAGATCAAGGCTAGCTCGCTTGCTGGGTTGCCCTATGCTCCTGCCACTACAGGAAACCGGCTCTTTGTCGTGCGCCGGATGTTTGTCGTGCGCTTTATTTCGGGCGCACGGCAAAAAGCTTGTTTTCCGTGTGTTTTCTAAAGGGCGCACGGCAAAGAAAAAATGCATGGCAAAGGGCTTGTTTGCCGTGCGTTCGGAAAAAACTCACGGCAAACACATGACTTTGCCGTGCGTTTTTTCGTCCGCGCACGGCAAAGTATTTCCCCTCCCTTCTCCACCCCGAACAAATGAAGTATCATTATTTAAAAAAAACTTTGTCGTGCGTTAGAAAGAAAGCTCACGACAAATGTTTTTTGCACTTTTTCCCTATGTCTCAAATCCATTACTCCTAAAAAATTTCTCCTAACCTTGAAATCTTTTTCTACTCTATACATATAACATTTGATACATCATGTTAAAATTTGGTAAATTCTTGTGGTCATTTGCTATATTTAACTAATTAATTGAATTTCAAGCAATTTTTTGAAAGAAGTCAAATTTGAACTCAAGTGATTCAAATAATAGAATAAAATGAGTGGAAAAATGATATTCATATTATTTAGCTCAATCTAAGACCTTTTACATGAGATCAAAGAAATTTTGAACATCTTGACTAGGAAACACGACCATGATCGTGTGTCCAAATGATTTAAAAATTCTAAAAATTCAAATAAAGTTTGAAATTTATGAGATTTGTCAATATCTTATGATATCATATGTGAAGGTTATAGTAAAAATTTGAATGAGTTTTGAACATTTTTTCATGTACGATCCTTGTTTCACGAAACATCTCCGATGAAGTTTCGTAGAGTTACAAAAGATATGGTTAGATTTGTAGGTGACGCGACATTCAAATTGAGTTTTGACTTCAAAACTTGTTTCTATGAGCAATAGACAACATAACTTAATTTGTGTTAATTTTATGATTTTTTCAAATTTACTTGATAATTTTTACGAATTTTGTAAAATTATAGAAGAATAGTTTGTTGTGTGTTGACGGTGTATATGCGTATCAAACTTCATTTGGACTTGCAAGCGGACAAGTCCTCCATCGTAGTCAAGGGACCCATCTTCCCTCAAGTGTGAACCCAAGGTATCGAATCCGTGGAACAAATGTGTGATGCAAGAACCTATCTATTAAAGCCGAGAACACTTAGATCTTCAAAGAGAATGTTTATGCATCTAATCTAAAGAACATCATAAAAACGAGTCTAATCTTTGAAAGCCGGAGGTAGCAAGAGGTAGAGAGGGATAGATAAAACCAATCTAGAGAGATTGGATCAAGCTTTTGTTGAAGTTCCGAGCAAAGAAGAAATAGCCAAGTTGAATCTCATGAAAAGCATCTTTAAATCACGGTTTCCCGTCCGACTCCGAAGACACCCACCTTTTGGAGCCACCGTTCTGTCACAACACACTCCTATTCGTGCGGGTTAGCCTAGGGCGAGTCCAATGGACAAGTTGAAATCTCCCGGAAGGTCAGGTATGCACCTCTAGCCACCACGGCTACAAGAACACCCTCTATGATCTATCTCGAGAATAGATCTTAAAGTACGAAAAGCCGATTGAAATCAAAATCGTAGGAGAAACACTCGATCGCTAGAAATCGGATTGCAACTTGATAATTCAACATTGTACATGATACATAAACAAGATCACCACCGGGATCCTACCTTGATCTTGCTTCTAGTTCCTGGAACTCCGACGTGGTCTTCCTTGCAAGGTTCCCACGTCGGCTAGGGAAACCCTAGACAACTAGCTCGACCCTCTCCTCTCCGGAATGGTGTCCCTCTCTTCTCTGCACCTCGGCGGCGAATGACGAATGAGTTGATGCGTGGCTCTCGGCCAGGAGGCTATAAATAGTCCGAATGGCGGCTAGGTCAAAGGGGGGCACGAACGGGGCCCGAAATGGGCTGGGCCGGCCGACCTGGGCCCGTTTCGGCCCACTTCGTGGCCTCCTTTACTGGTGATGCTTCCCGAGTCTTCTAGAGTATTCTCCCTTCTGCATGTGGGCCCTTGACGTCAGTTTCTCCGCGGTTTAGATGAAGCTCCTTATCCCGCAAGATTCTGCATTTTCTGTTCAGGTCCTCGGAGTTTTCCATCTTCACGGGTTGGTCCTTGGGCTTCTTGGAGTCATGTTCACTTCATTGCTTGACTTGTACCGGGCTTCAAGGTCTTGTCACGAGGTGCTTGATGAACTTTACCCGGAAGTCTTGCTTTCAACGCTAAATTCCTGCATAAACATTGAACTCCAAAACTGACATGCACGAACGAACTTGTTATACCAAGGGGGTTAGTACCAATGGATAAGATATAAAATTCATGCCAACACCGAAGGTAAACTCATGGCTAGGTTGACGAAAATTCACCGTCAACATCTCCCCCATGCTTAAACCTTGCTCGTCCTCAAGTAAGCCTTCGATGGATATCATCGCTGCCCTTCATTGCTTAAACCCTACACTTGATCATACACGAGAAAACATAATGCTCTCAAAAGTTTAGTTCGTTTAAAGTTTCATAATGTACTAGCCTTCATCCCTACGGAGGGCAGATATTAATTAAGCTTATCCACAAGTATGAAACATGCTCCCAAAATTCAAATGGATCTCAGAAATTTTGAAATAAAGAATGAGATGAAAAAGAGCTAAACCAAGTTCAAAAATTTAAACCACCTTGCATCTCGCTCATGAACTCTCATCTCAACTTGTCCCTCAAGCCTATTTATTCTACTCCTTTCCCTCTCATAACATCATATATGTGGTAGGCTTTATATGGAGCTTTTTGGGAAAGTTTAGTCCTACCAAGATATTATAAATGAGATGTTGTCAAAACAAAACAAGCTTCTCATGGTCTGACCGAGACTCGTCAAAAAGGTCATTGGAAAATAATGTTATATCAAGGAGGGGGAGAGAAAAATACACACACTTTGAGATAGGTGGACATGTGCAAATGGCAAAGAGTGATCCCGAGGCACAAAGGAGGTCCTCGTTGTCGGATTGCACATGGTTGGAAAGATGAGTTTGGATCTTAAATCTTGAAACTTTTGAAATTCCTAATGCACTTTAGAGAACCGGGGAGTTCACTTTATTTTATTTTTATACATACTCATATATATATATATATATATATATATATATATATATATTTCTCATATATTTTTTCTTTATACTCATTTTTTTCTTTTCTTTTTCTTTCTCTCTTTTTTTTATTTGCTCCCCTTGAACTCTAAATTGCATTGTACCTACCTCCTCCCCATGCTTAGACGTTTGCTCGTCCTCGGGCAAAGAGGTGATAGAGATAAGGTAGGTACTAGAAATATTTTTCCTTTGGAGATACTTGAAATCTTCAATCTTGGCACCATCTTGCGATCTTCCTTGAATTGACGATCCATACTCAATGATAGGTTGTGGTCAAGGAGGTAAACACAAAAGATGATATTTTGGTTTTAAGGGTGGATATCGGCGAGGTTTGTGAAATCTCACGATGTGGGGATACACAATGCACGGATAAAAGGCTAGCAAAAAGATAGATACGCAAAAATGGAATGACCAGCTTCTTAGTCTCGGGCCAGAGAAGTCAAGGCCTGAAATAACTCACCCAAAAATAAACCTTGTAAACTAGGTTTTTGCACTCAAATATATATATATGGCTCTGGATAGGTAGAGCAACACGCAAGTGGTATTTATGACAAGGTTAGCATTACTTTTTAAGAACAAAAATAAATCATTTTTAATCCATCTAAAACTTGAGAGCACATAAAACACTATGGGTCTTTATTTTTATCATAACCTCCGCTAAAGATTGAGCTAGCATTTAGATAATTTCAGATTTATATTTTAAGAGAGCATTAGCTTAATCATGCATAAAACAAGTACAAAGATAAACAAAGCGGCAACTATCATCATATATCAACATGGCACAAACTTTGTATCTTTGCCAAGGGTAAAAACAAGGTGGTTACTTTATTTATGATGAAAATAAACACTAACACACATGCTGAAAATTTAAATTAAAACTGAAAACACTACGCATACATAGGCGCATACAAGCTGAAAATTAAAGAAAAGGGAAAAGGAAAGATTAAACTAAAACTCCTCCTCTCTCTAATCTTCCGCCGGTGGTTGATATTGATAATCTTGATTGTTGTACCCTTGCTCATAATAGGATTGCACCGCTCCTCCTATGAATTTTGCCGGCGGTGCTAAGTGAAGGCGTCCAAGCTCATAAGCGATGTTTGCATTTCCTTCACCCATTTGGTTTGCATTGGTTTGGATGGCTGCGATATTTTGCATGTTTCTCGCAGCGTATCCTCCAATGATGGCCACACTTTGTTGTGGTTGAGGAAGATGTGCATATGGCTCCGCAAAGGCTACGTTGGGCACCACAAAATTTGGTGGGGGCATGGCTGCACCACTCCCCCATGCTTGCATTGGTACACCACCGTAGTAACTTGGCGGCGCCGGAATTCCTCCATATGGTGGCACATAATTTTGTTGCGCACCTCCTTCTTGGGCCGTGGAAGAACCTTCTTCTATAATCCTTCCTCTTTTATTTTTCTTCGCCGGCACAAGAAGTCCTTCCTCTAACCAATCTTCTTTCCCCTCAAGAAAAAGTCTTAATCTTGCATCCGGAAGGGGCAAATTCACTTTGGCCACTTTGAAGCCTCCTCTCTCATCTCCACTTATGTATTTGCCTTGCTTCATATACTCAAATCCAAGGGAAGTCCCGGCTAGGAGATGCTCCGGGTTCCTTGTAATTCCCGGTCTCAAAGAGATAGCCAACATGGAGAGATAACACCCCGAGCCAATATCTCCCGAACCCGATGTTGCTTCACAACACCACCGGTTGATCATAAGGTGAGTGGGGTCGATTGGCTGCCTGGCAATCAAAGCCGAGTAAAGCCAATTCACCTCCGTGTCGGTTACCTTGGTCTCTCTCATTCTCCCCAAAATCCTCTTGCACATCCATGAGTGAAACACTTGGATGATGGGGTTCCGGATACTATTTCTTTGTTGGTGAGCTCCTCCCGCAATCATACTCCAAAAACCGTCCAATGTGCCTCCCTGCACATCCACTTGTTCCGGGGCTCCCTTTGAACAAGTAATTCCCTAATATACTCATAGGGAACCACTTGCTCAACTCCCTCCAAACGGAATGAGAGACTCGGCACTCCTTCATCAAGGATAGGCGCCATGGTCATGAGAATTTCCAAGGAGAATTCCTTGTGGGTGTTTACCGACACTCCGTTGGAGAATTGCACCCAACCTAGGTGTCCCAACATGTAGTAAATATCCATATGAAAACCCAATACTTGGAGAGCTTGGTCATCGAAGTCGACGTTTGCCACAAGCCTCTTCTCAAGGCGAGTGAGCTTCTTCTCCTCCTCCTCCGTCATGATGATAAACCCATACTCGGAATACCGTGGAGCGTATGGAGGTGGAGCGGATGATCGTGTCGAGAGGCGAGGTCGGACGGGCGGCTCCTCCGTACGTCCTTGAGGTTCGGTGAACCTCATAGACGAGCTTCGTGTGGCCCTCATGCCACCGAGGAGAAGAGTGTCATTTCTTCTCGGCGGTGCTGTGTCCTCCTCCATACTCCGAGGAGACTCGGAAACCGAGTGCCTCCTCGAAGAGGTTGTCGATGATGGCTTGGACGACGATGATCCCTTCTTCTTGGAAAAAAGACTTGTAGTTTTCTTCCACATGGTTGCTGCACTCTCCTCACAACTATATATCCGGGGTTTTCAACCAGTAACAAGGCACACAAATATTATTCGGAGTATGGACTTTGAGTGGGATTAGGATGGATTTTGTTGGACGAAACAAACTCAGAGTGGAAGGCTAAGTCTAAGGTGGTTCTGGACTATGAACTCAAGCACACGAACAAGGAACTGGATGAGCGACTTACCTGAAGGGAGCACCGTGGTGCTTATAAAGGGGAGGCCGGCCGGCTGGCCGCCGGCTGCCGGCCGACCGGCCTAGCCTTGCTCCTCCTCGGCTCACTTTGTTGCTTTGTGACCACGTGCTCCACGGGGTTGCACCACCCAAACGTTCTCGTCCACTCCTTTGCTTGCATTATTGATCCCTCCACTTGATGGTTTTGCTTTGAGTCACTTCCATGCTCCCTTGCCTCACATGCCTCCATGATATTCCTGCAAAACAAGGCCTTGGCTGCCCCCCATGCTTGTCCTTTGCATGTGGTTTGATGAAAGATGTTGAAAGGGCATCCCGTGATGCATCATGGTGCATGCATGGTTAAGTTAATCAAATTGCCTCCCTCTAAGCATGTCTTAACGCTAAGTACTCCTCTAATTTTAAAAAATAAACTCAGATCTTGCAATGAGTTCAAATATAAATTTAGAGGAGTTTTTAAAGCATTAAAAACAAATGTAAGTCGAAAACATTTTCCGACTACTTTTATTTTGGTCTCACCGGTATTGTTTGCTTTCATTAGTTGAGAGCAAGCTTTTCCCGGCTTGATCATGGGGGCATAGGTTTAGGTTCTAATTTTGGTTAAATGAGAGAGATTTTGAATGAAATAAAATTAAATGAGGCTTAGAAAAATTCTAACTCTAGAGAAACCAAGGATATGAGATTTTTAAACCAACCAAAAGTCAAGTTTCTAGGTTCACGCGAGTCCTACCATGCGCTGAAATTTGAATAACATCTAGGTACAAGGCGTGGCTCTACTCGTGTGTTTTTAGTATGTAAAACGAGTCAACCATAACATCATGAAGAGGATGAAAGGTTGAGATAGGTTCTGAATTTTTTTGGTTTTGGTTTCTCGAAAAGAAGCAAATAACTCATAGGATGGCTCATGTAAAGGGTTTATGATCCAAATAAAATATCCAACCAAGAATTATGTCTCTAACATTATTCAACCACTCTAAGTATAATGTTTTGCGTAGCAAATTTCAAAACTAACTTACTGGAAAAGACACAAAAAATCTTGAATCGGGTTGTCCTCCCGATAGCTTATTCTTGACTCGACGAAACGGGTTGCCTCCCGCCTAGCGCTTCGTTTATAGTCCATGGCTAGACTTCTTCACTTGATTATCAACATGCGTGTTTTAGACCGCAACCTACCAAGGGAGTACCCGAGGTAGATGAATGTGGCCTCACGAGATCGGTAACTCGGGAGAGACACGTGGCACACAATTTAGATTCTCGCCTAATACCCCACGCCCTTCCCTTCGGATTGATTGGGTGTGTTTACAAGATGATGCGATGAAGAGATAGGGTCCCCGCCGCCTTATATACTCATTTACAAGTCGGTTTGCGGAGGAGTACTAGTCAGTACGGCTAGAGTACTCTACATGGATCCTGTCTAGCTTCCCAACCGAGTACTAGTCCTCAGATGCCTTGCGCCACGCCATCGGTGCCGTGAGCCCAAGTCGTAGTCCTGTGGGACAGTAGTCGGTCCCAGTACCCACCGAGTAGTGGGCCTGTGGATGTCCACGACAAGCCCCCAGTACTTTGTAGTCGAGCAGATGTCGAGTAGTCTTGATGGCCTTGGTGAGTAGTCCTTGAGCGCCCCCGAGTTCCACAAGCCGAAAGTCCTCAAGAATGCTTGAATCATCCCGAGGGAAGGTACTCCTGATCTTTGAGTAGTCTTGAAGTCTTCTCAAGTAGTCCCTGCGCCCCAGTGCTTCTCTCAAGGTCTTCAATGGTACCGTGTTCTCTTGATGAAGAAACCATATGGAAAATGCGATTCGAGAATCGCATTCCATATGGAATGTAGCCCCGAGCCTTAGGTCAATCATAGATTCTGAGGGTCAATTTGACTCACAATCTTATCCCGAAAAATCAAGAAAACCGAAGGACACGTGGCACGGAGCCCCGAGCCTTGAGAGTACTTTCTCGAATTGAAGGATCATCTTGACCGTAGAATGTGTCCCGAGTGGGTCTTGGATCCGGTTGTAGCCCATCGAGTCCATCTCGACGTAGTCGAGCCCCCAGATGGAGAGCATCGAGTACTAGAATCAAGAGTCAGTCGCCGCCGAGTCACCGCGCCTTATCCGGTCGGCCGTGTTTGAATAGCTTATAAATAAGTGATGAGCCCTTAGGTTTTTCACTCCTAGCTTGCATCCGAATAGATCACACTTGCTCCTCTGCTCCTTCCCGCTGGGGTAGATTGATCTACATGCCGCCGCCAGAGCCTCCAGAAGCCCCCGCGAATGCGAGTGAAGACACTTCTTGGAGGATGAAGACATCCCCTGAAGAGCTCAAGAGCGCATCAAGAAGAGGAGTCGCGAGGCCTGGATGCCGTCATGCCGCCGCCCTCCACCCCTCGCCAATCCGGAAGGAATGGAAGAAGGCAAAGTCAAGACCAGGATCTTCGCCGTCAACAGGATTCCTCCGCGAAGGAGATGGATCTATGGCGCCACCGCCGATCCGATTGGAGAAGAACCGGACGAACCCCGTTCGTTCGGCTCATAGAGCTGATTGGCACTCCCGCTGATTTCTTCAAGGGTCTCAGTACCGGCATGTACCAACCCCAATGAATCTTCCATGTCTCCATTTTTGTCCACTTAAGCATTTGTGGGTATCAAGCCCCAGGATTTTGTTTCGAAATTCTTCCGCTTGAAGCCGCAAGCAGAATGACCGCGAGTAGTGAGATGCCGATTCGATGCGAAGATGCCGACCAAGACTGCATAAGTTGATAGAGTCCAATCAGAACTGGAAAGCCAAGTGGTTCTACATTAGTAACCACCACCCCGAGCTGCTGAAGCCGAGCGGTCATCAATCAAGCATGCTCCGTGGTGGAACACGGAGCCCACCATGCGAGGGTATCAAGCCTCATCAAGAAGATCAAGAGGCCGGGGAGAACATGTGGCCTCGGTTCATGAAGAGGGAGGATGGCGAGACACCCTGTACCAAGACACGCACAAGGACACCTCTCATCGGCGAAGTCGAGGACGACGCCATCGCCGAGAGGCTAGCCAGGATCTTCAAAGACATGCCACCGTACACACCATGCCCAGTCCCCGAGTACTCCACTCCTCCAACCGTGAGTAGTCATGACAATAACTGGTACGAGCTTTGATGTAGTCGTACTCATACTTGCTTTATCTTGTAGGACGATGTTGAAATACATCATCCCGCCTCCCCGCAACTTGAGGAACAACCGGGAAGGGCAAGAAGAAGGAGCGCCACGGTCAAGGGTGATGATGCCGATCAGAGTCAAATTCGATGACGATGAAGACGAGAAGCCGCAGCAGCGGGTTCCAACTCCGCCAAGATTCACCTAGCCGGAATGCCGACGATCGCCGCCATCGAAGCCATCGAGCGGAGGCTAGCTCCGGTCCACCGAGGAAGCCACGCAATGCGAAACGCCGCAAGAAGCTAAGGATCTCCGAGGCACCAAAGAGGTTAGTACCGCGACTCGAGTTGAGCATCTGATAAGTCGTAGTCGACGATATATCTTGTAATGTTGCAGATATCCCCTGACCGTGAGAGCAAGGCACGAGGATGTCCGGGATACCGTGGGGGCGAGAGAAGCATCACCGCCCATCCATCAAGAAGCCGCCGGGCCGTCACAACAGAGACCTGCCGGAGCCGCAGTTCTGAAGAAGGAAAAACCCTCCGCCGTTGCAGCTGTAGAGCAGCCGGGAGGCTACGTCGAGGCGAGCTACGCGGTGGCATAGTTGATATTGCCGATACTAGGTGCCCGAGGACCGTGCGGCCAACACCGTAAGTTCTCTCAACTGAGTAGTCGTGTAGACTCTGACTTGCATTGCCGAGATAATTTCGGCGCAGAAATCCACGACTTGTCGTGGACGGTGGGAGACCAGCACCGGGACGGAAGGCCGCTCGAGGAGCAACACCGCCACAAGCCGACCGCAGGGAGTCGACGTGGAGGAAGCCACCTTGGTCGGGTATGTGTCTTGTCACCACCGGTAGTCATCATGCATAGTAGTTGTAGTCATTGAAATTGACTTTGTACTCGGGCAGAGTACGTGAGGGAGCCGCGATCCTGCGGGCCATGGAGAGCCATCGTGGAGACGAGTCCACAGGCTGGGCCGACAACAAGGAGCAGCCTCGGGGACTCGAGCCCCCGAGCGTGAGGCTGATCCCCTCGAGGCAAGCACGACGTAGTCGGAGCCGATAGAAGAAGCCACCCACGCCGACCCATGCCGTGAGGCTCGATGTGGGGGTCAGCCGGACGACAACCTCATCGACCAGTTGTTGCTCGAGCATGGAGTCGTGGTGCCACAGCAATGGGTCAAGGTAATGCTTGAAGTACCTCGACTAATCTTGCCGCTGAGTACCGAGTTCTCATGAACAATCTCTTCGCAGATGTGTGGAGCATCCCGCCAAGTCCGATCTTTGAAGGGTATGGCATTGCCACCAAAGTCCGAGAAGGAAACAAGTCGGAGTGGCCCTACCCAATCCAAGCCGGACGGTCGCCGACCATAATGAGGTGCTGAGATGCGAAGAGGACGACTTGATCCAAGAAGTCGCCACGCAAGAACAAAGGTATGCCTTCCACCAGTGCCGAGTACTTATTGTAGCACTTATGAGTAGTCGACCTTGAGTGAGTTGTCAGATCTTGAGGAGAGTGGACCAGCTGAAGGCATGGAGACGAACCTCAAGAATATCGACCGTGAAACCGGCCAAAAGAGAGGTACTTGAGCACGACTACACTGCGCCATGAATGCATCAAGCATATGGAGCTTCGTGAAGCTTCGGATCGTGACCTCGAATTGCTATAAATCTCGCAGGCTCAATGAGGATGTGAGAAGCTCGAGGCCAATTGAAGGAACTCGAGGAAGCCGCCATTGAAGGCTGGGTGCCACATCGAGGCCAAGATTGCCGGGACTTGAAGGAAGCCGAGCCGGGCGACGTATGTCAAGCACCGTGTCGGCGAATCCGCGAGAATCTCGATTGTGCGCCTCGACGGCGCAAATAGAATGCGGATTTATATCGTTGCCTCGGAGAGTAACATACGCCCGAAGTCAGAAATTTGCGCTGATTTGTAGTAGGGGTTACAAATGGGCGAGAGGGAGCTTGGTCCCAAGTCTCAGATTTTGAGCCACGATGGTCAAGGTAGAAGAAGGAAAAATGAGAGAGCCCTTCCTCAGGAGAAGAGAGAAGGAAAAGTAAAAAGTCGAGCCTCTCTCGAGAGGACGCTCTCCCCATCAAAGGGACTGACATTGATGAAGAGAGAGAAGGTGAGAGAGTGGGCTCTTGCATGCTCAAGAAAGAGGAAAAACCTTTCCCATGCGGCCCAGTACTGACATGATTGTTTGTCTCGCCGTCTACAGTTTCCCATGCAAGTGGCGGAGCAATGAATGCCTTTGACACCTCGCCATGCATGGGTAAAGGGATCTGCTACTCGAGAGCCCGCTAGTGAGTGGCGCAGGAGCACGCGGATGGTAGCCTTGGTTTTTGGCCGTTTTCCCTCACTAAACCTGAATACCACTTGATTTTGTGGCCGTCGCATGAAAATAAATGAAAACCACCAAATACCGAGGCCATCGTGGCCGTGATCCGAATCATCAAGATTGGGTACCCATAATATTGGGTCCCGCACCGGCGGTATCAACCATCTTGGCATATGAAGTCATACTTCCCCAAGGCTCCGTGGACGTGGTCGCGACTTGAATCGCATCGACGATCAAGACAAGGTTCTCCTCGAGATGGCTTCCATTGCGAGCAAGTGGCGAGAAGCTCAACCTTCGAGAAGTCTGTAAAAATAGCTTAAAGTAATTCATGTAAGACAAACAGAGTAGTTAGTAACTTGTTTGAATTATCATGAAAGTTGTCCACGCAGTGTATGAAATGAGTACTGCGGACCGCCACTTGCAAAGTGAGTACCAAACCGTGGAGAACTCATGAGTAGTAGTACTCGTGAGAGTGCCGATTAGAAGGCTCAAAGAAAGAAGTTGAATAGAATCAAACTTTATTATCATGAATAAGTACACCGGATGGCCGTTACAAGTGTAGTCGGATCCATAGGCCGCCTACCTAAGTGGTGCTAGGACCCTTGGGCCGCCATTAGAGATCCGTAGTAGTGATAGGCCGGATCTAGAGTACATGGTCCGGTGACCGCTAGAGTCCTTGATGCTCTGACCCAGATCCGTAGTAGCTGACGCCGATCTTGGAGAAGAGTAGTCCGGAGACTAGTGCTAGGACGAGGCCGCTACTAAGAGTCCGCGAGTAGTATAGACTTGGACCCGTAGATGAGTAGTCGACTACGCAGAAGCGACATAACCGGTCGACGCTCCACGAAGTTCGGCGTTGTCGCCTTCAAGTGTTTGAGGGTAGGAGCCCGGTCCGTCACCTTGGAGACCGAGAAGGACCTTCCCATGGCGAAGCCGAGCTTGTGTAGTCCTTCCGTTCTCGATGCGACGGAGGACTAGATCACGCTGAAGGAGCCGCTCCTTGACGCTATGATCATGGTAGCGCCGATACCCTCGAGGTACCTTGCCGATTGGACGAGGGCGCCGGCTTCTTCGAGGCCGCCGATGTCAACCCGTCCGCCTTCCGAGATGCCTTCCGTATTGCTCGACCGGGATTCCCACATCACGCCTGCAGTAGAATAGCTTCGAGCCGTAGACCGTGAAGTAGGCGACTGCCCCCGGCTTGGTAGGTTGAGTACGGCCCCGAGTGCGTTGGGTAGTTCCTTGATCCACTTGCCTCCTTTGGTGTTAGCCGCGCATAATCGCTTCTTGAGGGCGCCGAGTACCATCCCGCTAGCGCACTCGACTTGTCCGCTGGCGCGGATGGGCATCGAGACATACCAACATCAATCCACGTTCTCGCAGCATCCTAATCGTGGTTGTTGAAGTTGGAACCCAAGTCCGTGATGATGCGATGGGCACCAGAGCGATGCACGAAGTTCATCCAAGAAGTCGAGTACTCCGGCCTTTGGGCGTGTGACCGCTTGACTTCGATCCACTTGGTGAACTTGTCGATGGCCACCAAGACTCGCTGAATCCTCCCGCGAAGCTTGGCGAGGCCCAATCATGTCGAGCCCCAGCAGCAAAGGGCCAGGTTGGTGGTATGGTGACTAGCTTGTAGGCCGACGTGTTGCCGCCAAAGAATTGACATCCTTGGCACTTTCTCGACGAGTTCTTCCGCCGAGCTGTGGGCCAAGAGAAAGCTCGTGGAAAGCCTTGCTCACCAGCCGTCGAAGACGCGGTTGCCGCAGACGCCTTTGTGGATCTCCTCCAAGATATCCTTGCCTTCATCTCGAGGTATGCACTTCATGAGTACTCCGTGGCACCTCACCGTAGAGCTTGTCCCCGACTAGTACGTAGGTCTTGGCTGCGACGAGTTGTTCGCCATGTTCTTGCCTGAGGGAACCTCGCGGATGTAGTCGATGAAGGGTTGTCCAGTCCACGCCAATCATCATGACCTCGACCGCCGCGGATGGCAGGTCGCGGTCGCCGGCGCCCGGATGGATGGCGTGAAGCTCGTGGACGAAGACTCCAGGGTACTTGCGCGCAGTAGAACCAAGTTGACAGACGCCGCGCAACATTGTTGTCGCGACGACGGTGGAACTCGAGACCGTAGAACTTGTTCTCGAGCTGACTTCCGCATAGGGCGCCCATGTTCTCCTTGTTGCATCCCAAGACTTGTTGACTTGGTTGATGACCATCATGAGTCGCCAGACTAGTAGCCGCTGATGCCCAAAGAGATTGCGTGAAGCCATGCAGTAGCTTCGACGCTTCGTTGTTTGAGACCTTCCAAGATCCGCAGGACTACTTGAGTTGTTCGCCTTTGGAGAGATCAGTACCCTCGCACCGCGCCTTCGAGCTTGAGTGAGCCGTCAAAGTACATCACCCGTTCGCCGCTCTGGAGTTGGTATGATTCTCCCGCCACTCGCCATGAAGTCGACTAGTGCTTGAGACTTGATAGCGGCGTTTGAAGTCGATGTTGAGGGCGCCGAGTTCGCCCACTTGGAGATTCTTCCAAGAGCATCCCGACATGAGTATGTCACCCAGTCGATGACGACAATCGAGTACTTTGTCACACCTGATTTTCCAAAGAAAACCAAATGCATCTCATATGTGCGCCAGGATCAAGTTTACACACATATGATAGACGCCATGAGTGAAATATCAATAAACAGCAATAAAATGTACAAGAGTTAAACCATTACATTATCTCTTTATTACACTCGACATTAGACTCAAGGTCTTTACAACGATCAAACGATAACTATGAAGACAACTCTTCTTCATCTTCCATGTACATGACTGGGGCACGCAAGCCTCGAACTCATCGTAGTCGAAGTACTCTTCTCCGTGTTCTCCTCTCGAAGCTAAGCAAGGGTGAGCACACTTATGGTTGGAGCTCAGCAAGTGGGGAAGATGCAAGGCTATCAAGGATAGGCTAAGGTCTGTTAGCATTTTAATGTTGGTCAAATTTTATTAGCAAGCACCTATTTACTAGGTGTAAGTTTATACCAACCCACTTAAGCATTTAGGAAAGCATCTCATCTCAGAACCATAAGAACCACGATTTAATTCCATCTTTATGTTTGATTATCATGTGAGGGTCCGCCGCTCTTGACCGTGAGCACGGCCGATCGATCGCTTTACACTCGCAGAGGTTGTACACTTTCACCACAACTCGCGTAAAAGTTCAAGAACTTTGAACCCAACCACGCATGTGCGATCAGCACAATACCACACTTCCGAGGTGTGATTGCATAGGGACGCCACGAAGCCTTTACAAAGATATGCAAGACCAACAACCCAAGCTACAGCGAGACCATAACCCTCCCTAGTGGACAGCACCTTAGCAAAGGTCGGCCAAGAGGACCGGCTATACCCCTTCAACCCCGAGCCCCTGTTCCTTTCGGATAAGGTCACCGTAATCACACACCTAATTAATTGGCTAAGCCAGAGCCATATGGACTGTGGTTGCACTGTTTTCCTGGGTGGTTCTCCATGTTCCGATTAAACCATATGATCTTGTTATTAACCATAAGCACACATATATATATATCACCAAAGTTATCATGATCAACATTCATCATATTGCAAAAGATTCATTTTAACCATCCCAAGTTATAGCAACTAAGCATTTCTACCCAAAACATTTATTTAAAAGGGTTGTCCAAGGTAATAGGGATAAAATTCTAGTCATGTCCTTAAAAAGGTGATTTCCCATCAAATTTATGCAATACAACATTTAAAAGTAAACTTAGTTATCATGCAAGTTGTGGGACAAAAATAGAATATGTGGGGAGAAGTCCACTTGCCTTCCTTGCTTAAACACCGAGGTTCTTCTTCTTCAAAACTTGCTCTTGATCCACTTCAACTGGTTACTCACTTGAAACTGGCACGATGTCTACGAGCACACAAGAAAGCATACAATAAACAAAACAATACACCAAGCATGAAAAGCTTTAAAGAAAGAACAAGGTTTGGCTCTAGGAACACAAAAAGCACTAGGAACTATAGGGAGCTTTGGATGATCACATACAAGAGCTAGCTATGTGCTTGGTATATTTTAATTGAATAAAGATGTGCATAGGTTATTTCAGAGAAATACCCTATTTATAATTAAGCAAGTTATATTTGTATTTAAAAGACGATGTAAACTTAGTCCAATTTTATTTATAAATATTCAAGTATGATTTATGCAAATTAAACATTTAATTTAAAAGAAGCATGTAAAAGCATCTAGGCGGTCATCTTTATATTTCGAGTTGAACTAATCAAATTATAACTTAAAACACATTTATATTCATATTAATCAAATTAACAATTTAATTAAGAAAACTCGGATATAGCCTATGTTGCTTTTATTTAGAAAGCAAATTGCATAAACATTAATCAATTTAAGTTTGATTATGAAAACCAAGGTATACATCTAATTAGCTTTTAATTGAAAGAATTATTTAACTAGTATTAATCATATTAACTTTCTTATGAAAACACGTAGAACTCTAATTAGATTTTAATTATAAAAGCATGTGTATAAGAATTTAATCATATTTAATATTTAAATAAATTATAAAACAAAGAACATGTTCAACATTGGTCCTAACACGTAGTTTGAGTTGATATGAACCTAACGCAACTTGAAACGGTAAAACGGAGCTAAAACGCAAAAGATACGCCAAAACAAGGTTCTAAAACTGACGGCTTGAAAAGACGGGACACCAAGAACGCTTAAAACGGATAAAAGACGGAAAAGATATGGCCAAAACAAGGTTCGAGGCTTTTCGTGAAGAAACAGGGCTTCGTGGGCTTAAAACGATTAAAACAGGACTTAAAAGGATTTATAGGTGGAAGGACCTGTTTGTGAAACTAAGAAAAGGGGCCTCTTAAAGAAAAGGCAGGAGGCTCATGGACCGGTATGGGGTTGAGATGGCGAAAGATCGAGCCACGATCTCTTGATGGATGGCCGGGAAAAGAGAAAACTCAAGGGGCTAAACACAAAGGGAAGGACCTAGATGAAGGATATACATGGGAGGATATGGTCGTGATTCTAGGGGCGGGCTCTTTTGCAAAACAGCCACGGCGGCTCGGGGGTTGGGACGACCGCGATCGTGGATGGACGCCGCTGCCGCGGCATCGCGCCATGGACCACGCCCACGTCCATGGTGGACGGGCAAGGGTAACGAGATCGGGCCGCCCACCGGCGATCGGCGGTGGCCTGCGGTGGCGGCGGCGCGGAGGCGGCGGCGGCGCGGACACCGGAGTTTGCCACGATGCTCGTTATGAGCTGACGGACGACGCTTCACGCGAGCGGAAGAGGCAACGGCGCACCGGAGGTGGCTCGTGGCATGGCCGCGCAAGGGCAGGGCACTCGAGGCGAGCGGTGCTACGCTCAAGGCAAGAAACAGGAGGGCGATGCTCACCAGAGAAGCTGAGGCACGCGAGAAGCAACAACGGTGGATCGACGACGGCGGACTTGAGCTCGGGAAAGAACAGGCTACGGCGGGAAGAAGGTGTCCGGGTCCTCAGTGAGAGCGCGACGACGAGCGAGGACGAGGAGGACGAGGAGGACACCGGCGACGAGGGGCTCCAAACGCCCCGGAGGTTGAAGACACGGCTGGTGTGAAGAAGATGGCGGCCTGTGACACGAAGAGCTCGAGTGAGCTTTGCACGCAAGGAGAAGAAGGGAGAGAGGGTTAGGGTACTCCACCGATGACGAGGTGCTGGTGGCCGCAATGGCGCCGGGCGAAACGCGGGCACTTGTGCGAGGCGAGGGGGGGTACAGGCATGCACGCGGGAAAGGAGGTGCAAGGCTCGAGCATGCCTTTATAGGCTAGGGTGGAGGAGAGGGAGCATCAAGCCAATTGGCCATCAATGGTGGGAGGGCGCCGGCGGTTTATGCCTTCAAGAGGGAAGGGCGATGGCGAGGAAAATCAAGGAGAAGTAAAGGAGGGGGAGGCGCCGGTTCCACTACGCAAAGAGGAGGATTGAAGGGAGGGCAAGGATGCGAACGGCCGGGCGGCACAAGACGCGAGAGCGAGGAGGAGGAGGTGGGAGGAGGTGGCCGACGGGCCGGCGGTGAAAGAGAGAGGGAGAAGGGGAAGATGGGCCGGCGGCGGTGTTTGGGCCGGAAGAAAGAAGGGACATAAGAGAGAGATGGAGATGGGCCTGTAAAAAGGAAAGGGGAGAGAGAGGGTTTGGGAGGTTTGTTTTTCTTTTTCAAACCTTTTTTCAAACTTTTCAAACCTTAAACACTCAAACTTTCATGTTTTCAAAATATTTCAAATCATTTTAAAAACTTTTAAAACTTCACACAAACACACTTAAACACCATGCAAACAAAAAGATGATGCACAAGCACTTGTTGCTTCTAAAATTAATCAAAATGATATTTAAATATTTAAAAGGCCAAATTTAATTGATAATTTATTATTTCCTTAGAAAACAAAAACTAAACACCATGTTGCTACACTATTTCAGTGATGGAAAAATTAGGGAGTTACAAATCTACCCCCCTTAAAAAGAATCTCGTCCCGAGATTCACAAAGGCTAGCAAGAAACAAAGGTTCAGGGAGATAGCATCCAACACTGATTAACTTGCTTCCATATAGTTCATCTTACACAAGCTCCATAAACATAATTCTTTATTCTTCACAACTCACTTTATAAACATCACACTTCATGGGATACTCAACCTAACTCCACTTGTAATTGTCCATTCCTTTCCTCAGCTTCATTGACTTGTCTTGGTAGAATTTTCTTGTCGTCTTGATAAAGTGATTTGAATAGAGCTGGATTGACCTCATGATCATTTTTTTTGACTATTTGGAATCATTCTACAAATCTCTTTTTTGATCCAAAAGCTTCTTGGGGCACTGACTTATGAAATGTCCCTCTTTGTCACAATAGAAACATGCTTTTCTTGCTTTAGTATCCTGGCGATTGCATGTTTGACTAGAAGTAAGGGTCTTGAGACTTGATCCGGGTTGATTATCATCCTCTTTTGCACACCAACTAGCAAGATGTCCATTTTCTCCACACTTGAGGCAATATAATCCATCATGACTAGACAAAATCCTCTTACGCTTTGTTGGACAATTATTAACATAGTGGCCTTCTTCACCACATCTGAAACACAATCTTTTAATACTTTTGTCTTGGCTTTCTTCACTTGCATGCTTCTTGAGTTGTTTGATTCTATCAGGCTGAAATTCGAAAGTTATACTCCAATCCTCAAGGTTGATAATCTGATTACTATCTACAGCTTGAGCAACTTCTTCTAGGACTGGATCTTGGGTACATAACTTCCTCTTCTTATTGATGTCTAAATGATAACATTGTCTAGCCTTAGCTGTCATTAGGCTATCTTTTTCTTGAAGACATGAATGACCATAATGCTCACAACATTGACATGCTCCTGCAGTCTTCATATGTTCATGTTGTTCATTCATCCGCAACTCTGGTGCTTCATGACTTCTCTTATTATTTTGATGGCTCCATGCTTCTACAACTTGCTTCTTTACTGGTCCATTGGGAACTCTAGCTTTGGTTATCTCTGTGAGGGGTGACGTGTTGGTGCCGCCCTTGTAAGACTTGAGCTTGCATGGTGATAGCTTTTCTTTGTCCACGACGGTGGAGATGGAATCATACTATCACCTATAACAAGGTTGGGGTTCTTAGGATTTGGTGCTTGCTCTATAATATACTGATGGATATTAACCATGGTTTGAGCTATTGCTTGCAGAGCCTGAGTTTGTGTTGCCATATACTCTAGCATATTGCGTTCAAATGCTGAGGTTGTAGATGGAATGTCGATGTTTCCTTTGTTGTCCTTATCTTCGTGATTTCCATTGGGACTCGCCATCTGGTTGTGATAAAGGTAAGCTCAGAAGAGGTTGGAAATAAACAAATTGAAGAGCAAGGTAAAACTATTGATATCATATCCATCTTTTCTTGTTGTTGATGTTGGTGTTGCTTCTAGACTTTGATCTCCGACATCCTCCAACCAACTTGTATGGCGAAAAGGATAACCCGATTTGAACCCAAACTATCTTTATTAACCTAACAATTTATTTCTTGTTGCATTTGTCCACTCCACACAATACAACTCACACAAACAAAGATCCAAATCAAACATGTGTCCAAACAACAAGCATTAGCACAACGATCGTCCTCACAAACGCTTTCTATCAAGTTGATAAGGGGTAGGCAAACTAAGAACTTATATTAGACACCGGTGGTGGAGATTCAGCTGATAGATCAAGAACCAAACTTAGTATAGATCAAAACAAAAAGATGTGTTTTAACAAGAAAACAAAGAATAAAATAGATTTTATACGTAAATAAGTAAATTTTGAAAGATGACAGGTTTTCTAGAACATGAATCCTTACTTTTCGACCATTTCTAACTTAAGGTCAAGGCCCTACGTCATTATCGCTCGATACCACTCACACTGATTTTCCAAAGAAAACCAAATGCATCTCATATGTGTGCCAGGATCAAGTTTACACACATATGATAGACGTCATGAGTGAATTATCAATAAACAGCAATAAAAACGTACAAGGGTTAAACCATTACATTATCTCTTTATTACACTCAGACGTTAGACTCGAAGGTCTTTACAACGATCAAACGATAACTATGAAGACGTAACTCCATCTTCAGCTTCCACAGGCACATGACTGGGGGCACGCAAGCCTCGAACTCATCGTAGTCGGAGTACTCTTCTCCGGTGTTCTCCTCTCAGAGCAGTAAGCAAGGGTGAGCACACTTATGGTTGGAGCTCGGCAAGTGGGGGAAGATGCAAGGCTATCAAGGATAGGCTAAGGTTTCTCGGTTAGCGTTTTAATGTTGGTCAAATTTTATTAGCAAGCACCTATTTACTAGGTGTAAGTTTATACCAACCCACTTAAGCATTTAGGAAAGCATCTCATCTCAGAACCATAAGAACCACGATTTAATTCCATCTTTATGTTTGATTATCATGTGAGGGTCCAGCCGCTCTTGACCGTAAGCACTACCGATCGATGAGTTTTACACTGCAGAGGTTGTACACTTTCACCACAGCTCGCGTAAAAGTTCAAGAACTTTGAACCCAACCACGCATGTCCGATCGTGCACAATACCACACTTCCGAGGTGTGATTGCATAGGGACGCTATGAAGCCTTTACAAAGATATGCAAGACCAACAACCCACGGCATTCTGAGGACCATAACCCTCCCTAGTGGACAAAGACCTTAGCAAAGGTCTGCCAAGAGGACCGGCTATACCCCTTCAACCCCGAGCCCTCGTGTTCCTTTGGATAAGGTCACCGGTACAATCACACACCTAATTAATTGGCTAAGCGAGCCATATGGACCGTGGTTGCACTGCTTTCCTGGTGGTTCTCCATGTTCGATTAAACCATATGATCTTGTTATTAACCATAAGCACACACATATATATCACCAAAGTTATCATGATCAGCATTTATCATATTGCAAAAGATTCATTTTAACCATCCCAAGTTATAGCAACTAAGCATTTCTACCCAAAACATTTATTTAAAAGGGTTGTCCAAGGTAATAGGGATAAAATTCTAGTCATGTCCTTAAAAAGGTGATTTCCCATCAAATTTATGCAATACAACATTTAAAAGTAAACTTAGTTATCATGCAAGTTGTGTGACAAAATAGAATATGCAGGGGGAGAAGTCCACTTGCCTTCCTTGCTTAAACACTGAGGTTCTTCTTCTTCAAAAACTTGCTCTTGATCCACTTCAACTGGTTGCTCACTTGAAACTGGCACGATGTCTACGAGCACACAAGAAAGCATACAATAAATAAAACAATACACCAAGCATGAAAAGCTTAAAGAGAGAACAAGGTTTGGCTCTAGGAACGAACACAAAAGCACTAGGAACTATCGAGCTTTGGATGATCACATACAAGAGCTAGCTATGTGCTTGGTATATTTTAATTGAATAAAGATGTGCATAGGTTATTTCAGAGAAATACCCTATTTATAATTAAGCAAGTTATATTTGTATTTAAAAGACGATGTAAACTTAGTCCAATTTTATTTATAAATATTCAAGTATGATTTATGCAAATTAAACATTTAATTTAAAAGAAGCATGTAAAAGCATCTAGGCGTTCATCTTTATATTTCGAGTTGAACTAATCAAATTATAACTTAGAAACACATTTATATTCATATTAATCAAATTAACATTTAATTAAGAAAACTCGGATATAGCATATGTTGCTTTTATTTAGAAAGCAAATTGCATAAACATTAATCAATTTAAGTTTGATTATGAAAACCAAGGTATACATCTAATTAGCTTTTAATTGAAAGAATTATTTAACTAGTATTAATCATATTAACTTTCTTATGAAAACACGTGTTGAACTCTAATTAGATTTTAATTATAAAAGCATGTGTATTAAGAATTTAATCATATTTAATATTTAAATAAATTATAAAACAAAGAATATCTTCAACATTGGTCCTAACACGTAGTTTGAGTTGATATGAACCTAACGCAACTTGAAACAGTAAAAACGGAGCTAAAACGCAAAAGATACGGCCAAAACAAGATTCTAAAACCGACGGGGCTTGAAAAGACTTCCGGCGTGGACACCAAGAACGCTTAAACGGGATAAAAGACGGAAAAGATATGGCCAAAACAAGGTTCAGGGCTTTTCTGAAGAAACAGGGTTTGTGGGCTTAAAACGATTAAACAGACTTAACCGCAAGGATTTCTATAGGTGGAAGGACCTGCTTGTGAAACTAGAAAACTGGGGCCTCTTTAAAGAAAAGGCCGAGTTCATGGAGGCTCATGGACCCAGAGGGTCCGTTGACCCGATGGCGAAAAGATCCCGAGCCACGATCTCTTGATGGATGGCCGGGAAAGAGAAACCTGAAGCTAAACACAAGGGAAGGACCTGATGTAAGGATATACACCTGGGAGGATATGGTTGTGATTCTAGAAAGGGCAGGGCTCTTTTTGCAAACAGCCCACCAAGGGCTCTTGACGGGGGGGTTGGGGGACGATCGGCGTGATGATCGTGATGGACTGCCGCCGGCCGCCGCAAGGCGTGACAAGGCCAGGACCACGCCCACGTCCATGGTGACCGGGGCAAGGGGTAACACCGATCTTATCAGGGCCGCCCACCGCGATCGAGCGGCTGCCGCAGGTGGCCTGTTAAGCGAGAGAGCGGCGGCGAGCGCCAGCGCGGCGGCGCTGGACGGTGACGCCGGAGCTTTGCCGGCGATGCTCGCTATTTAGCCACAGCCACGGTTTTAGACGACGCTACACCTACGCGAGTCGAAACGAGGCTAACCTCGATCGCGACATCCGGGAGGTGGCTGGGCATGGCTATGACCGCGGGCGAGAGTGACGGGCCACTCCCAGGCGAGGCAGGAGCAGGTGCTAAGGCGCAAGGCGAACAGAGGAACGATGCTCACCACGTAGAAGCTCACAGCATACACGCTGAGAAGCAACAACGGTGAGGATCGAGCCTGACCATGACTCTCGAGCTCCCAAGGCGGCCCGAAAGAACAGGGCGCTCGGGTCGGTGGGAAGAAGGGTCCGTGCGGGTCCAGTGAGCAGCGCATTTACTCTGAGCGAGCGAGACGAGGAGGACCTGAGGAGGTGCACACCTACGCATTTAGGGAGCCCAAACGGCGATCGAGGTTGAAGACGACGGCGGCGGTGTCTGGGTGAAGGAGATGGCGGCCCCTGTGACATGAGTTAGAGCTCGAGGAGCTTTTGCACGCGAAGGAGAAGAAGGAGAGGGTTAGGGTACTCCACCGACGACGAGGTGCTTTGGTGGTCGGCACCATGCAAGCATGAAACCTTCCGTGGCGGGTTGTGCGAGGCTGAGGGGGGTCATGTGGAATGCACGGTGCGGAAAGGAGGTGCGTAAGGCTCGAGCATGCCTTTATAGGCTAGGTGGAGGAGAGGGAGCATCAACCGGCCAATTGGCCATCAATGGCAGTGGGAGGCGCTGGCTTCGCCTTCTCAAGAGGGAAGGGCGCTTGATGGCAGAGGAGGAATCAAGGAGAAGTAAAGGAGAGGGGAGGGAGGGGCGGGTTCCACTACGCAACAAAGAGGAGGATTGAAGGCTGAGGAGGCGAAGGAGGTGGAACTGGCAAGGCTGCCAAGCAAGACGCGGAGCAGAGGAGGCGCTGGAGGTGGAGGAGGTGCCGACATGGGCGGGGTCAAGTGCGTGAAAGAGAGAGGAGAAGGGAAGATGGCTTGCCGGTGTTTGGGCCGATAAGAAAGAAACGGGTCAAGGACAAGAGAGAGGGAGATGGGCCTCATTGAAAAAGGAAAAGGGAGGGAGAGAGAGGGTTTGGGAGGTTTTGTTTTTTTTTTTCAAACCTTTTATTTCAAACTTTTCAAACCTTAAACACTAAAACTTTTCAAGTTTTCAAAATATTTCAAATCATTTTAAAACTTTTAAAACTTCACACAAACACACTAAACACCATGCAAACAAAAGATGATGCACAAGCACTTGTTGCTTCTAAAATTAATCAAAATGATATTTAAATATTTAAAAGGCCAAATTTAATTGATAATTTATTATTTCCTTAGAAACAAAAAACTAAACACCATGTTGCTACACTATTTCGTTGATGGGAAAATTAGGTGATTCCCGCTGAAGTAGTGTCAGAGCTTCCGCGAGATGATGAGCATCGACAGAGTAGCTTCCGGACCCGGTACCGTGCCTTGACTCGCCGCAACCTCGCTAACGTAGACTAGTCTACTGGACCGGTAGGCGTGGCCTTCTTCTGGCCAACACAACGATGGCGATCGCCACGTGAGTAGTCGGGGAAGCAAGGTAGAGAGCAAGAGCTGCCCTTTTTGCGAGGGGCCGGAGGACCGGTGGTTTGACAGAATTCTTGAGCCGCGCTAGAGCTTGATCAGCCCTCCATGTCCACGCTGAACTTCTCTTGGTGCTTGAGTAGTTTGAAGAAGGGTAGTCCCTCGCTCTCCAAGCTCGAGATAATCAGCCAGGCCGCCATGCACCCGGTCGCTTCTTGACATCCTTGATGCAGTTGGAGCTTCATATTGGTGATGGCGAGATCTTCTGGGTTGGCTTCGATCGCTGATGGTCGATGATGAAGCCGAGTAGTTTCCCGATGGTACAAGAAGACGCACTTGTTGGGATTGAGTCTATTGGTACTCGCAGGGATGCGAAAGTCTCTTCAAGATCCGGCGATGAGCGTGACGGAGTTTCCGGGTCTTGACGACCACATCATCCACATAGGCTTCGACATATTTGTTGAGTCTGCTTGAAGCAGCCCCGATAGCTCGCCGGTATAGCGCCGCGTTCTTCAACCCGGAACGACATTGTCGTCGGTAGCGAGGGCGTTCTAGAGGGTGAGGCGCTATTTCTCCCGGTCTTCTTCCTTGATAGCGATCCGGTGGTACCCGAGTAGCGCTTAAGGCGAAGCGTAGTGTGTCGCAGTGCCGCTGGAGTCGATGACTTGATCAATCCGCAACCCGAAGGGTCCTTGGGGTAGTGCTTGTTGAGGTTTGGCAGGTAGTCGACACATCCTCCACTGCTCGTGTTCTTCTTGCGACGAGGGACGGGGTTGGCGAGCCACCGTGATGGAAAACTTCACGGATGAAGCTCCGCCACGAGTAGTTTGCCATGAGATCCTTCTTGATGGCATCCCGCTTGGCCGTCGCGAAACGGCTAAGGTGTTGTCATTTGGGGTAGCTTTAGCTTAGATGTTGAGTGAGTGCTCGATCAGCCTCCCTGGCACCCCTCATGTCCGGCTTCCACGCGAAGATGTCTCGGTTGGGAAGCCGACGAGCGTCTTCCTATTTCGGGCCGAGCCCTGCCCCAATCATGGTAGTCTTGCTCCTGTCACCCGTCCTGAGGTCAATGGCCTTCACTTGAACTTCCTCTGATGGTTGAGGCTTGTTCGGTGTCGATCTTCTCGGAATCTCGAGTTCGGTTGGGGCGAGCCTCTTGGACACAAAGATTTCCATCATTGCATTGGGTACTTGATTATCACTGCGAGTTCTACACCTCGGTGTCGCGATCGAATGAGATCTTCAAGTCCCCTTGTAGTGTGAGTACTCCGTGGGACTTGGCATCTTGAGTACCAAGTAGGTGTAGTGTGGTACCGCCATAAACTTGGCGATAGGTAGTCTGCCGAGAATGGCATGGTAGGAGGTTTGAAGTCCGCAACCTCGAACTTGATGTACTCGTGCGGTAGTTCTCCTTGTCTCCCGAAGGTAATCGGTAGGGACCACCGAGCCCGGTGGAATAGCCGCACGGGACGATGCCAGAAAGGTGACGCGCTCTTGGTGAGCATGTCGGTGATCTCGAGCTTCATCTTCTTCAAGGTCTTGGTGAAGAGGACATTGAGTCCGCTCCCGCCGTCGATGAGTACCTTGTTGAGTCCGGAGCCCGCGACTACAGGTTTCGAGGCAGTGGAAAACGTCCCGGTTCGGAGAGCTTGTCCATTGATCCGGCGGGAGAAGGTGATGGGTACCTCCGACCACCTTAGAGGTGTCGACCTGCCGGGTTCGATGTTCAAGACTTCCCGTCGGGTGGCCTTCTGAGACCGTCTGGTGGGTAGTCCGCCGAAGAGGACATTCACCGTCTTGTCGGGTTCTTGGAATCTGAACTCGCCGCCCTCGTCGACTTTTTCTTGCCCTTCTTGTCGTGAGAGGAGGTGGATCGGGAGTATCTTTGAGTGCTCGCCGAGTCGATAGCACGCTCGGTGGTGTGATTGCCATCCGGATGCCTGCACTTCTCTTGAGCAAGTCTCAAGCCGCTGAGGTCTTCTTGAGTTGTCCTTCGCAGGTGTCTTTGTATAGCCGTTGTGTTGTTGCTTGCGCTTGCGGTTGGAGTTCGAGTAGTTGTTGTTGTTCCGACCCCCTTGGTCCTTGTTGTTGTTGTTGTGGCCGCCCGTGTTATTCTTGCTCTTGCCGCGGATGGAGTCGCATTTGGCGTCGCCTTGTCCTCTTCGGCCCATGATGTGATCATGTCCTTGAGCTTAGTGATGGAACTCGGGCGCATCAAGTCTTCGGTGCGATGGTGGTAGAGCCCGTCTTGGAAGAGGTCGATGACTTCTTTGTCGGTGACGTCGACTACGGTCGCGCGCTTGTCGAAGAAGCGCCGCATGTACTGGCGAAGCATCTCGCCTTATTCCTGCTTGACCATCGCCAGGTCCATGCGTGTACCCGAGCACCCCATGGCACCCGTGAAGTTGCTGGTGAACTGAGCCTTCAGCTGGTCCCACTGGTCGATCGAGTTCTTGTCGAGCGACTCGAGCCAGGTGAGTGGAGCTTGATCCGCAGAAGGGGAAGAAGAGGCACTTTGCATCATTATTGCCACCGCTGCTTTCATGGCGGCTGTGGCATAACACCGAGCCATCGAATCGGGTCTGTCTTGGCGTGATGCTTGGTGATCCCGAGGGGTTTGAATTTCTCAGGAAGGAGTAAATTGCGAAGTCGTGCGGAGTAGGCGGGGAAGCCATCGGCGCATCACTGCTTCAGCGAGTCTTTCTTGCGGCGGATCTCGTCGATCCGGCGGGCGTCCGAGCCTCCACGTGAGTTGCGGTGGCGTGGCTGTTCGCGGCCTCGCCAGCGATCGCCGCCGCCACCAGCTCTTCTGCCGGCGCCATGGGATGAGCTCCCGCCGCTGTTGCCACCACCACCGCCTGCTGCCGCGATTACCACTGCCGCCGCCGCGGCTAATACCGGCACCGGCGCCGCCGCGTGCTATTGTCACCGTGAGGTCGTTTGTGGTGTTCTCCACGGACACACGCAGTTGCGTCCGCCGTCTGGCCTCGACTAGTGGCTTCGTAGTTCGGGTTCGTGATTTCGGCGGGGTACTTGGCGACCATTGTCGACCCGCATGAAGTAGGCGTCTTCAGCGAGCTTGGCGATGACTTCGCCTGCGCGGATCCCCTGGGCCTGTCGTGCTATCGTGGTGATAGACATGAGGCACTGCTCAGGAGTAGTGTGTACCCGGTTGGCAACTTGATCCAGAGCCTCATTGAGGTTCCGGATGGGGAGAGTCTCTCAGAGGCGTTTGCGTCGATCGTTCCGCTTCCTATTGCAGTCACGTCGAGCGTTCTTGTCGTCGGCTGTCTCATCGGGAGGTGCGTTGGTGGACAACTCATCCTCTGAGATGTCATCAAGGTACCGGTCGGGTCGACTCTCTGAGGTCCCAACATCCCCGACCGCCATGAAGACTTCGCGGTCGGGAGTGCAGGACTGAGTCGATGAGTCGCCACCTTGGTGGGGGTGTGCTCATCATTTTGAGCCAGCGGGGTCCCCTCCTAGAAGGGGAGTGTGTCGAGGTAGGCAACGCAGCGCGAGTTGTCGTCCGTCAGGTCTGCTGGCTTGCGGTCGGGCCAGTAGACGAATCTGCCGGCGGGAGTAGATGTAATGACCAAGCCGGTAGCAAGACCTGACAGCGGTTCCTCGGTCGTGTTGAGCTCGGACTCGGACTCGATTGGGTCCGATCCGAAGTCGAACTCGTATGAAGAGTCCGAATAGTAGCCGGATGCGGTGTTGGAGTCCGAGGAGTACTCGGAGGCGATCTCCTTGCCGGCCCGGCGTGCTACGAGAGCTTCCGCATGGGCCCTGCTAGAGTTGCAGAGACCGTATGGGAAGTGCTCGTGAAGGGGGGCCGCTTCACACGATGGCTCAGGAGCCGGCTCGCATGAGGCGATCCAGGGTGACGTCAAGTTCGAGTTGGAGGCGGATCCAAGCTCGAAGTCGGCGACTTGGTTGTAGAGCGAAAATTCGCCGAATTTTCCGGCTAGTGTGCCCGTGACCACTTCGGGAAGTGTCACGAGCCCGGTCTCCGGGTCCGGGGTCATGGTGAGGTAGCGCTAGAACGATCCCGCGCCCGTCGGCGTGCGAACCGAGCCGAAGACGAAGGTGTCGCCGCTGTTGAAAGCGGTAGTTGGCTTGATGATGATTGAAGCCGTCGAGTTTGCCATGTGATCTTCGGCGAGATCCCCTACAGCGCGCCGGTATCGGTGTTTTAGGCCGCAACCTACCAAGGGAGTACCCGAGGTAGATGAATGTGGCCTCGCCGAGATCGGTAACTCGAAGGAGAGACACGTGGCAAACAATTTAGATAGGTTCGGGCCGCGAGGTGTGTAATACCTAAATGCGGTATCTGCGTAGCTCTGGATTGATTGGGTGTGTTTACAAGATGATGCGGATGAAGAGATAGGGGTCCTGCCTGCCTTATATACTCGGGAGGCGGGGTTACAAATCGGTTTGCCGGAGGAGTACTAGTCGAGTCGGCTAGGAGTACTCTACATGGATCCGGACATGTCTAGCTTCTTAACCGAGTACTAGTCCTGCATGCCTTGCGCTTCACGCCATCGGTGCCGCAGCCCAAGTCGAGGTAGTCCGGGGCTCACGGAGTAGTCGGTCCCAGTACCCACGAGTAGTGGGCCCGGGGATGTTAAATGCGACAAACGCTCTTTGTGGGAGTTGCAATCTTGGGTACCCACTTAGCACCATCTTGGGCGCGGGCTTATTCTCACTTAGTCGTCTTTTGGTCTTCACAGTGACTTTTGTTCCTTTATCTTGATGCAACAACCTCTTTGATTTCCTTCGCTTCCTTCTTCTCCGGCTCTTCCTTCTTCCTTGGCTCTTCCTTAACGCGACGATGAGGCGGAATATATTTAACTTTGATCATATTGCATACCTCAAGAGCGGTCGAAACTTGAAAGAACTTCTCTCGCTGATGTCGAACTTGATCTCCCTTGCCGACGTCGATGGTAGCTCCCACGTTCTTGAGGAAAGGCCTCCCAAGGATGAGTGGTGGCTTCTCCTCTCTCCCATCTCGAGCACCACGAAGTCGACGGGATGAAGTGGTGTCCGACCTTCACGGCACATCCACGGTGATGCCCAAAGGGTGGCGAATGGAGTTGTCACCCAACTCCAAGCACATGGCCGTAGGGCTCTAACTCCAGAGGCGTAGCTTCTCGACACATCTCTTGGCATGACGCTCACACTTGCTCCAAGGTCGCATAATGCCTTCTCAAACTTGAATGAACCAACGAACATGGAATCGTCGGGCATCCGGTCTCCTTGCTTCTCTAGTCCGTTCAATAATAGCGGCGCTACATTGCTCGAACATCTTGACATGATCTACCCAGTGTTGCTATCTCATACTTGTTTGCAAGAATATCTTTGAAGTAGCGAGAATATGTAGGAACTTGAAGGGCATCCAATAGCGGCATGTTGATGCTTAACCACGCACAACCTCCACAAACTTCTCAAAGTGGTTATCAAATTTACCTCGGAAGTAGCGTGACTTAAGTTGCGGTATCTTCGTGTCTTCTCCCGGCATCTCAAACTCGGGCTCTTGGTGACGATCTCGGTAACCTCCTCTTTAGCAAATTCCTCGCCTCGTGGATGGTTTAGGCTTTCTTGCTCCCCAGAATGCTCCGGATCTTGGTCTCCTTCCCGAACGAGTTTGAATGGCCTTCGCCGTCTGGGACCTTGAGGTTGTCCAGCTTCCCTTCATTAGCGGATAGGCGCCCGGCAAGTTGTCCCACTTGCATCTCGAGCATCTTCATCATGTTGAGCACTTGATGGTTGGAGCTTCCGACCTCCGTCACCTTGCTATCGATGTTCTCCAACACCTTGTCTATGGCTTTGAACTTGGTGACGGTGTCCTTGTTGATCTTAGCTTGCTCGTCCATGAAGTCCCTCAATTGTATACTGAGCGGAACCAAATTGAATGGATGAGCTTGCATTAAATTGAGGTCTACCTTGCCCGTAGCGGAAGTTTGGCAAATCCCCCTTCCTCATGTAGTCGAGCATCTTGGCTTCCTCCGGGCAATCCTTTTGGACATGGTCATATTCTCCGCACTCTTCACATGTGGATCTTGCTTGTGACCTTTAAATATTGAGCTTCTTTCTTTTCTATCTCCATCTTCTCCAACCTCCCGCATAAGCGAATCAATCTTGCCTTCGAGTATGTCTTCCTTCTCCACTTGCAAGACTCCTTGGCGTTCCCCGTGGGTTGAACCGAAGTAAGCGTCCGGATGACGCCCATGTGTCATTGTCTGCGACCTTCTTGAATAGAGTGAAAGCTTGGGTCGGCGTAAGCTCGATGATGGATCCTCCACGATGCATCGATGATCGTCCTTGACGCCATGGTAAGTCCTTGATAGAACTTTTGAGCGAGATCCTCCTTGAGAACTTGTGATGTGGAACCGCCCGATTGTGTACTCATTGAAGCGCTCGAATACCTCCGATATAGTCTCCGTGAGGATATTGAGCAAAAGTAGCAATCTTATTGCAAGCTTTGAGTCTTACCCGTGAGTAGTATTCCTTCATGAAGGCCCTCATCAAGGTGTCCCAATTTTGCACCGTCTCGCTGAGAGTAAAACCATTGCAAAGCCTTCCGAGTAGCGAGCGGAAAGAGCCTTGCCCTCATTTGATCTTGAGTCACCCGTCCATGTTGAATGTTTGACAAAGTTGAAGCGACGCTTGAAGGTGAAGGTTGGATCCTCTTTTGAAGGGTGAATATTGCACCATGCGGATCGTTGAGGTCTTGATCTCGAACGGCCTTCCGATCTCCGCGAGGTTCAAGATTGGTAGGTCGACGATGTCTGGGGTGCATAGCTCCCCGATCTTGCGCTTCGGCTGCGGTTGTTCTCCCATCGGTACCGGTGGAAGTTGATTCTCCCTAGGGCTTTGAGGTGGTGATTCCTTTGGAGACTCCGACGATCCCTCGGCCTCCGCTTTTGGATCTGCAGATTCCAGCTTTTTAGTTTGTGCTTCACACCTCCTTAGCCTGTAAAGTTTTTTTTGGATCATCCACAAAATTTTCGGGTTTGTTGGAGAGGTAGCCGTCCATCTCCTGTTAGGGTTAGCAATAAACAAAATATATACAAGACGAAAATAAAAACAAATCTAAGAAAACTAGGGTAAGTCAAAAAATAGATTAGATTGATTTTGAGGATGATCAAAAGTTAGGAGATGCAAAAAGAAAAACCAAAAGAAAACTGAAAATATTCACAAAAGGCAATAAAAGATCGAATCTTGATCACTTGTTCCCCGGCAACGGCGCCAGAAAAAGGGGCTTGTTGACGGTGTATATGCGTATCAAACTTCATTTGGACTTGCAAGCAGACAAGTCCTCCGTCGTAGTCAAGGGACCCTTCTTCCCTCAAGTGTGAACCCAAGGTATCGAATCCGTGGAACAAATGTGTGATGCAAGAACCTATCTATTAAAGCCGAGAACACTTAGATCTTCAAAGATAATGCTTGTGCATCTAATCTAAAGAACATCATAAAAACGAATCTAATCTATGAAAGCCGGAGGTAGCAAGAGGTAGAGAGGGATAGATAAAAACAATCTAGAGAGATTGGATCAAGCTTTTGTTGAAGTTCCGAGCAAAGAAGAAATAGCCAAGTTGAATCTCATGAAAAGCATCTTTAAATCACGGTTTCCCGTCTGACTCCGAAGACGCCCACCTTTTGGAGTCACCGTTCTGTCACAACGCACTCCTATTCATGCGGGTTAGCCTAGGGCGAGTCCAATGGACAAGTTGAAATCTCCCGGAAGGTCAGGCATGCACCTCTAGCCACCACGGCTACAAGAACACCCTCTATGATCTATCTCGAGAATAGATCTTAAAGTACGAAAAGCCGATTGAAATCAAAATCGTAGGAGAAACACTCGATCGCTAGAAATCGGATTGCAACTTGATAATTCAACATTATACATGATACATAAACAAGATCACCACCGGGATCCTACCTTGATCTTGCTTCTAGCTCGGAACTCCGGTGGTCTTCCTTGCAAGGTTCCACGTCGGCTAGAAAACCCTAGACAACTAGCTCGACCCTCTCCTCTAATGGTGTCCCTCTCTTCTCTGCACCTCGGCAGCGAATGACGAATGAGTTGATGCGTGGCTCTCGGCCAGGGGGCTATAAATAGTCCGAATGGCGGATAGGTCAAAGGGGGGCACGAATGGGCCCCGAAATGGGCTGGGCCGACCGGCCTGGGCCCACTTCGGCCCACTACGTGGCCTCCTTTGCTGGTGATGCTTCCCGAGTCTTCTAGTATTCTCCCTTCGCATGTGGGCCCTTGACGCCGGGTTTCTCCAGCGGTTTAGATGAAGCTCCTTATCCCGCAAGATTCAGCATTTTCTGTTCAGGTCCTCGGAGTTTTCCATCTTCACGGGTTGGTCCTTGGGCTTCTTGGAGTCATGTTCACTTCATTGCTTGACTTGTACCGGGCTTCAAGGTCTTATCACGAGGTGCTTGATGAACTTTACCCGGAAATCTTGCTTTCAATGCTAAATTCATGCATAAACATTAAACTCCAAAACCGACATGCATGAACGAACTTGTTATTCCAAGGGGGTTAGTACCAATGGATAAGATATAAAATTCATGCCAACACCGAAGGTAAACTCATGGCTAGGTTGACGGAAATTCACCGTCAACATTGTGCGTCTTACCTTCAGCGCACGGCAAAGAATATAGTTTGTTGTGCGCCCTGCATCCAACGATGCAAACGCCTCCCAACCCCAGTACGCCGCACTCCCCGGCCCCACCTCCCAGGCGCGGGTGCTCCGGACGCGGGTTAAAAGCCTGAAGCGGCCGCGGGGGAGGGCAAACCCAAGTCATTTCCCCCATCCTCCCCTCGCGAGCAGTCGTCCTCCCACCCCTCCCATCGTCGGCCCGCATCGACAGGGGCCTCCACCGCCGCGCATGGCCCGCGCCGGAGCTCCATGGCCGGCGGCCCGGCCCGCCCTCCTCCCTCCCTCCTCATGCGCGCATGGCCCGCGTCGAGCTCCATGGCGGGAGGCCCGGCCCCATCCTCCCTCTCCTCCCGTCACCGTCGCCGTCGGGGGTAGGGGCGAGCGTCGTCCGGTCAGCGAGGCGCGATCCGGCGGCAAATGTGTCATCCGGCCGCGGAAGCACCGTCGGCGGTGGAGGCGCCGGATCCGACGGCAGGCGCCGTCGATCAGCGGAGGCGTCCGTGGTGGACGCCCGGATCCGGCCGAGGCGACTCCAAGTAGATGTGCTCTCCCTCCCTCCCTCTCTCTCCCCTCTCTCTCCCTCCCTCTCTCTCTCTAACATCTCCTTCCCTCTCTGACGGGTGGTGGCGGCGGGCCAGGTGGCTGTGGCGGATCCGATCGAGGAGCTGTGGAGGAGCACGGTGGCGAGCCGAGCGTGGCCGTCCCCTCCCCTTCTTTCCCGGCAGGATGCCGCACCAGGCGATGGCAACGGCAGGGGTGCGGGCGGAGGCGGCTTGGTGCTGCAGCTAGGGGAGGCCTGCCTGTGATTTTTTTTATTTTTTTCTGAAATGTTTGTCGTGCGTCTATTTTTGTGCATGGTGAATTTTTAATGCATTTTGAAACTGTTTGTCGTGCGTTGAGTGCGGCGCACGGCAAAGACCCTTTGTCGGGCAAAATGCTGTCGTGCGCCCTTTGTCGTGCGCTTCGGTGAAAACGCACGGCAAAGGCTTTGTCGTGCATGTCAAGAAAAACCGCACGGCAAAGACCCTTTGCCGGGCGAAATGCTGCCGTGCGCCCTTTGCCGTCTTCGCGGGCGGAAAACGCACGGCAAAGGCTGTGTTTCCCGTAGTGTGCCTTGTAAGCTGCCGCACCCATGCGAGTGACACCCTGAATCCACTGCAGTTTGCCTCCTCCATCGCTCAGGCCACCAAGGATTGGAAAGACTACAGCGCCGACCTCCCCGAAGAGCTTCCGAGCCCTTCCCTTCAGCCTCTTGAGCTCCAACAACTGCAAGCACTGCTTCACGTCGAGGCCTCGTCGCACTCAACTCCATCCTCTCCCTCACCTCTTAGCTCACGCTCTTCACTACCCTACCCAAGCTCGCGCCTAAGTGCGAGGTGACCCGGCCATCAAGCTCAATATTTGGATGTTGCGACACTCAGAATGAGATGTTTCGTGTATTTGCTTCATTTGTTTCAGATATGTTTAAATATTTGATTATATCATGAATGTTGCACTGGGTTGATTTGAATGTTGTGAACATGGATTCTATTTGTTTCAACTACATAAAACAGTACAGATTTGATAATATGTCGATGTTGCAAAAGGTATTTTAAATTGTTGCATCAATGTTTTCCAAATGTTGCAGTGCTAATTAGGCGTGTCCTTGTGCTTTCTGAGTGTCGCAACAGTTCATTTCGTTTATTGCAGTCACGGTTTGCATATATTTCATATTTCCTACTTCAAATATTCATGTTGCGATGATTTGCGCTGCATCTGATTTATGCTCTTGATTTAATGATTTTGAGAGTAATTTTGAGGAGAAAACATCAACAGAATTTAATGGTGGTCACTTAAATTTCCACGGGCTTGAGAGATGACTTTTTGCTGAGATTTTGCTGCCCTTGAGCGTTGAGCTCAATGTTGCCAATGGATCCTTTTTTGGGTGATCGCAAGCCTGGCAATGTTGCGAGAAACAAAACTAAAATGTTGAGGTGGAAATTCTCTGTATCGGACAGTAGAGAGATGCTGCATAGCTTTTTTATCGGACAGACGGAAGCATCCGACGCTAGCTCCGGACGTCCGACGTCTGGGCGCTAGCAAGTCCATTTTATAAAGGGCATTGGTTAAATTTAATCAAAAGGGAAAACTAGCTAGGAATGGACATGGCATCCGTATATATATTTTATAAAGTTCATTAGTTAAATTTTATGAACAACATGATGACAAACACCATCCACTTTATTAGCTGTGTAAATAAATGTAATAAGAAATCACCCACCTACTTCCTCTTTTTATTTGACTGCAACACTATGGCCTGCCAACTTATTATATATTTTAACTATCTATATATTCATCTACAACATCCCATCTGAGTTCACTATCATATATGTCGTCGATCAGCTTTTTAAATTTCTCAATGGGAATGAGTGGTACCAGGAGTGATGCGCTTCACTGCAATGGCTCCAAACTGAAGTGTTTCCATGTCAGTGTCGAGGTCTAGCAACAATGTTGCAGAGTATGTCATCGACCCTGCTCATGAATGGTGGGTGCCTCATTGGCTTTTCCACTGCATGTTGTCAACGTGCCACACCGTTCGATTTTATTAAAGTTCAGTTAACCCCGTTTTGTGTTGAAGTCACTGAGTTCTACGAATGCTATGTTTTTGTTCTTGCGGAGATAACCATTCTACTATCAGGAACTACATCAGGGTGATTTCATTAAAGTTGGAAGAGTTCGGGGAGGATGCGATCGGTCTTCGAGAGGACCTGGCGTGATGCTGTTGAGTACCTGGGTCTACCATTTCCCTTGTTGGGATGTGGACTTACCGGTGTTTCTTTTAAGTGGCGGCGAAGAATTTGACCTAGTTCTACATGTGTATGCAGGTGGTTACTAACCTAATGGCACAAAAACTTCTGACAACTTTTCAGTAATAAAAGATGAATATTTGGAACTCGTGCTATTGTAGAAACTTGCTGTCAGCTGCTTGATGCTATTTGCTGACGGAATGTTGTTGGTCGCATGCGAGTTATGCAATAGTATGTTTTGACTTTATGCACACACATGACGTTTTGGGTTGGATGCATGCTCTTTGTTTAAACATGTGAATTGATTAAACCTCATCCATGTATTGCATTGTGATATAGGATTACAAGTCGGTGTCGAGGTCTAGCAATGTTGCAGAGCGGTGTCATCGAGCGGTTCCACCGATGGTACCTCATCAGAACAAGGCAAGCGTCCTCCATAGATTGTTTGTATTTTGATGCACCCAGGATCACAGAGCTCCCCCTTCCGATAGCTAGCCTAGGATTGGGAGCTTCTCTGCACTACATGGACTAGGTCGACCGAGACAAACGTCACATTTCGACGGATAAGAAAATCAGCCATGAGTTGCCGGCAATGAATTTGGTGCATGAATGGAAAAGACGAGCAGGTTAATAAACAATGATACAAAGAAGACAATAAACAAGTTTGTGTACGTGTGTTCATAGGGGTGAGTGCGCACGTGATACGAGCGTCTGTAATTTTTTTTAAAAAATGTGCCCACCCACTAATTGCTTAGGCTTCACTCAGACAGGAGTACACTTCTGATCACCAAACCAAAACTTATTTTCATATAAATGAATGCAACTCAAGCCTATTCCTTTATCTTGGTTCTCTTAGTAGCACACATCCAACTATAATGGTTCTGCAAGAAGACTTTAAAGAGTACAGTATGGCCGAATGGAATGGGAAAAAATAGGATTCTAACTACTCAAACAAACTACGATAAAAACAACCAACTATGGAGACTGAACTCTAACATTCGAACGTGATCTATTGGTAATGCTCAGCGGCAAACTTGTCGTAGAACAGTCACCAACTTCACCCATCATACTGCTCGGCAGCAAACTTGTCCTCGGGGTAGAACACGGCCACCACCTGGTTCCCACCAAACTTCCTCCCGTGCATGCCCATCTTTGCCTTGGTCGATCCTTCCACATCTGCATATTCCAAAAACACCTGCAGCGTGGCACAAGTTCATGGTTCAGGATTGAAGTTGAGTGCAATCCAAATGCTATGCTCATGTTGAAGACTATACAGTAGTAAATAAGAAAAGAACTCACCTTCCCAACTCCAGCAACAGGAGCACCGCTGGGGTCAGGCCGTGGGATTACAACTTTCACCAAGTTACCTGTCCAAGTGTTAGTGAGTATGACAAAAGGATAATGATATAATAATTAACATGCATGATTAATCAAACTCAAAAGAAAGTGTCTTCTGTAGGTTAAGGCCCGATTGCCAATATTGCATAGGGTCGGACTATAAAACACTCTGCAATGGCATTATGTGGGACTACAAAAAGACACACAAAAGACAAACACACAAAAGGAAACCAGTTCAGTAACTGAGGGAAGGCAATCAAAACTAATATGAAACAGAATATAAGAGCTTGAAAAAAAGGGACAGAAGTCCAAGGTTTCGTGCAGTATACCATATTTGCGTCCTTCTTCCCTCATGTCCTCCACAATATCCACGTATTCCTCATCATCTCTCAGCTCATCCGCTGAGACTACCTGTGTCAGACATACCACTTTTGTTGGAAGGGCACCTCCAACTTGGTACATGAGTTTCTGTTCAAACATTGCAGTCAGAAAATGAACAACCACCATCATTATCATTACATAAAAGATTATCTTTAATAAAGTCTAAATCAAGCATGTTTGTACCTGCATTTGCACCTGTTGTTGTGCCTGCAACAGGATGCTTTCCTGCTCTGGCCTTGGCTGAGAAGCTCCTTGATTCGCGCCTAACAGTAAGGGTCTTGTCTCCCATCTTGATACCGTTAAGAGCAGCACATGCAATGTCGGTAACAGAAAGATCCTGGTACACACAGAAAGCATAGCCCTTCGAGTTACCAGTTTCCCTATCCTTCACAAGATCAAATCCCCGCAGAGGACCAAAGGACTCCAGCAACTCCCGCACTTGAGACTCAGCGAAGTAATAGGGGAGGCCACCCACAAAAATGCGATCAGGACCTTCTAATCCTCCAGCAGAGCCAGGCATTAAGCCAACAGCAGCAAGATTAAGATTGGGGTTTGGCTGGCTTGGGCCAAGTGCAGCTGCTAGGGAAGGATTATAGTCAGTTGGCCTTCTGACCTTCACTGGTGCTCCCTCGAACATTATGCCATCTAAGGCCATTGCATTGCTTGCTTCCTCCACAGATCTCATCTCAACAAAAGCAAATTTCTTGTCATGGTTTATGTAAACATTAAGAACAGCATCACCTGGACCAGCAGTGTTCCCTCCAATAGCTGCCATAACTCCATTGAAGAATATGGCAACAGTCTGTATGAAACAATACAAAACTGGTAAATATGGAGGGAAAAAACTGGTAAAAAGAAAATTAATCCAACTACTTACCTGCTCATTAGCAGTTGGAGGAAGTCCACCAACATACACACGCCGAGCATGTCGAGTAGCCTGTTGCGTCATGGCTTGAGGTTGAATAACAAGAGTCATCTGATGAAAAGGCAAGTCAAAATTAGGAATCAAAACATCTAATGATTAAAGATTGATCCCATTACCAGATCATAACAAAATCAATCATAGAATAAGATTTTACTTAAGCAACCATGAAAGAAAACCTACCTGTCCCATTAATAGATTTGGAAACATCCCTCCTGGTATGGGAGGAGTGACTCCAGGCAGCTGACCTGCAATTCAAAGAAAGCTGTTACGATAAAGAAAACAAAATTTGAGCATCACACAATGAATACAAGCCCACACGATTGCTATGAAGTTAAATTTGCCACGTTTCACAAGAGGAACATAGCATATGTTTTAAAAAATTACTGAAATATTAGATCTGAAACTATCAAATATAATATAGTACATGTGGATATGGAGACGAACAAGATATCAAACCAGAGTGTCCTCGTACATTTAAGCTACAGTAGCCAGCTCATTCCATTGGACAAAGCAGCCCAAGATTGCCTTCTAAACCATACACATACACAACAACAAAACAAACACCAAGAACAGACAAGAAAAGTTTGCTCAGATTCAATTACATTCGTAATAAAATTTAAAGAACAAAGGTCTTGTGTACAAAAAAAAATCAACAGAATCTAGGTTTACGAGGCCTAAACAGAAGGTGCCAGACGGGACAAAAATCAACAGAATCTAATGATGACTAGAAGCCTAAACAAAAGGTGGCATAATTTTTAAAGAGAAGCCAGAAAAGTATCCTTACTCCTAGATTCTTATAGGCATAAAAGAATAATAAGAATGAGGCTATACTATGCATTGCTAAAACCACCAGTTTAGACTGAACTTAGCACTGCTAAGATTGTTGAAAGAACAATAAACTTAACATATTTTTAATTAATGAGCATGCAATTTTCAGCAAGTCAACTGGTGGCAACTCCAATCATAGATAAATATATGTCATACCAGGAACAGCACCAGCAGTCATTAAGGGCATCGTCGGTTGCAGCGGTGCTTGATCAAATCCACTCACACGCTTGCTGTTCAAGAGAACAGAGGTTAGCAAGTAGTTGAAAGAAAACAGGTTGCCCACACTCCCTTCACTTTTAAATATATCAAGTTTAGAACAATCTAATTAAATAAAACAAGGACTTTATTAGCTTGTCAGTTTAAAATGGTGTACATGGTACAATAAAACAAACAGACCATGTTTAGAAAGAATAAATCATATCAGCAGAGATATACGTTTGTATTAAATTTCAGACAATTTAATTAAACAAGCATGGACTAACTTGTCAGTTTAAAATGGAGTAGATAGTACAATAAATCAACAGATCATGTTTAGAAAGAATAAATCATGTCAACAGAAATACACATGCTCAAGTTAAAATTAGGAAGGAATCAATGAATAGCAATTCAGAAGTGCACATTTTGCAGTGAGTTTTCAACATGCAAAACACAAAGACAACACTTAGACATGGAAAGAGCATCCAATTATATACCTCTTTGAAGCGAGGCGTGAGCGAGATCTAGATCTACGGTCACGACTCTTGGACGGCGAGCGGAGCGGGATCGATGCCTACGGTGGCCATCTCTGTCACGATCTCTTCTCCTGAATTATGAACCATACATCAGATTTTTGCTGCAACTAAGTGCCTTTTGTTTTGCAACAATGTTTATTACAAAGAAACATATATCCTCTATTCGTTCAACCATATTGTTTTTACTGAATGGTTTTGTCATCAGTTTAAGAATGTTTAAAAAAATTCAGCAGTTTCTGACTAAAAAAAGTGAAACAATTAACAAAAAAAAAATACATCACAAAAAGATGACTATTGAACCACAAATTGTTCCACTATGTAAGACTTTCACTATATAAGATTTTTTTTTAGAAAACACGGAAGAACTGTGTCTCGTTGCAATAGGAGGAATATAGGTTGGTTTATAACTGCACTAGTAGTTTTTCACTACATTATGTTGCTTAGAAAATATCATCATTATGAGCTAAACCTAGACTGCACAGGCCCTCATATTCCTGCAAGTTTAGAATCTCTGAACATAGCCTATAGCCTATCATGTAAGGTGGTTAGCCAATTATACAATCATCCATTGAGTAAACAAAGTTTACACTAGCAAATATAACTCGAAAACAAAACCTGAAATGCAAAACTATATTACACCAATAATGGACCCATTACCTTTCAGAATCATGGCTCCTGTGACGGTCACGGTCATCGCGGTGGCGATCACGATCGTCGGAACGATCGCGGTGTTCCCTTTTCTCGCTGCGCTCGCGGCGATCCCTGTGGTGGCGGTCACGATCTCTGTCCCTGTCACCCCTTTCACGGTCCTTATCCTTGTCGCGGTCCCTCTCCCTATCTCGGCCACGGTCCCTGTCACGCTCCCTGTCCTTGCCCTTGTCCCGTTCTCTGTCCCTTTCTCGGGATTTTGAGGAGCCACTGTCATGTGACTGCGTCTCATGCTAAAGAAAGCAAAGAACACAATCAGTCCAGTATAAGTCTGAAGGAAACAACCGTAAAACATGCTGCTAAGCATGCTGACAGAGATTGATAATTTAACTTTCATCCACAAGCTGCTGCTACAAATTGGGGGATAAAACCTACCATGCACTAGCCGAACAAAATGTCAGCAATCAAATGGCAGAATGTGACTTATTTTCTATTCTACCCAGTGGCATAATCAGCATAACATAATGAAACTTAAAACCAAAGACTGCAGAATAAGAAACCATATGGTATTAGTTTGTAAAATTAGCCGCCTCCTGCTACTGCTACCAATCTCAGGACTAACCAGAATATAAAATTTCACATAAACGATCCCATAGAAATAGGCTCATTCAAACCACATACAGAACCCAAATTGTACACCCTTATTTTAGTATTATTACTTGTGTCACTCAATTGGAGGAAACAAATCAGCAACAATCACCATAAGAAATCAGGTCGGCAATAATAACAGGCGCGCTACTCTAGACTCCGGTAAAATAACGCCCCCAAACTAACCAATCTAACCCGACACACCATCCCGCAACCATCCAAGCAGTTTTTCTACCAACTCGGAGACAGAAGCACGGTAGCGAATCAGATCGGGGCCGCGCGCGCACGAACCTGGGTCTGGGAGGAGCGGCCGTCGGCGTGGTCGGAGAACCCGGTGGGGTTGTTGGCCCCAGCGGGCGGCGAGCCCCCCGCGGCGGGGGAAGGAGCGGCGCCGTACTCCGGCTGGGCGTAGGCGCCGGCCGCGTCGGCCACGGCGGCGGGCCCGCCGTTGCCCTCGTAGCGCTCGTCGTACTCGGCCATCCCCGCGGCGTGTGCGGTGCGGGTGCGGCGCGGCGGCGGGCTCGGGTTGGGGGGGATTTCTTTTTTGTTCTGATTCGAGCTAGGGTTTGGTTGGTAGGTTGGTTTGGGCCGGGAGCCCGGGAGGCGGATTTGGAAGGAGGAGCACGCGGGGTCTTGGTTATATACGCGTGGCGCGCGCGGGTTCGTGGCGGTTCGCGGTGGAGGAGGCGGGTCACTGGCTCGTGGGCCCGGGAGAGTTCGATGCGATCTGCGCAGGCGGAGGCTAGTGTGACTGGCAGGTGGGGCCAGAAGAAGCGTTGGAGTTCGGGACAATTTCATGTTCGGCGGCAAAGTGCTTTGTTGGGCTTTGCGTCTGAATTACATCTAAAATCATTCAAACAAGGATAAAGTCCTTTCAATATCCCTCAACTATTACTAGCCTCCCTCAACTTCTAATACTGTTTGTTTTCTGTCCCTTGCCAGTTTAGGAGGGTGGTTTTTGTAGGAAAAAAGTCCACTCAACGTCCCTTAACTATTGTTGTAATCCGAGGTTAGTACCTCAACTTCTAAATATGTTTATTTTTGGTCCCTTGCTGAGGGTGTTTTTGCATGCCGTGGCGTGGACCCCACGTGTTGGTATGTTTCACATGCCAAATGGCTTTTTTAGTGCAATTAGATGTCATTGCAGTGATAAAATAATAATTCATCACATCGAGAAGTAGAGCGAGCGATTGGGGTGGACTTATTAGGTTGCATGGTGATTGAGTTGAACATGTATGACGATAAGTGCAAATGAAGGCTACGCAAGTGCGTGACGCGGCCAAGACCCGGTGCCGATTAGCCGGCTTGAGCAGCGGCAGCCTTAGGGAGCGAGCCACTCATGGGTAGAAGGGAGAAAAAAGAGTAGACGAAGGTCAATTGATGTGTGGATTCATTGTTACGTTATGCAAAACCACTATCAAAACTACTAAAGGATTAAAAACAAACAGTATTAAAAGTCGAGGGACTGCGAGCACCCATTTTGCACATGAGGGACTAATATCAGTATACAGCAATAGTTGAGGGATATTTAAAGGACTTTCCTTCAAACTAACTGCTCGCGCACCGCATTATTTTCGGCCCAATATTGAGGTCTACCACACGGGTCGGGCCGTCATCGGGTGAGGAACAGATTGGGCCTCATTTCGTTGAGGTGAGAGCCAGTTCAGCCCATGATACTTTGGCTAGCGCTACAATCTAAAGAACGGGTTGGGCTGTCTCCAGGATTACGGCCTATGAAATGTGCCACTTTAATTATTTCTTTTTCTTATTATGTGGCTGTATTACTGAATAAGTGATGTAGGCAACACTGTACTGAGTTTTTGTAACAGCATTGTAGGTTTATAATTTTTATTTTGTTATTCTCAAAAAAAAGTATTTTGTTACCATGCATTGAGTTTTTAACTAAGTTTTCTTTTTATGTCGTGTTTCCATACACACGGAATATTTTTTCTGTAAGCTTTAATTCAAGTTTTTGCGGCTGACCCCAAAAAAATTCATGGCAGAATCTTTTCTATTTTCTGAAAAAAAATCATGAACTAAGAGTACAAAATGTGTTATAGATCCTGAACCACTGTGTCTGAATTTCCGGATGAAGAAATTCGGCAAGTTCAGAGTCCGATATGAAAACAAAAAGGGCTTCAATTTGAACAACAATCTGTGCTAACAGTCGGGATGATCGAAGCCATGAAGAAAGATCACTTGGCGAAGAGGACGTCCATGTCCTCGAGGCTCCTGCCCCTCGTCTCCGGCATCCGGGCGTACACGAACACGCACGCGGCCGCCGCCACGCCGGCGTACAGGAAGAAGCACCCGGGCATGGTGATGGCGTCGGCCAGCGAGATGAACGTCATGCTCACCAGCGCGCACGTCAGCCGGTTCACCGCCATGCCCAGGCTCGCTCCCTGCGCCCGCAGCCGCAGCGGCATGATCTCGGCGCTGTACAGGCCAGCCACCGGCCCGAACCCGACCGAGAACGCCGCCATGAACGCCATCACCGACACGACGGTGGCCGCCATGCCCACCGGCGACGGCGACGTCGCGCCGACGCAGAGCGATGTCCCCAGCCACGCCGGCCGTGCTGGCGAGGAGGAGCGGACGCCGGCCGAGGCGGTCGGAGAGGAACGTGGCCACGAGGACGAAGCACATCTTGACGACCCCGATCCCGACGGTGGCGCCGAGGACGGCGCTGTTTGATGACATGCCGGCCTTCTTGAACACCAGCGGGCTGTAGAGCACGATGGCGTCGATGCCCGAGGCCTGCTGGAAGAAGTGCACGCCGACCACGCAGATGAGCATCCGGCGAACGCTCGCCGACGGGCGGACGAGGAGCTCCGTCCAGACGCCACCGCCGCTGCCGTCGCTGGCCTGCGGCTTCTCCTTGACGACGGCCTGCATGATCTCCTCGAGGCGGAGGTCGGCTTCGGCGGGCGTGTCGGAGGTGCGCACGAGCACGGCGCGCGCCTCGTCGTGGCGCCCGCGCATGGCGAGCCACCGCGGCGACTCCGGCATGGCGAGCACGCCGGCGGCCAGCAGCACCGGCGGGAGCACGCCGGCGGCGTACATCACGCGCCAGCCGAGGTGCACCGGCAGGCCGGCGAAGGCGTAGTTCGACACGTAGCTGAGGAGCAAGCCGAGGCTGATGAACATCTGCACGGCGGCCGCACCAATCATGTCAAGTTAAAGGCTTAAAGCTCAGAACAAGAAGAACGTACGTTCACATATAGTTGGAACACATACGTCGAGGAACGAGGACAAGAAGCCTCGCATGGACGGCGGCGAGATCTCGGCGTTGTAGACGGAGGTGACGACGATGGAGAACCCGGACCCGACGCTGGTGACGCAGCGCGCGAACATGAGCGCGGGGAAGCTGCCGCCGAGCGCCATGGCGAGCGCGCCGGCCATGAGGGAGACGTTGGCGAGCACAAGCGTGCCGCGGCGGCCGAGGACGTCGGCCGCCCACCCGGCGGCGAGGATGGACGCGAGCATGAACACGTTGATGGAGCCCGCGAGCACCTCGATCTGCGCGTCCGAGAGCCCCAGGTCCTCCCGGATGAACAGCTGCGCGCCGCTCATCAGCGCGAGGTTGTACCCCATGAGGATGGTCGTCATGGAGGCCAGCGTGGCGCAGCCGAAGGCGTACATGTTCCGGCGCGCGGGGGGCTCGTCGGCGCCGGCCTTCGTCGTCGTCGGCAACGAGGCGAGCAGCGGCACGGCAGTGGCATCGTCGGCGCCGGCGTGCGCCATGGTTTCGCCACCGCCGCGCGCGCGCCGGCAAGGTCGATGATCTTGGACTCTTGGAAGAGCTAGCGATGGATGCTTGTTGCAAAGTTGCGATGTGTCGGTGTGATGAAAAGTTGTGTTGCTTTTAAAGGCTTCCGGGCAGAAGGTTCACATGCACCATCCATGGATCTAGCCCGTTGTTCTTCCTTCTGTAAAACTCTTTGTTAACTTCAGCACACATGGATCCAAATTCCAACTCTTTGTTAACACGAAATTACAAGTTCTGTGTCTAGAAAACTGAGAGTTCACAACAAATGGACGTCGATGCTGATGCTGCAAGCCTGCAACAGATCGTCGATGGTGAGGACTGAGGAGCCATGAACCATGATAGATGTCGCGAGAGAGATCTGGACACACATGCTTGGATTCCGCGCAAGGCGACGAGCAAGTCAGCCTGTCAAAGCCTCTCGTAGTGAGACGCTTCGCTAGACTGCTTGGATTTTGTTTCAGTGTACGTCTGGTACACGATCTAGTGATCGAGCTCATGGAAACGACAAGCGATTATTGCTACCTAACACGAGAGCCGCCGTGGCCTAGATGCTCTTGTTCTCGTAGGATTCGAAAGCACAGAAAGGCGACTGTCTGCAATAGCTAGCTCATGTGTTCTGTAAATTACGAAATTTGTTTGAAGGAGCAAGGATCCATCAGCAATTAGCGAGGTTCTATATCTTGTGACAGACTGATTTCTTTGTGGACCGGATGGTTTCCTTAATCTAAAAATGTGTTATGCAGATGTTTCATAAGTTTATTTGCAGTGGCATGTCCTTTAATCTGCACATTATAACTCGGTACCATGGTTATATGTTTTCAGTTTTATAGTACCGATGACTCGGTCCCGATATTTTTCTCTCAAAACTAACATCAGAAGTGCTTGCCAAATTGTAGTGTGTTTAGCATAAAGGAAATATATAAATGGAAAATTATTTGAATAATGTTTTTTTCAAGTATCATGCCTGCAGATAATTAATTTTACATACAATCCTCCTAATGTGGTCATGCTAAGCGTTTGCCAATTACCAGTTGAGTTAGCATGTGATCCATGTGGGACAACATTGATCAAAGCAATGATAAACCATGTATGTATATGTAGGGAAGTTATATGAGACTTGCGCAAATGCAAAACAAGACATTTCCTGATCATAAATTTGAAGAAAAATGTTCAAGTGATTTTTTATTTACAACTATAGTTACATGAAATTTTTTCACAAGATAAAGATCACACACCCACGCAAATATATGGCTAAAAGAGAGTACCACTGCCAACAAAAGGCCGGCTACTTATAAAAAAAAATCTAGATATCATGCATGGAGGCTAGACAAGACATTATGTCATTAGCGATGTTCTTGGCATCCACTGCAATGCTTTGCAAGGGAAGACCAAATATTGACAACATTACTATGTAGCAAATGCGGTTACCTTCCTATCTTCAAATTATGTAGCAAATGCGGTTCCCGTCGGTGGTGACCTGCCTTCTCCCTTGATTTTGGAAATGCTTCCAAGAACATCTTACGCTAATTAGGGATTGTGGTATTGTGTGTAAACTCGGAAAGAGGGGTAATACACGTATGTGAACATTTTGTAAGCTTATAGAAATATTAAAGAGGGGCAATACGTATGTGAACATTTTGTAAGCTTATAGAAATATTAATTTGAAAGCTTTACTGAGACATAAAATGGCGAGGAACAGAATATAAAATAATTTTATCTTTCCAATGTATCATGTTAAACTAAATAAATAAATATTTGTTCAAAATAGTTATTTGTACTCCTATTCGGAGTAGTATATGCCAACGGTCGAAGCAGAGTCGGAGTCAGAGGAGAGCGGAAGCAGAGTCCGATTCGGTCGGAGCAGAGGAAGGAGGGATCCGATTCCGATCCAGGCCCAAAGCTCCGATCCCAGCCAGGGCTATATATCACGGCATCACCCTGGAGGCCTCCCATCGAATCGAATCGAATCGAATCGAATCGATCCATCCATCACCAACAAGCACGACGACCTAGCCGCCGCCTCAACAGCCGAGATCAACAACAAAGATGGCGGAGGTCGCCGGCGCCGGCGCCGGCGCTGGGGAGAAGGCGGCCACCACCACCGACGGGAGCGGCGTCGAGACGACGGGGGGGAGGAGGACGAAGCTGGTGAGGGTGCAGCAGAGGTACATCGACTGCCTGCTGAAGCGTACCCCGATCGGGCCCTTCCGGACGATTAGCGACGAGGCCATCGACGTCCTCTACGAGACACCCGAGAAACGGGAGAGCTACCGGAGGTTCCAGGCCGAGACCGCCGCGCTCCTGAAGAAGGAGAAGGACAAGGAGGACGCCATCCTCGAGCAGTACCGGGACAACGGGTTCGCCATGGAGGAGGTCCAGGTCGGGGACGACGAGTAGGGATTAGAAAGCGTTCAGCTTCATCTATCGGATATTTACGTACATGCTATGTGGATGTAAATGTTATTATCGTGCTACTTTAATTTTACTACCTCTGAATGTGCTGACATTTGTCTAAGAAGTTTATGTACTTGGCCAACAAATGAAACCTCTGCAGAGAGGTTTAGAAATTACTATCACGTTAGTTAACCGAGGGTTAAAAAATAAAATCATGTACTGTCGCCATCTGATCAGAGCTCATGAAAAAGCAGCAAAAAAAAACAAATTCAGTATGTTAAAATTAACTTTAAAATTGTCCCTATACATTTAAATACCCACCACTATTGTTGAAAGTTTAACTGGGAATGCCCCTGTGTATGATAGCAGCTTCTCTACTGTCCAACTCTATCGTTAATTCATTATTAACAAATTATAAACCAACTACAACATGTGCTAAAAATTTTAAGCCAACTATTATAATGTTTATTAATCCTTTTCAGTTGAGAAATAAATTACTGTAGAGGTATTGTTGGTCCAAGTTACTTTTGGAATGGTTAAATGTAGCTATGTTTTTTGGACATAGGGAGTACATAGATAGATAAAAGCTAGAAACTGCTAGGTTTCGCTAAGTTCTATATTCATAGAGATGGTTAATTAACCTCTTTACAAAAAGATGACCATCTTTGCTGTAAAATTAATTACAAGGGAAAGAAATTATGACCTACTCACTCCGTTCGAAAATACTATTTGTTTTGGCTTTTTAGATACATATATAGTATATTTGCTACAAACCTACATGTACATGCATGTCTAGATACATAGTAAGAATTATGTTTTTAGATTAGCTAAAACAAATAGTAATTTGGGGTAGAGAGAGTTGTTTTAGAATTACTATGGCAAAAGAGGTTTTGGAAAAAGTCCATTTTACTACCGCACTTATCCACGTTATGCAACTTAACCGTCTAACTAAAAATAGATTTGATTTACTCCCCTCTGCTATTTTCATTGGGCCAATCTACCCCTAATGAAATTTATCTTTCTTTCTTCGTGTACAACTTGAGGTTTGAGTTCAAATTTTTCCAGATGGCCTATAATACAATGTCCTACATTATAAAGATATATAATGATTTTTTTCATCATTACTTTTATGCAATTTTGGTATCACTATGATTAATTGCATATTAAATATTCTAGATCTATGAAAATAACAGAAAAGTTAGTATATTTTTCTACTATGTGTTGTCATGTTCCCTATCTATTGAGAAAATTTGGATTTAAAACTCAACTTGTATGTCGAGAAATAAAAAAGACAAATCTCACTAGAGGATAAATTAGACCAACTGAAGTAGCTTAGGATAGTAAATTGAGCATAAATTATGTTGAGGGTTATATGGACAAAGCATGTTTCAGTTTTTCTTTTTCCTTTACCAAGGACTTAGAGTATGGGCCTCGAAGATTTGGGAAGTACGGTCCAGTAATGTTAGATTTCCGGCCCAGAATGCATTCGGCCCAATTTACTTGGATTCCGTCGGCTATCATCTCCTCTGTTCTTGCTGCTTACTCCTCTGCTTCCTGTGGCCTCAAATTCCTTCCATCTCTCCCGATCGACACTTAGCAACACATCGCCAAATTCGTGTTTTGTGGATAAGAACGCAATCCCTAAATTTTCTGTCCAATTCGTCATCTGTTCATCAATCAACTAGGAAAAAGAAGATAGCAGTCGGAACTAGGAAACATCACTTCTGGAAGAGCACCTCCATGTCCTCGAGGCTCCTCCCCCTCGTCTCCGGCACCCGCGCGTACACGAACACGAACGCCGCCGCCGTCACCCCGGCGTACAGAAGAAGCACCCGGGCATGGTGATCCGTCGGCGAGCGAGATGAAGGTCATGCCCACCAGCCCGCACGTGAGCCGGTTCACCGCCACGCCCAGGCTCGCCCCCTGCGCCCGCAGCCGCAGCGGCAGGATCTCCGCGCTGTACGTGCTCACCACCGACCCGTACCCACCGAGTACGCCGCCACCACGGCCAGCACCGACGCGAGGCACGCCGCTGGCGCCAGGCCGTGCCGCCGACGCGAGTGTCACGGCGAGGACGCCGTGGTCACCGCGACGCCGGCGGTGCTGGTGAGGAGGAGCGGGCGGCGGCCGAGGCGGTCGGTGAAGAGCATGCCGACGACGATGAAGCACGTCTTGACGGCGCCGATGGCGACGGTGGCGCCGAGGACGGAGGCGTTCGACGACATGCCGGCCGCCTTGAAGATCAGCGGGCCGTAGGAGGATGGCGTCGATGCCCGACGCCTGCACGAGAACTGCAGCCCGATGACGCATGTGAGGATCCGCCGTACGCTCCCCGACGGCCGGAAGAGGAGCTCCTTCCACACGCCGCCATGGCTGCCTGCGGCTGCTTCCAGCGGAGGCGGCCGCTGGTGAGCGACGGCCTGCTTGATCTCCGCGAGGCGGAGGTCGGCCTCGTCCGCGGTGTCCGAGGTGCGCACGAGCACGGCGCGCGCGTCGGCGTGGCGTCCCCGCATCGCGAGCCACCGGGGCGACTCCGGCATGATGAGGAACACGCCGGCGGCGATGAACACCGGCGGGACCGCGCCGACGGCGTACATGACGCGCCACCCGAGGCGCACGGGCAGGCCTGAGAAGGCGTAGTTGGACACGTAGCTAAGCAGGACGCCGGTGTTGATGAACACGTCGAGCAGCGAGGACAGGGCGCCGCGCGAGGACGGCGGCGCGATCTCGGCGTTGTAGACCGGCGCGACGACGCGGGCGAACCCGGCGCCGACGCTGGTGACGAAGCGCGCCGCCATGAGCGCGGCGAAGCTGCCACCCAGCGACATGGCGAGCGCGCCGGCCATGAGGAAGGCGTTGGCGAGCGCGAGCGTGCGGCGGCGGCCGAGGCGGTCGGCGAACCACCCGCCGCCGAGGATGGAGGCGAGCATGAAGACGTTCATGGACCCCGCCAGCACCTCGACCTGCGCGTCGGTGAGGCCCACGTCCTCCCGCATGAACAGCTGCGCGCCGCTCATCAGCGTGAGATCTTCAAAGAACATGACGTACTACAATTGTTATCCCCATCGATCTCCATGGACACTAGCTAGGGATAAGGCAACGTACTGTAACCATGGAGCATGGTGGTCATGGAGGCGAGCATGGCGCAGACGAAGGCAAACCTGTTGCGGCGGGGCGGCGCGGCGTCACCACCGCCTGCCGGCGTCGTCGTCCCGGCCGCCGGCGAGGAGGAGGCGGCATCTCCGTGCCATCAGCGCCGTGCGGAACCATGACGGCCGCCGGCCTAGTTCTCTCTGTCTCTCTTGATCTCTCTAGCTCTTGTCTGCAAGGACTTTTATTGGACATGCTCATCATCATTAATTCCACGGTTGTGATCGATAGATGGTGACAATGAGCACTCGATTAGGGATATGGCAACGGTTGTTTGTGTGAAAGAGACAAATGAGGAAAATCGGGGTCACTGATGATCAAGGTGTGTTGGAAGAGACGATAAGCACTGTTGGGAGATGGACCAGTTTACAGCTCAATATTCAGCGTCGGCAAGTGCATGCAAACACTTGCTACGTCGTACGTTCTGCAGTGTTGTCGATGATATTGGGCCGCAGCATGCATGCAGTAAGAATGGTCACGTGAGCTCTAGGCAAATCTGATGCCATCCCTCATTCCCTCACATTACTCTTCGTTCTCAGTCAGCTTTCTTACAATACAGTAAGAATATATATAGGAGTATGGTAGACTGGCTGTTACTACAGATGAAGCAAGTGTGTGTACCTCAACTAGTTAGGATGGAAATGTGTGATTGTGCATCATAATCACACAAGTTTGAGTTCCCTCTAAATTCAAATCTAGCTACATATTTTCTTCTACTCCTATTTCTTAATGAAAAAAACCGTTTAGTTTCCTTCCAGATCGGTTCTATTTTTCGAAAGGTCGAAATCTCCCGGATCCAAGAAATTCAAGTGCGAAGTCAGTATCAAAGTTTAAAATTTCTCCTATATATACGTACAACAACAGTATGGCCTTCTGCCTTGCACAGTCCCATTGCATGTACAGTAGCAGGAATATCTCAAAAAAAAGTACAGTAGCAGGCCACCTCTAGGAATTGGAGTTTATGCAGAGACGGCGGCCCGTTTAAGCAACCACTTCTAGACGAAACATCCATTATGCCTCTTTTTTTTTTTTGAGAATTACATTTTATGCCTCAATTTAGCTCAGGGAGCTAACTCTTAAGAAATGTTACCCTTGCACGGGACAGCAGTGGATGATGTAGTGTCGGGTTCTCTCACCGCCGCCAAGAATTTGTATCGAATCGGTGCCTGACTCGGATGGTTAGCACGAGAGACACATGGGTTTATCGGTTCGGCCTCCGAGGAGTAATACCCCACGCCCGGTGTCGAGCTGTGTTCTTATGCTAGGAATGTTTGCGATAGGGGGTTACAAATTGGAGAGGGTGTCGAGCCCAAGTCCCCTGTGGGGTGTTGGATGATCAGCCTCGCCCCTATGATTGCCTCCTCTCCCTTTTATAGATGCAAGGGCGAGGGCAAAAGGGGAATACAAATATGTGCTACAGTGCTATGGAATTGGGAGGTCCTTTCCCACGTCGATGTCTGCCAGGAGGCATTGAAGGGCGCTGAGCTGTGGTGGAGCTTGTGGTCGCCGCGTGTCCGGGAAGCACTGTTTATTCACTTGGCGCCTCCGACCTCTTCCTTAGATGACTCATCTCTTGAGTGTTGTTTAGACCCATGCCACGCACTAAGTGTAGGTAGGCGCCACCGTGAGAGTAATTGAGTGCTTGTTCTAACGGGGTTGGCGTGCTGCAGAGGTTGGACGGGACGACACGTTGAAGGTTGCGCGGTCGCGGCCACGGCCGAGCCGAGCCGCCGCCGCGCCGCAGCCGGGTGCTTGCATGGCGTGGAGAATCTGGAGCCTCAGTCGTTGCGGGAGCTCGATCGTCGGGGCCGCCACGTTCAGGGCCGGATCCCGCCGACCTCCACGTGGGACCCCGCCTTGGAGACAAACTACTGTGAATCCAGTAGTCGAGGCGAGACTCCTCACGAACAAGTTGTCGGAGGCGGGCGAGACTGCGGGCGGAGACTCGTCGCGAGACGAAAGTTCTCGCGACGGGAACTTCGTGCGGCGAGGCTGGTCGGGATGAGGTGTCTTGTCGTGAAGGTCTTGAAAGATATGCATCTATCCCGTCACCTGATCTTAGCCGACGCCAATGGTGTCAGAAGACCCCACCTCAAGAGTGATTATCTTGCTACTTAAGAGGCCCTAATCCAGACCCTCGTCATGTAGTAATCAAACTAGTTGAAATTATTGAGTAGGAGTAGATTCACATGATTATCTCACTATTATATACTAGCCCCGATTTTGATGCTTTCTATTGAGTGGGGATCTTTTCGGATCCACGTACTACTCATTTAGGGAGAGACAGAGTAACGAAATCCAAATCTTGTCTGTGTGCATGCCGGCCAGGCTCATTATTCAAAGTTTTGGACACACATGGATATGGGTCGCCAAGCCATGGATGGCTTTGGAGAAAAGGCGTGGTGGTGGTCCGGCATGTTTCTTGCTGACATCTGTTTGAACTCTGTTCTTCTTGGGTGGATGAACCGGAGCGGCTCCAGAGGAAGAATTCTGCAAAAAAGAAAATCCAACTATTTTTTGTAAGAAAAAAGTTACTCAAAAAGAGACATGACAACATGAGTACCCTGCGAATCCCACCGACCACGAGAGAGATCGGTCGGCTCGTGAAGAAGACGGAGAAGAGGATGCCCCGTGCTGAGCCCAGCCCACGGGAGCGATGCTGATTGATCGAGGTGGCCCGTCTTCTTAACAAGCCAGCGACGTTACGTCCGTCCTCACTACGGCTCTGATGTGTGATCTCAACAAACGCACCGACGACGTGTTTGGTTGGGTGTGCAAAATTTTACACACCCTTCGACCACAAATTGGTCAATGTTGGGATAAAAATCTTCTCCGAAGAGGGGCTAACAGCCAGAAATAACTAAGCTAAGGAAAAAAGCACTAAATACACCGAAGAATAAGAAACTCGAACCCAGATGAGTGTAATGAAACTCAGCCGCCTTCCAATCGCCCTCATTCCTTTACCGGCGGGTCCTTTTTATCGGCCCGTAACAATTACGCTTTACAACACATGCCACTACTTTTTCACATTGTGCGAAGCATCTCGAGGGCATTTTGGTAACCTCGCAGGGCCCGTACTCACACACTTTACAGATGTTCACTTTACACCTCGCTGCATCACCACGTGTACGCTTTGGTAGCCGCTTCCTACCCCTTTCCGAGCTTCTCCTGTCATCTCTCCGGGCTATTATCTTCGCTTGCCTTCGAGACCTCTTCAACGTTTCACCTCGGCGCATTTCGAACTTCGCCTCCATCGCGACTCATCAGACTTCACACAGGTTGTCCCTTCAAAAGTCACGCGCTTTTCCTCTTGGCCGCGCTTCCTCGCGTATCATCTTCGCTCAGTCTTGACACGTCCTTGCGGCAACTCCTTCCCCTTATCTTCGCGTGTGGACCACGCCCCCACGAACGAAGATCCCGAGCTTCGTCTGACCTTCACTCGCTAAACTTTGATCATCCCCTGAAATAGCCAAGGCAAGAACAGTACCATAGCCCGCTCTTCTCCGATGAGCCGAAGACATAGGGGAGGGGTTAGCTGCGAAATATTTACCCCAACAGTCAAGTGCGAGAACACTAAAGATGGGGATGGTTCGGGTCTAACCAACGGTTCGCCGAACCGACCCAGAAAAAAACTCCAAACGGAGCCCTCCTCTAATCCATGAAGCTGCCAATGTTCGACACCATTGACCCCAGGATCGAGGGGTTCGATCCACCTCCTGGTCGCTTCGTTACCTCTCACCATGGAAAGAGCGATCAACGCCGGAGAGATGGGCGGCAGGACGCCGCCGCTCGCGCGGCGGAGGGAGGCGCGTGGCCGGCGGGCCAAGACAGCGGCGCGGTGGATCGCAACTACGTGAGGACGCGAGGGACGCGGTATAGCGAGGGAGGCGTGGCGCGCTGAGTAAGCGAGCGGGCGGCGGCGAGGTGGCGTCGTGGCGTGTGTTGTGCTCCTGCGAGCACCCAGCTCGTGGCGCTCTCGTCGGCGTCCTTCCAGAAGGTCGTCATCGCTACATTCCAGCAGCAGGAGGTGGCGGCGGACGGTGGTTGGAGCCGGCGGGCGTCGCTGGTAGGTGGAGTGGTAGGCGGCATAGTTCAGACGTGTAGCGTCGTTTCCCGCCAATCCGTCATGGAGCGTAGGCGTAGTTGTCATCGGCAAGCGGCCGCCCGCCGGATCGTCGTCGCCGTGCGCCGCCTGGCAATCCGTGTCCGCAACGCCTACCACAGCTACGAGGGGCTCTCATGCATAGATCGCTGACATCCGAGTCCGTGATGGTCGGCATGGGCGGGCACACCGCCGCCGGTGGCGCCTTCAGTCTGCTGTCAAGGAAGTTCGCGCGTGCTCACCGCCGACAATGTCACGAACGACTGTCGAGCAGCGCGAAGCGTAGGCGTGGACGCCATCTTTACGTAAGTATGCAAGCAGGCTAAGGCCTCATTCGTTTCCATTGGATTGATTCCGACCGGAATTGATAAATGTAACAAGAAAATTATGATAGCTACTGTAAGAGATTCGGATCAAAATTGAATTTACTCATGATAGGTGCACCAAAAGACTCGGAATTAATCCACTAGTCAAGAGGTGTGGATTCAATCCGGCTCTTCGGTATCTTGTTTTACCTATCATGATGAGTAAATTAAATCTCGATCCGGAATAAATCCGAGTCTCTATCACAATTTTCTTGATGTATATATTATTCCGATCGGATTGAATCTGATAGAAGCGAACAAGCCCTAAGTGTTCCACGCTCAAACACTTGTGATATGGGTCGACCCGTGATGTCCGTTGGAGCAAGCTAATGTGAAAATAGATCGATCCGGTTCTCCTATACCAGCCGAGTGGGTGGATGGACCGATTATGGTTCGACCCGTGGTTGAACCACTCCCATCTACAGAGAACACCATCAGTGCACTGCACTGCAACCAGCAAGCTGGAGAATAAGACGACGCACATGCTATATGACAAGCAAGGCACACACCAATGGATTTCTCCTACCTACCGTCGGGCGCCCGATTACACGCGGCCACACGTCAGCGCAAGCTCTTCATCATCTTCGTCCATGATTAGCTCACGTGACGCTACGGTAGTATGTGTTAATCACAGATTAATTGAAGTTACTAGATTCGTCCCGCGGAAAAGTCATAAATAGTTTCATGATTAAATTATGTTTAGTTCTTCTAAATGGCATCAAAATATTCGATGTCACATAACTTATATTAAATACTTTTCAATTTTAATTTGAAAAAATACAATTTACCTTAATTTTTCATTTTTACAATGTTGACGGGACCCAATATTATGGGTACCCAAAGACAGCAATTACAAGTGACTATCACGGCCACGATGGCCTCCAGGGTATTTTTGGTGGTTTTCTGTATTTATTTTCATGTAGGAAAACGGTCACAAAATCAAGTGGTATTCCAGGGTTTATTTTCGTAAAGGAAAACGACCGTAAATCAAGTCCAAGGCATCATGTGCTCTCCAACCAGGCAACTTCCGACTAGTTGGCAACCCTCCCGAGTAGTTTTGGGTCCTCACTTCCCATGCATGTGCCGGTGTTGGGGCATTCATTGCTCCCCGCCACATGCGTATGAAGCGGCACCAGATGTGCAACCGCATGCAACAATAGCAGCAAAAGCATGAGTGAAGAGCTCCCTCGTACACCTATTGATCATGCAGACTCTCCCCCTCTCCTTCTCTCTCCTGGCTTGTCCCATCCTATTAATGTAACCTGCTCCCTTGTTTGATAAAAGGGAGAGCAGGATCCGCCCTGATTTGAACAAAACCGTTTCGAGCAACACGATGGGCGGCAAGCCGAGATCGATCGCTAGCCGCCGTCGTACCTCATCCTTCCTCGCCACATCAACAACAACGCCGTCCGCTCGACCACCGCGAACGACACGAAGCTCGGGGGCTGGTCAGGACGGGCCCGGGAATGACGCGCCGACTCCCCCGACGCGAACAGAAATCGAGCTAAGCGTACTTTTAGCACCACCGTTTCTCAGTTATAACACACCCTGGCATGCGTCGCCGGAACATATCAACGCATATCTTTTTCCTCTCTGACACAAGTCGCTAAAAGTACTCGGGAAGCACACGCCTTAAATCGTGAAACCTCGACCCCACGCCTACACTTCCTACGCGTGCACGCGGCCGCTCCTGCGCTACTTCGGATGCGGTCGGGGTCGTGCTTAAACGCAACAGGAACACTTCCCGAGGAAATTAAATAGACTGAAAAGAGTTGGACTTAGATTTCTTGTTGTAAACTGTCAAATGCTCTTTCTTCAAAATTGGAATTTGTCGCACCATGTACTGTTGTCCCCCGATTTCCTTTTGCAGGAACACAACCGCAGACTCGGCCCTCACTCGGGGGGGACGGCGACACCCCCTCACGCTCGGGGCTCGACTACTACTCCGGCGGTCGACGGCGCGCATTCTTCCCAGGTGGCCGGCGGCTCCTCGCGGCTCTGCACCCGAAGGTCGGCGCCACGCACCGACGACAGGGAGTTCGAAGGCTGGCCCGTCTAAGGGTTCGGACAATGCTCCCGAAAACCCGAGCGAGGCGGCGAGGATGGGCCCAAGCAACCCGACGCACGAGCGTGGAAAAAGAGGTCATGGTTTTCCCCACGGAAAGGCGACGAGCCGCCCAGAACCTAACCGGCTCTAACTAGATGACTTCACCATCAGGAATCTGAGGTCGATCACCAGCTGATCCATTCGGAGCCCGGCGAATGGGGCTCCGAGGCTTCACTCGAACTCACCCATGCAGCTCACCTGCACGAGGCTCGGCCAACGAGGCAAGCTTCAAGTCACCCAACCCTCATTCACGGCGAAAGGAAGCGTGAGGGAGACGCAGCGAGGACACCGACTCTCGACTAGTGCCTCGCGCCAGTGCGAGGTCACCAAAATTCATCTTCCTCCGCAAACTCGGTGCAACTACACCCCTAACGACGATGTTCGGTTCTAAAATCGTTAACCCCGCGAGCGAATCTTGACTCCCGCGGGCTCGGGGTTACATCCGCGGATGGCTCGCGCACCCACCGGAAAATCGAAAACAACACTAACACCAAACCCTCTCGAGCACAGGAACGCAGGTCTACAACTCCTCCCAGGCTCGGGGGCTACTGACGGGACCCAATATTATGGGTATCCAAAGACAACAATTACAAGTGACTATCACGGCCACGATGGCCTCGTGGTATTTTTGGTGGTTTTCAGATTTATTTTCATGCAGAAACGGCCACAAAATCAAGTGGTATTCCGTAATTTATTTTTCGAAGGAAAACAGTGTAAATCAAGTCCATGGCATCATGTGCTCTCCAACCGTGCAACTTCCGACTAGTTGGCAACCCTCCCGAGTAGTTTTGGGTCCTCACTTCCCATGCATGTGCCAGGTGTTGGGGGCATTCATTGCTCCTGCCACATGCGTATGAAGGGGCGGCACGGGGCAGATGTGCAACCGCATGCAACAACAAAGCATGAGTGAAGAGCTCCCTCGTACACAGTGATCATGCAGACTCTCCCTCTCCTTCTCTCTCCGGCTTGTCCCATCCTATTAATGTAACTGCTCCCTTGTTTGATAAAAGGAGAGCGGGATCCTCGAGGAGGGTCTTGGCTTTTTACTTTGACTTCCTCTTTCTCCTCCCGGAGGCACTCCCTTTCTTCTACCTCCAGCCATCCATGGCTCTCCACAGCAGAGACTTGGGAACTCGTCCCTCTCTCACCCATTGTAACCCCTACTACAAATCAGGCGCAAATAACCAGCCCGGCCTGGCCCCGGGCGTGGGTGTTACTCTCGGAACCGAACCGGTATAAATCCCTGATGTGCCTCGTTTGCAACCGCCCGAGGCGACGCAATCCGAGAAATTATCTGCCGGCGGTTAGAGGACGCCGGCGCTTTACGCGTGTAGGGGCTCGCTATGCGTCACGACGCTTTCTTGGTCTCGACGGCCAACTACAACTACAATCGCCAGGCGACCCGACCACCGGCGGCCGGGCGAAACCACTCGGAAGAACAACTACACGAACGATGATGCACCGGGGCCCAAGCACTCAACACGGCTTCTCGGCGGGAGCTGCCGGCGTCTTCGTCGGCCTCCCGGTTTTCTCTTCCTCCCGGACGAGCGGCACGGCACCGACGTTTTCGACACCACCTTCCTCGCGCCAAGGGTCGGCGTCCTCTTCCCGCGTCCAGCGCAGCAGCCCACGGTCTCCTCCTCGAGCCGCGGCCCTGCGCGGCGCCCACGGCCTCTCCTCCGACCACCGACCAACGGCGCCCCGAATCCTCCTCGCGACGCGGCCTGCCACCGCTTCTGCACCTCAAGCGGCTCGGCCGCGCATCCCGCCTCGATTCGCCTCGACACGGCGCCTGTTCCTCCGCCTCCAGGCGGCGCCTCGACACCACCGGCGGCGGACTGCGGCCTCGGGCTCCACCACCGGCCCGCTGCGCGCGGAACCCGCTTCCTCGTCTCCACCTCGCTGGCTGCGTGGCCGGACCTCCTCGACGGCGCCGCGGCGAGCGCCGTCTCGCCACGCCAGCCTGGCATGACGCGCTGCCTTCTCCTACTGGGTGCGCCGCCCGACGGCCTCCTCACCGCCCGGCCGGCGACTTAGTTCTCACTCACGGCGCTTGGCTCAGCGTGGCTCGATTTCTTCGCACGCGCAGCTGTCCTGCCACGCCGCCTCTGCGTCCTCGTCACGCCACGCGGCAGCTTTCTCACCTTACCTTGGCGTGCGTGGCGAGGCGGGCGGCCCCATCGCCACCACCTCGATAGCCGTGGCGCGCCCGGCGGGCGGCGCGCCCGCCTCGTCTTCGCGGCGACGCCCGACCGAGCGCCGCCTCACCTCCACGACGCGCGCCGCCGGGCCGTCTCGCCACGCCTTCGCGGCGCCGCGCCTTCCTCCTCTTCACCGATCCCGATCGATCGCCTTCCACTCGCTCGCGCCCCGGCTCGCTCAGTGCCGCCTCGAGCACGCCGCCGGCCCCTCGCGCCTCTCCGAGGCTCGTGCCTTGCCCACTTTTTCGCCGCAGCGGCCAAGAACGCGGCGGCGGGCCTCGCCGACACGGCGGCGGCATCCCGCCTCCACCTCAACGCAGTGGCACTCGGTGCCGCTTCTCTCCAGCGCGGCGGCACTGCGCTTTCCCTGGATCCTGTCGACGAGGCGGCGCAACCCCAGCGGTGAGATGAGCACGGCAGGCCCGCGGTGCGGATCCTGGCGACCGGACGAGTGCACTACCACTTTCCGGCGAGCCGCCCCCACGCGGGAGATGCATTTCTTCTTTCTTTTGTTTTGCAGGATTAGAACTCGAGTGGCATGGCAAGCTGCTCGCAAAATTACTCGGAGAACAACTTAGAGGCGGGCGGACACCTCCTCGTGCGAGGCGGAAAGTCCTCGTGCGAATCGCTCCTACTCGCAGGTGGACACGAATCTACTCGGACGGGCGCCTTCGCATGGCGGAAACTCCTGAGGAGGGCTTCTCGGAGGAACTACTGCTCGGCGGAAACTCCTCGAGGGCTTCTGAGGAACTACTCGTGCGAGGCGGAAACTCCTCGGAGGGGCTTCTCGGAGGAACTACTCGTGCGAGGCGGAGAGTACTCGTGCGAGGCGGAAGGAAGTCGTGCGAACGAGTCTACACCGAGAAACTCCTCGGGAACGGAAAAACAACTGCGATAAGTGAAGTTCCCACTCGGGAACATCACCTCTCAGACCTAAAGACATGATTTTCTTATCTGCACCCAAGTTTTCTTGTGTAGGCAAGGCTAATCGCAACATCGATCGCCGCGCCGATCCGAACAAAGCCGTTTGAGCAACACGATGGGCGGCGGCAAGCCGAGATCGATCGCGTAGCTGCTCGTCGACCTCATCCTTCCGCGCCCGCCATCAACAACAACGCCGTCCGCCGACCACCGCGAGCGACCACACGAAGCTCGGGGCTGGTCAGACGGGCCCGGAATGATGCGCCGACTCCGACGCGAATGCAAATCGAGCTAAGCGTACTTTTTAGCACCACCGCTTTCTCGCTTATAACACACCACGGCATGCGTCGGAACATATCAACGCATATCTTTTTCCTCTCGACACAAGTCGCTAAAAGTACTCGGAAGCACACGCCTTAAATCGTGAAACCTCGACCCCACGCCTACACTTCCTACGCTGCGTGCACGCGGCCCCGCCTCCCCGCGCTACGGATGCGGCTCTGGGGTCGGTGCTTAAACGCAACAGAACACTTCACGAGGAAATTAAATAGATCAAAAAGAGTTGGACTTAGATTTCTTGTTGTAAGCATCAAATGCTCTTTCTTCAAAATTGGAATTTGTCGCACCATGTCTTTGTCCCCGATTTCCTTTTGCGAACACAACCGCACTCCCCTCGCACTTGGGGGCTGGGGGACGGCGACTACCACCTGGCCCTCACGCTCGGGGGCTAGATGACTACTATCGACGGTCAGACGACAGAAATAAGACTCTCCGGTGGCCCCGGCTCCTCGCTGACTCTGCACCCAAAGGTCGGCACGCCACGCACGGCGGAGTTCAAGGCTAGCCCGTCTAAGGGTTCGACAGCCGCTCCCGAAAACCCGAGCGAGGGGCGGCGAGGGATGGGCCCCAGCGGCCGGAACCCGGACGCACGAGCGTCGCGGGCATCCTGAACTGCGTTCGAGTCTTGATGGAAAAAGAGGTCATGGTTTTTCCCCCCGACGGAAAGGCGAGCACGAGCCTAACCGAACGGGCTCGGTAACTAGATGACTTCACCATCGAGAACTGAGGTCGATCACCGGTGATCCATTCGGAGCCCGCGAATGGGGCTCCGAGGCTTCACTCGAACTCACCCGCATGCAGCTCACCGGGTACCGAGGCTCGGCCAACGAGGCAAGCTTCGAAGTCACCCAACCCCTCCTTCCTGACGAAAAGGAAGCGTGAGGGAGACGCAACGAAAAGGGACACCGACTCGACTAGTGCCTCGCGCCGTGCGAGGTCACCAAAAATTCATCTTCCTCCCGCAAACTCGGGTGCAACTACACCCCTAACGAACGATGTTCGGTTCTAAAATCGTTAACCCCGCGAGCGAATCTTCGACTCCCCCGCGGGCTCGGGGGCTACATCCGGCGGATGCGCTCGCGCGCACCCACCGGGAAAATCGAAAACAACACTAACACCAAACCCTCTCGATCGAGCACGGGAACGAAGGTCTACAACTCTCCTGTGCTCGGGGCTACCGACGGACCCAATATTATGGGTATCCAAAGACAGCAATTACAAGTGACTATCACGGCCACGATGTTCTCCAGGGTATTTTTGGTGGTTTTCTGTATTTATTTTCATGCAGTAAAACGGCCACAAAATCAAGTGGTATTCCAAGATTTATTTTCGTAAAGGAAAAGGGCCGTAAATCAAGTCCAAGGCATCATGTGCTCTCCAACCAGGCAACTTCCGACTAGTTGGCAACCCTCCCGAGTAGTTTTGGGTCCTCACTTCCCATGCATGTGCCAGGTGTTGGGGGCATTCATTGCTCCTGCCACATGCGTATGAAGGGGCGGCACCAGGACAGGCAACCGCATGCAACAACAGCAGCAAACAGGCACAGCGGGCACACGGCATGAGTGAAGAGCTCCCTCGTACACCTGTTGATCATGCGGACTCTCCCCCTCTCCTTCTCTCTCCTGGCTTGTCCCATCCTATTAATGTAACCTGCTCCCCTTGTTTGATAAAAGGGAGAGCAGGATCCTCTCGGGAGGGGTGCTGGCTTTTTACTTTGACTTCCTCTTTCTCCTCCCAGGAGGAGCACTCCCTTTCTTCTACCTCCAGCCATCCATGGCTCTCACACGACAGAGACTTGGGAACTCGTCCCTCTCTCGCCCATTTGTAACCCCTACTACAAATCAGCAAATAACAGCAGAATCCGGGCGTGGGTGTTACTCTCGAGGCCCGAACCAAGATAAATCCTGTGTGCCCCCTTTGCTTATAACCGTCCGAGACCCGGCACGCAATCCGAGAAATTATCTGCCGGCGGTTAGAGGACGCCGACAAATGTAAACAAGAAATGGTTACATTTGTAATAACCAGTGTTGCCGTAAACGGCCGTGTAGCTAGTGTACACACCGTGTAAACCCTACTCGGCAAACTTACGTGCAGTTTAGGGTCTAAACGGTTCATTACACAGTTAGCCCGTGTACACGGTCAAACTCGGTCAAACACGACTTAAACAGCTTTAAAAAATGGCAAAACATGATTTTACTCCGCGTGTAGGCCGTGTAATGGACCGTTTTGGTGATGGGCAAGAGGATGATTAGTGATTGTTGATTGATGCTTTTATCAATCTTATGAACTTATTCACTTTTTGTTACCATCATGTGACTTGTGAACTATGTTTCTTATTGTATTTCACCGATTGGTCATGTATTATGTGTCTATGTGACTTGTAGTCAGCAGAGCATTAGACACTAGTGAATTAGTGAGTGGTCTGAACTCATGTATTCAATATTCAGTGATGTGTTGATGTTGTTTGAGAACGGGGAACTATCAACTATAGGCTTAGAATGCTATTTTTCTCTCGTCCGTACAAAACCGTGTAACCCATGCACAACGTTTACACGGCCTACACACTACATGAGGGTCGAACGAACGATTACCGTTTAGCGTTTAGGGCAACATTGGTAATAACTAAGTCTACTCTCCAAACATCATAAGTTTATAACCATATATAATATAATATAAAATAAATAAATGATCATAATGTAATTTTGGAGGCTACGTCAAGTTATACAATTCCTTATGAAGAGAAACTAAGGGAGTACCAGAAAGAAATGAATGGAAATTTCCTGTGACACGACATGGTGGACCACATCATGATGCAGTGTTAGGAAAGGGCGAATAGAAAAACGGATTCTTAATCATAGGTTCATTTGACTTTGACTACCAAAATCTAGCTTTGAAAAAGGTGTGATTTTTAAATTCTCAGACAGCGGCTGTTAAAAAGTGTCTTTCATAAAAAGTTTTTCATAAAAGGGCATGGTTTGTAAAGGTATACTTTTCTTCCTTTTTTAACAAACCGTACTATTTTTTCCTCGCGTTGTGCTTGTCCAAAAAAGTGAAAGTACATCGCGAGTTACTATTGTGATGAGCTATAAATACGAATATTTCCGATAGCAAAATGAAAATGGCAACCAAGAATTTAATTACAGTTTCCAATAGGTGTATAGATTTCAATCTTGTGTTTCTTGTAAAAAAGATATCTGAGTAAAAAAAAAATCTCCAACAGTTTGGCGTAATCCACTGCTAAATCTAGATCTAACTTACATCGTGAGAACCGAGAGAAACAAAATTATGTTTCTACCCTTCCTCTTAAAACTTAAATCGGGAATCACGAGAAAAACAAAATTATTTTATACCCTTCCACCTCTAATACGGGAGGATCTGCGGATCATTGCTTGTGAGTCAGTTTTCTCAACTTGGGATAAATGACAATCTGAGATGGGGAACTGTTGGAGAAGATTTTTTTCTGTTTTTACCAAAAAATTAACAATGGCAACTTGGGATGGGGAACCGTTGGAGTTGCTTAACAAACAATTAAGGATTTCATCACTTGTCGAAGAGCACGTCCATGTCCTCCAGTCTCCGCCCCTTCGTCTCCGGCAGCCGTGTGTACACGAACACGAACGCCGCCGCCGTGAGCCCAGCGAACAAGAAGAAGCATCCCGGCAGGGTGATGGCATCGGCGAGCGAGATGAACGTCATGGTGACCAGCCCGCTGGTGAGGCGGTTGACCGCGACGCCCATGCTCAGGCCCTGCGCGCGCAGCCGCATCGGCAGGATCTCGGCGCTGTACGTGTTCACCACCAGCGCGTACCCGATGGAGAACGTGGCCACGACGGCGAGCACCGTCGCGAGGCACATCGCGGGCGCCGCCGCGGGAGCCGCGCGCGTGCCCACGGAGAGCGTCAGGGCGAGGGCGGCCATGGTCACGGCGACGCCCGCGGTGCTGACGAGGAGGAGCGGGCGCCGGCCGACGCGGTCGGTGAGGAGCACGCCGATGAGGATGAAGAACGTCTTGACGGCGCCGATGGCCACGGTGGCGCCGAGCGCGGCGCCGGTCGACGCCATCCCGGCCGCCTTGAACACCCGCGGGCTGTAGAGGAGGATGGCCTCGACGCCCGACGCCGGCACGAAGAACTCCAGCCCGATGACGCACGCCAGGACCCGACGCACGCTCGCCGACGGCCGGAACACGAGCTCCTTCCAGACGCCGCCATGGTTGCCACCCTCCGCCGGCTGGTGAGCGACGGCTTGTTTGATCTCCGAGAGGCGGAGGTCGGCGTCAGCTGGGGTGTCCGTGGTGCGCAGGAGCACCGCGCGCGCGTCGGCGTGGCGCCCCCGCATCGCCAGCCACCGCGGCGACTCCGGCATGAAGAACACGCCGGCGGCCACGAACGCCGGCGGGACCACGCCGATGCCGAACATGAGGCGCCATCCGATGTGCACCGGCAGGCCGGCGAAGGCGTAGTTGGACACGTAGCTGAGCAAGGTCCCAACGTTGATGAATATCTGCACGAAAAATCGCCACCAAGATATTTAGGAGCAAGAAAGTTGTGCACGAAAGAACACTGGCATTTGTCGCTTTCACAGTATATAATGAACAATGACTCGAGATTATCTTCTCGATTATACATTGGCTCTTCACGTACGCTACTGCGACGTGATGAATGATTTTTTTAGAAATTTGTTTATACAGAACAAATCATTTGAGGCAGACGTCACGCGTAAAGTGAAATATACATACGTTTTGCAAGGAGGAGAGGACGCCGCGGGTGGACGCCGGCGAGATCTCGGTGTTGTAGACGGGCGCGACGACGCGGCCGAACCCGGCGCCGATGCCGGTGACGAAGCGGGCGGCCATGAGGGTGGCGTAGCTGCCACCGAGCGACATGGCGAGTGCGCCGGCCATGAGGAAGACGTTGGCGAGGACGAGGACGCACCGGCGGCCCAGGCGGTCGGCGACCCACCCGGCGCCGAGGATGGAGACGAGCATGAACACGTTCATGGACCCCGCCAGCACCTCGACCTGCTCGTCGGTGAGGCCCACGTCCTCCCGCATGAACAGCTGCGCGCCGCTCATCAGCGTCAGATCTACACAAGCAGCAGAAGCGGCCATGGATGGTCAACGGGTCATGGATCGAGCATGTCGATCGATCTCGAGCAAGAAAGAGGGGGGCATGACGTACTGTAGCTATGTAGCAGGGTTGTCATGGAGGCGAGCGTGGCGCAGGCGAAGGCGAACCTGTTCCCGCCGCCGCGGCGGCCGCCAGCCGCCGGCGGCGACGAGGGGAGGAGCGGCGCCGCCTCCGCCGCGCCATCGGCAGCAGCCAGCTGCTGTCGAGCCATGGAGCTCCTGCTGCTGCCTTCCGCTCGTCGTCGTCGGCAAGGATGATGACTTGTATGGTGGTGGGTGCTTCTTCTTCTTCATCCGAATGACAAGTAGGTTGGGATCATCACTCTCCATCACCAGTGATCACAAGTCCTTGCCCTGCTTGGGGGTGTGATGATGGTTCGTTCCCAGGACACGGCACACGAAAGCGACATGGAGAAAAAATATCGAGATAGATTACTGAACCAGGGGGAGGACATGTGATACGTTCAATACGGACCACTAGCTAGGACAGCGCAATATTCAAAGCGTTCTGCAAGGTTGTCGATGCTGGAAAGCTCAGTCTTGTGGGCCCCACCAGAAGCTAAAAAAAATTGACATGGTGTCGACATTTTCAAATTATCACTATATTTATCAGTTCTGTCAAAGTAAAAGTTTGTTCGGTTCCTGTGTTTGGGCACTGTTTCTGTTTCGTTACGGAATATCTTAATTCTATCACAAAACAAATTAGCAGAAGCCATTGTAAAAGACTCATGTTGTCACACTGCTCGATTACACAATGCGATGTATTGATTTTCACTATTTCAATTCTATTGCTATTTATTTAGTGATGATGGAATGTAGGACACGGTCACTGTCTACAATTAGTGATCAAAATAGCGTTAGTTTTTCAATCATCTTGTTAAACTTGGACAACAAAATCTCGTGAATACAAATTCGTAGGATTGTAAGTAGTGTCGGTTCCTCGTGAAAATAAAACTCGTCACCTATAAAAAATTATAGATATCTTGAAGCTCAACAAGTCGATTTTTTAGTTTATTTTTTTGGTTTTAATCCCAATCTTTGTACCACTTTCTAACTTATTCTAAACAAAAGACCACTTTCCAACTTTTGCTCGTTAGCCCAAAGACCATCTAACTAGTTCCAAGGATTAATTATGACGGCGATTGAGCTTATAGTCCAATGGTAAAATGGTCCAGTGGGGACGCCAACCAGTAGTTCAATTGTAGTGCTGCACTCCTTCGTGAGGTGTCTTTCATAGGGGTAGGGTTTACGTACGTGTATTCATACTGAGGTGCTCACAGGGTAGGGTTTGCGTACGCGTATTCATAGGGGTGAGTGTACGTGCGTATTGTGAGCATCTGCGTTGTACTGTGTCATTCTAAAAAGGATTAATTATGACGTGGATGCCAATGTAGTACAAATGAAAAAAACACGACATGCAAAATTAGCACTCTCTCCAGTTAGGCTGTAGCATAACTTGCAAATAAAAGTAAAATGTTTAAATAAACATATTCAAGATTTCAAATTTAATGGCTTTGATAAATTTGAATGATTGTTTTCAGGAATAAATCACGAAACTTTGTTAATTACAGTAGGGGGAAGACAAACCAAAATTGAAGGCCCTCTGATTGGGAAGATGCCAAAACTTAATCTTCCTCGGTTACTATGAAGGAATCCTCTCATTGGTAGCAATATGAAATTCGTTGGTTGGCTAGTGAAATAAATTTAAAAGTAACCACGCTTTCAAAATTATATTTACATGTTCCTTTTTAAAAAAAGTCAAATGTATGTATTCCTTGCCACACTTTTCCGAACAATATTATTGCAACCATTGTGCATACTACCCAATTCGAACAGCCTGTACCTCTGTTCCCACCACTGACAAGCTGCCACGTGGCCACTTACCAGCCTTGTCTTGTCTTGTCTCGTCTAAGAAACAACTTTTTTTTAGAAGAGCTTCGTCCAAGCAACATTGTTATAATTTTATGGCACCAAGTAGGAAAAATACAAATATATTAACAAAAAAAAGAAAATTTGTTTTTTTATTGGAAGGGAAATTGTTTTTTTATAAATTACACACACTCACCCCTATGAATACACATACGTAAACCTTACCCTATGAGCACCTCCGAATGACTGAGCACCAGCAGGTCTGGAGATTCCCAAGGTCACTAATGATGCCTCGTCGTCGACGGGAATGTCGCTTACCACTTAACGCATAACGCTGATAAATCCTGAAAAAGTGTGCCGTGATTTGAACCCTAGTAAGTAGTGTCCAACTGGACGTCTTACATTGCACTACAAACCCAATCGCTGGAAGGGAAATTTGTTTTGACATGGTGGACCTCAGTGGGCCGAATCATGCGAAGAAGGCGGACACACAATCTTTGATTGGGCTAGCAGCCCAAGAGTTGTAGAGAATGTGGTGGTTAAGAAGGAAATGTGTGCTCAGGTTCGGACTTTCTTGGGCTTCAAGGAGGAAAGATGAAATAGCATTTTGTTCTATCCGACCCACAAAGCCCGCATATTCGAAATTGATTACAAATCGGCCCACAAAGCCCCAAAAATAACAATTTGTCCTGCATCGCCCTGGCCAGTGGACCAGCAGTGCATTTTACTAAAAAAAAAATCTAGCTTGATTTGTGCTCCCTCCGTCCCAAAATAAGTATACATCTCGGACTTCGAGTCAAACATTTTAAAGTTTGCCTACATATATATTAAAAATATTAATAGTTATATATTAAATAAACATCATTTGATTAATCACGTCATATATTTTCATGGCAAACTTGTTCAGAGACACGAATGATAATATTATTTTTTATATATCCAGTCAAACTTAAAACCGGTTGAATCCTCAAAATGAGAGATGGACACTTATTTTGGGACGGAGGGAGTAATCCACACATAGCTGCAGTTATATTTTTAACTAGATAAAGAAAATTAAAATGCAATGAAATTACATTTTTACACATGAACCAGGAGCACTCAGGGCAGGGGCTCCATGAACACGTTTATGTTGGTGTCAATCTTCGCCGCCGGCGGAGCGGCCAACCTACTAGCCTGCCATGGCATGCTCGTCGTCCTCGCCTGGCATGGATGGTCTTCCTCACGGCGAGTGCGCTAACCATGTCGCTTGGCGGCAGCTAAGCCGCGCTCATGGTTCTAACTAGAATGCCTGATCACTTTTGACTTTTATTTTGATTTTCTTGATAAATGATTAAGGTCCCATGACAACGAATTTTTGTCCCATCAAATTTTCAATTTTTTCAACGAAATTTTGGGTATCATTAAAAATAAGAACATCCTAATAAGAAACATTTTAAATCACACTACACACATTGTCAGTTGCATGTGGTCACACATAAATTTGTTTGTAATTAAATATGCTTGTACCTCACATTTAGTTTAAATTTGAAGTAAAATTCAATGTTTTATAGAGCTTTTCTGAGATCTCCGATCCTTTTTCTCGTGATCTCGTGCAAAAGATCGCTCAAAGGCCAAAATCTTTCTTTTTCAATGGTAAATTTGAATAGCCTCTTCTGCCAAGTGCCAACCCCAACCACACATGAAGAGTAAAAAGAAAAAAAAACAAGGAAACAAATCACAATGTATCTTTGGCAAAAATTGCCAATGGTAGGCCTATTGCTTGGATTTTGAATCAGACAAACACATGAAGATGACCCTTCCCGAAAATTTAAGAAAAAGAAAACTGAAAATTCAAATTACGCGAATTAGACAATGAACATGACGCACTAGAAGCTCATACAGCTAGGGAGACCAAGCATACTGCCACAAAACTCCGATCCTGACTCCTGTTCATGATCACTTGGCAAATAGCACGCCTATGTCCTCCAAGTTCCGGCCTTTCGTCTCCGGCAGCCGCACGTAGATGAACAACCACGCCGCCACCGCCGTGCTGGCGTACAGGAAGAAGCACCCGGCCATGGTGATGGTGTTGGCGAGGGAGATGAAGGTCATGCTCAGGATGCCGCACGTGAGCCGGTTCGCCGCGATCCCGAGGCTCATGCCCTGCGCGCGCAGCCGCAGCGGCAGGATCTCGGCGCCGTACGTCGGCGCCAGCGGGCCCAGGCCGATCGAGAACGCCGTGACGAACGCTAGTACCGACGCCACGCACGCCGCGGCCACGGCGGTTGTCGTCGTCGCGACGACGCCGGCGCACAGCAGCGTGATCCCCAGCGCGGTGAGCGAGGCGGCGATGCCAGCGGCGCTGGCGAGGAGGAGCGGCCGGCGGCCGAGGCGGTCCGAGAGGAACGTGGCCACGAAGATGGACAGCGTCTTGATCACCCCGACGGCGACGGTGGCGGCGAGGACGGTGCTGTTGGACGAGATGCCCGCCGCCTTGAACACCAGCGGGCTGTAGAGCACGATGGCGTCGATGCCGGAGGCCTGCTGGAAGGAGTAGAGCACGAGGACGTTGGTGAGGATCCGCCGCACCACTGGCGACGGCGCGACGAACAGCTCCCGCCAGACACCCGCGCCGCCGACCTCCGCCGCGACGGCCTGGCGGATCTCCTCGAGCCGGTCGCCGGCCTCAGCGGGCGTGTCGGAGGTGCGCTCGAGCACGGCGCGCGCCTCCCCGTCGCGCCCACGCAAGGCGAGCCACCGGGGCGACTCCGGCATGGCGAGCACCCCCGCGGCGAGGAGCAGCGGCGGCGGGACGCCGAGGGCGAACATGACGCGCCAGCCGAGGCGCAGCGGCAGACCGGCGAGGGCGTAGTTGGAGATGTAGCTGAGGAGGATCCCGCCCGTGATGAAGACGTCGACTAGGGAGGAGAGGAGGCCCCGGGACGACGCCGGCGCGATTTCGGCAGCGTAGACCGGGGCCACGACGACGGCGAACCCGACGCCGACGCTGGTGACGAAGCGCGCGGCCAGGAGCGCGGCGTAGGTGCCGCCCAGCGACATGGCGAGCGCGCCGGCCATGAGGAAGGCGTTGGCCAGCACGATGGTGCCGCGGCGGCCGATGGAGTCCGCGGCCCAGCCGGCGGCGAGGATGGACGCCAGCATGAACAGGTTCATGGACCCCGACAGCACCTCGACCTGCTCGTCGGTGAGCCCCAGGTCCTCCCGCATGAACAGCTCCGCGCCGCTCATCAGCGCGAGGTTGTAGCCCATGAGGATGGTGGTCATGGAGGCGAGCGTGGCGCAGACGAACGCGAACATGTTCCGGCGTGGCGGATCCAGCGCTGGCGAGGGCAGCAGCGGCGCAGCGAAGCCGGCATCGGCGGCGCCATGGTGCTGCTCCGTGGAGCCCATGGTTTGTCGCCGGTGAGGATCGGATCAAAGGGGAGGATGAAGTGTAACACTACGGAAAGAGGCCTATAGCCCACTGACTGTCTCGCACTGTAACTGAATCTGTTCCAGTGAGGGTTAGTCTGCATTGCAGGATGTGGAATTTAAGATCCAATCTCTGTCCTACAAAATGAAAGCATCTGAAAAAGGGGGATCAAAGCGATTCCACTTTGCAATGAAGAATATGAGCGAGATCTATCCGCTCCAATGAAAGAGGACGAAGACAAGCATGCCAAGCCAGTGGGATTTGGTGATATAGCCAGGCAGGGGGCTTTAGTGTGGTGATCACTTAGATTGGATACCTTTTGCTTTGTTCAATAGCAGATGAGAATGACAGTGATTATCACCTAATGACCTAAAACGACATGAGGGGCACTTTGCTGACATGGATGCCACTGGCTCGGCTCTGCTGCGTGTTTACCAAAAGCTGTTAAGGTGCCGTCATGGACATGGAGGATCCGATCCGAGATGCGCAGGAGAGCGTGCAGACTGCAGAATGACGGTGGCGGCGGCGCTCCGGCGAGCTGTGGCGTGGCAATGAATGATTTTTTTAGAATTACACAACACGCACGCACACTCACCCTTATGAATACACGTACGCAAACTCTACCCCTATGAGCACGGACTGAGCACCGGCAGATATGGAGATTCTTGAAAGCGCCTCGTCGTCGATGAGAACATCGCTTACCACTTAACGCATAACACCGGAAAATCCAGGAATAAATCCAGGAAAAGGTGCAAGCACCATGATTTGAACTCTGGTGGGTAGCGTCCCACTGGACCGTCCTACCATTGGACTACAAGCCTATTCACATAATTAGACTCGTTAGATTCATCTCGAAAATTAAGGTAGGGATTATGGAATAGGTTTTGTCAGGGCACTCCCAACCCAGACATATGATAGAGTCCATAGTCATTTATTACACTGCCATGTAGGTAATTTGCTGATGTGGCAGGCCATTTATCGAAGAAAGAGGAGGAAAAAAGGAGAGTCCGTTTCTAATCTGGAAGCGACGTCTTCGTCAGCTTCGAGGCCGACGACTCCATCGTCTGAGCGCGTTGGGGAGGCCAGTGTAGTTTCTATGGATCCAGTACTCCATCCACCTGCCGCCACCCCTCTACCCCCTCTCCGCGCGCACTTCTATTTCTCCCGCGCTCCTGCCGTCGCCTTCCCCCGTGTGCGCGGCCTCCCGTCCTTTCCTGGCGCTCCCGCCATTGCCGCCATCAATCTTGAGGAAACACACACCTCGGCGGCTCCGCCTATTCTGTGCTCCCGCGGCTCTCCTTAGTCCCGACGGACTCCACCTTGCACGCGACACTGCCATCGTCGTTGCGGTCGCAGTGGGTCCACCACCAGCGGGCGCTGGCGACCTCGTGGCACGACATATATGACAGACGATGAGCTCCTGCGGGTGGCGTCGTGGCGGCCGATGAGGAGCATCAGGTAGTACCGGTACCAGTGGGTGCCCAAGGTGGACTTCCTTTACCTCACAATCGGCCCGCTGCCGCTCTGGGAGAAATTCCTCACCAGCGCCGGTGTGGAGCTCTACTCCATCTACGTGCACGCGATGCAGCGGCTACTAGCGAACGCGGAGCGGTTGCTGCTGGCGAACACACTGACCCAGGCAACGAGCGCTTCGTGCTCTTCTCCAAGTCACTACAGGATTCTGGGTCTTCATCGAGAGCTGGGTTCCTCTCGGCGAACGCCCTTTTCCTCTCGGCGAAGCCTTCGCCGAGAGTTTGCTCTCGGCAGACTTGTACCGGCGAAGGCCCCTTCGTCGAGAGTGTGGGTGGGCCCTCTCAGCGGATATGCGCTGAGAGGCACGATTAGCTCTCATCGTAGGCGCTCTTACGGTCATAGCACGGTCCCGCCATTAGGAGTGGGGACCGCTCCTTCGCCGAGAGCCAGGGAGAAAACACTCGATGAAGAAGCACCCTTCACCGAGAGCTGCGGGTTCTGCTCTCGTCGAAGATGGCTCCTTCGCCGAGAGCCATGGATTCTGCTATCGGCGAAGAAGCGCCTAGGCGCAGTGATTCCACGGCCCTTCGCCGAGAGCAAGAGATTCTACTCTCGGTGAAGAGTTTTTTTCCTTTTTCCAGCAGCCTCAAATTTCCGCACAAATCACATAAATTCTCGCAGGTATATATAATCATCACAGGCATATATAATAATCATCACCGGCATATATATTCATCACAAGTATATATATTCATCACAGGCAGTTCGTAATCATCACACACCAATAATCACATAATCGACAAATTCAGATAAGAAGTCCAAGTGCAAGTGCAAAGTCACGATCTGCAAGTCACAATGGTCCAGTGCAAGTCACAAATGTCCAAATGAAAATAAAAGTAGCCAAGTCCACGAACTCACTCGTTCAACTGCTGATCATGAGGCGACTAGGACCTTGCCCCCCCCGTCGGCTACTACTGTGGCCACGGCACCCACCTAGACGCCTATGGCATCCCCATCCCGACCAAGCGTGGGGGCGGCGCTGCGCCAGGTCGCGGCCACGGGCAGTGTGTGCACCCACGCATCCCACCCAAGGAGTCTGTGAGCGGCGACGTCGATGCTACAGGCCCATCATTTGATGCCGCTGATAGATCCTGCGCAGAATTTAAAGTTTCAATTAAAAATTTTGACGGCACCTCCCTGCACTGTGAGGTTTTCAAAACCTGCAAGAAAAGCCACAACATGAAGGTCGGGCCACACAAAAAATTTCTTCACACGACTCGATGGCCAGACACATGACATGTGGTGCCGCACGACACGTGGTCAAATTGACAGAAAGGAATGTACAAGGTTTTCAACATTTGTATGAAGTCATTTTAGGTCACTACGAGAAAAAATAGCAGGGTTCGAAAGTAACTCACCAAAGAAATAGCAGCCGGTCGAGCGAGTGGAGGCAAGAACACCTGTGGTAGTGGAGGGAGTTGTACCTGCGGTAGTGGAGGGAGTTGCACATGTGGCGCCACCGCGTGACCGAGGTTTCCTAAGTACTAAAGCACGGAGGCAAACTGCTGATTGTGGGCCGACTGTAACGATTCCATCTGCTTCTGGTGGACCTTGTGCATCTGTCGCATCTCCTCCTGGGATTGCCTGTGCGTCTCTTCTACCTGCCTCTCCCACTCGGCCTTCTCTACTGCAAGTTGGGCCTACAAAATTTGATCCAAAAATTAGAATACAAACCAATCAAATGTAAATATCGATGGACAACGGAGACAATAGAAATAACCTGGAACTGCTCGTGCAACGTCTGCGCAATAGTGGGCCACCGTTGTATGGGCGGGGCTGAGCTCGTGCCCCTATCTCGAGATCGAACCGCCACGAGCGTCAGAACAACGGACAGAACCAGGAGGTACCATCCATGCATCCTGCCTTCTCCACTCCTCACGGCGCTTTCTTCATCAAGAGGCTCTGTCACCGGATCGAAGTCTGGCCCACGAATCTCCCTTGCCTTCTTGACGTACCTTGTGATGCGGGGCAGGATTGTCGGGTTGCTGTACGCCTCGGGTGGGTCGTCCACGCTGAAGGTGACGCCGGACTTGGCCTTGCCCTTGTGTGCTATGCCATATGCCTGGATCTCACTGCAAGGCTGATTTTCATGTGCCTAAGACTACAAGAAAACAACAAAGTGGGTGTTAGAATAATTGAGAGTTAGATAACAACAAATTGAAATAAAGAAATAAATAAATGTACCCATCTACGACCAAACTCGCGAAGGTTAATGGGGCCTTGGTGGTGTGCCGGACCTGCCATCTTCAAACGCCACTGCCAGCGCTTGAGATGCTTTGCCTCCCAATCTAGCTAAAACCACTTGTCCACAATTGCCCTCCAAACCTGAGGCCGGTCAGCACACCACCACGGAGGCACCTGCACGTCATCAAGTGCATACCATACAAGAACATCAAATTGAGCAAATGTAATCTAAGAAAAATGAATTGAGCATATTTACCTCCATGTATAGTTCCGGAGTGAGCCGAAGGTTTAGCATGTCCGACTTTCGGAATTTCTCATGTTGCTGAGCCTTCTAGACCATGTTCTGCGAGACACGAGACTCGTAAATCATATCCGACACAAGTTTCTGACAAATGAACATGGCGTTGTCATTCGCCACCGCCTCGTATCTCGACAAGCATCTATAGAAATCCTGCATATAAAAGTGTTGTCAATACATGAGCCAAATCCAATTAAGTCAGTTTATTCAGAAACACAATTTATTGATAGGAAGACACACCCAAAACTCGGTAACCACCCAGACGGCCTTGTTCGGGAACACCCGCCTAGTCGGATCCCAGATATCGGGCATGAGGGCGTAGCGGTCAAACGACATTACCAGCACCTCTCGGCGAGCATCTCCCTCGCCAACCCACACGAACCCGGGGTAGTGAAGCCTGGTCAAAACGCCCAAGATGCCATTGGGAAGACGGTTATGACAACTTGGACTCTCGATCTTCCACCCATGCCAAAATGATTCACAAAATGTATTAGTTTGAATGTGAGTTTGAAGAGAACCAATGAAAAGGTTAAGATAAGTTACCATGTTCCCTCGGGTCTAATAATCGGGCAGTTCGCGGGTAGTATGGGTCGCTCCGGAAGTGTCGAATGGCCTCGCATATAGACCTTCGGCCTCGCCCCTGCCCCCGCCTCCTCCTCCCCCTACTCCTCATCATCCTCCTGCTGTACCTCCTACTGCACCTCCTCCGACGACGACTATGACAACTCCGCAACTGGAGAGGGTGCACTTTTGCGACCTGTGGCTCCAGACGAACCAGAGGGTGCCACGGAGGGGGACCTCGACACCCTCCTCATCATCCCGGAGCCCTGAGCCTCATCCTGGTAGAAGTCATTGAGGTTCCTTACCAAAGGGCTGCGCTCCTTCGACACCGTCTTCTTCTTTGGCGGCTTCTTGGATCAAACACCTAAAATAAACAAGAGTAAATCAATTAGTACATAATGACATTTAAATATCAATTAGTAATAATAAGAAAAAAATTATACTTGTACATGAAACAAAATATCCTAGTAAATTATAAACATATTTACAAGTAGTACGGAGCTTACATGTTTTAGAAATAATCATCATAATCCAGAATATCCGGATCATACTCATCAGCACTATCTCGCATGTCCATAGACTCAACGCCGTGCTCCAAATGCGGAACGGTGTCATCATCATCATTGCCATTGCCTAAATATAATCGCTCAAGTAATCTTAAGTCATCATCATTTTGAACCTCTTCTGCATCATCGTCGTCGGCAACCATTTCATTGTCTACTTCCATTTCGATTGCTTGGGTTAAGTCTATCTCAAAGCTCCCTTCTAACCCATCCTCTTGGAAGAACTCTCCGTCATATGTGTTAGGCCGTCTAGTAGGTGGTAATCTTCATTGTTTGGGGCAGGCAGTTTACCGTGGCGATACCTTGTACACAACACTCCAACCCCGAGACGCTTGTCGCTTTTACAAGGGTATGAGAGGTAATATACTTGTGTGGTCTGTTGGGCCACAATATAGACATCGTGCCCTGTGTACACAGATGATTGCTTAATTTCAACGAGCCCAAGATTCTTATTCTGTCTCATAGTGCGAGCGCTTGGGTCAAACCAATGACACTTGAATATGACAGGTTTAAGAGGTTTGCAACCATGATACTCGAGTTCGTATATTTCTTCAAGTCTTCCATAGTAATCTACCCCATCGGATGAGCTACGCGTACAAACTCCATTGTTTGGGGTTCTTCGATTGGGCCTCTGCTCCTCGTATTTTGTCATGTGAAAGCGATACCCATTCACATCATAAACATTATATGAGTTCACCCTGAAGGCAAAACCTCCGAAAACCTGCCTCACCTCAGGATTAATCAACGGATCGGTTAGACCCTGCAAGTTCAAGGAGGATAGTGGTTAATGTGATACTTAGTACGAGCTAAAATACTTTTAATGTATCGAGTACGAGCTAAATTACCTTTTATTTGAACCAGGCAATGAAATCGGGATTTCTAGTTCTCGCTGTTATGTCCGGCGAAATCCTATCAACCGCACCCTGGCGAAGAAGGGTTTCCTCCTCGTGGTCATTAGGTGGCCTTGAATGACCCCAAACTTGCCCAATAAATTCACTGCACCAAATCAAATGAAGTTGCATGCAGATGAGGCAACATAGAAAGGAAATGATGAGATTTAATGACAACTTACTCTATGTATGGCCGTACTTCCTCAAGGTTGCGCAAAACATATATCGTGATAGTGCGCCACTCTTCAAGAGATAAGGACTTGCGCGTTTGAACACTTGCACTTCTGAGTTGTCCTCGAAAAGGCTGAGGTTCGATTCATTTTCTCCAGCAATGGGAAGGTGCTCCACATAGTATTTAGTTGTGAAGTTTGACACCTCCTGCAAAATTTGTGCCTCTGCAATGCAAGCTTCAATGTTATTTTTATTTTTACATGTGCTTCGAAGAAACTTGCAAACCCTCTCAATTGGATATCACCAATGGTTCTGCACGCCCCCCCAATGATGTCTCGTGCGGAGGTACAAAATCATATGTTCCATCGGGTTGAAGAAGCCGGGTGGAAAGATCTTCTCTAGCTTACAGAGCAACACAGGTGCAATTTGTTCTACTTTGTCAATCACAGCACGATAACTCCTTAGCGCAAAGCTGACGGGAGAAATAGCTCAACTCTTCCAAAACTTGCCACACATGCTCAAGCACATAGCCTCGAACCATCACCAGAAGAAGCCGCTCGATCCAAATGTGGTAGTCATGACTTTTCAGCCCCTTTAATTTTAGAGAAGTTAAATTGACTCTCCTTCTCAGATTCGCAACATATCCATCAGGGAACATTAAATTTTGGATCCATTCTAGTACTACCTTCCTTTGTTTCCTACTAAGGACGAAGTCAGCCTTAGGCCTTTTCCATTTCTTGCCCAGTACAGGCTTCGGGATGAATTGCTTTGGCCTATCGCATAACATTTCTAGATCGACTCTAGCCTTAACATTGTCCTTAGTCTTCTCCGGTATGTCCATGATTGTACCTGTCGTATGGACCTCCCTGGGCCCACTGCCTCGGTGGGTACCAGGACCGACTACTCGGTGGGCCCCTGGGACTACCCGACTTGCGCTCCACGGCACCTAATGGCGTGAAGCACAAGGACTACAGAGGAGAAGTACTCGGTTAGGAAACTGTACATGTCCCGCACTGTATGGAAGACTCCTAGACGTACTCGACTAGTACTCTCTCCCTAAACCGACTTGTATCCTGCTTCCCGGACTATATAAGGCGAGGCAGGGACCCCTCTCTAGATCATCTCATCTCACGGCGTAAGATTGCATCATCTTGTAATCGTACCTAATCAATCCAGAGCTACGCAACATACAGGACGTAGGGTATTACGCACCGCCCGAACCTCGTCTAAATTGTGTGCCACGTGTCTCTTCCTTCGAGTTACCGATCTCGGCGAGGCCACATTCATCTACTTCGGGTACTCCCCTTAGTAGGTTGCCGGTCTAAAACACCGATACCGGCGCGCTGTAGGGATCTCGCCGAGATCACATGGCGAACTCGACGGCTCTCGCTCACATCAAGCCAACCGCCGCCTCAACCGCGGGCGTGACACCTTCGCTGGCGCTTGTCTCGCACCACCGACAGCGGATCCTTCCAACGCCGCCACCATGCCGCCGCCAACCCGAGACCGCTTCATGACGCCCTCGGTTGTCACGCGAACTCACGCAAGTTTGGCGAAATTTCGCTTTTCGACCATCACGCCGACTTCGAGCTCGGATCCGCTTCCAACTCGAACTCGACGTCCCCGTGGGCTATCGCATGCGAGCCGGCTGCCCAGCCATCGCATGTGGTTTCACCACCCCGTGAGCGCTCCACGCGTGGCCCCCGCAACCTCGGCAGGGCCCGCACGGAGGCTCCTCTTCGTGCTCGGGCCGCAAGGAGCCCGCACGAGTACAACTCGACCGACACCGCCCGGCCACGCTCGACTCCAACCCCTCTCCGCCTTCTACTCCTGACTCGGCAGACGAGTTCGACTGCCTGACCGAGGATCCCGAGTCCGAGGACAACACTACTGAGCAACCCTTATCGTACGGCTTCGGGTCAAGTATAACGTCCACACCGTTGCCGAGATTCTGCCCATCGCCGACGCAAGCCAAGCCCAGATGGCGGGGACTCACGCTCCTCGACTCGCTCTCGTTCCAGGAGGGAACACCACTTGCCCGAGCTGACTCGTACACTCCAACTGAGGTGGCGAGCTCTGACTCCAGTCTTGGCAACCCCGATTGCCAAGTCTTCATGCCGCGACACGCCAGACCTTCGTGGACGGCTCAAGACAAGTACCTTGAAGACATCTCTGCAGACAGTAGCCGTCTGGGCACCACCAGACAGACCGAACAGGACGCCGACGTGAGCTGCAATGAAAGCGCAACAAACGGCGCCGGCATCTCCGAGACAACCTCCCCATCCGCAACCTCGCAGAAGCTCTCGAGGCCGTCGAGAGCAGAGTACACACTACCCCGGAGCAATGCCTCATGTCGATCACAGCGATCGCACGCCAAGCTCAGGGGATACGTGCTGGAGAAGTCATCGCCAAGCTCGCAGAAGACGCTTACTTCATGCGGGTCGACAGTGGTCACCACCACCCCGTCAGAACCGCGACAACGGCTTACAAGTCGCAGCGCTGACCTAGGCCGCAATCGTACTCGAGCCGAGCTGCCGGCTCAGCCCAACCGTACTCGTGCCAACGCGGGCGGACCCTCTCAGGCTGGCAACAGTGCTGCAGCCGCTGGCGGCGATCATCAGATCATCCCTCACCGCGACCCTGACGGCGGCAGCAGCGATGGCGGAAGCTCCAACCATGGGGCCAACAGGAGGGCCGGCGGCGGCGGTCGCGGCGGTCGAGACCACGCGAACAGCCACGCCTCCGGAGCCTCACAAGGCGGCTACGACGCGCGCCAGAAGATTGAAGAATCACGGAAGAAGTCTGCCACAATGAGCGACAACGGCTTCCCGCCTTCTCTCCTGGCCGCAACTTGCTCCTCCCGACAAGTTCAAACCCCGAATCACCAAGGCACGGCCAAGCAGATCCCATCCAAAGGGCTCGTGTGCTACGCCCTCTCCATCGAGAACGCTGGTGGCAACAACGACACCAAGTGCCTCTACTTCCCCTTCTGCCTGGACCAGGCTCCGCTCACATGGCTCGAGTCGCTGGACAAGCACTCGATCGACAAGTGGGACCACCAAGGAGCAGTTCACCAAGAAACTTCGGGCGCCATGGGCCGCCGGTGTACTGCATGGACCCGCCATGGTGAAGCAGTGAAGGGCGAGACCCATCGCAGTACATGCGGCGCTCGACAAGCGCCACCGTAGTCGACGTCACCGACAAGGAGGTCATCGACCTCTTCCAAGACGGTCTCTACCACCGTCGCACCTTCGAAGACTTCGGTCGACGCCGCCCCAGGTCTATCACTCATCTGAAGGATATGATCACCTCCTGGGCGGACGAAGAAGACAAAGCCAACGCCAAGTACGACGCCATCCGTGGCAAGAACAAGCAGAACAATGGCGGCGGCAGCAGCAACAACGGGAACCAAGGCGGTCGCAACAACAACAACTACTCGGGTCCCAACCGCAAGTGCAAGCCAGACAACACTGTCGCAGCTATCCAGCGCCATGCGAAGGAGAACTCGAAGAAGACCTCTGGCGGCTTCAAAGACTTGCTGAAGGAGAAGTGCCCGTGGCATCTGGACGGCAACCACACTACTAAGCAGTGCTACCAACTCAGGCGAGCGCTCAAGAGTACTCCAGAGCCACCGCACCCTCATGACAAGAAAGGCAAGAAGAAGCACGACGACGGCAACGCTGACTTCCAGGAACCCGACAAGACGGTCAACGTCCTCTTCGGTGGACTACCCAGCAGGCGGGAACAAAAGGCTACCCGTCGAGAAGTCATGAGCATTGAACCAGTGGTTCCGACCCCTCTCAGGTGGTCGGAGGTACCCATTACCTTCTCCCGCGCGGATCAATGGACCAACTTCTCCGAACCAGGACGGTTCCCACTAGTCCTGAAGCCGGTGGTCGCGGGCTCCAGGCTCAACAAGGTCCTCATCGACGGCGGAAGCGGGCTCAACGTCCTTTTCGCCAAGACCTTAAAGAAGATGGGGCTCGACATCACCCACATGCTCACCAAGAGCACACGCCTTCTACGGCATCGTCCCCGGCAACGCGGCTATCCCACTAGGCTCAGTGGTCCTGCCAGTTACCTTTGGGGAATCTCGGGACAACTATCATACCGAGTACGTCAAGTTCGAGGTCGCGGACTTCGAGACGTCCTACCATGCCATCCTCGGCAGACCGGCCATCGCCAAGTTCATGGCGGTGCCCCACTACACCTACTTGGTACTCAAGATGCCAAGTCCAGCAGGTGTACTCTCACTCCAAGGGGACTTGAAGATCTCGCATGATCGACCAAGTGGAGATCGCCTCCACAAATCAAGTACCCAATGCAATGATGGAGATCTACTGTTGCGTCAAGAAGCTTGCCCCAAGCGAACTCGACATCCCTGAGAAGTCGGACAAAGCCAACAAGCCTCAGCCACCTGAGGAGGTTCTAGTCAAGACAATCGACCTCGGGACAGGCGACAGCAGCAAGACCACCACCATCGCGGCCAGCCTTGACCCCAAATAGGAAGACACGCTCATCAACTTCCTCCGGGCTAACCGCGACATCTTCGCGTGGAAGCCAGCGGACATGCCAGGGGTGCCCAGGGAGTTGATCGAGCATTCCCTCAACGTCGATCCTAAAGCTACCCCCAAGCGACAACACCTCCGCCGTTTCGCCGACGACAGACGGGATGCCATCAAGAAGGAACTCGCCAAACTACTCGCGGCTGGCTTCATCAGAGAAGTCTTCCATCCTGAGTGGCTCGCCAACCCCGTCCTCGTCCGCAAGAAGAACTCGAACGAGTGGAGAATGTGCGTCGACTACACCGACCTCAACAAGCACTGCCCCAAGGACCCCTTCGGGTTGCCACGGATTGACCAAGTCATCGACTCCACGGCGGGCTGCGACCTGCTCGCTTCCTCGACCGCTACTGGGTACCACCAGATCGCGATCAAGGAAGAAGACCAGAGAAGACCGCGTTCATCACCCCGTTTGGCGCGTACTGCTACACGACCATGTCCTTCGGGTTGAAGAACGCCGGCGCCACATATCAACGAGCTATCCAGGCCTGCTTCAAGAGGCAACTCAACAAGAACGTCGAAGCCTACATGGATGACGTGGTCGTCAAGACCAGAGACTCCAGTACCCTCATCGACGATCTTGAAGAGACTTTCGATCCTCGCGCGAGTACCGGAAGCTCAACCCGAACAAGTGCGTCTTCTACAGCGTGCCTTCGCAAACTACTCGGCTTCATCATCACCACCGCGGCATCAAGCCAATCCCGAGAAGATCTCCGCCATCACCAAAGATGAAAGCTCCCACGCAGCATCAAAGACGCCCGTGTCGACCGGGTGCATGGCGGCCTTGAATGATTTATCTCAAGCTTGGAGAACGGGGCCCCTTCTTCAAACTACTCAAGCACCAAGAGAAGTTCGTGGACCCAGAGGCGGACCAAGCCCTTGCCCACCTCAAGGAGTTCCTATCGGCCACCGGTCCTCACGGCTCCTTGCAAAGGCGAGCAACCATCGCTTCTACCTCACCGCGACTACTCATGTGGTCAAGACTGCCATCATCGCCGAGCGGCAGAAGACGGCCACGCCTACCCCCAGCGCAGCCACTGGCCACCGAGGTCCCGTCGAGTCCAAGGCACGCTACCACGACAGAAGCTTCCGTGAGGTACTCATCACCTCGCGGAAGCTTACGACACTACTTCCGTGGAGTACTCGATCTCCGTCCACCGACTACCCGCCGGCGACATCCTCGGAACCAAGATGCTACCGAAGAATCTGGGCACGAACTCGGCGCCTCACCATCGACTTCACGCAAAGCCATCAAGTCGCAGCACTAGTCGACTTCATGGCAGTGGCGGGAGAATCACCTACCTACTCCAACCAAGCGCCCGTGAGCATTGGGTGATGTACTGACGGCTCACTCAACCTCGAGGCGCAGTGCAGTGGAGTACTCGATCTCTCCAACAACAACCTCAAGTACGTCCGCAGATCTTCCGAAGGTCTCAAACAACGGCCGAGCACGAAGCTCACACACGGCCCGCCACCGCGGCTTCACCGGGCATCAAGCGGCTACTAGTCTACGGCGACCGCGGTGGTCATCAACCAAGTCAACAAGTCCCGGACCGCAACAAGGAGAACATGGACGCCATCGCCTAGAAGTCCGCAAGCTCGAGAACAAGTTCTATGGTCTCGAAGTTCCACCACGCCGTCCGCGACAACAACGCTTGCAATGGACGCCCCGTCAAGCTTGGTTCTACTCAAGGCCAAGTACCGGTGTCTTCGCCCAGCTTCACGCCATAGGGCCCCGCGCCCCTTGGTGGCGAGGTCATGATGATGATTGGAGGCAACCTTCATCGACTACCTCTGAAAAAAGATTCCCTGGACAAGAACTTGGTGAGCTCATCCGCCGTGCCAAGTCCTACGTCCTCGTCGAGACAAGCTCTGACAAAGGCGCATCTTGAGTACTCATGAAGTGCATCCCGGAACAAGAAGCAAAGATCCACAAGGAGATCCACAAAGGTGCGGCAACCGCATCCCCTTGCGTGGCGGCCTTCTTCTTGGCCTACGGCTGAAGAACTCGTCGGAAGGTGCCAAGGGTGCCAATACGCAACATGTCCCGCCTACAAGCTAGTCACCATACCGCCGCCTTCTGTTGGGGCTCGACATGATTGGGCCACTCCCCAAGCTAGGTGGATTCACCTTGGTGGCCATCGACAAGTTCACCAAGTGGATCGGTTACATGCCCCCAAGGTGACAGTACTCGACTTCTGGATGAACACCTCGATCAATCGCACGCACGGCTCCAACTTCAACAATCACCGCTGAGATGCTGCGAGAACAGGATCGACGTCCGATATGTCTCGATTGCCATCCTCGGGCCGCGGACAAGTCGACAAGCGGATGGTGCTCGACGCCTCAGAAGCGGCTACGGCGCTAACTCCAAGGAGGCAAGTGGATCAAGGAACTACCCAATGCACTGGGATCACCCATGCCCTTCCAAGCCAAGGACATCCGTACTTCACGGTCTCCTCCTCCGTCATGTGGGATTCACCGGCGGTGGAGCACGGCGTCTCGAACAGACGAGCAGTTGATATCATGCATACAGGTTTTCAAAATCGGAAAACCCCATTATCTCGTGATAGTCCACGGATCGACGCTATCACGCCGCGCATTCATCACGGATAAATAACAGTCATACATCGAAATAAAGCATCAGAGTACGGCTAATAATCTGAATATTACATGTCCTGAATATTCGGAGTACATCAATACTCGCCTCTCGGCGGAATAATGAAACAAGAGCCTACATGCGGTAGCTAGTCTTCAAAAGGTGTCTCCATCTTGGTGCATCTCCACAGCATCCTTGAGCTGCGTCGTGCCCCTCGGTCGTACCATCCGTCGGCATTGTTGTGGGCTATCCCCAAGGATCGGGATAGGTCCACGTCACCAACCGTATGCAAGCTTTAAGTAGCCTATTTCTAAGGGGAAAAGAGTATCTCAAGGTAGTAGCAGGGTTTCCTATGCAGCAGCAAGAAAATAGAGTAATATCTCCATAAGTTCACCATATCCCATATCTCTCATCCTCATCCGGATACATCGGTTACCCGGATCACCGTCACCATCACCTATCTCCATCTAGGGTCGGTGCGAGAACTCCCTCCTCGCACCTCAATGGTTGCACCCGGATCCAGCGAGGTGAGGAGCAACTCTCCTCTCCCGAATACAACCACGGCTCACCAATCACACTCATCCTATAAGGGGAGGTAGAAATCCCAAAAACGTAAGAGTCGAGACAAGGCATGTCCATAGCAGGGGCGGCTATACGTATAGATCTAAACTCTGCAGGCGTGTACACGGTACCCAACTCGGAATAGTACCGGGACGGTGTCTGGACCGAGCCTATCCTAGGCGAACACCTAGGAGTTCTGATTCCATCACGCATCCGGGTCTCGATCACGGTCCCATGAAGACCACCCAGGCTGTGAAAATGCCCCGTGTGGCCACACGGAGTCGCCGAGAGGGTGGACTCACTCCACCTCTCCCCAGCGATACCCGCTATCCTGCTGGCGGTATGGTACCGCACTTGCTAGGGTCGACGGCCCTATCCCACTCTCGGCGGTGGTGTGTCACGAAAGTCCCGTGTGTAAGCGACCCACTCGGTTTCGAGGGCCAAGGCGAGCTCATATCCTCAAGTCATCACAAAATCCCCAACACACTGTGCTCCTAAAAGCGGTGTACCGCCATAGGTACCAACTCGGGCAGCGTCAGAAGGCGATCCTGCCCCGATCCCGGATCGGGTTGTCTCGAGCTCACCCCAAAATATCCCAAAACACCTTCTCCTGGGTTTTCCCAACACACGCCAAGAAACTACCACAATAATCCCAACACATGCATAGCTCGGCACAACAATAAGCTTAAGTATAGCGGTGGTAGTAGGTCAATCAAGGACAAGTAAGTAAAGAGGCTATGCATGGGTTCATCATATCCATCTCTATGCATTAAATAAAGCACTAGCAGTTCTAAAATAGCCATGCCTAATGGGCATTCAAAGATGGTCGGGCGTGAACACAGGTGCAGTGGTCGTCGTGGGCGAGGTCGTCGTCGTAGTCTGGTTCGACTCTCGGCTCCGGTAGCTCCTAAGCGTATTTAAAATAAATACTCGGCTACTAGATAGCAATAAATCCAAGATAAAGAGCAAATAAGATCCAAAAGGCAAACTCTAGTCTAGCACGGAGTTTGGATTTTTAGAAGATTTTTAGGAAGAAGTTTCATATTTTTCGGACTAAAAGCGGATTTATTATGAATTTCCAAAGATAAAATACATTTACGAAATTAAAATACGCATACACAATATTGCGAGACTCTTAGCTAGCTATAGCTCAAGCTAGCTCAACCACGGCTTTAAGCCGGCGAGCCCGGCTACGATTCTTGAGGTGGCGGCCACGTGGCGGCTTTAAGCGGCGGCCCGTGGCGACCGCGTGGCACTTCGCGTGGCTTGTGGCGCGGATCTGGGATGGATCCCTGCGGTGCGGCCGTCTTGGCGTGTGGCCTGCCGTGGTTGGTGGGCGCGCCGGATCCTCAGTTCCACTGCGTGGTCATGCAGCGTGTGTCCGTGTGCGTGCTAAAACCCGAGGGTTTTTCCCGTGAAGGTGCTCGGTGAAATGCCCGCGAGGAGGCGGCGCGGCGCAGCGGGCGGCGGCGGGGCTGGCAGGATGGCGGGAAAGGGCGAGCAAAAGGCTCGCACAGCTGTCGGGGGCAGCCTCGGCCAAAGCGTCGGCGGCGTGCGGAAGCGGCGGCGCGGCGGGCAGCGTGCTGTGCGGTGGTGGTCGCGGCGGCGCTGTCGATGCCAGCAGCCTCGGCGGTGCGGATGGGTCCTAGGGACGCGAAAACACCCAAAGCAGGCTTTGCCCCTAGGTCGCGAGAATGGCTCCGCGCCGTGGCGGAGCTCGCGTGGCGGCCGCGTGGTCTGGCGCGGCTCCGGCCTGTGGTGGCTCTGCGTGCGTGGCGCGCAGGCCGGAATGTCGTGGCGGCGGTCGCGTGCTTGTGTGGGTGGCGGCGGCCGTGCGTGTGGGAGCGTCGGCGAGGCGGCGCGGCCTGCCGAGACGGCAGCGGCGTGACACGTCGGCGAGTGAGGATGGTCTGCGGGGTCGAGAAAGCGGCGGCGCGTGCGTGCATCGGCGGCAGCGGCGGCACACAAGCATCGGCACAGCACGAGGCCGGCATCACCGGTGCGGCGGCGGCAAAGCGGCAGCGGTGATCGCGTGCGCCTCGGCTCGGGGCGGGTCGACCACAAATGGGCGGGAGCTCGGCCTCACCTTGGTGGCCAGCGGCGTGCGGCGCGGTGAAGCGGGCGGGCAAGGTCGTCGGCGTGGAAGGAGGCGGCGCGAGAGGAAGCGAGGCGTCGCGGTCCTTGGCCAGCGGCGTCCTCGAGCTCCACGTGCGGTCCTTGACCCGAGGTAGGCGGCGTGGCGGTGACCTCGGTCTTCTTCTTCCCTCCTCCTCCTTCTTCTCTCCCGTGAGGCGGGCGAGTGGAGCAGGAGGACTCCCCGTGGCTAGGGTTGGGAGCTTCCACAGGCGCGGCGGCCTTCTTATAGGGCAAGGCGGTCTGGCGGCGTGGGCGGCGGATGGCCCGGCGGCGCGCAGGGCCATGGGCGGCGCGGGGCTGCGGCGTCGGCAGTAAAGGGAAAAAGCGGGTGACGGGAGGAAGAAGAGGTGACGTCGGGGCGGCGTCACGCGGTCCAGCGGCGACTCGGTGAGTGCAGTGGGTGATAAGCGGTGGCGCTGGCGGGCGGCGTAAGGAAAGGAAAAGGAGAGGTGGCGTGCGTGGAGAAAAGAGAAGAGGTGGTTCGGCGGACTTGGGACTTTGGGCTCGTGACCCGAAGCTATCCTCCCTTTACCTTTTCTATTTCTTTCCAACCTTTCTATTTAGATTCAAATTTGAATGTAAATTCAAATTTGAAATCACTCAAATAAACTCAAATAAAACCAAAGAACTCCAAGTTTCTCACACTAACATTTTATATTTCCTAGAAATTTTATTTAGCTCAAAATAAATCTAGGAATTAAAGGAGAAAAGGAAGACATCCTTAAATAAGTTGATAATCACTCAAATAATTCATCGAAAATTTTAAATCCACATTTTTATTAATTAACATTCCTCAATAAATTTGAGGATGTTACGAACTCCCCTCAAAGAATCTCGTCCTCGAGATTAAGAAAATACCTCCGTCTCGAAGAGGTGCGGGTACTTCTCTCATGTGAGACTCCTTCTCCCACGTTGCCTCTCGCTCGGTGTGATTGCTCCACAACACTGCGAGGCGTGGTGGTGTGCTCTGGTAGCCTTCTCGGCCCAATCCGGAATCTTCACGGGTACTCCAAGTACTCCAAGTTGTCTTGCGGATCGATAGCATCGGTGGAGACATGTTTGTCAAGCTTTGGGTCTAGACACCTCAGGAGTTGCGATATGTGGAACACAGGTGCACTCGGCAAGGTCGAGCGGTAACTCCGACCTATAGGCAAGTTTCCCCACCTTTGCCATGATCGGGAAGGGTCCAGCAGAATCTCGGGGCTAGCTTCCCTTCACGTGGAACCTCTTCGTTGCCTCTGGCGGTGACACTCTCGGGAAGGCGTAGTCACCGACTTGAAGGAGACATCCCTCCGCTTTGGGTCAGCGTAGCTCTTACATGCGCTCTGAGCTATCTTAGTTCTCTCTAACCTTGGCCACATTCTCCTCGGCCTCAAGAATGGGCAGGACCGAAGAAGATCCTCTCCCCACCTCGAGACCACATCAACGGGTTCTACACTTTCCGTCTGAGGGCCTCAAAGGGTGCCATTTGCAAACTCGCCGATAGCTGTTGTTGTCGAGAATTCAGCGTAGAGGCGAGACTCTTCTCCCAATCATTGCGTAAGTCAACACACAAGCTCTCGAGATCTTCTAGAACCTGATTCACTCGTTCGGTCATCCATCATGCGGGGGTGGAAGGCATCTGTGGTCAAGTGAGTGCCCATCGAATCGTGCGGACTCCTCCAGGCGGGCGTGGGCTGGGCACCACGGTCGGACACAATGGTGCGAGGTGCTCCATGCAACCTCGGGATATGCTCAGCGTGAGATCAGCCAAGCCCGACTCACAGTACTTGTTCTTAACGGTAGAAAGTCGCTACCTTGGTCAAGCGGTCCACTATCACCCAAATCAGTCATTCCCCTTACGAGTGCGGGAAGACCTACCACAAAGTCCATCTTGATATCATCCCATTTCCACGAGGTATCGCAAGTGGTCAATCCGGGTCTCGATGTTACGCCTTCACTCTGACAAGTGTCGCATCGGGCAACATACTCGGCTATGTCTTTCTTCATATTCTCCCACGACCGACACACTTGGTCTTGGTACATCTTCGTGCATCCGGGGTGAATGGAATATCGAGATTCATGTGCTTCCTTGAATCGTCTTAGGATATCCTCTCCACGGGCACACATATGCGATTCTTCAACCATAACGTGTCTTGCTCATCAACGCGGTAGTCGGGGCCTTGCCTCTTATCGAAGATCTTTCACTTCCTCAATTTCGGGACACTTCTTACGGGCTTGCACGATCTGGTCTTCAAGGTGTACTTTACCCTCAACTCGTTGGTGACCTTCTCGAAATGTCAAGCCGCAATCGCTCCATCTCTAGGTACAACTCTGGTTCCTTACGCACCATTAGGTTGTTGCGGTAACTTCTTGCGGCTCAAAGCATCGGCCACGACATTCGCCTTGCCGGATGATAGTGAATGTCGGTCATAGTCCTTTATCAACTCTAGCCATCTTCGTTGTCTCAAGTTCAGCTCGACCGAGTGAAGATATACTTGAGCTCTTGTGATCGTGTATATATCACACTTGTTGCCCATCAAGTAGTGCCTCCATATCTTCAAAGCATGAACAACAGCCAACTCAAGGTCATGCGTCGGATAGTTCTCTTCGTGTTTCGGAGCTGCCTTGAAGCATAAGCGATCACTTTGCCTTCTTGCATCGACACGCCAAGACCTTGCCTCGAAGCATCGCGATACACCACAAAGTCCTTGTTGTCATCGAGCGTCAACACGGGAGTTGTGGTGAGTCGGGTCTTGAGCTCTTGGAAACTTGCTTCACACTTCTCTCGACCACACGAATGGCGTGTTGTTCTTGACAACTCGGTCATCGGCCGCAATCTTGGAGAAGTTCTCGATGAAACGGCGATAATATCCGACCATTAGAAAACTCTCGATTTACATCACGGTCTTGGTACGCCACTTTGATCTGACTTCAATTTTGAGGGTCCAGCAACTCCCTCTCCGGACAACACATGCCCAAGAAAAGCCACTTCCTCTAGCGAGAACTCACACTTGCTGAACTTGGCCTGGCGATTACTGCACAATCCTCGGATGCTCTTCATGTTCTTCTGCGGTTTCGAGAATACCAAGATGTCGTCAATGAAAACCACGACAAACTTGTCCAACTCGTCCATGAACACCTTGTTCATCATATTCATGAAATGGCGGGCGTTCGTAAGACCAAACGCGATACAACGGTGAACTCATCTTGCCCGTCGGGTCTATGTCCTCGGGCGAATCTTCATCGATGGTAGCCGGATCGAAGGTCAATCTTCTTGAAGTACTGGCCTTCCTCAAGCGATCAAGCGGGTCATCAATGCGAGGCAACGGGTACTTGTTCTTGATGGTTACCGCATTAAGAGCGCGGTAATCGACGCACAGCCGTTGCGTCCCATCCTTCTTCGGCACAAACATCACGGTGAAGCCCAAGGTGATGCACTCGACGGATGTATCCCTTCTCACGGAGAGCTTCCAACTCCTCCTTCAGCGTTGCCAGCTCTAACTTGCCCATTCTGTAAGGACTCATGCCCGCAGTGCGGTCACGGCACAAGGTTAATCACGAATTCCACGTCGGCGATGCGGTGGTAACCCGCGGATCATCGGGAAAGACATCGGGGTACTCACAAACCACCGGAACATCAGCCCTTGTTTGGTTGAGAGGTTGTACACAGCTGGTACTTCCCGAGACTTTAGCGGCTCGAAGGTGATCTTCGTTCCCTTCGGGTGCATCAAGGTTACTTGTCGGGGTGACGAGAGATTACCCCTTTGTGATGATCAATCCATGCCGAATAACATCAATCCCATTGGACTTGATGCGGTCGGATCTCAGGAACTTGTGACCCTTGATGAACATCTCCACTCCCTTGCATAGCAAAGTGCACCTAATATCTCCGGCGGGAGCTCGTTATGATGGGTTTCGGACGGGAGTCATGGGAGAGATAGTTTGTTTACAAAGTTAGAGGACACATAAGAACTAGTTGCACCGGTATCAAAGCGAGAATCAAAGCCTTAGTGCCACAAACTAAAAACTCACCGATCACGGCGTCGGGCGTCGGCGCCTCCTCCTCGGTCGGGAGGTTGAGCCTTCCGCGTCTGCGGCGGTGAGGAGCGGCTGAGGTGGCCTCCCTCACGGAGCTGGTGCCTGGCAGGTGTGTAGCGGGCCTTCTTCTTTGGGGCGATCGTGCGACTTGTGGCCTTGCTTGCCACAGGCGTAACACGTCGAGGTGAAACCTCCCGTGGGGTCTCGGCCTCGCTGCTGCGGCGGTTGTAGCCACCACCTGCTGCTGGTAGTTGCTCCTTCCTCCACAGGTATGGTGCACGGTTCCCTCCGAAGCCTCGTCCGGGTTGGTTGTTCCCGGGCGGTAGCTCCCGCGAGCGGTTGCTGTCCGCTCCTCGGCCTCTGGAAGGATCGGTCGCCATGGTCCCGATCTCCGAACCTCTTCTTTCCCTTCATGCGCTCCTCATGCCCCCTGCGTTCTTCCTCGGCGCGATAGCCTGTTCACCGGTGGCGAAGGGACTTGTGCTCGCTGGCCTTCAAGCTCTGGCGGAGACCATGGTGCGAGCCTCATGAAACGCAGGCGCTTCTTGTCATCGGTGGTGGTGTCGTCGGGGCATAGCGCATCATTTTCATGAAGTGCCTCTCGTACTCCTCCACCCTCGCCGCACCACAGTCATGGTGCGGAACTCCTGAGCCTTACGGATCATGAGTTCCTTCGGCGCTCTTGCTCACGGAACACCTCACGAACTCCGGCCGGTGATGAATCTTTGGGTTGGTGAGTCTCAGATGGTTGTCCCACCAAGACTTGGCGGGACCCTCGAGGCGGTGGACGGCGAGGCGACACATTCCTCGTCGGTGTAGGCGGTGAGGTCGAGCTTTCTCGATCACGCGAGCCAGTCATCGGATCGAGGATCGTCCGAGTAGCTGAAGGTAGGGGCCTTGAGACGGATGAACCTCTCGATCTTCTTGGCGAAGTCCTCCTCCACCAGGCGTTGCGGTTCCACCGACTCGGTTCTCGGCAGCGTCGACCATCCTGCATCAGTGTCTGCAGGGCCATCACCTCAGCTAGGTTAGGCGGTGGCGGTGGGGGTGCTTCCCCACGGCCACGACCACGCCCACGGCCACGCCCCTGGGGAGCCGGGTGTGGCGCAGCTCTCCTCTTCCTTCCTCCTCGCCTTGTCCAGGTGGGCGGAGGCGGTGGTGGTGGCACCTGCCTCGACCACGTCCCGGGGACAGGGCGCGTGTCCACGTCCACGAGCGCGTCCACGTCCACGTACGGGAGCGCGGCCACGTCCACGGCCACGGACAGGCGGGGCTGGCGGGGCTTGCTCTTCCTCGGCGGCCTCAGCGTCCCAGCAGACGTCCGGACCTCGATCGACATCTTGCTGAAAACACGACCAAGGGTACAAAAACCTCGGATCGTCTCTCACCACAAATTGAGTCGATATACAATCAAAATATTTCTACTAATATAAATCCTACACTCAATGAGAAGAAGCAATAAGAACAAACAACTCCATTAAGACCAAACAACCAGCATCCATTAAGAGTACATAGGTTCCTCGAGGCTGACTCAAGCCTTGGAGGTCACACACATCAACGATCTAATATAGCGTTACAAGATCTCAAAGGGTGTGCACATCTAGGTGTGAAAAGACTCATAACTCAACATGCAGGAGCAGGCTCTCGGCTGCATGGAATGACTCTTGGAGACTACCTACCTTACAACTCTACTCTTAAAAGCATGCTCAAGCTACTCGAAACGGGACTTCTTGTACCTCAGGTAGCGGTCCTCATCGGGAAGTCCTTGGGGAACATCCCATGACTGGGTGGCGGCCCTCACCTCGTCGGTCTCCACCGGAGTAGCCATGTCGGCCGGGGACACAGGTGAAGCTTGAGGCGGACGGGTGGAGCTGAAGGTCTCCTTGCGGATCGCCCGTGGCCTCGGGGGTAGCAGTGTTGAGCTCCTGAGCTCGTCCACCCACAAGTGAGTCGGCGTCCTCAAGTCTTGACATCCGCTTGCACTTGTCCAACAGAACACGGAAGTCCCTGGTGAGTGCGGCGATGTTGGCGGTGTTGTTGTAGTGGTCCTCCACGAGCTCCATCACTCTGGCCTTCTCACCGAACCAAGTTGCGCCCCAGGCGTGAGAGCATCCTTACGGTCCAGCTTGGCGAAGAGGCGGGTGAACCTAGCCTCCCTTGCGTAGATCCTCCCGTAGATCTTCTCCTCTCGGCGGTCACCCTCTCGCCTCACCGCGCAAAGAGTTGGCGTGGCGAAGTCCTCGCCGAGCCGCTCAACTCGGTGGCGAAGGGTGAGGTTCTCCACGCAAAGCTCAGGTGCGGGTGGCTCCTTCGGCTCAGTGGTGTACTCCAGTCTGCAAGAGTCCACTCGTCGCCTCGCTCGATCGGCGTGAGTGTCGAGGTCCACGAGGTAGCTCCCGTGGTGGACGAGCGTGTCGTCGGCCTCACGTGAGGTCCCCAACAACCTCCTCCTCGTAGAGTCTTTGAGAAGGGTCAGCGGTCCGTTCACGATCGCCACTCTGTAGTAGTCACTGAGGATCGGCCTCGGGTCTCGATCTGTACGTCGCGGTACCTGGCCGGCGGTGGCGAAATGCGTGGCTGCAGGCGGTGTCCTGGCGTTCGACGTTGAGTCCGGTCGTGCTCGAGCATCCCGGGAAGCACAGGAAGTGCCGGGTGGGGTAGGGCGGCCACCGTGCAAAGCACTAGTGGTCCCGGCAACGTCGCGGGCGTCCTCGGTAGCGGTGGGTGGCGTGCGTGGGGAATCCCCGGCACGAGGGCGACCACTTCAACCCAAGCAGGCGAGTCCCTCCAGAGCAACTCCTCTGACGAGCCATCTCCACGTGACACGGAAGAAATTTCTAGTTAGCGCGAGAGATAGAAGCTTTTCAAAAGAAGGATAAGTTTTGTAATATAAGTCAAGAATGGTATATAGCAAAGAGTTTCGTTTAGAGTCCTAATTTCTAACGACCATTTCTAAGGGCACGTGCTACGGTCAAGTATGGCTCGATACCATCTAGTATACGGTTTTCAAAATCGGAAAACCCATTCCTCTCGTGATAGTCCACGGATCGACGCTATCACGCCGCAGGCATTCATCACGATAAATAACACATCATACATCGAAATAAAGCATCGAGTCGGAATAATCTGAATATTACATGTCCCGATATTCTGAGTACATCAATACTACCTCTCGGCGGAATAACAGAAACAAGAGCCTACGCAGCGGTAGCTAGTCTTCAAAAGGTGTCTCCATCTTCAGGCATCTCCCACAGGCATCCTTGAGCGGCGTCGTGCCCCTCGGTCATCCGTCGGCATTGTTGTCGTAGTCGGACTCGTACCCTGCAAGCTCAGGGGCTATCCCCAAGGATCGGGATAGGTCCACGTCACCAACCGTATGCAAGCTTTAAGTAGCCTATTTCTAAGGGAAAAGAGTATCTCAAGGTAGTAGCGGTTTCCTATGCAGTGACAGCAAAAATAGAGTAATATCTCCATAAGTTCACCATATCCCATATCTCTCATCCTCATCCTGGATACATCCGTTACCCGGATCACCGTCACCATCACCTATCTCCATCTAGGGTCGTGCGAGAACTCCCACTCGCACCTCAATGGTTGCACCCGGATCCGCGAGGTAGAGGAGCAACTCTCCTCTCCCAATACAACCACGGCTCACCAATCACACTCATCCTATAAGGGGAGGTAGAAATCCCAAACGTAAGAGTCGGAGAAACAACGGGTATGTCCATAACCGAGGACGCGGCTATCGCATAGATCTAAACTCGCAGAGCGTGTACACCGACCCAACTCGGAATAGTACGGTGTGTACGGCCGACCGAGCCTATCCTACCCGCGAACACCTAGGAGTTACGGTTCCATCCTCGCATCCGGGTCTCGTCGGTCCCATGAAGACCACCCCCCGTGAAAAATGCCCCGTGGCCACACGGGAGTCGACCGAGAGGGTGGACTCACTCCCACCTCTCCCCACCGATACCCGCTATCCTGCGCCGGGTATGGTACCTGCACTTGCTAGGGTCGAACGGCCCTATCCCCACTCGGCGAGGTGGTGTGTACGAAAGTCCCGTAGCAGGCGACCCACTCGGTTTCGCACAGGCGAGCTCATATCCTCCAAGTCATCACAAAATCCCCAACACATGCTCCTAAAGCGGTGTACCCGCCATAGGTACCAACTCGGGCAACGTCGAGAAGACGATCCACGGCCCCGATCCCGGATCAGGTTGTCTCGAGCTCACCCCGCCAAAATATCCCAAAACGCCTTCTCCTCGGTTTTTCCCAACACACGCCAAGAAACTACCACAATAATCCCAACACATGCATAGCAAGCTCGGCACAACAATAAGCTTAAGTATAGCGGTAGTAGGTCATTCAAGGACAAGTAAGTAAAGAGGCTATGCATGGGTTCATCATATCCATCTCTATGCATTAAATAAAGCACTAGCAGTTCTAAAATAGCCATGCCTAATGGGCATTCAAAGATGGTCGCGTGAACACGAGTACGAGTGGTCGTCGTGGAGGTCGTCGTCGTAGTCCCGTTCAGCTCTCCCGGCTCCGGTAGCTCCTAGAAACGTATTTAAAATAAATACTCGGCTACTAGATAGCAATAAATCCAAGATAAAGAGCAAATAAGATCCAAAGAGGCAAACTCTAGTCTAGCACGGAGTTTGGGTTTTAGAAGATTTTCAAGAAGTTTCATATTTTTCGAGCTAAACGGATTTATTATGAATTTCCAAAGATAAAATACATTTCGAAATTAAAATACGCATATACAATATTGCGACTCTTAGCTAGCTATAGGGTAGCTCAAACTGCTCAACCACGGCTTTAAGCCAGCGGCAGGTGCTGATTCTTTGAGGTGGCCACGCCGGCGGCTTTAAGCCCGCGCCCGCGTGGCGACCACGCGGCTCAAGCGTGGCCCGCGGATCCTCTGGGATGGATCCTGCGCTGCGGCCGTCTGGCGGCGCGCCTGCGTGGCCTAGCCGTGGTTGGTGGGCGCACGGGATCCCCTCCACGTGGTCACGCGTGTGCGCTCCGTGTGCGTGCTAAAACCCGGGGTTTTCCTCCGCGTGAAGGTGCTCGGTGAAATGCCCGCGGGGCGGCGGCGCGGGCTCACCGGCGGCGCGGCTGGCCGCCAACAGATGGCGGGAAAAGGACGAGCAGCAAGGCTCGTCCCAGCTCGGGACGGCCTCGGCCAAAGAAGCGGCCGTGCGGCGAGCGAGCGGCGGCGGGCGGCGGTGGTGAGGGTCGCCGGCGGCAGCTGTCGATGCCCGGCTCTGGTTGCGGATGGGTCCTAGGGACGCAAAAACACCCAAAACCGGGCTTTTCCCCAGGTCGCCAGAATGGCTCCCGCCCGCCGTGGCGGAAAGCCGCCGGTGGCGGCGTGGTGCGGCGCAGCCCGCCACGAGGTGGCTGCGTCGCGTCGCACGGCAGTGCGTGTCGTGGGCCGTGGTCGTGTCGTGCTTGTGTGGGTGGCGGCGCTCGTGCGTGTGGGAACGGTCGGCGGCGGCCACGAGCACGACGGCGGCGTGAACACGTCGAGGTGAGGATGGTGCGGGTCGAGAAAGGAAAACGGCGGCGTGTGCGTGCTTTCGCGGCGGCGGCACTGCACAAGAAAGCATCCCACGGCACGGCCGGCATCACCGGCGGCGGCAAGAGCGGCACGGTGATCGCGATGCGCCTCGGCTCGGCCGGGTCGACCACAGATGGCGAGGAGCCGCCTCACCTTTGGCCACGGGCCGGCGTGCGGCGGCGGTGAAGCGGGCAAGGTCCGGCGTGGAAGGAGACGGCGGCGGAGTGCGAGGAAGCAGGCGTCGCGGTGCCCGTCCCCGAGCTCCCGGTCCCGGTCCTTGGCGAGGTAGGCGGCGGTGAGACCTCCTGCCCTTCTTCCTCCTCCTTCTTCTTCTCCCAAGGCGGCGAAGTGGAGCAGGAGGACTCCCCGTGGCGGCTAGGGTTGGGAGCTTCCACGAGCCGTGGCCTTCTTATAGGGCAAGGCGGGGGAGCGTGGGACGGCGCGGATGGCCCTGGAGCTGACGGCCGGGCGAGGGCGGTGCGGAAGGCTGGCGGCCCAAGGGAAAAGAAGCGGGTGACGGGAGGAAGAAGAGGTGACGTCGGGGGCGACGTCACACGGGTCCCACCTGGCGGCGACTCGGCCCGGGTGCGGTAGGTGATAAGCGGGCTGGCGCTTGACGGGCCCCTGGAAAGGGAAAAGGAGAGGGTGGCGCGGCAGAGAAAAGAGAAGAGGGTGGTTCAATGACTTGGGACTTTGGGCTCATGCCCAAGCTATCCTCCCTTTACCTTTTCTATTTCTTTCCAACCCCTTTCTATTTTAGATTCAAATTTGAATGTAAATTCAAATTTGAAATCCTCAAATATAAACTCCAAATAAAACCAAAAGAACTCCAAGTTTCTCACACTAACATTTTTATATTTCCTAGAAATTTTATTTAGCTCAAAATAAATCTAGGAATTAAAGGAGAGAAAAGGAAGACATCCTTAAATAAGTTGATAATCACTCAAATAATTCATCGAAAATTTTAAATCCACATTTTTATTAATTAACATTCCTCAATAAATTTGAGGGATGTTACAATATCGATGGACTCGAAGAAGTCGCGCCCCTCGTCAATCGCAAGGTACCGGAGGGTATCCTCTCACGATCGCAACGTCAAGGAACGCTCCTTCAACGTTGGTGATCTTGTCCTCCGTCGCATCCAGAACACGGAAGGACTACACAAGTTCAGCTCGCCCTGGGAAGGTCCCTTCACAGTTGCAAAGGTGACCGGGCCGGGCTCCTACCGCCTTCAGACACTTGAAGGCGAAGACGTCAACAACTCGTGGAACGTCAACCAACTCTGTCGGTTCTACGCCTAGTCTATACGACTACCCTGGGGGCTCAAGTCTACACGACTACATCAAGACCCCTGCGTAGCGGCCTCCTCGGTCCAAGCACCAGTCTCCGGACTACTCCTCTCCAGAATCCAGCCCACGCGGCTACCTACGGATCCTGGGCTGCGACGAGCGACAAAGGACTCTAGCAGCGGTCTAACAAGAGACCATGTACTCCTAGATCCAGCCTACACGGCTACTTACGGATCTACTGCTGTAAGCGGCTACACGCCCTAGCACTACTCAGCCGTAGGCGGCCTCCCGTCTGGCGCGACTACTCTCAGAATTCACGTCCCCTGCCATCCGGTGTACTTCTTCAATAATAAAGTTTGATTATTCATCAACTACTTTACTGTCCTCCTCCCTCAACGGGACTACTACCGAGTACGACTACTCGCGACAACTCCACGATGGAACTCCGCACTCAAAGATCGCGGCTACGAGTACTCATTGATGGAAGTTTTTCTTCATTCATACTTAAACAATTTCATTACAATTGTTTTTGTGCAACTACTGCTACGGCTAACTATTACAGGACTACTGGAGATTAAGCTTTTCGGCGACTTGATCGGCAATAGGCGCCATCTGCTCCAGCAGCTCCGCATACTGCTTATCTGTGCAGTTGGCGGCTAGTCCGCCGGTGACTACACCTACGGGAGCCTTCGGGAAGTACGACTTCATGAAGGCCAGCACCTGGTTTGGGATCGACTTCGCCAGATGCTTCACGTAGGTCGCCAGCCGGCTGGGGGCTTCTCTCAACCGATCCACCAGCGGCGCTATCTTGGGACCGCCAGGATGAGGCACCAGCAGCCTCGCGATGGGGAGCGCGGCTTCTTCAAGTTCCTTGGAGCTGCCCGACTTCTCGCAATCCTCGTTAAACACGCAATGATTTGTAGCAGTTGATGAGGTCACTTACGATGCATACGAGCTCCATGTGCTTCTCGCACTCGTAAGCAAGCTCCTTATAATCACACTCAGTACCGCGGGCCTCCCGCTCCCGGTAGAAAAGGTTCTTCGATCGATCTCCGCCTTCACCGATCAACTCGAGTCTCAAGCTCTGCAATCAACAAGGCACAGCAGGTTAGACTACCTCTCGACCTCCAATAAGTACTCAACAAGACCAAGGTGTACCTTTGTTCTTGTTGCGGAGAGACTTGTTCTTCCACACCAAGTCGTCGCTCTTCGCCTGCATCTCTTGGACGTCATTATGGTACTTGGCGAAGGCGGTGTCCAGCTTCGACTGCATAGCGACGGTTTGCTTCCGGGACTTCGCAAGTTCCTCTTCCAAAGCCTCCGCCCGGAGCACGGCGTCGCCGAAGCCTTGAAGCATGTTGGACTTCTCGCGGGACCTCTCAGCGACGTCCTGCGCAGACAACACACATCAGATGGGTACTCAACGCTAAAGGATTGACTACTCAAGGGTTGTGACTACTCACCTTCATCCATCACTCGGCTTGGCGCACCGCTTCCAGGTGCCGAGCCACCGTTGCTGGGTCGACCAGATCGTCCGCCAACAACTCGATCCCGCCATGACTACTCGTAGCGGCTTCGGTCATCGGTGCCGAGCGGATTGGCTCCGCGTCCTGGATCTCCGGTGAGCGGACGACCACCTCAGAGCGGGTTCTGGTAGTGCGGCGTCCACTTCTCCTCCAGTCGTCGCGGCGGCTTCTCCGGCGGTCACCTTCATCGGCTCGGGGGCTCCTCTGGTAGCCTCCTGAGTCTCTGGTGCCACGTCCTCAACGGGCACCGCCGATGGGATATCACTTCTTTCGGCCTCAGTACCTGTCGACGAGAAGACAAGTGTATCAGTCAACATGGCGACTACGACTACTCTTCGGGGCTAAATGCGCTTGAGAGAGTACTCACCTTCAACTTCTGACGGCCTCGGGCAATGTAGGTAGCCCACCGCGCCTCTTCCTCCGCCACCTCTGTAGAGGGTTCATCCCCCTCCCAGGACAGGTCCGTCGATCTCCTGCAGAGTACACAAGCCGGTCGTCAATCAACTACGACTACCACATCAAGTACTACTCGGGAAGAATCACCACTTACAAGCTCGACCGGACTACGGTCACGGTTGGGGCGCCGAGGATGCTGGCGATGTCGACCAGTCCCGCCTCGGTAGGCGCCTCTTCCTGCACCTCTGTGGCCGCTACCTCTTCAGCGGCGGCCGGGTTCCGCTCTCTCCGGCGGCTAGCGCTCCATCTGCGCCAAGAGCTCTTCTACAGTGGGGGCTGGGCTGCGACTACCCTCAGTTGCCTCCCCCACCGTGTCCCAGACATCTTCGTCGCCCTGCTCAACGGGCTCGGAAGGTGGCATCTCCTGCAAGCAAGGAAACTTCGTCATCAACACACAACTCGAGACATCAGAACTCGACTACACTACTCAAGACGGCTTACCTCTTGGGATGTGGTCTCCGTGACCTTTAACTTCTTGGCCACGCGTTTGCGGGCGGATTCTGTGACCTCCTTGGCGGCGTGCGCATTCAGCCTCTAAGCTAGCCGGCTGATCCTGAACGAGAGGGATGTGAGGTAAGCCAGGACGGCTGAACCTCGACCGCAGCTGGAAGCGGTCCTGCAACGTCTCCTCGTCGTCGTCCTCTTCGGACGTGTCTTCCACGACAACTGTGTCGTCTCCCTCGCCGACTTCACACCGCTCCTTAGCCTTGGCTTTCCCTTCTTCTGGGACCTCGACTAGCTGGGGAGGCGACGGCGGCTCGAGACGAACTTCTTCACGTCATCCTGCAAGAAGAGCAATTCATCAGTGCGACTACTCTCGAGCAATGAGTACTCGACAACGGATGCGGCTACTAACCTCCTTTGGTGGGCGCGCGACGGAGAACTCTGGTACGGGGCACGGTGTGTACGCCGGCATATCCTTGAAGATCCGGGCCAGCCTATCAACAATGTCGTCGTCGTCGACTTCATCTCCAGGCATCCGCGACGTGTCGTCCACCGTGTACTGCCTCGTGGTGTCGCGGGCCATCGCCGCACCCTCCGCCATGAAGGCCACGTGCTCGGCCCTCAGCCCGGCCTCCCTCAGCGCCTTGATCCGCGCCAACAACTCGGGCAGCTGGATCCCTTCCTGCATCGTTGGTTCTGAGTTCCACCACGGACGGTGCTTGGGCTGCTTCCCGCTCGGCTTCGGCAGCTCCGGGTGGTGGTTCGTGACGTAGAACCATTTGGCATTCCAATCTTGGTTGGAGTCTATCAACTTGTAGGAGAGGTACTGCTCGGCGTCCTCCTCATCATCCCGGATCCCGCTCCTCCGACTACTCGCGGGTTGCTGGCGTTGGGTTGCGGCTTCACCCGGAAGAACTTCCGGAACAAGATCCAATGGGGCTTGATCCCCAGAAAGGCTTCGCAAAAATGTACGAAGACAACGGTGTGGAAGATACCGTTGGGGTTGAGGTTGAGGTACTCGATGCCGTAGTACCCCAGCAGCCCCTTGAAGAAATCGCTCGCCGGGAGGGATAATCCACGCTCCGCGAACCGCGCGAACATCGAGATCTCGTCCGGATTCTTCTCCATGGGGTATGGATCCCCGGCGGCGGCCCTCCACATGTCCACTTCCTTCTCCCGCAGGAACCCACTGTTAAGAAGGGCTAGCAGGTCTTCGGTCTTCGCTTTGGACTTCTTCCACTCGCGGTTTGGATCTGGCCGCGGCGGGGACACCGGCGGCGATGTCCCTGCGGCAGATCCGGCGGCCTCTTCACGGCCCCTCTTCTTCCCGCCGGCGGCCTTCGTGGTCTTCTACGGGGACAGCTTCATCCTCCAGGTGCACGGCGTCTTCACGCGCATTCGCTCGGGGGCTACAGCAATGGGCTCTCTGCGGCACACGCGCTTGGATCTACAAGCTCTCAATGGCGGCGTGCGCACTGGCCTTGGCTAGATCTGGGAATGGCTACAATCAAGATGGGGTGAAAAACCCTAAGGGTTTTGGCTTCTATTTATAAGTCAACGCGGCCCTCCAACGGCCGGATGGATAAGTCTGCGCGCGGCTGACTCAGCGGCGGCGCCTGACTCTTCAACTTCTACTAGTCGACGCGCCTCATCTCGGGGGCTCGGCTACTTCTACTCGACTTCCTGGGTAGCGACAAGACTCAAGAGCAACTCTGGACACATTCTACAAGATGACCCTTCAATTCGAGAGGAAGTACTCGACTCAATGCTCGGGGCTTGTATGGACCTCCCTGGGCCCACTGCCTCGGTGGGTACCAGGACCGACTACTCGGTGGGCCCCTGGGACTACCCGACTTGCGCTCCACGGCACCTAATGGCGTGAAGCACAAGGACTACAGAGGAGAAGTACTCGGTTAGGAAGCTGTACATGTCCCGCACTGTATGGAAGACTCCTTGACGTACTCGACTAGTACTCTCTCCCTAAACCGACTTGTAACCCTGCCTCCCGGACTATAAAGGCGAGGCAGGGACCCCTCTCTAGATCATCTCATCTCACGGCGTAAGATTGCATCATCTTGTAATCGTACCCAATCAATCCAGAGCTACGCAGCATACAGGACGTAGGGTATTACGCACCTCGCGGCCCGAACCTGTCAAAATTGTGTGCCACGTGTCTCTTCCTTCGAGTTTCCGATCTCGGCGAGGCCACATTCATCTACTTCTGGTACTCCCCTTAGTAGGTTGCCGGTCTAAAACACCGACAGTACCCGCAGTGCCTCGACAATATTCTTTTCGGTGTGCATCACATCAATGTTATGTGGAAGATGAATGTTGACGGTGTATTTTGGTACACCAAGCATGTTTATTACACTTTGGTTTGGATTTGATTATGGAACTAACCCGCCACTAGGCACACTAATCATATAACAAGTTCATCTATGTGCATGCATTTGGAAGTGTTGTGTTTATGTAGGAAAACATGGACATAAAGGACGCATTCGCAACAAGTTCAAAGGAGCATTTACGGAGTCTTGTTCGTGTTCATGAGCTTGATGAAATCACTTCCAATGGTGGCAAGGACCGAAGTGTTACGAGGAACACCCCCGGGGATTGAAGCGTAAAAGACCGAACTTCACGCGAAGAGAACCTCCATCTTGGACGCGAGGATGACATCGTCAAAATCATGCAAGTGGAGGGGGCAAAGTAAATAATCACCTGAGGACCCACGGGAGCGAAGGCGGCACGAACCGGGCCGAGATGGGCTGGCAGTCGGCCCGAGCCGGCCTAGCCCACCGGTGGCGGTTGCCTTTCCTTGCACCCGAAGGATCTTCAACCCTAAAAGCCTGGAGGCGCCGCCATTCGCAAAAGGGAGAGCCATTCGCACCAGGAGGCCATCCACAAGCTAGAGAGAGAGGAGGGAGATCTCCGGAGGGGGATCGTCCACCTCGAAGGAAGAACCCTCACGTGGAGAAGAAGGAAGACACCGTCGGAAGGGAAACCATGATCAACGGTGCCATGACCAGCACCTTGATGGGGTAATCTCCTTGTTCGTCCATGGGTTGTAATCGATCTTAAGATGTAATCATACTTTGTCGGATTATCTATCTATCATCTTGTGTTGAATATACTTTAATGCTTAAGGTTAGCTACCTTGCCGTAAAGGGAGTAGGGCTCCGATGCTTCCTTGGATCCATTCAATACGCCGTGTCCATCATAGTTCTAGTCATGAAAACCTTCGCGTAGTGACAATACGAGAGGAGGGAAAGGGCGAAACCGTGGTCACAACCCCCGATAGATTAGATTGGTTTAATGTCTTTAATCGATTGCATGATCGTAGACCCATGGGCGAGTGTCTCCTATCTTGATATCTTAATCGTTCTCTCTAGTGTAGTTTAGTTGTTTTCTAGTTTAATCATAGTTAGAGTTTGAGTAGTTAGAGTGTGAAGGTAGATCGAACGCTTGTAATCCCCTTGCTCCGCGGATTGACAAGAACCTTGGGAATCCCGTGGTGAAAAAGGTGTTGGGTCCGTACGCTTGCGGATCGTAGAGGGATACGTCTTTTATCCGTCAACAAGCCCCTTTTTCTGGCGCCGTTGCCGGGGAGCAAGCTAGTTTACATCGTTTGATTTGCATCTAACTTAGTTTTATAATTTAGTTTATCTTTGGTTTGCTATATCTAACATATATTACCTAGAAAACCACTTGTTTCGTTTTTGTTTTTGTTTTTATCTTATTGTCTAGATGGCGTTCGTCAATCAACCCGTTGAAGAACCGGAGAAATCATTAAGGGATTACGCTAGCCCTCGATGTGAAGACATAAAAGTACAAGAGTCGGATTCGAAGCTCGAAGCGACCAAGTATGAGATTAAGTCCAAGATCATCGAGATGGTGGCGGCAAACCCGTTTGAAGGGATGGTTACGGAGAACCCATATAGACACATAAGGAACTTCACGACGTTATGCAACACGGTGCGCCAAGAAGGAGTCCCCGACGAATGGTTCAAATGGAATCTCTTTCCCTACTCACTTGCTGGCAATGCAAAGACATGGTACTCGTTGACAAAGAAGTTTTGCGAGAAGTTCTTCCAATTAGCAAGGTTCAACATCTAAGGAGGCAAGTGATCAATTTCATGCAAGGAGAAGAGGAAGGGATAGACCAAGCCTGGGATAGGTTTAATGGGTTGATCGAACAAGGACCAAGACTCGGCTTCTTCGGTGACGTACTCTTGCATACATTTTTCTTTTCCCTAACCCCTAGTTGCATGCAACACGTCGAAATGTGTGCAGGTGGGGATCTCATGGAGAAAACACTCACGGAAGCCGCCCAACTTCTACAAAAAATTAGTAAAGCGGCTGCCATGCGAAGAGATTGGGAAACAAGACTTGCGGAAGAGCCGGAATACAATTCAAGGAAGAAGAAGTGTGCTGAATTTTCTAAAGAGGCAACCCCGGAAGTCACAAAAGAGGAGCCAATCCCGGAAAAGCTTGAAGAAGAACACATCAAGTCAAGCACTACCCCGAGCGTTGACTTCGTCGTACCAAATGAGACAATCAAGAGAAGCATGTCAAGCGCGAAGCCACTAAGGGAGTTCGAGCCAATGGATTGGGTTCCTATCGATTACGGAGAAGTATTCGACAAGAGAAGACCGTTCCCTAATCAAAAGGGAATGGCGAGAGCATTGGAAGTGGATTTCCCACCGGAAAGGAAAGCGGAAGAATCATATGACCTTGAAACCACCGGTGAGATCTTTCAAAAACTCTTTGGAGATGACATAGTGGATACGGAACACATAGCCGAGGTGAAGAGAATCATGGGGATCAAGCTCGAAGCATCACCATACGCTCGCCTCACCGAAGTCTACGCGATAGGATCCGAAGAAGAAGAGAAGATGACACCACACTTGAGTTGCGAGATCAACGGAGTTCGATGCAAAGAGCTTTATGCGACATCGGAGCACAAGTAAGTGTCCTATCTTCTAAAATTTACGATAAAGTTCAAGACCACAACCTAGACTTAGCTCCAACATCAATGAAATTAATTATGGGAGATGGTAGAACTATTAAACCTCTAGGTATTGCTTGCAACATGAAAGTAAAAATCTCTGGAAAATGTATACCAACCGATTTCTTTGTTATTGATGCTTACCATAGTAACCATGATCACATAATCTTAGGTAGGCCTTTTCTTAAGTTGGTTGATGCCGTGTTAGATGCCGGAGAAGGCAAAGTAACAATGAACCTTAATGGAACAAAGTACACATACAACTTTCTTCGTGTTTCTAAACACCTTACACCCTTTCCTCCCGAAGACGAAGAGGTAGAGGAGATAGATAGTCTTTGTTTTGTTGAAACCCTTAGAACCTGTTGCAAAGGGCGATGGAAAATCAAATTAGTAATCAACAAGATGAAGAACTAGAAGAAGCAACAAAAGGCTTAGAACCACATGATGGAAGCGAGGAGGAAGGAAAATTCGAAGACATAGGAGAGATTAAAACCGAGGAGCCACAAGCGCCCGAGGTAGACCTTAAACCTTTGCCCAAAGGATTAAAGTATGAATTTTTGGGCCCAGACAAGACCTATCCAGTCATCGTGAGCGATGAGTTGAGTCCCGAAGAAAATGAGAAGTTGCTGATTTTATTGAAAAAACATAGGAAGGTGATTGGATATTCGATTAATGATCTCAAAGGTATTAGCCCAGCCTTTTGCACTCATCGTATACCAATGGAAGACCAATGTAAGCCCGTAGTGGACCACCAAAGGAGGCTAACTCATGCCATGAGAGAGGTAGTAAAGAAAGAGGTCATCAAGTTACTTGATGCCGGAATCATCTACCCGGTTCCGCATAGCGAATGGGTGAGCCCGGTACATTGTGTACCAAAGAAAGGAGGTTTAACCGTGGTGAAGAATGAGAAGAACGAATTGATACTGCAAAGAACCGTGACTGGGTGGCGGATGATTATCGTAAGCTTAACAAAGCGACGAAGAAAGATCACTTCCCCTACCGTTCATCGACGAGATGCTCGAGAGATTAGCAAACCACGCTTATTTTTGCTTTCTCGATGGGTACTCGGGGTTCATGCAAATTCCCATTCACCCGGACGATCAACACAAAACAACGTTTACGTGCCCTTACAGAACATTTGCATATAGAAGTATGCCCTTCGGTCTATGCAACGCTCCGGCCTCTTTTCAACGTTGCATGATGGCCGTATTTTCGGAATTCATCGAAGAAATTGTCGAGGTGTTCATGGATGATTTTTCCGTTTATGGGAAGACGTTCATGGATTGCTTGGCAAACTTGGAAAAGGTCCTCACGAGGTGTGCAGAGGTAGACTTGGTGTTAAATTGGGAAAAGTGCCACTTCATGGTTAAGCAAGGCATAGTGCTCGGACATGTTATATCCGAGAGAGGGATTGAAGTGGACAAGGCTAAGGTAGAGACGATTGAGCAACTCCCACCTCCGACGGATGTTAAGTCCTTAAGGAGCTTTCTAGGCCATACCGGATTCTATAGAAGATTTATTAAGGACTTCTCAAAGATCACTAAGCCTTTAACGCATCTCCTTCAAAAGGATGTGGCTTTCGACTTTGATGAGAAGTGCCTAGCGGCATTCTGGACCTTGAAAAGTGCGTTGGTGAGTGCTCCCATTATTCAACCTCCGGATTGGAGCCAACCTTTTGAGATCATGTGTGACGCAAGTGACTACGCCGTGGGCGCGGTTTTGGGTCAAAGAAAGGAAGGCCGAGTTCACGCCGTTTACTATGCTAGCAAAACTCTTAGTGGGGCGCAATTAAATTATGCCACTACGGAAAAGAAGTTGCTAGCGGTGGTATTCGCTTTTGAAAAATTCAGATCTTACATCGTGAACTCGAAGGTCATTGTTTACACCGATCACGCAGCCATCAAGTATCTCTTGGCTAAGAAGGAAGCTAAACCACGTTTGATTCGTTGGATCCTTCTTCTCCAAGAATTTGATGTTGAAATTCGTGATAAAAAGGGGGTGGAAAATGTTGTGGCCGAGCATTTGTCTAGGATGAATCGTGGACAAGATGATAAAGAGCCCATAGAAGATAAGATGAGAGATGACCACCTCTATCGAGTGCTCGATAAAGACACTTGGATGATCGATATCATTCGAGCGATTCGAAAGATGCCTCTCGATCATCTAGACAAAAACTCTCAAAAGAAGATAATCTCCGAAAGTAGGAAATACTTTTGGGATGCACCATACCTCTTCAAACTTGGCAATGATGGAGTGATGAGAAGATGTGTGCCAAGAGAAGAGAGGGTTGAAATTCTAAGGAAGTGCCACTCGGCGGAGTACGGTGGACACTATAGCCATTTTCGAACCCAAGCAAAAGTATGGTCGAGCGGATTCTTTTGGCCGGAGATGCATGAAGATACTAAAAGATACGTTGCATCATGCCCCGAATGCCAAAGAACCGGAAACATCCCTCAAAGAAATTCTATGCCTTTGAAATACAACCTACAAATCGATATATTCGATGTATGGGGTATAGACTTCATGGGGCCTTTCAAAACTCATGGATATGAACATATTCTAGTCATGGTTGATTATGTATCCAAATGGGTAGAGGCTATGCCATGTCGTAAAGCTTCCACGGAGGAGTCCATTACTATGATCAAGAACGTGATTTTTTCCTCATTTCGGTACACTGAGAATCTTGATAAGTGATGGAGGAACTCACTTCACCGGGAAGAATTTCAAAAAGTGCTTGTCCAAGTTGGGAATTGAGCATAGGGTCTCTACGGCCTATCACCCACAAACCAACGGACAAGCGGAAACGTCAAATAGGCAATTAAAAAGCATCCTCAACAAAACCATAGAGAAGGGAGGCAAGGATTGGTCAAAGAAATTAGACGGAGCTTTATGGGCTTATCGAACGGCGTTCAAGACACCGATAGGTATGACCCCTTATCAATTCGTCTATGGAAAAGCTTGCCACCTTCCGGTTGAGTTGGAACATAAAGCCTATTGGGCGATTAAAGAGATGAACCTCGATCTCGATGCCGCGGTGGTGAAACGAAGGATCCAAATAAGCGAGCTAGAGGAGTTGAGGTTGAAAGCATATGAAAATGCAAGCATATACAAAGAGAGAATCAAAAGGTGGTATGATAAAAGATTGAAAAAGAAAGAATTCAAGGAAGGAGATAAGGTCCTCCTCTACAATTCGAGGTTTAAAACCTTCGGAAAGGGGAAATTGCAAAGCAAGTGGGACGGACCTTATGTTGTGCATTCGATGCTCTCCAACGGAGCGGTAACCATTATGGATATAAAAGGCGATCAATTTATGGTGAATGGTCAACGGCTTAAGGTTTACTACGAACGACGCGTTGCTTCACCATGTTGATGTCTTCACCATGGAAGAAGAGCCCGAACGTCCCGCCTAGGACGAAAAACAAGGCATGAATTTCTGTAAATAATTTTTCTTTTAATTTTCTGGAGTTTCTTGCGAAGATTTATTGGGCCAACTTTTTCCCATGGGATAAGGAGGTGAAATAAGGGCATGAAAACCGCCCACCCGCCCCGAGACAGGGCCGGCCGGCCCGGTCCGACCGGCCCAGTAGGGTCCCGGCGGCAGACGTCCCCGATTTTTGCCCGAATTGCTCCTTTTCGACTTCCTTCTTCGGTCAGAAAATTTTAAGGGAAGTTTAAAAAAGGAAAATGAGGTTCCTAGGGTTTTCCTCTTCGGACTATTTATTTGGCCGAATTGGGAGCTCGGGAATCAATCCCTTCAAGCAATATTTTGCATCCACGCAGCAGCCATTGTGTCCCCGAGGAGCTTAGAGTTGAAGCTAGAAGCCAAGGAGCCATCGATGGAGGAGGCGGCGATCTGACTCAAGCTACCCGTCGAGATCAAGAGGACCGCCCACATCCGTTGCGGAGGGCGTGTCCCGACCGGAGCTATTGCATCTCGCAACCCCGTCGAAGGAGAGAAGGTCCCTATGCCCGTTCGAAGGTCGGCGTGCATCCAAGGCATGAAGCGCAAAGACTACAAGGAGGTGTCGCCCGAGCCTAAGGATTATGGGGTTAGCGACTACTCCGACGATCGTAGCCCGAGCTCGTGGGCGGCCGCCGGAAGAGATGATAACGACCTCTACATTTGGGATGAGGAGCCCAAGGAGAGGACTCTCGAAGGCCCTAACGGCGGCGGCAACGACGGCAACGACGACAACGATGGCGGCGACGACAATGGAGGTGGCGACGACGGCGGGGATGATGGTGGAGATAATGGCGATGACGACCCCTTCGGATTGCATCCAATGTGTTGTCGAGCTTGTCGTCACTCCATCGCGGATCTCTACGCGTTGGTCGACGAATGTCTCCAAGCCATGGAAGCAATGAAGCAACGTATGGAGGACTTGGAGCGCGTAGTCGAAGACGACTACAAGTTCCTTAACCGTAACGTGCGCAAACTTTTTGGCATGGTTGGAAACATGAGAGGCAAGTGGTGCAATACTTGCTTAAAGTACCACTAGGTCTAGTTTTCCCCTTAGGAATTTTGTAAGATACGACGAGGACGTCGTATGTTTTAAGCGTGGGGGAGAGCTAGCTAGCTAGCCTTAGCTTTTGAGTTTCAAAGTTTAGGTTCGGTTTAGTCTTCAAGAGAGGAGAGTCTTAGAGTTTAATGAGTCTTAGTTTTCGAGTGTGTTTTAAATTTTTGCAAGTGTCTTAAATTAGTGTTGAGTCAAAGAAAATCAAATAAAAAGAGTCTTTATATATTTTTGTGTCTTGTGTGACGCTTATCTTTATTCACTTGTTTGTTTAATCTTTGATTCTTGATATATGAACACAAGTGTGTGGTTTGAAAAACGTTTACCGTGGTGCTTAGTGGAATTGCTACTACTTAAAGTACTCATACCGCACTTCGATCTCGAGCTTCACATGTTAGTTGTGCTATGTTCAATGCTAAAAATTGGAGGATTTCAGTTCTAAATTTATCTAAAAAACCTTGTAATAAAGGTTAGCAAAACCTCTTTTTCCAAGTTGAGAGTAAGAAAAAATCCTATACAAAGCCAATTTATTTTTTGCTCCACCATAAGTGTGATTAGCACGATGAGTTAGGCTAGGATCCTTCTCTCTTGGGAGTTTTAATTTCGAGCAATGATCATGTTCTTGTGCTTATCTTTTGTTGCTAGCCTCGTCATACATTCGGTAACGTGACTTTCACATCGGAAGTCCCGTACATCGCCGAATTCCATACCCAACCCTATACATCTCTTTTGTACATCGCATTCCTTGAACACAACCTACTTTCAAAAGTTTCGTCTCGTCTCTAGCATGATTTATTTAAAATTTCAGATTGTATGCATGCGAGAAAGAGCGGAGTTGAGAGCTTTGAAAAGTTGTCAAGAGAGGGAAAAATAAAGAGAAAAGTATGAGTATGGAAAAGAAAGAAAGAAAGAAAGAAAGAAAGAAAAATGTAGAAAAGTAAAGAAAGAGGAAAAAAATATGAGAATGAAAGAATGAAAGAAAAAGAAGAGAGAAAAGAGGAGGTAGCAATAAAGATATGAGAGGGATGAATCAAGTGAAAGAAAAGAAAAATAAAGTGTAAGGAAGGATGTCACGTTGTTGAGAGACGAAACTTTCATTCTTTTCCAACCATGTGCAATCCGACAACGAGGACGTCATCGGTGCCTTGTAGTCATAATTTTCTTTTGCCCTTGCACATGTCCACCATTCTAAATCTTCTCATCCTTGATATCCCTACATATGGTTAATTCTCATGATCATTGGCTTTGAAAGGTAAACAACCATTAGAGGAAGTTCTTAGTTTGACGATACTTGTGTTGATTGCGCTAGCCCTACCTATAGCTCCACTTTACATGTTATATGAGAGACTTATGGAGGTGAGAGTTTCATAAAATTGGTTTAGGATAGCCACCTCATATGAGTGACTTGAGAGAGCTTGGAGAAAGGTTTTTGTCTAATACTTGTTGCAGGAATTTTGTTTGAAAAATCATAAAAACCCTCCGATGGAAGCAAAGAAGTAAGCATGGCTGAAATTGAAGACTTCGAGTGAAGAGTTTGAGTTGTGGGGTAAATCTTGACGTGGTAAAGATTCTAAACGCCCATGTTTATGTTTGATGATCATTACTTTATGTTTATGTATTAAAGATGAAAGGATTGACTAACTTGTGAAGAAGGATTAGCGGTACACGATTACAACTCTTTGGACGAAGTTCTTTTACGAGTACTTGCTCGAGGACGAGCAAGAGCTAAGCGTGGGGGAGATGTTGACGGTGTATTTTGGTACACCAAGCATGTTTATTACACTTTGGTTTGGATTTGATTATGGAACTAACCCGCCACTAGGCACACTAATCATATAACAAGTTCATCTATGTGCATGCATTTGGAAGTGTTGTGTTTATGTAGGAAAACATGGACATAAAGAACGGATTCACAACAAGTTCAAAGGAGCATTTACGGAGTCTTGTTCGTGTTCATGAGCTTGATAAAATCACTTCCAATGGTGGCAAGGACCGAAGTGTTACGAGGAACACCCCCGGGGATTGAAGCGTAAAAGACCGAACTTCACGCGGAGAGAACCTCCATCTTGGATGCGAGGATGACATCGTCAAAATCATGCAAGTGGAGGGGGCAAAGTGCATAATCACCTGAGGACCCACGGGAGCGAAGGGGCAACCGAACCGGGCCGAGATGGGCCTGGGCCGGTCGGCCCAGGCCGGCCGGCCTAGCCCACCCCGGTGGCCGGTTCGGCCCCCCTTTCCTTGCACCCGAAGGATCTTCAACCCTAAAAGCCTGGAGGTGCCACCATTCGCAAAAGGGAGAGCCATTCGCACCAGGAGGCCATCCACAAGCTAGAGAGAGAGGAGGGAGATCTCCGGAGGGGGATCGTCCACCTCGAAGGAAGCACACTCACGTGGAGAAGAAGGAAGACACCGTCAGAAGGGAAACCATGATCAACGGTGCCATGACCAACACCTTGATGGGGTAATCTCCTTGTTCGTCCATGGGTTGTAATCGATCTTAAGATGTAATCATACTTTGTCGGATTATCTATCTATCATCTTGTGTTGAATATACTTTAATGCTTAAGGTTAGCTACCTTGCCGTAAAGGGAGTAGGGCTCCGATGCTTCCTTGGATCCATTCAATACACCGTGTCCATCATAGGTCTAGTCATGAATACCTTCGCATAGTGACAGTACGAGAGGAGGGAAAGGGCGAAACCGTGGTCACAACCCCCGATAGATTAGATTGGTTTAATGTCTTTAATCGATTGCATGATCGTAGACCCATGGGCGAGTGTCTCCTATCTTGATATCTTAATCGTTCTCTCTAGTGTAGTTTAGTTGTTTTCTAGTTTAATCATAGTTAGAGTTTGAGTAGTTAGAGTGTGAAGGTAGATCGAACGCTTGTAATCCCCTTGCTCCACGGATTGACAAGAACCTTGGGAATCCCGTGGTGAAAAAGGTGTTGGGTCCGTACGCTTGCGGATCGTAGAGGGATACGTCTTTTATCCATCAACAATGAAGATCTTTCGTGTAGGGTAGCCTCCACAAGCCCGACTTCTGAGTCCAAGCATGTTGCACAACATATCCCACAAAACAATGTTCTCCTTCTTTGAGCACGCGAGTGTCTACCTGAGCTTGAACCTCGACACCCGTCATCATGTGCGGGGGTGGATCTTTAACTACGACACCTTTCATAAAGTTCCTTGTGTCTCGTCTGAATTGATGGTCAAGAGGGAGGAATTGTCGAATGAAGAATACTTCCCACCGCTTTTCAACCAAATGAACATAAGAGCTGCCTTGCATACTAGGCAAGGGAACTTCCCGTGGACACACCAGCTGCAAAATAACCCATAAGCGGCATGTCATGCAAGGAGTACATGCACCACACGTGCATTTTGAAGTTTGTCTTCGTAGCTCGGTCGTATGTCACCACCCCTTCATTCCAAGCCTTGAGCAAATCATCAATAAGAGGCTCCATGTACACACACATATTATCTCCCGGGTATCCAGGAATTATCAACGACACAGATATGTACTGCCATTGAAAGACGATGCCAGGGGGTAGATTGAGGGGGATTACAAACACGGGCCAACAAGTGTATGGGGCAGCTAACATTCCATAAGGATTGAACCCATCTGTCGCCAACACAACACGTACATTGCGAGCCTCTCCCGCTTTGTCAGCATGCTTCTAATCAAACTTTGTCCATGCTTCAGCATCGGATGGATGTGTAAGGTTATCATCAGCAACCCATTTTGTGCCAAGTCATTTGCTTCGCAGATTCCTCGGTCATGTACATCCGTTAGATCCGCGGTATGGGCGGGACGTACCATAGGACACTCACTAGGGTCGTGAGCTGCGTCTTTGGATGACCCTCACCAGAGTCTACCTCAATGTACCGAGACGCTTTACATTTCGGACAGTGTGTGGCTTTCTCATGATCTTTCCTGAATAAGACACATCCATTCGGACAGGCATGTATCTTCTCGTATGGCATCTTAAGTGCACGAAGGACTTTTTGGGCTTCATACATGTTCTTCGGCAAAATGTGATCTTTGGGAAGCAAGTCGCCAAAAACGGTCACCAAAGCATCAAAGCATTCTAGACTCAGGTTATGCTGGGACTTTATGGCCATTAGGTGGCCGATGGAGTCTAGTTGAGATAGTTTGGTGTGCTGGTGAAGGGGTTTTTGTCCTGCAGCCAACATGTCATAATACGCCTTCACGCTTGGCTTTGGCTCCTCTTCTGGACGTTCTCCTTAAAAATGTGCTTCGTGAAAGTCATCTATCATGTCTGCTACTCCAGCATCACCATCAAGTTCTCCGATGTGTTGTCTCATGACCTTGGATCTCATACGACAGGTTTCACTATGAAAGGTTTGGAATAGTCTTTCGTAAAACTGAAGTTGTGGAGATGAGCTGCCATGACCTGTTTTGTCCTTTTGCATGAGTTTCCGCACTTGCCGCAGGGACACCGTATCGTTTTACTTTCTTTAGGCCCTTTAACCTTTCTAAATGCTTCATCATGAAAGCTTGAGTGTCGCCAATCCATTCTTGTGTCAAACAACCATTTGGTGCCCATCCGTTGTACATCCACTCACGGTCACCCGTTCTCTATCATATCAGCAAGTCATATAAAATACATTGCCTCATCTACACGATGTCTACACATTCTAATAGGTAAATATAGGTCCTAATCCCACCCGTGGATGCGTAGATGGGGTTAGTTCCTATGGTCTACTCCGATTCGAGTTAGAATTTCGGCAGCACCTCCCTGCTGTTCTCCAAATACACGTCCTGTTAGGGAGACTGTGTATCCGAGAACAACGGGGAGGCACTGCTGAAACTCTGTCTCAGATCGGAGTAGACCATAGAAACTAACCCCATCTACGCATCCACGGGCTGTCCAAAAAACGTGGACAATTCAAAATAGATACAATCATAAATATGCAAAGTTTTGCATATTTCAAATTATATCTCTTCCGAACGGGAGACGCCTAACTAGGTTTCGTGATCTACGACGTCATATGTAAAGAGAATGAAATTTGCCTCACCTTGGTGGGCTGAAGACGAGGGCGACAGCAGCTACAGACCCCTGGTGGAGGAAGGCATTGGGAACCTGAAATAAATGAACATAACAGTGTCAAATATAAATTTTGATAGGACCTCCCCTGTAAGGTGAGGTTTCCAAAACCTGCAACAAAAGCCACAGCACGAAGGCTAGGCTACAAACGCGTTTTCTTCCAACGGCTCGATGGTCGGACAAATCACATGTGCCTTGAAGACGATGTCTCACCTTGCTAGCTTGAAGAAGATGGAGGAAGGCAGAAGGAAGCTGATGGCGGAGGCCGGTGCCTCGATGCTCAACTCCTGAAAAAATGAACATAATAGTGTCAATTAAAAATTTCGACAGCACCTCCCCTCTTCGTGAGGTTTTCAAAACCTGCAAGAAAAGCCACAAAACGAAGGTCGAGCCACACAAAAAAATTTCTTCTCACGGCTCGATGGCCGGACACATGACATGATGTGTTGCATGCCACGTGGTCAAATTGACAAGTATTACAGTTCAAATTGAGTGGCCTGACAAGTTTAAATTCTATATCTTAAATTCTAAATCCAAATTAAGTTTCTATACCTATCTATAATTCAATATAGAAAATTCTAACCATACATTTCTATACATACATGTTTATATGTATCTATAATTATATATCCAACATCACTAATTCATCATTAATTTGTAACTAAATTACTAAAATCGAGAGGAAGTCGAGAGAGCACTCACAAGGGGTGAAGAACCGACGTCCGATGCAACTGTGGCAATGGATCCTCCGACGTCTCCTAACCCTCCTCCCCGTCGGCCTTCTCCATCTCCTTCTCCTTCTCCCTCTTCCTGCTTCTCCTTGGCAGCTGGCTTCCTCCTCCTCCTCCTCCTTGGTAGCCGGCGAAGCCCGACCGGGGCTAGGGGTGGCCGGTCTCCTCTCCTTCCTCCTCCGGTCAGTCTTCTCCTCAAGAAGGGACAGCAGGGGAGGGGGCAGCCGAGGGTGGTGGTTGGTGGGCGAGGCACCAGGGGAGGGGCGGCCAGAGGAGGGCATCAGTCGGGGTTGGGGGCGGGGCTGGGGCAGCAGGTCCGTGAGGCCGGCGGTGATGATGCGGCGGGGGCGTGGCGTGGCGGGGCAGTGACGCAGCTGTGTGCGCGGGGTGGCGTGCGTGTGTGTCTGTGTGTTCGTGTGTGGTGTGGTGTGTGGTATGTGGTGTGTGTGTGTAACTGAGAGTGGGTCAGGGCCCTCTCTTCGCTGGCTCTCGGCGTAGTCTCCGAGCGGGCCCCACGTGCCGACCGCTGCCTCACGAGGACGAGACCTAAATTCAAAAAAAATTGGAGGCCTAAATTCAAAAAAATGGAACAGTACCCTTCGACGAGAGGCATGTGACTTGGCTCTCGGCGAAGCTGCCGGGCGGGCACACGTGCCGACCGCTTCCTCACGCGGAGGAGACCTAAATTCAAAAAAAATTTGGAGACCTATATTAAAAAAACATGAAACAGTACCCATCACCGAGAGCCACGTGACTTGGCTCTCGGTGAAGCTGTCAGCGGGCCCCACGCGCCGGTCGCTGCCTCACGGGAGGCGACCTAAATTCTTAAAAAAGAAATGGAGCAGACCCTTTGACGAGAGCCACATGGCCTGGCTCTTAGTGAAGAACCCTTCTTCACCGAGAGCCAAACACTCGCCAAAGATTATTTTTATCAAATTTTATTTAGAAATAGCAAACAAATTCAAAATTTCACCAAAACTTAACATGTCACTAGATATGTTGTGTATTGCTTATAAAAAAAGTTGTTGTACTCAAATTCAAAATGAAATTTCACCAAGAGACCAAACCTAGTGATATTAGTTCAAATTCTCTGATACTTCTCGTGAGATGTTCCGGTTTCTAAAGAGCGTACATGTCAAATTGTTCAAAATGCTCTCTACTATTTATCACAATCTCTATGTATGATATCATGACCTCACAAAATTCATGATTTTTAAACTTGATTTGAATTTTATATAATTTTTACCTTTCTACCACACGATCTTCATCATGAAACGGGAACCAAATGCAAGAAAATTTAGCTTCATTTCATGTACATAGTCTTAAAGATGTCTCATAAACATCAATATCATTTTTCGAACAAATTTGCTCTATGATTTTATGCACTTGCAGTTCATATCGGACGTATAAGAAAAAATACGTAGAAAGAAGTGAAATTGTTAAATATAGCAAACAAAGAGAAAATGGCACCAATTTTGAACATGTACATTGTATGTGTGTATGTTGAGCAAGGAAAAAGTTTGAACTCGAAAATGTGAAGTTTTTTTTGAAAACTTCACCGTGAGTAGGGAGAATACACTTACTGAAGCGGGAAGGCTCTCGGTGAAGGTGGTCCCTGTGCCGTGGGTACCTCTTCACCGAGAGCCATGGAGGCCTGTGTACCTCTTGTCAAGGTTGGCGCGGAGGCACTACGTGAAAACCTCAAATAGGTCACGCAACATTTGTAACGGGCCCTTAATGCCCGTTACATCCACCCACATCTGTAACTGTTGTTGTTTGGTGCCCGTTACCTATAAGCGCACCAGGACGACCCCGGGGTTGGCCTCCACAACGCCCATTACCAATGTGGACTTCTGGTAACGGGCTTCTTAAACGACCGTTACATAAATTCTTTGTAACGGATGTTAAAAGAGCCCATTACAAATGTTAAACCTATCGGTAACGGGCTTGTAAAGTCCGTTACCGATCAATGCCCTATCAATAACGGGCTGCTTAAGTCCGTTACCGATCCATCGCCGTGCAGTAACGGCTATAAAGTCCGTTACCGATAATTTCGTACTGGAGATGCATGTTGAGCAAGTGTTCTATGTACCTGACCTTGCAAAGAAGAACTGGTCTGTGGTTATGCCTGAAAAAAAAGGATTGTGGGGATTGAAAATGTTGTTGTTGAGGAGGAGGAATACAACCAGTTTGACAAAATCCCAGCCTTTGACACTTCATACAAGCCCCAACTATTCAGAACTAACAAAACACTGTACTTGCGAAGTGACCATAGTGAAAAAGTCCATATACAGAAATCAAGGAAGAGAAAGCAAGCCTGATTTCTGCTGAATCCTTTTTGTAATGCCGGAGGATGTGTCTATTGGTGGAAATGGAATCCGTTTTGTAATATAAAGGATGCGATGTATTAGTGGAATTTCAATCCTTTTTGAAATATATGGGATGTGGTGGAATTTGAATCCTGCTTGTAATATATTCTGCCAAAGATACTATATATACTCTGTTTATATTCTGCTTCAGTTCAGTAACGGGCAAGAGACGAGGATTGACGAACCTGCGTCGCCATTGCTACGGGCAAGAGACGAGGACTAACGAACCAGCGTCGCCTTTGTTACGGGCAAGAGACGAGGACTAACGAACCAGCGTCACTTTTGTTATGGGCAAGACGATATGCGAAATCACGAACAAATTACATCAAAAGAGACATGGATTAGAGCATCTCCAAGAGTTTGCCAAATTTTACTTGGCAAATCTTGTGCTTTGCCAACTTCTAAAAAGATATGCCAAGTAAAAAAAGAGTTCATCTCCAACAATCTGGCATAATTTCACTTGCCAAATCCAGATCAGGAATCCTGAGAGAAACAAGTTGATTTGCCAAACTGTTGAGATAATCACAAGCTTTGCAAGTGAGTAGGTAAATCATACAAAAAATTGTACTGCACAGAGATAATCACAAAAGCATGTGTCTTGGGATGCAAAATCACACACACAAATTACAGTCATCATTGATACATTAGAACAAGGTTACAATGCGGCCGTATCTTCATGAAGCGATATGCAAAATCACACACACACAAATTACAGTCATCATTGATACATCAGAACAAGGTTACAATGCGGCCATATCTTCATGACGAGATATGCAAAATCACACACACATCGATCTTGCTCGCAGGTCGTCGATCTTGCTGCACGTGGTCATTGAACAAGCTCCATTTCTCTTGTTGGCTGAGAGAACTGATTCCTGGCTTGCAATGAGACCACAAAGCTTCCTAGCTTAACCTGCACTTGTGGTTTGCAAGAGCATTCCACGAGTGGAGGGAGAAAGCATAGGAAAAATAATGATAATTGGACAAAGGATGAAGGATTGTTCATCCTGAAAACAATGATCATTGGACACAGGATGAAATTGTTCATCCTGATGCCAGGAGGTTCTGGGCTACCTACCCAACACGGCGTATGTCACAAGAATTCTTCTCGTAGCTGTGTTATAGGGATGAGCAACCCAATCACCCCTATCACAAGAATTCTTCTAGCAACTGAGAGATCGAGGAGGAAGAAGAGAGAAAAGCAAAAGCTTGCGCCCTACAAGATCTATTCTTTGCACCATAGCTAGATCTAGATCTAGAGAAGAAGGAAGCAAGTGCCTCGCTTTATTGTATCAGAAGAAGGAACCATATACTAGCTAGATCTAGAGAAGAAGGAAGCAAGTGACTAACTTTATTGTATCAGAAGAAGGAACCATATAGCTATATCTAGATCTACTAGAGAAGAAGGAAGCAACTTGAAGTGAGGAGGACCGATAGGCGTCGGTGCCTTTTTATAGAAAAAACAAGGAAGGGATAAGATCAAGAGCACAGGAACGGCCGGGAAGGTTCCCAAGACGGTCAATGGCGAAACTGTTGCTAGTCAATGGCTGAGAGCAGAGCTGTAGAGGTAGTGATTCCAATGTAGAATTAAATGATACGCGGAGTAAGCAAACATCGTCTCCAATGGTCATGTTTGGATGGTAGATGTTAGTGTTATTGTTAGTGGTAGTTTTTAACACCTCCAAATCAACACATGTGTTTGGCTCCAAAGTGTTAGTTTTGGTGTTAGTTTGCTACAAACAAACACTCTGTTCGGCTGGCTGATTCAATAGTGCTCGGCTGGTAGATTGAATAGTGTTGTGTGAGAGGGAATAAGCCGAGATAAGCCGTGCCAAGATCAGCCGAACGGGCTCTAACACTAACACCTCCATCCAAACATCCAATGTAGTCATCATCTCCAAAAAAAGAGAGGAAGGGATAAGATCAAGAGCACATGAAACGGGAAGAGGTTCCGTCCCTAGATGGTCAATGGCGAAACTGTTGCTAGTCAATAGCTGAGAGCAGAGCTGCAGAGGTAGTGATTCCAATGTAGATTTAAATGATACGCGGGGTAACGAAACATCGTCTCCACGCGGATTAGCCAAACTTCGTTTCCAATGGAGAATTAAATGATCTGGGTAGGTATGAAATGTCGTCTCCATTGCATACTAAACCGTGTTTGAAACAAATCTCCGTATCTTCTCCTTCCAAAACAATTATATCCCCCGCCTTCATCTCCGCAAAAACAGCAACCGCCTACTCCTCATCACACCATTCCCACGAGATGGATAGCATGCCGAAGAAGCAGCGACCGGCCGTCATCGCTGGGGCCTCCTCAAGACCGCATTGAGATTGCGGTGCGCACGCGACTGAGCGCCCTTGGCGACCTCCGCAACGCGGTACTTGCCCCATGCGCCGTGCGCCACCACGACGCCGGCCGCTTGTCGATAGAGGATACGAGATGAGATTTCTTGGGTGTGGAACCCCACCGCACAAAGCATTCCTTGCTATGTCGAGCGGATTCGGAAGGCTTGTTTCTCTCCAATCAAAGCCTTCATGGGATAATGATCTCCTGAACCGCCGAGGGTGGGCACGATGCGGTGGCCTATCTATACGCCATCTTGCTCTACAGAGACAATGGCGGTGCCTCCGCCGATGACACACCGAAGACATGAGGCGGTCGCGTCAGGCGCGGCGATGTCGCCGAGATGGCCGAGCAACGAGGGTGTCGCTTTGCGCGAGAAGGCCGCGGCGCCCACTCGACTTGGCGCATTTGGGGTGAACCATTGCTGCCTCCCGCAGTGCGCGGGCGATCAGTGCAGCACCGGCGCGGCGCATGGAAAAGGATGGTTTCAATTTCTCTTGCAGAAGACCGAGGCTGCGAAATGGTGAAGTTCACACAGAGAATAGGAAATCAGTAGTAGATTAGCTTTTGTATGATGCTCTAATTATCTGTGTAAAATTTTGGGAGAGAAGAACCGACGCTGGTTATCAGCCCCGGTCAATGACTATGGGGCCCAGTTCTATTCAAATGAAGAACAATTCCCATTTCTCCTTTTAATCTGCAATCAAATGTTGTAACAAGTATTTCTTCGTCGTTATTAGTCCAAATTTGATACTTTTTTTCTAATTTTTTCTAAAATCACCATCTATTCATTAATTTCATTGTTTAGTGTGCATTCCGTTTGTTGAGTGATGTTTATATGCCTTATTTTGTTCTTTGTAAGTACAACATACAAATAATATTTGTTTTACACAACCATTAGTGATGGAACTTTACATTTTGTAAGCTTAAGGTGAACACAAGGTTTTATTAAGTTTTCAAATGCATATGAGTTCGAACATGTTGCAAAGTATGGAAAACTTCAATGTTCAAGCAAACATTCTAGGAAACTATGTGAGAGATGAAGACATTTGTACAAAAGTATATTATTCCTTCATCGATACCACTTGAAATTTCGAAGACGAGTTTAGGTACCCAAATTATGTTGCCAAATCAATTTGTAGATTTTTTAGAGCAAATTTCATGTTATTAGAATTATTATATAATTACCATAGGGTGTAAAAACGAAATATATGAATGGGCACACAAGTTTGACTGTTGATATTTTATTCAAATATTGAATGTCCAAATACGAATTGTTCATATTTTTATGATTTTTTAGGTGCTGTTTTATGGGCTCTAATAATTCAGGGAAGCAAGTTTTATTGAGCCCACGTCGAGCAAACCAATATAAAAAGATAACTTGCCCGCCTGCATCCACCCAACAAATGCGATCCGGTTCACTAACCATCGCCGCCACGACATCGCCCACGATCGCTGCCAAGAGTTAACTAGCCGGCAATGACTACTCTAATAAGATCTAATTCATCACAATAGACCTCCAGTTAATCACAACAGAACACAATTCATCACAACGCGGTTGGATCTACTCGCGTATATTAGATCGAGTTCATGACATACAAAAATCTAACAACCAAGCTAGTTAACTAAGTAGTTCATGATGATAAACTTTCATGTCCAAGAACCGGACAAAGACACAAAAGCACACATACATTATTGTTACTAATTAGTAGAGGAGTCTATCAATTAGTCGGAGTCCCACCGCCGCTTTGACCGTTGCCGCCGCCGTGGCCGCCGTGGTCGCCGCCGCCGCCGTCGCCGCCGCCGCCGCCGCCGCCGTCGTCAAGAAGAAGTGGCGGCGGGCAGCCCACTTGACCACGGGAGGTTCTCGAGCTACCAACGTGGATCATGAAGGTGAGACCCTTCAAGGTCGGGTCCTTGTACACATCATGATGCGCCTTGATGTCGAAGGCCTCGCCAACACCTTCAATGTAACAACCCGGGTTTTCGGTGAGGAAAACCCGACTGCACTTTGTGATAGTCCACGGATCGATAGCTATCACGCATGTAACTCATTACGTAATAATATCATTTCCATACAACGAAATCGAGTACAAAACATAATATTTACATCCAAACAACTCATATACTTTAGTACAAGCCCCTTGGGCTAAGCGACAAGTAGAAATCCTGCGTAGTGGTAGCTAGGGCTTCAAGTCTTTATCTTCAATCTTCACCACAGACATCCTTGAGCGAAGCATCGCAACCCTTCCTTCATGGATTCCCCGAACCCGGACTCTCAAGCCAAGTCCAATCCTGCACACTCACAAAACTATCCCCAAGGAATGGGATAGGTTCATGTCACCGACTGTATGCAGCTTTAAGTGGCCTACTTCTAAAAGGTAGGAAAAGTGTCAAGGTAAAAGCTCAGGTTTCCTATGCAGCAGCAGTGAAGCATAAAAGAAATCATCTCCATATAAGTCCCAAACCATACTCTCAAACACAGCTGGAACCACTGGTACCCCAGGCCCGCCTCCACTTCCTATCTCCATCTAGGGTCGATGCGAGAACTTCCTCTCCTCGCACCTCAATGATTGCAATCGGATCGACGAGGTAGAGGGAGCCACTCTCCTCTAACCGATCGCACGGCTCACCACACTCAACTACATGGGGAGGTAGAAATCCCAAAACATGAGGAATGAACATGTCTTCAAGGTTTGCCATGACCGACGCGGCCATACGATAGATCGAACAACTCAGAGCGTGTACACTGCACCAACCCGGATGGAATCCATGGTAGCTAGTCGATCGAACCCACCCAACCGCGAACTCTCGGTAGTTATGGTCCCATCCGCATCCGCCCTCAAAACGATCCCCGCAGGGGATTGCACCGAACCTGTGAAATGCCCTGTGGCCACACGGAGTCGCCCGAGAGGGTGGTCTCACTCCCACCTCTCCCCACCGATACCCTCTATCCCGCAGGTATGGTTCCGCACTTGCCGAGCTCAACTGCCCTAACCCCACGCGGCGAGGTGGTGTGTACGAAAGTCCCATCGACAAGTTGATCCACTCGATTTCGCATCGGGCAAGCTCATGTCCTCCATCCGCAAAACCCCAACACCTAGGCTCCAAAATCACAAGAGGGGATACACCGAGGAGTGCACCCTATCCCCGATCCCAGATTGTGAGCTCACCCCGCCAAAGTACCCAAAACGCCTTCTCGCGCTTTACCCCACGCCAAGAACCACTAACCCAACACATGCATCATAAGCTCAAATACATGCTTATATACATATATAGTAGTAGGACAATCAAGGACAGGATAATTAAAGAAGGCAGTGCAAGGTTCATCATCATCATGCATTTAAGGTAAAGCGCTAGCATTCTACATAGCAATGCCTAATAGGTATTTCAGAGTCAGTCGGGCGTGAACACCTGTGTGCAAGTAGTCGTCGGAGTCTTCCGTAGTTGTACTTGATCTTCTGGCTCGACTCCTCAGCTCCAGGAATTCCTAGATTCGCAAATATAAATAAACACGTTGTCTAGATGCAAATAACTCCAAAGAGAAGCAATAAAGAACCAAATAACTCCAAACGCTAGTCTAACGGGTGCCTCATGATTTTAGAAGAATACAGAAACATATTTCATATTTTTCTAAGGTAGAAACAATTTATTATTGGTTTTCAAATAAAGAAATATTTTATGAATTTAGTTAATCGCGATAAAGCACAAACACACAATTCAGGGGGGTTAGGAGACCAGAAGCTAGGTTTTGGGTTGGTTTGCATGGTTCGTTGACTAGTCAACGATCTTTGTTGACCAAGTCAAAGGGAAAGATCAAAGGTCAACTGGAACCCCACAAGTCACCCTGTGGGTCCCGTATGCTAGATGAGATCAGGTTGGGCAGTTAGCGGCCTCACATGTTAGTGGGACCCTACGGTAAGTCCGTATGTCCCTTGGTCCGAAAGGAGAGATTGTGCAGGATTGATCAGCTAGAAGAGATGTGTGGCTAAGAGACTCGGCTCAAGCTGGAACATGACAAAGATGTGGCATGGTCGACGGCTTGGTTAGCCCACGTGTTGTGCACAACGAAGGCGTGACACAGCCGCGACGAAGGGTATGGTCGGGACTCGAAAGATTGAGAACAGGCTCTTGGAACTAGGATTAAGGTTTGACGGAAGAAGGGGCAAGTGTTGCTGCTAGCAAGCAACACAAGCTAAAGTTAGATAGCACAAGACTGCTACAGCTTGCTTGACTGACTACACACAGCTAGCAGGATAGTCATAGCTCATCCTGCAACGACCCGGGTTTTTGGTGAGGAAGGTGTGGCCGGAGGTAGCGTAGCAGTTCCGCCGTCTTAGCGTCTGGCGGTTGTCGGTGCAGCGGTCTTGGCGTCGCGGTACATGGCGGCTGTTCAGCACCGCAGCGACGTCCAAGCATTTCATCGAGCAGGTAGAGAACGAGGTGGAAGGCCCTGTCGTGGTCGAAGAAAGGCAGCGGCTTGGTGGCGTGGCACGGCAAGGCGATGCTCCCGGTCCACCGGGTTCACGGCGTCGGCGTCCTTGCGCAGCAGCCCTTCCACGACGCCCGCGGCGGTCGACGGCCCGGACGGCGAGGTCGATCTTCCCGCCTCTGCGCCTCCCTCCTCCACGAACAGCAGCCCGGGGTGGCTCCGGGATGGACTCAGCCCGGATGGTGGCTCCTCGGCCTCCGGCGCTCCCACCTCCTCCGGCGCACTCTCCTCCCTTCTTTCCCCTCTCCTCCTCTTCTCTAGCAGTGGACAGGGGCAAAATCCCCAAGTGGCGGCGGTGGACAGGGAGTTGCGGCTGGGGATTCGATTTATAGGGCGGCGCTAGGGTTTCCGGGCAGATGGATGGACGGCGGGCAAACCTTGGCGTCCGCGCCCAAGGGCACGCGACGCCCATCCGGCTAGGAAGGTGGGGGCATCGGCCATGGGCGGTGCGGCGCCCTGCCCCTCGGCTTTGTCACGGGGAAAACGGCAGAGAGAAAGGGAAAAGGTGGGGAAAGAAGGGGCTGACCGGCGGGCCCCACATGTAAGTGGCACATGCGGTGGTAGGTGGTAGTTGGGCCACGGTGGGCTCAAAGGCCAGGCAGGCCGGCGGACTTTGCAGAGATGGGGGTGATCCTGTGGACTTTAACATCTCGGTTAAGGCCCAAGCTGGAAAGGGTGATTTCCTATTTCAAGCCTTAAGCACAAATGATTCAAATTCGAATTTAGAATTCAAATTTGAATCCCACACAAATAAAATCCAAATAAAACCCATTAAACTTCAAAACTTCCACCCTAGCATTTATAATTCCTAAATTTTATTATTTTGCTTAAAATAAATCTAGGATTTTAGGAGAGTATCAAAGAAGACAACCTTATATGTTAGTTATGCACTCAATTACAAATTGAAATTTTGAAATCCACATTTTTGCATTGCTAATACTCCAGAGAAAATTCTAGGATGTTACAGAACTCCCCCCTCAAAAGAATCTCGTCCTCGAGATTGAATCGTCACTGGGTACATTGGAGGTACCGATCGTCTTTAAGTTGCGTACGAGCTTCGAGCATCTTCAGCTTCATTGTAGTTGCTTTCTGGTCACTGCCATTAGTGTGCTCACAACAAAACTCTCCGGACACTAAGAATTGTCCCGAGGTAAGGTTGATCTTGATCTTCTATGTCTTGAGCTTGATGTCTTCGCTCGAGTATACTGAGGTTCCAACTCGAGTACTCTCTAATCCAAGGTAGTAACTTGATTCCAAGGCAAGAGGTGGCTTATCCGAAATCTAGATCTCACCTTCGGTCGAGGAGGCATAACTCTGATACTCCTTATACTTGGCTTATAGAGACGACTTGTCCTTTGGGTTATTTCAGGTTCCTTAGGCCAACAGCCTCCAAAGCATTGCATTGTGGTGGTCTCTCCTATGAAGGGTAGCACTCGGGTTTCCTATTTTAGGAGTCAAGTACAAGCATGAAAATATTCGCTAATATATAGTCCTACACTCATTAGTAAGAACCATAAGATCCAACAAGATCCATAAAGAACCAAGCACACAAACATTCACACACTATGTATAGTGCTATCTCAAGGCTGACTCATAACCGTTGAGATCTCACACACTACTCGGTCTAATTATTTCGAGGCAAGTCAAACAAGGTAGACTCTACTCTTAGTGGTTCAAGGTAATCCCATGTCATCCAAACTATCTTCGGTCTCATCCTAACTAGTCCACGTAAGAAATTGAATCAACGGAGGAAAGATAGAGTTTTTCAAAGTAGGGGAGGTATATTTCAAATAATCCAAGGGGATATATATAAAATAGAGCGTATAGAATGTTCCTAGGCTATCGAACAAACTAAGGTTGCGTGATACGGTCAAGTACGGCTCTGATACCACCTGCAATGACCCGGGTTTTTGGTGAGGAAGGTGTGGCCGAGCAGAGGTAGCAGAACGGCTCATCGGGTCTTCGCGTCCTGGGCGGTTGTCGGTGCAGCGGTCTTGGCGTCGCGATACATGGCGGCTGTTCAGCACCGCAGCGATGTCCAAGCATTTCATCGAGTAGGTAGAGAACGAGGTGGAAGGCCCTGTCGTGGTCGAAGAAAGGCAGCGGCTTGGTGGCGTGGCACGGCAAGGCGATGCTCCCGGTCCACCGGGTTCACGGCGTCGGCATCCTTGCGCAGCAGCTCCGGCTTCCACGACGCCCGCGGCAGGTCGACAGCTCCGGGACGGCGAGGTCCAGTCTTCCCCCGCCTCCTGCGCCTCCCTCCTCCACGAACAGCAGCCCGGGGTGGCTCCGGGATGGACTCCGCAGCGCTCCGGGATGGTGGCTCCGGCTCCTCGGCGCGCTCCGGTCACAGCCTCCTCCGGCGCTCACTCTCCTCCTTCTTCTTTCCCCTCCTCCTCTTCTAGCAAAGGATGTGGGCAAAATCCCCAAGTGGCGGCGGTGGACAGGGAGTTGCGGCTGGGGATTCGATTATAGGGCGGCGCTAGGGTTTCCGGGCAGATGGATGGACGGCGGGCAAACCATGGCGTCGCGCCCTAAGGGCACGCCCATCCCGGCTAGGAAGGTGGGGGCGTCGGCCATGGGCGGTGCGACGCCCTGCCCCTCGGCTTTGTCACGGGGAAAACGGCAGAGAGAAAGGGAAAAGGTGGGGAAAGAAGGGGCTGGCCGGCGGGCCCCACATGTAAGTGGCACATGCGGTGGTAGGTGGTAGTTGGGCCACGGTGGGCTCAAAGGCGAGGCGGTGGGGTGATCCTGTGGACTTTAACATCTCGGTTAAGGCCCAAGCTGGAATGGGTGATTTCCTATTTAAAGCCTTAAGCACAAATGATTCAAATTCGAATTTAGAATACAAATTTGAATCCCACACAAATAAAATCCAAATAAAACCCATTAAACTTCAAAACTTCCACCCTAGCATTTATAATTCCTAAATTTTATTATTTTACGCAAAATAAATCTAGGATTTTAGGAGAGTATCAAAGAAGACAACCTTATATGTTAGTTATGCACTCAATTACAAATTGAAATTTTGAAATCCACATTTTTGCATTGCTAATACTCCAGAGAAAATTCTAGGATGTTACATTCAAGCTTTCTGAAGGAACTCCTGAGCAGCTCGACGGCGAACTTATTGTCGTCGAAGAGCGATTCTCGTCGGCGCCCTGGTCACGGGCTCCTTCCTTCCCCAACTTCTTCCGACGGTGGCTTTCGTTGTCGTCGTCCTCCCTTCGTCCCCGCTTCGACGACGGTGGGCTCCTCGACACCATCTCCTCCTTCTCTCGGTGACCGAAGATTTGTAGTGGTGAATCGCGAGGAGGATGAAGAAGTGATGAAAAAGATGATAAGCTTGTGGAAGAAGCAGGGGAGAAAGCAGGGGAGGGCGACTGGGCGAGGGAGTTATATTGACAAGACGTGGAACCGTCAGCGCTCGCCCACCCACTACTCCATTACCGCCAAGATGCGCTCACTGACAGCATCGGCTCGTCTCGGCGCGAAGCCACGCATCGCCTTTCACTTACGTGGGAAGGAGAAGGGGCGGGGCAATGATGTCGGGCCCACTTGTCAACGGCAAGCCAAATCATGCGCCTTTTCAATTTCCATTTATTGTTTTATTACGACATGGCCGAGGCGCCATCTTCAATCTTCAACCCTCGAGCTCGTCGCCTCCTTCAACTTCAATCCTAGTCGCCAACTTCATCCCTCGTCGCCGCCAACTTCAACCCTCGTCGCCATTCAAATTCCAAACCCCGTCGCTGTGCTATTTCCTCCATTCTCACCAAGATCATCATCCACTCCATCAAGGATGTGGCCGTTTTCCATTTTCTAAACTTTGGCAATAAAATCTGCGGCACTTTCCGGCGCATCTGCAACTCCGATGAGGTACTACTGCACGTGTTGCTGCGTGATCTTCGTGAGGCGTGCAAGAATCGCTACGTCAGGTCGTGCTTTGAGCGGCGCTTCCACGAGGCCAATCATCCGGAGGCATTGTGCTTCGAGGGGATGGTGAGGTTGATGAGGCGGCGGAACCCCGATAAGGGTCTGAAGCTCATCGGAGATGCCACCGTTGCTAAAGACTCCGGTGCCAAGTACTTTTTAGCGATGCTGAAGTACCGTTGCAACCCGGCGGACCCCGAAGCCATGGCATTACTCCAGGAAATCAGCGGCGGCCCGTCGCCCCCTGACGGCCGGTGGAAGAACCACAACCTGCGGCGGCTGCGCTACCTCGTCAAGCAGGATCTCGACAACATTGCGTGGTTGTACTGGCTTGATGATGACGACGACAACGACGACATTCCGTTGCTGCCCGTTCAGAATCCCCACATCTGCATTTGAGAAGCGGGATGTAGGCGCTACGGGCCGGATACCAAAGAGATCATCCACTACTGCAGCGCCGAGTGTCGCATCCGTCATGAGTTCGACCTGACGCCAGAATTCCGCCCGCCGTGGAGTACGCCGTCAGCAGGATGAACATCGGGATGTAGGCGCAAGCATCAATATGAACATTATCTATCTTGAATGTAAATTATTAGATATTACTAAACGCGGATTTGATTTTATCGGGATGTCGGCGGCGGTGGGCGGTGATGCCCTCTGCTTCCTCCTTTGTTCTATTCAAATGACTGTGGTGGCCAGTTCTATTCAAATGACTGTCACACCTGTTTTTCCAAAGAAAACCAAGTGCATAACTATATGTATGCCAGGATTTATTTTCATACTTATAGTGACATATAAGTGAATAACAGTTCAGTATCACGTAAGAAAAAGGGAGATTATCAGAGTTTATGCTTAATCCTAGAAACGAAGGCACCAAACTCCACAAGCAGTCGACTGGGGGTTGCGTACGCCTAGCACTCATCAACATCTTCACAAGACTTCAGAGTAGCCTCCTCCTTCTGAGCAACATTGTTTATAGCAAGGGTGAACAATGTGGAAAAAGATATGAATGCAAAGGCTTTATAGTGGCCTGGGCTATAAGCATTTAGCATTTTAGTTGGTCAAATTTTATTAGCACCTGATTACTAATAAATTATAAGTTTATACCAACCCACAATTTTCATAAAGAGATAGATAAGATACGCCATAAGCATATGGCAAGCATAACCAGAGAACACAATTTAAGTCCATCTTCAAGTTCAATTATCATGTGAGGGTTCAGGCCGCTCTTGACCATGAGCACGGCTAATCGATTAGTTTTACACTCTGCAGAGGTTGTACATCTTTACCCACAAGTCGCGCAAAAGTCCCGAAGAACTTTAGACCCAACCATGCGATGCCGGCCAAGCATCATACCACACTACCGAGGTGTGATTGCATAGGGACGCTACGAGGCCGTTACAAAGATCCCCAAATGCAGGCTGCCCGCTAGGTTACCTGACCAGTGCAGCGTATAAAGCTCCCGAACGAGTACCGTGTCTTAGCCAAGCCCACACCGCGCCCGAGCAGGTCCATACGCCATCTACCGTCAGCCCCCAACCCTTATCAGGTAAAGCATACCTAACACCTAGTTCTCTAATTATTAAGCCAAGACAGAGCCATATGTCTTGTGGTTGTACTGTTTTCCTGGGTGGTCACTCCATGTTCCAATTAATCATATGATCTTGTATTAACTAGAGATATATAGCATCAAAGTAAAGCATGTTCATTTTTGTTGTTCATTAGAACCACCATATCCCATGGTATAGCAACTAAGCATAACTACCCAACATAAAGATAGACCCGATTGATCAAGGCACCGGATAAATAACACTAGTCAAACCTTAAATATGGGTCCCATCATATTAATGCAAGCATATGCAATGAGTGATTAAACATAATTCTTAGGACAAAAGATCAAGGACACACTTGCCTTTAACCAGAGAGTAGTTGCTCAGAATCTTCAACTTCAAGCTCTTCCAAACTTCTCGAACGGCGTTTACTCTAAACGCATCAATCATCGGGCACAAACATACACAAAGCAAACAAACAAGCATACTAAGAACAAAGCACCAATCAAAAGAAAACTTTAAAAGAACACACTAAAGGATAGGCTCGATTAGGTGGATCACTAAAGAACACAAAGTGTGCTTGGAAGGGAAAGGCTTGGTTAGCTTTAAAGAGATGGTTGCGGAAGATTGAGCAAGGACCGGAAAGATCACACTGAGATAGAGCTCGATTCTATTGATTATGCAAGCGCAAGGAACGCTGAAAACAAAAGTAAGCTTGAAACTATCGTGAGATCATTATCAAACAACAAGAGACTACGCTTGGCATATTTTAATTAAGAAATCATGTGAAAGAATATTTCAGAGAAATACTCTATGTTACCATTAAACAAGTTACATTTAATTAAAGAAATCACGATAAACCTAATCATATTTTATTTATAACATTCGAGTAGAAGTTATGTCAAATTAACAATTACTTTAGAAAGATAAAGCGAGTATAAGATATCTAGATGAGTAACTTTATGTCACGTGTTCAACTAAACATATTTAATATTGAAAAGGCATTTATGATGTCATTAGGCATATTAACTTTATTATGGAAACCGATGTTTAATGCTAAGCATCTTTTATTTAAGGAAAGCTAGTTATAAATAGGAATTAACCAAATTAGATCTTAGCTTATGGAAACCGGGATAGAACCTAGTTACTTTTATTGAAAAGTAATGGAATAAATATTAGTCAAGATTAACATGCAACTTTAGTGTTAAAACAAGTAACCGGTGATACACATGCTAACGTACAGGTTAAAGTGAAATGAACTTGACGGGTAGCAACGAACTATCAAGCGCACAAGAAAACCTTAAGGTGGGTTTAGGAAAACTAGTCTACGAAGAGAACTAGACCGAAGGGCAACAACTGAGCAAAAGGTAAGCTAAACTAGTTGGTAAAGATTCCGATAACAAGATTAGCTCTAAAGAAAGGTATAGCTACGAAAGATTAGGCATAAGAACATAGCTGATTTATAAAAAGACAACCTAACGAGATGGAATAGACATCAACTAGCTAGATGCTGATAAACAAGATTCTAAGATAAACATGAAACAAGAGTGATAAGATTACTTGATAGGCAAATGAGCAGTGCAAACTACTCACACAGATAAAGCTACTAAGCTAAGCAGAAACTCTAAGGCTTGATTAGATGCACACGGTTTAGCTTGGGCTAACACTAGAAAGGTTTAGAGTTTCTGATAAACTTGATCAAAAGAGATACTAAGATAAAGCTGACACAGAACGTCTAACTAACGTTTTGCATAAATAAAAGAACAAGACTATGAGCTAGATTTATTTTAATTAACAAAATATATATAAGGATATTTCAAAAATAAAATACCCTATGTTGACATTAATGCAATATTAAACATTTAATTTAGAAAAACTAAACTATATGAACAATCTAAACGTAACCTTGTGAGTAGCTCATGTTATTATTAGAAACAACATTACATTGATTTTAATCACAATTAACATTTATTTATAAAGCCGGTGTAAAAGCCCTATCAAATTTTAATTATAAAAGTTAATTACTCATTAGGCAAATTAATATTTGACTTATGGAAAACCGGGTAAAATATCTAATTAGATTTTATTTACAAAAGCTTGTGAGAGAAACATTAATCAAATTAAATTTGATTGTGAAAAACGGTGTATACCACTATGTTACTTTTATTTAGAAATGCATGTTTAACTAAGCATTAATCAAAATTAATATCAAATTAATTTCAGAAAACAAACATGGTGAAAACACTCCACTAATACGTGCTTTACATTATTATGAACCTAACGCAACTTGAACGGATTAAAATGGAGCTAAAACGAAGAAACTAGGAGCAAAACAAGATGAAAAGGACCTAGACGTGATTAACTCTAGACAACAGGGAGTAGCTGAAAAGAATCACAAGACACATTAAATAGTGCTCGCAAAAAGAAGAGACTGCAGGGTTAGATCTATAAAAGAGCTTAGGTGGGCTTTATGTGTGAAAGTGGGATCTCTGTAGGGGGTTTTCCGCAAAAAATACAAGACACAGTCGTTGGTGACACGAAGTTGGCGATCTGAATGTGCACTGAGCTCACTTAATGTGATTCTCGGCTGAATCAATATCAGACCTATACGAACGGCCGAATGGCCTTTTTTAGAGAGGAACGACGGAAACAAGCTTGGCTTGGCCAGAACTGATCCCATAAGCCCATTACTTGGACTTCGCCCAAAAGTGATCAGCCGAACGGGGTCACACATCATAGGTAGGGATTTTTTTTTCTCCAGGGATCTAATCGCAAAACAGCCTTATCTTCTTCTACCTGTGGATCGCAACACGCACAGGAGGACAGGGGCTCCCGGTGGTTTCCAATCGCCGGCGGCTCGGACCTCTAGGAGCTTGGATGTGGCTAGGAATCGGAAGAGGAGGACGAGGGGAGTGCGTGGGTGTGCTCACCATGGGCGGAGACGAAGGGAGGCAGCCGGATTTCGACGGGGCGCGGCGGCGGTCATGCAGGCATGCTCTGTTCTCCAAGTGTGGCGGTGCTCCGTTGGCTCCACGGCGACGAGAAGCGAGGTTAGGGAATCAGCTCGGTGTCGCGAACCTCATGGCGGCCTCGGCTTGCTCCGGTAGGGCTCCACGCCGGCGAATCGGGGCGGCGAATCGCAGAGGGAGGCGGCGGCTCTGCTCGACCGGCCGGCGCAAGGTGGCGGGATGGCGAGGAGCAGGCGCACGAGGGGCCCGGGCGCTGCCTTTTATAGGCGCGGACCCCTAGGAGTCCGGGTGCGCACGCCCAGGCGGGGCGGCGGCCGACATCTGGCCGTGGTGGCCATGGCCTGATGGGCCCCACGTGGGCCGGTGGCTGGGCCGCGGAGATGGTCGGAGCGGGTCGGGTCGGGCCCACGGGCTCGGCCCAAAAGGACAGGATAGATTTTCTTTTTTTTCTGAAATACATTTTCAGTACAAACAAATTCCAGAGAAACTCCAGTTAATTCATTTAAAGCGCTAAAAATGCTCAGAAAATCCCAAAAAATTAGGAAAATTCCCAGAGACAGATTGGGACATGAGCTATCCAAATAAAGTGTTTGGACCTCATGAAAAAGGTTTTAGAGCCTTCAAATAAATAGAAAATGCTTAGAGAAAATGAGAATAAATCCCAGAAAAATCCGGAAAATTCTCGGGAGGGTTTGGTCAGCACCTAAGCGTGTTTGTAAATCATTTTGCACTCAAAAACACCAGGATGCACCAGCATGAATGCAACACTCACATAATTATTTTATTCAGAAAATCAAAATACCTTTTCCTGTACTATATTCCTTGTAAAGAAAATAAATGTTGGAAAAATTTTAAATTTGAGTGAAAATCGTTGCTTATGTATTCTTTCTATTCACATCCTTAAATTGGAAATTTCAGGGTGTGACAGGCCAGTTCTATTCAAATGAAGAACAGTTCCCATTTGTTTTTTTAATCTGCAACCAAATGTTGTAACAAGTATTTCTTCGTCATTTTTAGTCCAAATTTGTTACTTTTTTTCTAAATTTTTCTAAAATCATCATCTATTCATTAATTTCATTGTTTAGTGTACATTCCGTTTGTTGAGTGATGTTTATATGCCTTATTTTGTTCTTTGTAAGTACAACATACAAATAATATTTGTTTTACATAACCATTAGTGATGGAACTTTACATTTCGTAAGCTTAAGGTGAACACAAGGTTTTGTTACGTTTTCAAATGCATATGAGTTCGAACATGTTGCAAAGTGTGGAAAACTTCAATGTTGAAGCAAACATTCTAGGAAACTATGTGAGAGATGTAGACATTTGTACACAAGTATATAATTCCTTCATCGAAACCATTTGAAATTTTGAAGACAAGTCTAGGTACCCAAATTATGTTGGCATGTCACTTTGTAGATTTCTTAGAGCACACTAGATGTTAGTAGAATTATTACATCATTAACATGGGATGTAAAAACAGATTCTTAGAATCTTGGGCACACAAGTGTGACTGTTGATATTTTATTCAAATAGTAAATGTCCAAATACAAATTGTTCGTATTTTTATTATTTTTTAGGTGTTGTTTTATGGGCTCTAATAAATCAGGGAAGCAAGTTTCATTTCAAAAAAATTGTGACAGGCCCACGCGTCAGCGTCAGTAGCCAATATAAAAAAGATAACCGCTGACCCAACTCCCAACAAAGGCGATCCGGGTTCACTAACCATCGTCGCCCATGACACTGGCCCACTCATCAGCGTTAGCAGGCGAACCGTGCGCGGGCTGCTCAAAATTTCCCACCTATATTTACTATAGTGCCCATGAAATTCCAATTGCTGCACAGAGCCATCAAGGGCACGCCAGTAGTTTCATTAAACACAGTTATGCGCGTCGTTCATATTCGGCTCCTCGCTAGACAGATCCATAATGCCCGCATTCTCCCTACCGCCGCCGCCAGTCGTCCCACTCGCCTTCGCTCTCTCCCGCCACCGCTCTTCTCGGCCCACCGCTCCTGCGTGACGGTGGCAGAGGGACGCTTGATTCTTGGCGTCGCGGAACATCGTCCGCCAACCTAAAGATGGTAGATGCGGATCCGTCGACGTCGTCCCCGGCCACGACGATGAGCCGGCCGGCCGCCTCAGGCCACGAGTCGCCGTGGATCCGGCCCTCCGACCATCACGAGAACAACTACTTCATTCGCGACAGAGGTTAGTCCTGCTTGAACCCCCAACACCCTCTCTCTCATTGGCCACCAAAATCAATCTGCTATATATTCATGTCAATGTGGATTAATTAGGGAGACGTGCCTAGATAGTTCATTTTTAATTGATTGACTGTGGTTTTGATTGATGGATTTTGTTGCCCCAAGTCTGTGTGAATAAATTGTTGCTAACAAATGTAGTTATATGAACTGTTGAAATTCATTTTCATATTCCTGGTGCTACAATTTTTGCACTGTAAATTCATGAAAAGCATCGAGGATGTTACCATACTTTAATTCGGTTATGCTCTGAATGTACCAGATCGACAGTTATGTTTTGGACCTGTTAGCATATACTTTAATTCTGCTATGCTCAGATCGACAGTTATGCTTTGGACCTGTTAGCATACTTTAATTCTGATGGCCACAAAATGTCATTGGGAATTGCATCGCAGTGGTTTATAATGTAGTCCACCCAATCTGCTATATATTCATGTCAAGGTGGATTAGGGAGACATGCCTTAATAGTTCATCTTCAATTGATTGACTGTGGATTTGATGGATGGATTTTTTTTGCTCCAAGTCTGTTTTGAATAAATTGTTGCTAACAGATGAAGTTTTATGAAATGTTGAAATTCATTTTCATGTTCCTGGTGCTATAATTTTTGCACTATAAATTCATGAAAAGCATAAAGGATGTTAGCATACTTTAATTCTGTTATGCTTTGAATGTAGTGATAACTAGACTGTCTTATGCTTTGTTGTGAGTATTAATTGTTTCACTACTGTCATATATATTGTTATTGTTGGTGTCATGATGTGTTGTGAGTGTTGTTTCACTACTGTCATATATAATGTCATGACCATTGCTTTATCCTCCTGTTGCATGTACATATGGAACACACAATCTATCGCTGCTCAAGTTGGACAAGGAACCAGTTGAAAGAATTTATTCTCTGCTTTGATATATAAGCATATTGTTGTGTCCCTGTCAAAATGGTTAGCACTTATCCCTGTATGCTAATTAAGTAAAATATGAACTGTGTATGTCTATGCTGATTTTATTGACGACTGTATCAGCTATTTTGCCCGTCAGAGAAAACGAATTTATCTAATAAGAATTAAGTTTAGATTTTTCAGCCTTGCTTATGTTGCTCTACTGACAAACCTGACATATCATCTATGCAGTCTCCCACAACAACAAACTCCTCTACCTCCAGTGCATCATCATAGCCCATCGTCGGTTGAGGACCATGTGTGGTTCGAGGGCCGGTGGATGGTCGCTTCCTTGTGTGATGAGTGATTGACAACGTTGTGTGGACTTATTCTTGGCTAAGTATTGCAGGTGCAGGTTGCGGCTTGACTGGTGTTGGTGCAGGTGAAGAACAAGCGCGAAAGGTCGTCGCCCGTGAGGCCTCCAGGTGTGGAGAAGACAAGTAGGCTTCGTTCGAGGGACCCAGTGGCCAGCGGGGTCAAGTGCGGGCCGCATGGTGGCATGAACAACAAGATGAAGTCATGGACGGTTTCTTGGTTGAGCCTCAAAACCAAGGTCGAGCCGGGACTACGTGGGAGCCGAGTCATGAGTGGCGATTGGCGGAGGCTACACCGAGTTCGGGGTTTCAGTGGTTCACCGAGAAAACCACCGGGTTCCTTGGTTGATCCACAAAGCCAAGACCGAGAATCAAGACGGTGCGCAGCAGCCTGCATCGTCTCGACCGGTGGGTACCGGCTCGACCGTGAGGAGCACCGGCCCGACCAGCAGCAACGACGCCCGAATCTTCGAAGCGGAGGACACGCGTCGAGATCGCATGGCTTGCGTCGAGGCTACGCAAGGTGCGGTCGCCGGGCATCCGTCCGATGGAGAAAATCTGAAGACTTCCAAAACAGCCCTTGAGGGGCTTGTATCCCTAGTTGTTAAGTAAGGGTATTTTAGACTTTAGGCTTGCCTCCATATAACGCATGAGGTGAGAGGATGGCAGCCATATCTCTTGGAACCCTAGTTCTTTTGCTTTCCTATTTTCTCTTCCTATTTTCTTAGGATTTCAATAGGGCTAGCTTGAGAGCTTCATGGTGAGATCTTGTTGAGAGGGTTGGATGATCGGGCGGCAAGCTAGACCTTGTATGAACCTTTGTGGCATGTATAGATGATTCGGCGTGGTTCCTCAAGGTTTGGATGTGTTGTTCCCGGTTGTTCTTGGTGGTGATTTTCGGAGCCCTCTCTTGGTGATTTCCTTGGGTTGTTTTCGGGACCTTGCTCTTGGGGATTTGATGGGGGAAATTTGTGGGAACCCTTCGTGGTTCTTTGGGCTGTGATTCCCCTCCCAAATCCGTGAGTAAAGGGGCTCGATTTTGGGGTTTTAGGTGTTCTAGGGTTAGAGGTGTTCTTGGCGGATTTCCTTGATTCCTCTTGTTTGGACAAGTTTTGGTGGGATTAAACTTGGCTATGGACTCCTCATGAGGTGTTCCTATTATCCCCAAAGTCTTGTTCAAGCTTGTGGAGCGATTCGGGAGATCAAGGCTTGGATTTGGAGGTGTTGACCCACGGGTGCTGTTCATCCCGAGCTGCAGTTACACCGGTCGACGGTGCTCTTGACCGTCTCGACCGGCAACCTCTTGGGTTTTTGCTCGGGTGAACGCCTGGGTGTGTTTGCTGTTGTCTGTGTTGGGGCTGTTTCGAGTTTGGGTCTGTTTGGAGGTCGGTAGGCCTGTTTGGTGATTTGGGGGCTTTCAGGCTTAAACCGGTCTGACCGGTGTGTCTCACCGGCCTGACCGGTGTGAAGCCTTTCTGTGGAAGTCGTCAAGTCTCACCAGGAGGGACCGGACGGTGCTCACCGGTCTGACCGGTGTTGGTCAGTGGACTCGAGGTTGGTGTTCCGCTGTGATTCTCGGGTCGTTGAGGTTGGAAGTTGGTTCCTAGGTTCAGTAGCACTCCAGTGGCTACGTGGACTTGACCAAGTTGGGTAGTGAGTCGGAGACGTGTGTTGGAAGCTGTGTTCGTCTTGTTGGAGCCTCCCTCTCCTTCGAGAAGAATTTTTATCGGCTCCCATTTACTCCCCTCTCTGGTTCGCCGTTTTGGTCCTTCAAGTGGTATCAGAGCCGGTTCGGGTCTTGATTGACTCTAACCAGTCTAAGATCCAAGGATGGCATACCAGGAACGGGGTTCGGGTCCTCCACACTTCGATGGCAAGAACTACCAGATGTGGAGTAAGCGGATGGCGGCGTTCCTCCGCAGAAAGGGTCAGATCCTTTGGGATGTCACGGTGGACACAGACTATGTCCAGCCGATGAACTTCCTTGCTCCAGGATCGAGGGACATGTTCGACGCCAACAATAAGGCGGTCGACTACTTGTTTCGTGCTTTGTGTCGGCCTGAGTTCGATCGGGTGCACACCGAGCACTTGGCTTGTAGAATTTGGTCGGTGCTGAAGGAGGCTCATGTTGGGAATGCCCAGGTTCAGGCTCGGATGTAATGCGACCTACCGGAGAGAGTACGAGAACTTCACTCATCTCCCCGGTAAGTCCATCAATGCCTTGTTTCAGAGGTTCACGGTGGTTGTGAACAACATGAGGGCCAATGTGGACGTGCTCCCGTACGATGATCATGATAGAGCTGTCAAGCTCTTACACTCTTTGGATCGTACGATTTGGGGCAGAAAGTTTGAGGCTATTGTAGAGTCGGAGAAGTATGACACTCTGACGGTGAACGAGTTGTTCTCGAAGCTCAAGTCGGCTGAGGTGGATAGGGGCATGACAGCAGGAGGATCCCAGGCAAACTACGCCTAAGCAGCAGCTGCAACATGAGGATAAGCAACAAACGAAACAGCGGCCTCTCCAGCAGGAGGAGGAGCGCAGGCAATCTCCCCCTAAGTAGTAGATGCAACAATTACAGCAGCCTATGCAACAAGAGGAGCCCAGGCAATCTCCATTGCAGAAGGTGAACCAGGACAGGAAACCTCTGTCTAAAGATGAGATTCTTAACTGTGTTAATGGGTCGACAGGACCGACCAAAATACAAGCCTGGTGCACCTATGTTGTCAGAAGCAAATGTAAAGGCTGCTGGACCAAATTGTTCCAAGTTGCATGCTTATGTCATGGAACACAGTATGGATAAACTTGCCTTTCCAGCAAAGGTGGATCAAGACTACTTTAAAGGTGGTTGTGGTGCTTTAATGTTAAACATTGAATTCAGTAGCGTGTTTAACCTTATAACCCTAGCTTCTCTGGATGTTACCTTCATGAGGTTGTGGACATTGTAAGTCCTTTAAAACCTAAAAAGATATTTCTTTAATTTTGACCGCAAAGTTCATGCATGCTAACAATTTGATTTTTTTGTAGGAAAATGATGGACAAGGCAGCGGAGAAGCAGATCAGTGTTGGGTTTTTAGATCCAGATTTGTTTACTTCAACAAATATTTCTCGATTCTCAAAGAAGTTGGCAAAGCAATCTCAAATGCAATGATGAACAACTACTATGTGGTGGGTGCCTACTGCACTAGCCACTGGGTAGCAGTGATCATCTGTATGAACTTCAAAGAGGTTTGGTATCTAGATTCTGCTAAACCACATCCCCCGCTAAAGTTCCCAGACTTCCAAAATGTTTTGAACTGGTTAGTTTCTTGTAGGTTTTGTTCACAAAAATTCAATCTCTTAGTGTTTCTAATTGGTATTGCTGACCATGCAGGGCCTTTGGTACAATATTTTTTGTTCACAAAAAATCAATCTCTTAGTGTTTCTAATTGGTATTGATCATGCGGCCTTTGGTGATGCACAGGACAGAGTGACGAAAGGAAAGAAAAAAAAGCCAAAAGCCACACTCAAGCACAAAACAAATCTCGCTATAAGACCGAGGTTTTTTTATGGTCCCTTCTTACCTATTTGGTACTGCATTAACTTGTCATTTTGTTACCTCGATGCAGTGTGCTCAGCAATGATGGGGGTCCTCTTTGTGTGGATTCCATGTGGCATTCCATATGTTAAGACTACTCGATGACATACCTGACATCAAGAAGGCTGCTGTAAGTAAATAATAATGCTCAACATTATCTCTGCTCATATTATCCATCTGATTTTAGAAAATGATTTCTACTTGTATTCTCATAAATGATTGTATTTTGTAGGATTTCAAACCTCCTGTAGATGTTTCCACAGAAGATGTAAAGCGTGTCCGGGAGATGCTGTGCGAGTACATTCTTAAGGAGACCATCGACCAAAAGGGCAAGTTCTACAGTGGTGCACCGTGAGTTTATTGTGACCAGAAACTTGAAACTCATTCAGTCTTCTTTAGTCAGGTGTTGTTGCCTGAGAAACAAGCTTGGCTTGCTTGGTTGGGGTCAGATACTGCCTGGTTCAGTTTGTTTTCTCATGACTCCATCCAAACAAGCCCTGATGAGAGTAACTTGAAACTTGATGTGATCCTAGCTAGCTTGTCTATAAATGTGATCTTTCTTTGCCAATATCTGTGATGTGAGAATGTGTTTGTGATGTCTCCTTGCTGTGGTGGCTGCCATATCTCGGTTGGTTCCGTGATGCACCGGTGGTCGCCAAATCGGCCGGTTCCAGGATGCCGCCAAGAACCGAAAGCAGTCAGGGGATGGTCAGACAGAATTCAAGCGTTAATTAAAGCTCGTTACAAACACTGATCAGTAAGTAACGTGCTTCATTCGGAAAGCCCATTACAAAAATGCCCACAATGTAATGGGTAGTGTAAAAGTCCGTTACCAGTCCTGACCGGTGGGCCCCAGGACCTGGCCGTTCATCGAGATATAGGAGACACAGGTTGAAAGCAAGCGTCTCCTTTAATAGAGAGAAAGTAGACGCGAGAAAGATCAAGGCCTCATTTCGCCGAGAGTGGAGATGTCGGTTCACGCGCCTCGATGTTAATTTAACAAGAACGGCTCGCTTTCATGCCCGTTACCAAAGTTCCATGTGGGCCCAGAGAAACAGCCATTTCACGTGACCGGTGACTAGTTGTGGTAACGGTCGTTGTTTGATGCCCGTTACGAATACTAGTTGTGCTTAGACGCGGGTGAAATAGACGTGTCTCATTTCGTCAAGATAGTGGAGATGCAGGTGCACATCGCCTCGATATTGAGCTCAGAACGGGCTTTGCTTTGGTGCCCGAAAAGTTCCTGGGCCCGTAAAAATAGTCATTTCACGTGACCGGTGGCTAGTTTTGGTAACGGTCGTTGTTTAATGCTCATTACAAATATGTCTTATCAGTAACGGGCATCTGCCCGTTACCTTTCTTGGCTTATTTGTAACACTTGATCGGTAATGGGCGCATTGCCCATTACCAAAGGCGATCTATGCCCGTTACCAAAGCCAGTTTTTCACGTAGTGAGGTCACCGTCCCTCGCGCCATTGCCTGAGGCTGGCGGGGTTGTTTTGATCATGTAGGAAATCGGATGCTCGTTAGCCTAAGAGTGGGTGGGGGTGAATTAGGCAACTAAAAACTTAACCTATGGCTTCACTATTTTTGCACAAAGATAAACTAGAACATACTATCTAGATGTGCAACTAGGGTTGTTCTAGTGTGAAACTCCCATCCCAAAACAAGGTTTGCAACCTATAGCCAATCCTAGAATGATACTACTAGGAAAGTAAAGGCAAGCAAAGATTGCAATAGAGTAAATGCGGAAACATAAAGGGGATGAGAGGAAGCAAACTCTTGACACGCGATTTATCCCGTGGTATCGGTAGGCACTAAGCCACCCCTAGTCCACGTTGTTGAAGCACTCACACAAGAGTATTGCCTCCCGGTCACCAAGTCTCTCCCAAGAGCACCACTTGACTCGCCACAAAGGCTAGCCACTTAGTGAAGGACCGATACGGCGAACCAGAGAGGGGGGGGGAGTGAATGGGAGCCGATAAAAATTCTTCTCGAAGGAGATGGAGACTCCAACAAGATGAACGCGGCTTCCAACACACTTCTCCAACTCACTACCCAAGTTGGTCAAGCCCACGTAGCCACTGGAGTGCCACTGGACCTAGGAACCAACACACAACCTTCCGACCCGAGAACGCAGCGGAACACCAAACCTCGAGTCTGACAGACACACCGTCGGACGGTGAGCACCACCGGTCAGACCGGTCCCTGCTGGTGAAACTGAGCAACTTTCACTAAGTGGCTCTACACCGGTCAGACCGGTGAGACACACCGGTCAGACCGATCACAGCCTGAAAGCCCCCAAGGCACCAAACAGGCCAACCGACCACCAAACTGACCCAAACTCGAAACAGCAGCACCACGGGACAACAGCGAACACACCAAGATGTTCACCCGAGCAAATCCCACCGGTTGGGTTGCACCGGTCGATCCAAGAGCACCGCGACTGTGTACTCGGCAGCTCGGATGAACAAAGACCATGTCAACTCCCCAAATCCAAACCTCGATCTCCGAATCGCTCCACGGACTTGAACAAGACTTTGGGGATATTAGGAACACCTCATGAGGAGTCCATAGCCAAGTTTAATCCCACCAAAACTCGTCCAAAAAGGAGGAATCAAGGAAATCCCGCCAAGAGCACTTCCAACCCAAGAACTCAAGAAACCCCAAAATCGAGCACCTTTACTCACGGATTTGGGAGGGGAATCACAGCCCAAAGAACCACGAAGGGTTCCCACAAATTTCCCCCATCAAATCCCCAAGAGAAAGGTCCCGAAAACACCCCAAAGAAATCACCAAGAGAGGGCTCCGAAAATCACCACCAAGAACAACCGGGGAAAACACATCCAAACCTTGAGGAACCACGCCGAATCATCTATACATGAAACAAAGGTTCATACAAGGTCTAGCAAGCCGCCCGATCATCCATCCCTCTCAACAAGATCTCTCCATGAAGCTCTCTTGCTAGTCCTATGGAAAACCTAAGGAAAATAGGAAGGAAAATGGGAAAACAAATGAGCTAGGGTTCCAAGAGTTGGCTGCCATCCTCTCACCTCTTGGGTTATATGGAGGCAACCGAAAGTCTAAAATGCCCTTTCCTAATAACTAGGGATACAAGCCCCTCAAGGGCGGATTTGGAAGTCTTCATGTCTTCTCCATCGGACGGATGCCCGGCGACCGCACCCTGCGTAGCCTCGACGCAAACCATGCGATCCCGACGCGTGTCCTCCGCTTCGAAGATTCCGGACTGCGTCGTCGCACACCGTCAGACCGGTGCTCCTCACCGGCCGACTGCACCACCGGTCGACCGCCGCATGCCGCAAAGACCGCCTTGGTTCTTGGTCTTGGCTTTGTGGATCAACCAAGGAACCCAGTGGTTTTCTGGTGAACCAACGGAAACCCCGCGAACTCGGTGTAGCCTCCGCCAATCTCCACTCATGACTCGGCTCCCACGTAGTCCCGACTCGACCTTGGTTTTGAGGCTCAACCAAGAAACCGCCCCACGACTTCATCTTTGTTCATGCCACCATGCGGCCCGCACTTGACCCCGCTGGCCACCGGGTCCCTCGAACGAAGCCTACTTGTCTTCTCCACACCTGGAGGCCTCACCGGCGACGACCTTTCGCGCTTGTTCTTCACCTGCACCAACACCGCCAAGCCGCAACGCACCGCAATACTTAGCCAAGAATCGGTCCATAACGTTGTCAATCACTCATCACACAAGGAAGCGACCATCCACCGGTCCTCGAACCACACATGGTCCTCAATCTCCCCCTTGATGAGTGCATTGACAACACCCACACGAAAGTAACAAGAGAGAAAAGAAAAAGAAAAGAAATGAACAAAAAGAAACTCCAACAAGCGATCGAAAGCCAAACAAAGGCAAAGAGCAAGATCACTTGAAGAAGACAAGTCTCGGACCCCTTAGGCATGGGCAACGGCTCGACACATCCGAGACAAAACAAAGCTCAAGCAAAGAGCGCAAACCATCGAAACAAAGCTCGAACAACCACAAAGAGCTCCCTCGCACATGCTCAAAAATGCACCTCGGACGAATGCATGCAAACCACTGAAAAGGGCAGCCGCAGCAATCTCACACCCGTCGACGGGTCATCACCACCGGCCGACGGTGCCTAAGATGTGTACAGGACCAGCACTCACACCGGTCAGACCGGTGCTCCTCACCGGTCAGACCGGTGTACAACAGAGCCCAGAAATGGCTCGAAACCACCTGAAAACCTTCTAAATGCGTCCAGTAAGCCATTTCAAGCTCAAACTTCTCCCCCTTGTTGGCAATGCATGAATCAAGTCAAAAATGCAAAATTTTCAACCTAGAGCTTCTCAAATAGACAAAATTCAAGAAAGAATGCTACACATGTCCAAATGAGCAAGTTAGATACTCTACGGCTTCGTATCGATCTCAACTACATGATCACCAAGTTTCACAACCATTGGACGAAGCTAAGATGGAGTTTGGCAATTTTGCGAAAAAACTTGCCTCTCATGAGCAATGTCCTAAACATGATCAAAACATATCAAAATGGCCAAGCCACACAAACTTCATGCTAGGACAGCTATTCTAATCATAAGACCATCACAAACGCCCACAAGCACCTCATGTCATGTCAAAGCCACCGAGCCATGTGCCTACTTCTATGTATGAGACTTCTCATTGGTAGGCATCATGCAACGGTTTAGCACCCAAAACAAATTAAATTCAGCACATATGACATGGGAGCATATTTTCCAAGCATTTTTCATTTCATTTTCAGATTGATAAATGGTACATGAAATGTCTTTGCGACAAAAAGGAACTTATGCTCCTCCACAAGATAAATCAAGAGGGCTAAACATTCATGATGGCAAATGAGCCTTTGGCCCCATATGATCAATAAACTAGCTATCCAACCACAAATTAAGCATAGCCAAGCCACTAAAACATGTCAAGATCATATAAAGGCATTTACACATGAGAGAGCATACATGTGACATTTTTCAAAAACATAGCCATCAACCATGGATTATTCATCAAGATCATCAAGAGCTAAGCCAAACTAACCATAGCATACCAAACAAGCTCACAAAGACATATATCTCATTCCATGGTGAACAATGTATATGAGAGAAGCTTTTCCTAACCAATGCATATGATACAAAATGCATGCAATCTAAGATACAAGGATGCCTATACATCATGTTACATATGCCATGCCAAATGCAAGAAATGCACAAAGGAAAGCTATACATATGCTACAAAGAGAGCTCCCACACACCCAACTCAAGAAATCAAGCACACACCAAGTTCCCCCCGCAAACGAGTGAAAGTTGCTTGATCTAGGGGTTTGGTGAAAATATCGGCTAGTTGGTCATGTGTGGGTACATGGATCAAAGCTATCTTTCCTTTCTCTACGTTGTCTCTCAGAAAATGATACCTCACTTCTATGTGCTTGGTTTTGGAATGGAGCACTGGGTTCTTTGCAACGCTTATGGCACTGGTGCTATCACATTGAAGTGGGACATGGGTATACTCACCAAAGTCACTCATGGTGTAAGAAATCCAAAGGAGCTGAGAGCAACAACTAGCAGCGGCAACATACTCGGCCTCGGTAGTGGATTGAGCAACACTCGATTGTTTGCGGGAAGACCAAGACACCAAAGAAGAACCCAAAACTGCAAGTCCTAAGTGGACTTCCTATCCAACCGACACCCGGCAAAATCCGCGTCTGAAAAACCATGAAGCGCCAAAGAAGAGGACGCGAGTACCAAAGGTCAAGTCGGGAGTGTGACGCAGCACTGAAAATTTGCTTCACCGCTTGCCGATGCGAAGTCCCTCGAGACGCTTGAAAACGAGCGCATGTACACACCGAGAACTGTAAGTCCGGCCTCGGCCGCCAAGTAGAGGAGTGACCCGATCATGCTCCGCATTCTTCCGTCCACGTGTTCACCTTCCTCGTCCGCATCAAGAGCTGTAGTCGTACTCTCATCCGGCCGCCATAGCCTTGGAGTCCTCCATCTTGAACTTTCGCACAATGTCCTTGGTGTACTTAGCCTGGTGCACAAATGTTCCTTCCTTTGATTGTTTGATTTGTAGCCCGAGGAAGAATCGCAACTCGCCCATCATGCTCATCTCAAATTCCTGCTCATATCCTCTCGCAAACCTTGCAACAAGAGAGTTAGACGAGCCACCAAAGACAATATCATCCACGTACACCGCACAATCGATATCTCTCGCCGCCTAAGAAAACAAGGTCCGATCGACCTTCCCCATCTCAAAACCTCTCTCAAACAAGAACCCCTCAACTGCCATACCAAGCTCTAGGCGCTGCTTCAACCCATCTGACGCCTTCCTCAACTTGTACACCGGTGGGGGTACTTCTCACTCTGAAACCCCGGAGGCTGCCTCACATACACTTGTTCCTCCAACACACCATTCAGAAAAGCACTCTTCACATCCATTTGGTGCAACTTGAACCCTTTAGCCACAAAAGGCTAGAAGGATCCTAATCGCCTTCAAACCAGACTGGAGCAAAAGTCTCCTCGTAGTCAATCCTCCTTCGATCGAACCCTTGAGCAACAAGTCTCGACTTGTTCCTCACCACCTCACCTTTCTCTCCCTCTTTGTTTTTCCACACCCACTTTGTACCAATCGGCTTACACCACAGGGAGGGTCAACCAACTCCCATACCGATTCCTCTCAAAGTTCTCCAACTCCTCATGCATCGAATTAACCCAATTGTGATCGGATAGCGCTGTCCAATGTCTTTGGGCTCAAAAGTAGCAACAAACGCAGCATGAGCGAAATGAGAATTGTTAGAACCCTCGACTGTAGTGCGTTCATTCATGTCGCCGATGATCCTCGTCGGGTGATCCACTTGTACTCGCCGGGAGGTTCTCGCCGATGCTACCTCCCCTCAACATCGCCTTCTCCTCGCTTCTTGATTTGTCGTCGTAGGTGTAGTAGAGGGTCCATCCATCACCGTAGTCGAAGTAGTGGGTACATGTTCAGCCGGGGGCACCACACCGCCATCTTCATCGTCTCCATGTTCATGCTCCTCCTCCGAAAGATCTCCTCGCCAAGCTCATCATCACCGCACACTCAAAGACAAGTGACTCACGTGGCTCGCTCGTCAAGGTTACCTCGCAAGTCTCCACGATTTGGTTAGTTTCAAGATTGAGCTCACGATATGCTCTAGAATGAGATGCATAACCAAAGAAAATACCATCGACAGACCTAGCCTCAAACTTATCCAACTTCCTGCCTTTCTTCAGAATGAAACACTTGCAACCAAAGACATGGAAGTGACTCACCTTGGGTGTGCGACCATGCATCAACCAAAGCATCTCTCCTACCAAAGCTACCTCCACGAACACCACCACGGTAACCACCCTGAGGGAACCACCCCTCTCTGCCTGGAGGAGGACCAAAACCACGAAAGAGAACCCGTGGACCGTCCCTCCTCTCCTTCTCAAAGCTACGACTCCTCCCATCCCCGTAGTGAACTCGAGGGGGAGAACGCCTAGCAACCTGACCACCTGCAAACTCTCCAGCCCAACCACCAGAACCACGACCTCCAGAAACAACCCTCGCACCTGTACGAGCACGAAACCCAAAACGCTGCTGTCCGGGCTGCACCGTCTCGACTGGGTGCCCCACACCTGCCGTCGACCGGTGTGACCTGGACAGCAGCACCTCCAACAGCCTTCCGCTCTCCCCAAGCCCGAACTGTCCTCACATTCGCCTTGGCCCTGGGCATCTGCACACGAGGCTCAAGTACACCATCGGAAGGGTGGTACTTGTCCTTGTTAGCCCACTCCTTTGCCATTCTCTCCTCACGCTTCCTCTTGAAGCAAAACTCCTCCTTATGGCCATCTCTCCCACAATAGCCACAATGGAACCTCACAAGCTTAGGCTTAGGCTTGGGATGTGGCTGCTCACTAGGTTTCTCTCCACTCAACTCCTCCACCGGTTTCCTTCACTAGCCTTCTCACTTTCTTTCCCAAAGAACACTTTCCCCGAAGTGCTCACAAACTTGATAGGCTTTTGTAGATCATTTGTGGGTATAGGAAACACGGGTGGAGCAGGGGTTGTGTCTAGTCGGTTCCTAAGATGGTTAGGTTTTGGGGAGAAATCATTTTTGTGGTGGGTTTTTGGTGGCTCTGGGATATTCTCTCCACTTCCCTCACCAACCTTGTTTGCCCCAAGTCCCTCACCATCCTGCCTCTTAAATGCCTCGATCATCATCCTCAACTGAGGCTCATGACCAGACAACCAACCCATCAACTTTCTCAAGTCATCATTCTCATCCTGCAAACGATCAACATAATGCGCAAGTTCCAAATTTTTCAAAGCATGCAATTCACAGGTAGAGCATGATGTAGGCATGGGTTCCTTCAATTTAGCCTCAAGTGAACTAGTGTAAGCATGCATCTCATCAATCTTAGCATGCAAAACAGGGCAAGAAGTGCAAGCACCTAGCAAAGCAGGTCTAGACTTAAGCTCAGCCACTTCAACCCTAAGCACATCTAGTTCCTCACACTTGGAGGCATGCTTTTCCTTAAACAAAGCAAGATCAGCAAGAAATATGGAGCAATCAGCACAATCAACCTCATCCGAAACAACAGGGCTAGCCTTAAGGGAATCAATCTCAAGCTTGCTATCAAGCACCTGTGTCTCTAGCTCAGCCACTCTAGTCCTAGCATCCTCGAGTGAAGCCCTAAGCTCTTTTCTCATTTTCTTGGCCTCTCTAAGCATGTCATCACGGTTATCAAGCAAAGAGCCAAGCCTCTCATTCTCCTGGCGCAAGAAGGGAAGTTCATCACGCACCTCGTCGTCGGACTCAGAGTCCGAGTCGCTGCGGTGCTCTTCTTGCCGCCGAGCTCAGCCATGGTGCGAAGCCATCTCGCCAGCCAGCCCGCCAGTTCTTGGAAGACTTCTTGTTCTGCGACGATCACCTTCGCCTTCACCGCCGCCGAGCTCGAGGTGGAGTACGCTGAATCGAGTCGACGCCGCCGCTCCAACCATCGCCGGGCCTTGCCTCGGCTCTCCTTCTTCCTCGATCGCCGCCGTCCTTGTACTTGTTCTTGTGCTTGCTCTTGTGGTCGCGCCTCGAACGGTACTTGCCGTCCATCCTCGGCTTGTGCTTGTAGCCGTCCTTGTTCTCGGCCTTCTCCGGCAATGCGACGGCGTCCCGCCACGACCGGAAGCATGTCCTCGTGTTCCTTCTCATGTTCACGCGGTTCTCGTGCAGCCTCTCGAACCGCCTCGTCAGGAGCGCTAGCTCGTCCTCTCCAAGCTCGTCGAACTCCTCATCTGGCATAGACATCAAAGAGGAGAAAGAGAACATCCTGGTGGATGGGTTAGAGTTAGCCTTTCCTTTGGAACCACCAACGAGGGCAAGACTATGGGAATCTGCCCTCGAGCTTGGCGATCATGCCCCTATCCACCTCACCGACTTGAGCTCGAGAACAGCTGCTCACCGTCAGAGTGTCATACTTCGACTCCACAATGGCCTCGAACTTTCCGCCCAAATCGACGATCCAAAGAGTGTAAGAGCTGACCGCCTCTATCATGATCATCGTACGGGAGCACGTCCACATTGGCCCTCATGTTGTTCACAACCACCGTGAACCTCTGAAACAAGGCATCGATGGACTCACCGGGGAGATGAGTGAAATTCTCGTATTCTCTCTGGTAGGTCGCATACATCCGTGCCTGAACCTGGGCGTTCCCAACATGAGCCTCCTTCAACACCGCCCAAATCCTACAAGTGTGGTGCACCCGATCGAACTCAGGCTGACACAAGGCACGAAACAAGTAGTCGACCGCCTTATTGTTGGCGTCGAATCTGTCCCTCGATCCTGGAGCGAGGAAGTCCATCCTTTGGACATAGCTGTGTGTTCACCGTGACATCCCAAAGGATCGACCCTTTTCCATGAGGAACGCACCCATCCTCTTACTCCACATCTGGTAGTTCTTGCCATCGAAGTGTGGAGGACCCGAACCCCGTTCCTGGTACGCCATCCTTGGATCTTAGACTGGTTAGAGTCAACAAAGACCCGAACCGGCTCTGATACCACTTGAAGGACCGATACGGCGAACCAGAGAGGGGGGGAGTGAATGGGAGCCGATAAAAATTCTTCTCGAAGGAGATGGAGACTCCAACAAGATGAACGCGGCTTCCAACACACTTCTCCAACTCACTACCCAAGTTGGTCAAGCCCACGTAGCCACTGGAGTGCCACTGGACCTAGGAACCAACACACAACCTTCCGACCCGAGAACGCAGCGGAACACCAAACCTCGAGTCTACACCCATCGGCCGTCGGTGAGCACCCCGTCGACCGGGTCCCTCGCTGGTGAAACTGAGCAACTTTCACTAAGTGGCTCTACACCGGTCAGACCGGTGAGACACACCGGTCAGACCGATCACAGCCTGAAAGCCCCCAAGGCACCAAACAAGCCAACCGACCACCAAACTGACCCAAACTCGAAACAGCAGCACCACGGGACAACAGCGAACACACCAAGACGTTCACCCGAGCAAAATCCCACCGAGGGTTGCACCGGTCAGACCGGTCAAGAGCACCGCCGACTGTAGCTCGGGCACTCGGGATGAACAGACCATGGGTCAACTCCCCCAAATCCAAACCTCGATCTCCCGAATCGCTCCACGGACTTGAACAAGACTTTGGGGATATTAGGAACACCTCATGAGGAGTCCATAGCCAAGTTTAATCCCACCAAAACTCATCCAAAAAGGAGGAATCAAGGAAATCCCGCCAAGAGCACTTCCAACCCAAGAACTCAAGAAACCCCAAAATCGAGCACCTTTACTCACGAATTTGGGAGGGGAATCACAGCCCAAAGAACCACGAAGGGTTCCCACAAATTTCCCCCATCAAATCCCCATGAGAAAGGTCCCGAAAACACCCCAAAGAAATCACCAAGAGAGGGCTCCGAAAATCACCACCAAGAACAACCGGGGAAAACACATCCAAACCTTGAGGAACCACGCCGAATCATCTATACATGAAACAAAGGTTCATACAAGGTCTAGCAAGCCGCCCGATCATCCATCCCTCTCAACAAGATCTCTCCATGAAGCTCTCTTGCTAGTCCTATGGAAAACCTAAGGAAAATAGGAAGGAAAATGGGAAAACAAATGAGCTAGGGTTCCAAGAGTTGGCTGCCATCCTCTCACCTCTTGGGTTATATGGAGGCAACCGAAAGTCTAAAATGCCCTTTCCTAATAACTAGGGATACAAGCCCCTCAAGGGCGGATTTGGAAGTCTTCATGTCTTCTCCATCGGACGGATGCCCGGCGACCGCACCCTGCGTAGCCTCGACGCAAACCATGCGATCCCGACGCGTGTCCTCCGCTTCGAAGATTCCGGATCGTCGTCGCCACCGGCCGATCGGTCGGACCCACCGGTCGACCGCCCGCACGCCGCAGACCGCTCTTCGGTTCTTCGGTCTTGGCTTTGTGGATCAACCAAGGAACCCAGTGGTTTTCTGGTGAACCAACGGAAACCCCGCGAACTCGGTGTAGCCTCCGCCAATCTCCACTCATGACTCGGCTCCCACGTAGTCCCGGCTCGACCTTGGTTTTGAGGCTCAACCAAGAAACCGTCCCTGACTTCATCTTGCTGTTCATGCCACCATGCGGCCCGCACTTGACCCCGCTGGCCACCGGGTCCCTCGAACGAAGCCTACTTGTCTTCTCCACACCTGGAGGCCTCACCGGCGACGACCTTTCGCGCTTGTTCTTCACCTGCACCAACACCAGTCAAGCCGCAACCTGCACCTGCAATACTTAGCCAAGAATCAGTCCACACAACGTTGTCAATCACTCATCACACAAGGAAGCGACCATCCACCGGTCCTCGAACCACACATGGTCCTCACTTAGGCACTTGCCAAGCTCCCTTGGTCACCTTGATGCCACCTCCACTAAGGAGCTTCTCCACCAAGGAAGGGGGTCTCCACGTCCCCCGCACAAAGTGTCCTCGCCACTCCACACCAAGCCGGAGGGTCGATGACGATTGCCGGTGAGCTACTTAGGCCCCAAGGCTTCCGGCGAACTTTGTACAACTTGATTCACTCAAGAATCACCTCACAAGGTTGGCACAACCTTGCACTCACTCAGCTCTAAGCTAAGTCTAGCACTAAGCACATACACAAAGCATATGCAAGCCTAAGGATGAGCAATTAAGCACTTGGATGGATTGGATATGATCTTCAATGTGTCATGAACTCCTCTGCACTTCCACACAATCCAGCCACCTCAAATGGGCGGGTGGAGGAGGTATAAATAGCCCAAGGCATCAAACTAGTCGTTGGCTAAAAGCTGCTGAAAGTAGTACCATCGGATGATCCGACGCTATCTTTTTCCAGGCGTCGGTTCATCTGGTGCTACTAGCCGTTGCCTCCACCGCACATGACTTCTCTGACACAACTGCTCCGACGCTATGCACCGACGGTGCGTCGGATCATCCGTTGCTGAAGACCCCGTCCCAAGTCGCCTTTAGCTTCCACGCGATCGCGGATAGACCGACGCTCACCTTGACCAAGGCGCGGATCATTCGGTGAAGGCTTCGCCGGCGCGTCTGTCCTTGATTCAAAGGGCGTCGGATAGACCGACGGTGTCCTCACTCGCACCGCTTGGATCATCCGGCATATCGTCTTCGCTGCTCCTCCTCTGCAACTCGTCCGACGCTACTAAAAAGTGGACCGTCGGTTCATCCGACGGTGCCTAGGGTTTCACCATTTGAACCAACTCGTCCGACGATTGCACCGACGCTTGCTATCAAGGGACCATCGGTTCATCCGATGATGTCTTTTCTTTTCCTTTTCTTGCTCGATTTTGACCCTTGATCTTCTCATTTTGGCATGTAGTTTTCTTGCATCCTTGGGACCTAGAAGTGTCTACAAAGACATGCTAAAACAATAAGGTTAGTCCCAATGATCATGTTGTCATGAATCACCAAAATCAAACTTGAACTAATGGCATATGAGGCCATGTTCGCTACAATCTCCCCCTTTTTGGTGATTTATGACAACACAACCAAAGCAAGCATAAATTTGCAAGAATTGACAGAATTAGAACCACTTACACTTGCTTGGATGCTTACCATCATCCAAACTCCCCCTAGATCAAACTTCCCCCTTTTTGATCTCCTCTTCCTATGTTCACATTCTCCCCCTTTGGTCTCATATCCTTGAAACCACTAGCTTGCTTTGGTCTCACATTCTCCCCCTTCGGAATAAAATCTCCAAAAAGTCCAAAACAAAAGGGCTCCAAGGAAACTAGCAAGACCTAGCAAACATAGCTCAAAGAGAAATGTTAAATGCAAGGGAGAAAGCCGCATGAACCCTGATCCATATGTATGATATCAATGAAGATACCACACGTGAGAAAAACTAAGGTGGATCACAAGCTCATGAGACTAGCATGAGACAACCTAAGCTCCCCCTAAGTGTGTGCACAAAAAGGATACCACTTGTAAGACAAGGATAGTGAGAAACAAGTGCACAACTATAAATTTGTAAGACAAGGAAGCTTAGAGCATATCATTCAAGGAGGTAGCTTAAAGAACAAGAGATAAAACAAATGGGTTCTTGTTACATTACCACTTGTAGATATCACTTGTAGTCTTTTGATCATTGCATACCTCCGGGGGATTATCCTCTTTACCTTGTTGGCACCATATTGAAATGAGCCACTTGGAAATGATATCACTAGGTGACATCACTTGAAAGAAGCTTGCAAATAAGACACTTAGGGTACCACAAGGATTAGGAATGTATGAGCACATTGCCTTTGAACTTATATATAGACATAAGCTCGCAAGGACATAACTCAATAGCATGAAGCTCATATTGCTATTTTCACTCTTTTAGAGATGTTAGAGCAACTCCAACAGTTTGGCAAATCAACTTGGCATCTATCTAATTTTGGCAAAACGAGAAAATTTGGCCTCCAACAGTTTGGCAAACCAACTTGGCAAAAATAGAAACTTGGCAAAACTCACCTCTCCACGTGCATATATGCGCGCGCGGATCGTGGTTGCCATCGGTGTTTCCCTCTAGGTGGGAGGGTGAAAAAAGAATTAAAGAATAGAGAAGGATTCCTGATGTAAGTTTCCAAGAGGTGGAAGGGCATAAACATAATTTTGTTTCTTTTAGGATTCCTGATGTAAGTTAGATCTGGGTTTGGCAAGTGAATTATGCCAAACTGTTGGAGATGAACTCTTTTTTTACTTGGCATACCTTTTTACAAGTTGGCAAAACACAAGATTTGCCAAGTAAAATTTGGCAAACTCTTGGAGATGCTCTTAGATCACATTGAGAGTGAAATAGCATTGTCTTAGAATGAAGTACCACACCGAAACGCGTCGCCTAGGGACTACATAAGATAAGCTTGAAATAATGTTAGTCCCATAACCAAACCATAGGATGAGCTCCCCCTAAATGTGTGCATTTAGTGTTTGAATCACCAACCAAATGTATGCACATTGTTTATTACAACAAAAGGGAAGCTAACCCTATAGCTTGCTCATGATGCAAAGAGATATATATGAAAACATGCACCATGAAAGAACAAGTGTAGCTTTCCTACACACTAATCAAACCATGTAAGTTGCTCATGGGTTAGCACATGACACAAGCAACCTACCATATGTAAATATTGCAACAAATGCAACCTAAACAAGGCAATGGAGCTACAATGATACAAGAGATAAGTTCTAGTTTCCATTACCACAACGGGGAACTTTGGCAACATATGTCCAACTTGCAATCTTGGCTTCTAGGCTTGAATCTTCACAACTTCTTTGTGCCAAGCCTCCCAAGTCCCCGCTCTCAAGGCCTTCAAGTGGCCTTTGGAACCCAAACCATTTGAGGCCCTTCATGTTGGTGATAAGTTCCTTGGGCACCCAAATGGGTTGGTTCCAACCCCGCTCCTCCTTCATCTTCCCAACCTTGTGTGCAACCACCTTGCCATTTACCTTCTTCTTGATGGCGTAGGTGTTGCTCTTGGTCTTGTTCTTGCGGTTGGGCTTGGTGTAGATGAGGGAGCTCTTGATGGTGGGGTTCAACTTCTTCTTTGTGCCCTTGTCCATCTTCTTGACAAATTGAGGGCATTTGTAGAACTTGTGCCCTTCGCCATGACACTTGTAGAAAGTCACGGTTGCACCCTTCTCAAGCTTCTTCACCATGGGATCACGGTTATCTTGAGAAGGTTGGACTTTGCTCTTCATGTCTTGAGAGATGTCCACTTGTTCCTCATCGTTCTTGCCCTTGCCCATCAAGTTTGCCAACCTCTCTCGGAGCCATTTCACTTCTTGCTTGAGCTCATCATTTTTCTTGCTTATGAGACAATCACATGTTTCTACAACAACATTCTCATTGCAAGATGGTGAGCAAGATTCATCAATTAAATCAATGCAAGAAGTTGAAGCATCTACCTTGGAGATAGGAATTGCACAAGGGATAGATGATTCATCAAGCTCAAAGGAATTACTTGTTTTAGTCTCATTGCTCTCGAGCTTAGATTTCAGCTCATCACACTCCTTGCTAAGCAATTTGAATTTGCACAACAAATTTTCATAATTTGTAGCAAGGGTTGCACTAAGAACATTAAGAGCATTGAGTTCTTTAATTTCATTAGCTTGTTTATTAAGCATTCCTTTTTGCTCATGGACTAGCTCAACAAGATCATCGAGAGAGGTGGTGTCGGATTCGTCATCACTTACATTGCTCTCCATACCTTTGGCCATAAGGCACATGTGTAGTGATGATGAAGGACCTTGCATGAAGCGGGTGGTGAAGTTCTTTCTTGATTCATCACTTGAGCTAGAAGAACTTGATTCTCCACCACTTGTCCACTCACGGACGGCGATAGTTGCTTCTTGCCTTGGTCTCCTCTCCTTGACCACCTTCTTCTTGGGCTTGTGCTCGATCTTGGTGAACTTGATCAGCCTATTCGTTTGGCTAGTGGCTGGTGGCTGGTGCTGATTTGTTGTGAGAGAAAAGTACCGGCTGGTTCTTGGTGGCTGGTCTGCTCGAGAGAAAGTATCGGTCGGGTGGTCGATAAGCCAAACGAATAGGGTGGATGTGTTGATGATGACGCCCTTCTCTCAAGTGAACGTTGTAGCCGTACATGTTGACTTTCTTCACATACTTGAAGATCTTCTTCACGTACTCGGCCACCATGGATTCAACCCCTTCATCACTTGAGGAATCTTCATTGTCACCGTCATCACCATCATCCTCGCTTGAGCTTCCATGAGTAGCCATCCTACTCAACATCTTCTCTTGTTGGCTTGAGAGAGCATGGCTTGTAGTTGGAGAGGATGGTTCTTCGGGCTTTTCTTGGGGCGCCTTCTTTGACTTGGGCATGAGTTGAAGCTCATGTGCCATGATCTTGCTCAAGATATGAGATGGCTTCAAATCTTCGAGCTTCTTCTCGTAGATGATTGCCTTCACCAAGTCATAATCGGGCTTCCGGAGACTTTGAAGGATCTTGCAGGTGATGTTCAAGTCCGTGATGTCCTTCACACCTAAAGCATTGATCCCATTGACAAGCACATTTAGGCGTGAGTACATAGATTCGGGTTTTTCATTTGCTAGTTGCTTAAAGCTATTGAATTCCTCAAGGAGACAACCGTAGCGTTCATTAGCAACTTCTTTTGAACCCTCATTTTGCTCCTTGATGGTTTTCCATAGCTCATGAGCATTTTCACAAGTAAAAACTCTATTGAAAACACCTACATCTAGTGAGGACAAAATGATACTCTTAGCAATCACATCAAATTGCTTTTCCTTCTTAGTACCATTTTTCATGCCCTCATCGGTGACTCTCCAAACATCAAGGTCCTTTGCTTGGAGATAGGCCTCCATGAGAACCTTCCACCGAGGATAGCCCGTGCCATCGAAATGTGGAGCCAAACCTAAGGTATCCACCCCTTTCATACCTCTATAGAGCAACGCACTAGGCGGTGAAGCCTAACTGCCTTCCAATGAGCGGTTTCACAATTTACCAATCGAATTGGTGTTTCCTTGTGAAGGAAGTGAGTCCCGGCTCTGATACCACTTGTAGGAAATCGAATGCTCGTTAGCCTAAGAGGGGGAGGGGGTGAATTAGGCAACTAAAAACTTAACCTATGGCTTCACTATTTTTGCACAAAGATAAGCTAGAACATACTATTTAGATGTGCAACTAGGGTTGTTCTAGTGTGAAACTCCCATCCCAAAACAAGGTTTGCAACCTATAGCCAATCCTAGAATGATACTACTCTAGGAAAGTAAAGGCAAGCAAAGATTGCAATAGAGTAAATGCGGAAACGTAAAGGGGATGAGAGGAAGCAAACTCTTGACACGCGATTTATCCCGTGGTATCGGTAGGCACTAAGCCACCCCTAGTCCACGTTTTTGAAGCACTCACACAAGAGTATTGCTTCCCGGTCACCAAGTCTCTCCCAAGAGCACCACTTGACTCGCCACAAAGGCTAGCCACTTAGGCTTGCCAAGCTCCCTTGGTCACCTTGATGCCGCCTCCACTAAGGATCTTCTCCACAAAGGAAGGGGTCTCCACGCCCCTCACAAACAGTGTCCTCGCCACTCCACACCAAGCCGGAGGGTCGATGACTATTGCCGGTGAGCCACTTAGGCCCCAAGGCTTCCTGCGAACCTTGTACAACTTGATTCACTCAAGAATCACCTCACAAGGTTGGCACAACCTTGCACTCGCTCAGCTCTAAGCTAAGCCTAGCACTAAGCACATCACAAAGCATATGCAAACCTAAGGATGAGCAATTAAGCACTTGGATGGATTGGATATGATCTTCAATGTGTCTTGAACTCCTCTCGCACTTCCACGTAATCCACCACCTCAAATGGGCGGGTGGAGGAGGTATAAATAGCCCAAGGCATCAAACCAGCTGGCTAAAAGTCAGGTAGTACCGTCGGATGATCCGACGCTATCTTTTCCCAAGGCTGTCGGTTCATCCGGTGCTACTAGACGTTGCCTCCACCGCACATGACTTCTCGACACAACTACTCGAGCTATGCCGCAACGGTGCGTCGGATCATCCGGTCTGTCAAGACCCCGTCAAGTCGCCTCGTTAGCTTCCACACGCGGATGATAGACCGACGCTTCACCTTGACCAAGGTGTCAGATCATCCGGTGCTGAAGGCTTCGTCTTGGCGCGTCTCTGTCTTGATTCAAACTGAGCGTCGGATAGACAGACGGTGTCCTCATTCAGACCGTCGGATCATCCGGTGCTACTGTCTTCGTTGCTCCTCCTCTGCAACTCGTCTGACGCTACTAAAAAGTGGACCGTCGGTTCATCCGACGGTGCCTAGGGTTTCACCCTTTGAACCAACTCGTCTGACGATTGCACCGACGCTTGCTATCAAGGGACCGTCGGTTCATCCGACTGTGTCTTTTCTTTTCCTTTTCTTGCTCGGTTTTGACCCTTGATTTTCTCATTTTGGCATGTTGTTTTCTTGCATCCTTGGGACCTAGAAGTGTCTACAAAGACATGCTAAAACAATAAGGTTAGTCCCAATGATCATGTTGTCATGAATCACAAAAATCAAACTTGAACTAATGGCATATGAGGCCATGTTCGGTACAGATCAACCTCCTCCTGGATGGGGGGAAGGTTGCTGCGTGAAGGCTGGTTAGATCGGCTGCGTGAGTGACGGCTTGATGTCGACACAACAGACTTGGCTGCTGCGCTCTTCTCCTCCACCAAGGTCGCCTCGGGTGCAGGTTGGCTTGCTGGAGGCACGCCATAGAAGCACCCAGGTTGGCCTGGGGGCTGTTGAACGTCGGTAGCCCCGCCTCCTCGAACTCAAGGTGAAGGTCTCAAGCGCAAGGAGGTACTGCACAGCACTGCTCTTCTGCATGTCGCTGGGCACGGTTGGTGTTGGCCTGGATCCGACGTGCTTCCTCAGAGTCCGTCGCACCGTGACGTGGTGGTTCGTTCTCTGACACCACCAGGACCCGTCGAAGGATGGAGCCCTGGTCGTTGGGGGAGACATGGATATGGACCTTCTGGAACTCCCCAGCATCTGGAGACGTGGGAGCTCACACGGTACGGGGAGTAGTACGCTCCTGGTCGATCTTCTTTCGCAGCCGGCTGCCGCGGAGGGTGTGTCGTGCGCCCTTGTGGTAGGTGCACGGTACGTCGAGCGGATCGCGGTGTGCACGGAGCTCGAGCTTGAGGTCGCCAGATGACTCCTGCCGCCCAAATTGGATCTGGGGGGACCTGGTCGCCTGGCGGGCGTAGTCGTGCTGGATGGTCTCATGCCGAAGGGCAAGGTCTTGTGGCGCAATGCCATCTGCGTTGAGCGCTGGGCTCTCTCACATATCTGGAGGGGTCTCCTCCATCATGTTGATGACACGCTCCATTCCCTGAACGATGTCATAGGGTTTAGGCAGGTGGGTCTTTGTTGCTAGATCAGAAACGGGGGCGGGGGCGGCGGCGGGCGCCGTCACAATCTTCACTACGGTCGCCGGAGAGGTTGTGGCCGCTGGCACAGTCGGAGTCGCCGTGAAAGAACTGAAGCATATCTCCACGGGGTTGGCGAGGACGTCCGCCATGCTCGCTGGAAAAACGACACTAGACCGGGTCACCATGCTGCACGGCAAGTTCCCGATCACCCCTACCTGACACGCCAACTGTCAGGGGGTGAGACCTATACAGATCTACAAGGGGGCGACCCAAGCAGTTGTAGGTTAATGGAGGGGATCAGGAACTAAGAGCGTAGGTGGTAGTTCGCGGATGGAACTCGGAACACGCGAGGATGGAAAGAGACACAAAGGTTTAGACTAGTTCAGGCCTCCGAAGAGTAAAACCCTATGTCTAGTATGCAGTGGGATTATGCATGAATGGGGAAGTCCCCTCGAATGGAGCTCTAGGCCGCCTTATGTGGTCAACAGGCTACGGCTTCCATTCGAGGTCGGTGGACCTTCATCGGGGTCGGTTACAAATTAGGAAGGTCATCTTCTGTGATTATAGGGTGGATCCCGTGATCTGCAGACCTACTGGCGGCGTCGCACCGTGACTTGGGGAAGAGTCTTGAGCTACAAGCCTGTCGGATCCTCTGGGATTTGGTTAAGGTCTTCTGGAGTCTTCCAAGGTCGCCGGGGTTGTGGATAAGGTCTCCGGGCCCACTTGCAGGTCGGGTCCACTTGGCAGGGACCTTTAGGACCCTGGTCGGTGGGGACCCATGGGTACCCATGTCTCTCAAGCCCCCGATCGACGTGTTGGCGTAGCGGCCGAGATGAGGTCATGTCGAAGCGAAGCGAAGGCATGGCCCCACTGAGGTCGCGTAGGGTGCACGGGGATCAAAAAAGAAAATCTCCTTCAGCGCACACGAAGTCGAACATCAAGCTCCTGGTATGTAGGTCCAGGATGTTGAAGTGAAGACAAGGTGTTGCTGTTTTGAAGAATCGCCAACCTGGCTAGAGCCAGGTAGTGAAGGAAAGGTCGTCGTGACCTCAAAAGGTCCCTTTGCCAACCAAAGGGAGGTCGAGCAGAGGTGTAGTGAAAGTGGGCTTTCAGTAGGTCGATGCGACATAGAATAAGAGGGCGTCGCAAGACGCACTCATGGAGTAGCCCCCGAGCGGTAAGTCAGCCAGTATGGTTGGGTTGATGCTCGAAGAGAGAATAAACAGAGAACCTACGACCTTCCGCCTTCCATGAGATGCTCTGTCCACTGAGCTACAGGCGCCATATGGGACAAACCAACGGGAATCTTGTAAAGGGGCATGAGATAGCGACATTCTTGTCGCGAGGCGCATCACTAATGTACTGCATGGTCACGGGACCTGCTCCGGAGCAGTGATGCAATTTCTGCCCATTAAGAGACATATCCCAAAAGGTGTCGAGATGGTTGATGACGGTCGCTGTTTCCTCGAAGCGAACAAGAACCTCGCGCTCCATGTGGTAACAGTGTTGTGGATAAGGACGCCACACCAGCTGAAGTGTAGACGACCTCTTAGGCCAAGCTCCGCTGCTACAAATAGGAGACCCCATAACTTGCTTCTTGAACTAGGAAGGAGCATTATGGCGAAACAACTTAGTAATTTTGCACCATGCTGGGCTTATGTCCGTCCACCAGACCATAGCACTAGATTATTGCACCTTGGAGGTAGAAGAATGCTTGCGAAGTTGGGAGAACTTCATCAGCTGCTTCACTGCGCCCAGCAAGGAATCTAGGTGCGCATGGGCAAGATACATGCCTTAGCCGGACCTTGTGAGCGAGCCCGAGCCATCTTTGGGGTTACCGTCGCACGAGAGGCCCGAGGTGAAGTTGGTCTAATTTGGGATGTTGTGTGAGCACCCTAGCAAAAGATGGGACTCCACAAGAAACCTTCTGGAGCTAAAGTAGAGGTGGCTGTGTGGCAGCCGCGACCTTGGCAGCGGTGGAGGGCTCCAAGTAGGTCCAAAAGCTAGAAGAAAGCTTGCGACGGGCTTCATCAGTCTAGGTTGCGCTGTAATCACAATGTAAGGTAGATCAGGACCTTTAATATGTTTGCATCTTGTAATTGGCCTTGGGCCAAAGTCTTGTGTGGTTTACAAAGCTTTTATACACATGCTTGGATGCCAAACAATGTGTTTTGATCAATGTATGGAGGCGCCCGGGCGGCAATGGCGTGGCCAAGGTCCCGGCGGGGCTGTAGAAGCGCGCCGACATTCAGAAGGTCATGGAAATCGAAAAAGAACATGTGTCGACCTGGGTCAACATGGCTGTTGTGCAGTGGCACAATGCAGGGTGTCAATCCTGAAGTCTGTAGGTCTTTATCGACCTAGAAGGCAGCAGGGCCTAAGCAAGGAGCTGTAATTGGGACTGATAGGTCGTCAACGGGCAGTGGAGCCTTTAAGCACAGAGCCATTGATAGAGTTTAGCCACTGTAGGTCGAGGTGACCCAGAAGGTGTGTAGGCAGCTGGTGTGAACCCGCCGTTGGGAGGCCGAGGCGACCTAGGAGGCTGTCGACACCTTGACGACCTCGGGTGGCTGATAAGGCTGGCCCATAGGTCGCCCGTGGGCCAAGATGACCTTGAATGTGGTATCCAAAATATTGTGTTTGGGGGTTTGAATGTGAGGCATAATGGGTTCACATCGGGTGACCAAGTGAGGCAGATTCCGTCTGACGAGACCATTTGTCACATTGCCATTTTCCCGTTAGTCCGAGAGAGCCGTTGAGCGGTAGATCCGCGGTAAGCGCCAATCCGTTGTGTCGCCGCGATCTCCGCCAAAGAGACATTGGGTGCAGCCGCCCATTACGCCGCTAGGGGCCAACTATATAAGGTCGAGTCGTGGTCTGGGAACCTTTACTTCTCTCATTTCCGCTCCGCGCTAGGGTTGTGAAAGGATCTTGATGTCGCCTAGAGGGGGGGTGAATAGGCGAGTCCTGAAAATCACCACTTAAAACAAATTTATTAGTGAAACCCGGATACTCCGGACTTTTCTCCGAAGTTTCTGGAAAGTCCGGAATCTCTGGAGAAATCTCCGGAATCTCTGGACTGGTGCCTTCGCAGCGGAATGAACACACTGCCCAAAACCGGTCCCACCGGTTTTGCAAATCCGGTTCCACCGGGTTTGCCTGGCAGTGACTCCCCTCTTCTTCTTCTTGTTTGCTTGTTTGGCTTGAACTTAAACTTGATGAATAGCTTAAGGATCAGTTCTTTGATGAATGTAGAGTGCCTGCACTTCACAAACACTAACAACCAAGTAGCTTTACCAATATGACAAAAGCAAGTAATGAAAGATATATCAAGGTAAATGCGAGGTAATCAACAGGAGACACAAGGATTTGTTTTACCGAAGTTTGGATTCACCACCGTGTGAATCCTAGTCTCCGTTGGGTGCTTCTCCTACCGAAGCCGGGTTGCATTCAACCCTTTTCCCGATCCACTAGATAGCTTCTTCCCTTTCGGAGGCGAAGCACGACCTTCACAAACTGTCCCACAGCTCACCACACCTTGGGAGCTTGTGGGCGACGCCTAGCCGTCTAGGAGGCAATCCTCCAAGAGTAACAAACGCTTCACACAAGCTTGACGACGTCCGACAGTGCTCAAGGTATTCAAGTGCTCTTGAATTGCTCACAAAGGTTTCTCTCTACCACCCAACTCACTAGATCTATCAAAGATCGAACAACCTCACAAAGAGGGGTTGGGGAGAGATAGAATGGCTTTGGCTTAGCAAGGAATAGCAAGGAAGCACTCTAGCAACCTCAGGAACAGCAGCTTGCAACAGTAGAGGTTGAAGGGTATAAATACCCTACTCCCCAAAAACTAGCCGTTGGAGTTAAAACCCGGAATCTCCGGGAAAAACCCCGGATACTCCGGATTTCCCAAAACTAGCCGTTGCAAACTCCAGTGAAAACCGGTGCACCGAAGTTCCCAAACTCGGTGCCACCGAAGTTTTCAAAAAACTAGCCGCTGGGACGGTGACATATCCCGTGCCACCGGTTTCCCCAAAATCAGTGCCACCGGGTTTGACATGTGGTCAAACCCAAGACGTGTACGTGGTTTTGTGTCTCTCTCAACTCACATGGGTTACTTGAGCACTGAGACATTATCAAAACTCCTTGTGATGCATCCCTCTTGATAGTACAGCGTACCTATACTCAAGATCAAATATAAATGCAATAAAAGAACTCTTGAGCTTCTTCTTCAAGAATAGCCATACTTGATCAATATATCCTCGTGAGAGATCCATCCATCAATGTCTCATTGGTTTGAGCACTTCTACCTTGAGCTAGTGACTTTGATCTTTATATAAGAATGAAACCCAATTCTCGATTAAGTCACCCTTCACATGACTCAACGAATAGGTAATGCTTCTTCATTGCTTCACTCAGTTAGGCTCGACTTGATACCTCGAAACTTTCCAAGCTATAGCCACTTCACCCTAGCCAAGCACATGGTCCAAGTCACTACTTGGCCAATCTTAGCTTAGTACCTCGTTGCTAATCCCTTGCTTGATTTCTTCATCCATTCGTTGCCAATTTGAGTTAAGCTTTGCTTCAACATCAAGAGTGAAATTCTATTGAGATCATGCCTTCTTTTAATTTAAATATCCCTTTTTATTATTACAAGCTTCTTCCTTCAATAAGAGACCATCCAATGTTCCAAAATCAATATGCCTCTTTCTTGACCTTCATAAACTTGTCATATACCATCTATATGCTCCATGGGATCATACATATCAAATATCATGACATTCACCATTGAGTCAAGCCATTTCACAATATGGGGCTAAAACCATGCCTCAACTTATCTTGTATACACATAGCTTGTTTTCACCATGAAGATAACCAATGTCATATATCATGCCTTGTCATTTGTATGTTACAACCTGCTCACATGCTTAACAAGGACATGAGATCTTTAATCTAGTTGTCAATCAATACACCAAAACCCACTAAGGGCCTAGATGTCTTTCAGGTTGTGCCACTAGTCCTTTGCTCAGATCAAACAGTGGCGACGCCGTGCTTAGGTTCGCTGCGCCTCGTGTCTTCGCATGCGAACTAAGACCCTTGTAGTGTTTAGATCCAAATCCATTAGTATAGAGGAGGAGAAGATGGAGCCCGCGCAAATCCCGGCACCGCACACCGTCTGGGAGCCGTCAGTGGTGACAGAGGAGCAGATCCAGGCCCTGGTGACCCGCGGGTTGCTGAGGCCCAAGACGGAGGTCGGCTGGAGGCCGGCAGTGGGCGAGGAGTTCCCACCGAGGGGACCGGCGAGGCCGTCATCTTCCTCGCGCACATCGAGCATGGGTTCGGGGTTCCCATCGGCGACTTCTTCCGCGACCTTCTCTTCTTCTACAAGATCGAGGTGGTGCATCTCAGCATTAATGCCATCACCATCATATTTGTGAGGCCTACCTCAGGACAGCACCGCACTTCCACCTCTGGTGCCACTTCTTCGAGCTGAAGAAGACGAGCAAGTCCGACGTCGTGGGGAGCGTCAGGTTCATGATGCACCGGAACATGAAGTCGGAGTACATCAACCTCGTGCTCCCTGACAACACCACCGACTAGAAGCAGGGGTGATTCTACCTTGACAATCCGATGCCAGTGCTCCCCGCCAGGTCGAGACGCGCTCCCGTCCCATTCCCAGAGTGGACCAACCAGCTCACCTCGTGGGAGACTGTAGAGATGGGCCCGCTGTTGGAAGACCTGCAGAGGTTGAAGGCGGAGGGGCTGACCAGCGGCGCGGTGGCAATCAGCTTCAGCCGCCGACTGATACAGCCTATCCAAGACTGGGTACACCCGGCGTACGAGTACTCGGGCCAATCCGACCCCACCTAGGTCGTCAAGCGCAAGGTCTCCAAGAGGAGATGCCAGCGCGGGTGAAGAACATCTTCATCGGGCGCATCCGCAACCAGGAGTGCCCCAAGGCGCTTGGTGTGTATCGGCCTCCTGATGCGGTGAGTCTTCGACCTTGTTTCCTTGCCATTTGAAAGCTTACACAGTTCTGACGTAGGTCTTTTCTTCTTTTCGGTTTGTTTTCAGTTTTGTGAGGGCATCTACTGGTGCCCGGCGCCATTGCGCAACGAGGAGGACCAGAGTTTCAAGGTTCGTGCTGCAGAGGACATGCAGACCCCTCCACAGCAGTGTGTCGAGGAGTACATCTCCGACTCGTCGGTGGGAAGTGACGATGATCGACCCACCACGAGGAGGGCGCCGCCAAAGGCCACCACGTCGGTGACGCGACGTACATGGCATACAATGGGCAAGATGTCCGCGTCCCTGGCCGCGACAAAGATCGCCGCCACCTAGATGGCGGAGGCTAAGAAGAAGAAGAGGAAGAGGGTCGGCCCCACTGTGTCATCGGATACAGCGACGGTTAGCTCCGGCGTTGAAGCCATCAATGTCGATGAGGAGGAGGAAGATGCGAAGTCGCCCGACGTGGTGACAGTGTTGCCCGCGGAGACGCCTCCACTAGAAGAAACTATTTATTCTATGACGGATTACAGGTGACGGTTTAGAAATCCATCACAGATTTGCAATAGTTGATATTAGGCCCATAATATAGTGACGGTTTAGTGAATCCGTCATGAGCCGGCCCATAATATAGTGACGGTTTCGTGAATCCGTCATGAACCAGCCCATAATATAGTGTTAGTTTAAATGACACCAAAATTTATATTTTTTACGTCTATATATTTTAATTTAGTACCAAAATAATTTTAACATTTGCTTGCCTTTTATTTGGAGCTTATCTGTCAACTAATATACCAAAAAACACTCAAAAAAGAGTTGCCACTAGCAAGAATCGAACCAATGACTTCATCATTTAAAACAAATAATCGTACCACTACGCCACACATCTATGTACGTGCAAACTTTGAACAACTATTATTTAAATAATGTAATCCAGCTCGTCCAGTCACTTGGGCACCTCACCGGGCGCACGGTCCACTCACCTGGCCACCTCACCGGGCGCACGGTCCACTCACCGGCCGCCCGTCCACGTCACCTATCCACACTCCGCCGCAAAAACCCGCAGAGGACAGGGGATTCGAACCTGAGATCCCACACTACAAACGAAAGAGCGCCTACCACTAGACCACTCATGCGTTAGTGATAGAGGGAGGGGATTTTATTATCTATTAATATGAAGCCAGCTGGTGGAATAAACCCCCACGCGAGATTCAGATTCAATCGGCCAAACTTGGACCGGAAGGCTGAGCCGCCGCCACCGCCCGGCGATGATTCGGGTCCAGTGTCCCGCCGACGCCTCCACCCTGTAGATCTGCAGTCACCCGGCCTTGTAGGTACAATCCATCCCGCTCATCTCCTCCCTAGCGTCTGCCCTCCCTCTCACGCTCCATCCTGAACTCTACCTCTCCCCGGTCCATCTCCCAGGCGGCAGCCAGCGACGCCGTGGCGGGCAACGGGCGTCGGGAAGCCCCAGCGACGGAGGGAGAGGGGAGCCGAGGCGTGCCACACGGAGACGAGCGAGCGCGGCCATGGCGCCGTAGCGGCAGTGCGGCAGCGCGGCGCGGCGACGCTGACGATTTACACCATTGATGTTCAAGCCATCCATTGACATTCAAGGTATAAATCTGAAAATTATTGATTACAAAAATTTCTTTGTTCTAAAAGTGACTTGAGAAAGAGTAGAGAATAATTGGAACATTGCATATTAGAGCTATTTCTTGAAGAAATTTTCTGTCAAGTCTTAAAGATTTTAATGAATCAGAAGAATTTTTTTGTGCAGCTTCTTTTCAGTTGCTAGATTTTTGTATGTTCACCTTTGTTACAAATATAAACTTCTCATATATGTTTTAGTTTTCTTTGCATTTTTTGATGATCAGATGGATAGAAGTTGGATTCATAGTAGATTGTTTTCTCAACACATTGATGGTGTCAAACAATTTATGAGCTTCGTTCAAGAAAAATTTAGTGAGAATGTTGAGATTCTATGCCCATGTGGTAGATGTCTGAATCAAAAGTACCTCTCAATCGGACTCTTGTAAACAAGCACATTTTGATGCATGGCATGGACAACAGTTATACTCGATGGATTCATCATGGGGAGAGCTTCGATGCAGATGTTATTGAGCATCATGTTGTTGTGCATGACAATGATGATAGTTCCATACATGGAGGTGGTGTTAGAGAGGATGATGGTCCTGATCATTTGGAAGAAATGTTAGAAGACCTACAGGCTGCAGCAGAACAAGAAAGACTAAAAAGACAAGATGCAGAAAATCAAGATGGAGATGGAGATGCAGAACCTCATGACAAAGACACATTTTTGAAAGTAGTCATGAAAGAGGCCAAGCGGCAGCTTTATCCTGGTTGTACCAAATTTTCAAGATTCTCTTTTGTGGTAATGCTTCTTCATATGAAGTCATTATATAGGATAAGTAATTCTGCATTTTCAGCAATATTGAAGGTATTGGCTGAAGCGTTCCCGGATTGCAATACACTCCCCAAATCATATACTGAAGCAAAGAATCTTCTAAAGGAATTGGGTCTTGGATATGACTCAATACATGTGTGCTTCAATAACTGTGTGCTCTTCAGAAAGGATTATGCTAAGCATGACAATTGCCCAGTTTGTGGTTTGTCAAGATGGAAAGACCCACAAAGAAAGAAGATTCCACAGAAAGTGTTACGCCATTTTCCATTGGCACCTAGGCTAAAGAGGATGTTTGCGACCAAAGAAGCATCAAAAGATGCACAATGGCACAAGTTTAATCAGCAGCCTGGGTCAAAGGAAATGAGCCACCCAGCTGATGGTGAGGCGTGGCAACATTTCGACAAAGAATTTCCAGATTTTGCCATGGATGCAAGAAATCTTAGGCTTGGCCTTGCTACAGATGGGTTCAATCCATTTTCAGAAAAAAAAAACACAAAATACAGCATGTGGCCTGTGTTTGTTGTGCCATACAACCTTCCACCTTGGGCTTGTATGCAGGAGTCAAACTTTATGATGACTTTGCTTATTCCAGGTCCTTCATCACCCGGAAAGGATTTTGATGTTTTTCTGGAACCACTTGTAGAAGATTTGCTTAACCTTTGGACAGGTGTGAGTGCTTATGATGCTAATACAGGCAAAATGTTTAAACTTCATGCTGCAGTTCTGTGGTGCATCCATGATTACCCAGCTTTGAGCACTCTTTCAGGGCGAACCACAAAAGGCTATTATGCATGTACTCATTGTGACAAGTATCCTCTTTCGTACCGCCTAAGGAGCAAAATTGGGTATTTTGGACACTACCGTTTCCTTCCAAAGGGCCATCGCTTGCGCAGAAACAATGAATATGTTGGCCTTCATCAAAGCAATGATCCACCTGGTCAATTCTCTATAGAAGAGCTACTTGCTGAATTAGAGAAAGTTAAAGATGTTAGACCTGGGAAGCAGAAGCCAGAAGAAGGAAGTGGGAAAAGGAAGCGTTCTAACTTGGGAGTTGGTCATGTGAAAATTTGGAACCGGATGGTTAGTCTATGGAAGTTGCCATATTGGCATAAATTGAAGCTAAGGCATAATCTCGATGTCATGCACATTGAGAAAAATATATGTGAGAGCCTGATTGCGACACTACTCAATATAGTTAAGAAGACAAAGGACACAGCTAAAGCTAGGCTAGATCTCAAAGATTTGGGAATTAAACCGGAGCTGCAATTTAGAGAGAATGGGGATTCATGTGTGATGCCTATTGCTCGATATACCTTGAACAAAGATCAGAAGAAGGAATTTTGTGATTTTTTACGGAAGATAAAGTTTCCAGATGGATTTGCCTCCAACATCTCAAGGTGTTTAAATGCTGAGGGAAACAATGTACAAGGTCTAAAAACACATGATTGTCACATTCTTTTGCAAAGAATCTTACCAGTTGCAATGAGAGGATTTTTGGACAAGGATATTTACGAAGCAATAGCAGAGTTGGGGAAATTTTTTAGAGAATTGTGTAGCAGAACACTTAACAAGGATGTTTTGGCTGAGATGAAAAAGGAAATTCCTATAATATTGGTGAAGTTTGAGAAAATTTTCCCCCCGGCTTTGTTTGATGTGATGTGGCACCTTGCTGTCCATTTGCCAGGTGAGGCATTGCTCCGAGGTCCTGTGCAATATGGGTGGATGTACCCAATTGAAAGACGGTTGTATACTTTGAAGCGCTATGTGAGGAATAGGGCACGGCCAGAGGGTTCAATTGCTGAGGCATATATTGCTGATGAATGCCTGACATTTTGCTCAAAATACTTGGATGATGTTGAAACCAGATTTAATCGGGAACCATTAAATAATTATTATTCTAATGAAGAAGCCTATGGTGTTGATGTTTTTGGGCATGGAGTTCATTTTACTTCTGCCCCTGAACTTGTATATGATGAAAATGGCTTTGATCAAATGGTGTGGTTTGTGCTCAACAATTGTAGTCAAGTGGAGAATTATGTGGAGTATGTTCTAACTTCTATTTTTCTACAGAATGTTGTAGCTACAGAATTATTGCAGATATGCTAACTTCTACTTTTGTACAGAATGTTCAGAGATGAATTAGAGAGACAAGCCTTGCCTAACATTGAAAGGACCCTCCGGCAAGGATTTCAGACTTGGTTTAGGAACCATGTAAGTGTTCATAGGCACAAATTTTAGTTTTTTTGGGTCCAACACATTTACTTTATATTCTGACATGTGTGTGTTTCATGTGGCAGATCATGAGGTTGAGGAGTGTAGATCAAGAAGCGGTAGATGATGATCTCTTTTCCTTGGCATGTGGTCCTGATTTTAGAGTAAAAAAATACTCCTCATGCATAGTGAATGATGTGAGGTTTAACACTATTGACCGTGAGAAGAATAAGATGACACAAAATAGTGGAGTAATGACACAAAGTACACATAATGGACATGTGACAGATTTTTTTGGAACCTTGAAAGAGATAATTGAGTTACAATATAGCGGGGAGGATAGGTCCGTAGTTTTGTTTAAATGTGACTGGTTTAAACTAGATGGGAAGAGGACTGAGATTAAAGATGATGGCTTTTTTAAAAGTATCAATGTTCAAAGTCTGTGGTACAAAAATTATTGTTATATTTTGGCCACTCATGCAAGGAAGGTCTTCTACTTGCCAGACACAAGATTTGGTAAAGACTGGCAAGTTGTGCAAACATTTGACCACAGACATCTTTACAAAGTAAGTCAATGCAGTCATTAGGTGCTTCGCATATCAAGAGGATGATTGTTGTGAAGAGGAGGGCATGAGAACAACAGTTTCTGACGATATAGATGACCGCCCTTTAAATAGAGATGATGAAGTAGGCACTATTTTTCAAAGAGCAGAAATTGATTTGTTGATGAGAGATGCTGACAAAGAAGTGAGCGACGATGATAATGCTGAATATGAAGAAGATGACACACTTTTTCAGTACTGCACTAATGAAGATGAAGAAGGTGCCACAACGGAGGTCGACAGTGATGATGAATAGGTATCTACTTGTATTTCAGATCATGTTCTGTTGTTAGTCTTGCTGCTTGAATTTTCCTATCTATTTTTTATGTGTTTTTATGGCCACGTGAATCCATGTTTTTACTCTATAGATCTTGTTGTCAGGGAATTACATTCTCACGGATGCTCACATATGTAGGTATGAAGAATTGGATTTGGAGGGAGATTTTATTTGGAAATTTCAGTTTTATTGCAGCTTCACCCTTCTATCAGCAAAGGAGGAGCACTGCAAGGTGGCCCTGAAACATAAGAGTTCTGCTCTATCCATTCTTCCTCTTTTATATGTACTGACAATTGGAGTTCTTGATTAGTCGAATGACATTGCAGAATGTCTCTTTTTTTACCAGACTGTCACTGTAATAAGATGCTCATTTTGTGAGCTTGTCGTCTGTACAACTAATTAGAATACACAGGAAACAACCGACTGATTCAACAGTGCTATGGACGCAAGGACTGTGTACCTGTTGGCCATCCTCATCTCTAGCTTTTCATTTTGTTTTAGAGGTGACAGTGTAATTGTTTAATTGTATTATTGCCAGAACAGTGGTTTTGTGAATTTATTTGACTGTTATTCCTTACATTTTTTTAATAATCTGAGCACATTCAAATGATGGTGCTGTAGGGAATCTCCTGTGATACAGTATCAATCTGACCACATTATTGCCAGAACTGTTGGTTGTGTGACTTTTGAAAGTATCAAATCTCGTTCAGTTAGTTATGTCTGTTCATACTGGCAACTTCTTGGGGTGTCTTGGAAGCTTGGACTGTTCCTGTATTTATGTAGTGCATATGGTGAAAATGCAGATTTTTGTTTGTCCCCTGGAGGCTGGTCCAAATTATGGAGCTACAAGCTATATTTCTGTTTGTCACCTGGATGCTGTGCTTTTATATTTGAAAGCACTAATTTTTTTAATTTAGAATTCTAATTACCTGTCCAAATGGTATTGGTGGAAAATAGAGTGATTTTCTGTTGTTTCTGTCATCATTCTGTTATACTATTACTCATGATTGATTGCTTCTGAAGCATCCATGAATTTTATACTATTACTCATGATTGATTGAAATTAATGTTAGTTTGCTCTTCTTTTCGGAAACATGGAATATTTGTCGAATTTATTCTCTTAACTTTTCTAATGGTTTATGCGCTTGGAATTTGTTTTGCCCGTGGCCTTGATGACATGCGATGTGTGAATTTGGTACTTCTAGTCAATAAATAAAACTGAAAAAATAATTAGTAATTGGTTTTGCAAAAATATACCCTGTTTCACCAACTCCCTCCGTCCCTAAAAGACCGTCGCTGTTGTTTTCCGTGCCACAAGTTTGACCAGATTTGTACAAAATACGTGCAATATTTATATCTTCAAATAAATTTATTAAAAAACTATATTCAAATATCTATCTAACTATACTAATTTTGTACCATAAATATTAATAGATTTTTATATATATTTAGTCAAAGTTGTTCCTCGGGGAGTGAAAACGACGGTCTTTTAGGGACGGAGGGAGTAGTGTACATTATATCGATACATATTGTACTTTGTGGCGTTCCTTGTTAAGTTATGTTCCAAATTAGATGAGTGGAAAACTTCTGACGGAGCGTAGCGGAGGCCTGTCGCCGGAGGCTTGGGCCGGAGCCAGTTCGACCCGTTTTGCCCAAATCGAAGCGGGGTGCGGGGAGCCCAGCGTCATACATTTTATATACTCTGTGTTAGGGTTTCCGCCGATTGAATCATCATATTCTTGTAAGCCGCCGCTCTACTAGTGTACATTATATCGATACATATTGGGATTAAGACAATCCAACAAGATTCACCTACTACAATTGATAAAAGCAATTAGTGTGATATTTATGATTTGAAATATATACCATTTTAATACACGGACAACAACTTATTACTTTGGTTATTTGTGATTTCAAACAATATAAGAGTTTAGACGTGCAATTTTTGGTCTCCAACGCGCCAGCCCTCAAAATTTTCCACCAGCCATAACCCAGTCCACCAAATAGACCTTCGTACCCATAGGCCTTGAAAAAAATAACATCTGAGCTACACTGCCACCAGCAACCATCCGAGGATGTTCTTGTAATTTCCTTGCCGCTGCCACCTCAAATCCTCCCGCAGTCCCACCCACCCTCGCAGCCCACCCAAATCCTAGTCCAGCCGCCTGCCGCCCCCAAACCCTAGCGCAGCGACCCCTCCCGCCGCCACCCCACGAGCGCGGCGCCGGCGCCGCAGCCCGCGGCGACCCTATCTCCGGTGCAAGGAAGGACCCCGACCACCCCCGCGACCCCGGCGAGCGGCGACTTGAAGGACCCCAGCGACCCGGCGAGCGGCGGCTACATCTCCACCACCACCTTCGTCTCCACTACCTGATCTACGCAACTACCGTCATCCTCAAGGTCTGGTGGTCATGACGACGAGGGGTGGACAAAAGAAGCCACAAGGGAGTCGGATAGCAGGTACACTCCTTACATGGCTCCTTTTACTGCGTCTTTCACACTTTGTGACCATGTATCTGTGACTTGTACTAGTATTAGGAATGATTACTGGAGCCTCTTGCCCATTGAGTAGTAGTACTGCTTGATTTCGATTAGAGGCAAGGTTCTAAATGATTTCGATTACAGGCAAGGTTCCAAAGGTTGTGCTTTGTGTATTAGATTGCTTGGCCACAAAAAACTGATCCTGCACGACCATGGGTTGGACTACCAATCCAAGTCCCACAAAATGCCCAAGCCCTTTTTGATATGGCTGTAGTAACTGTGGGAAACGAAGAGTCAACTTGCTTTTGTTCAGACAAATGGTTGGATGGCAAGACCATTGCTGAATATGTGCCCAGTCTACTAAATGATGTCCCCAAGAGAGCTATCAAAACTAGAACAGTACAGGTGCTGGCTGAATACTTACTGATCTGGGACCAAGTGGATGCGATTTGCTCATGTTTACATGTGTACTTTATTATTGTTGCATAAAAATTAATCTATTTTTCATTTTCTCTCCCATCTCAGGACCTTCTCTCATCCCCAGACCCCAACTGTGTCCATATGAACAGCAGCGCCTTGCACAGTGCATGACCAACAGTAAAAGGCTGGCGGAACTTGGAATTGCATGGTCACAATTCAATGCAGCCAATGCTCTAGAGAAGAATAAGAGACCTCATAGAAATAGTGAAGACTCTGGATCTGAGTATGATCCTGCACTTGATGATACTGATGGTGGAGATTTGATGGATGTTGACAGTGCTAAGGTAACATTCCTCCATCTTGTCATGGCTTCACTGGTGGTTTTCTTGCTGATGCAATATAAATTATTTGCACACTTTGGTGACTAATCCATGCTTTCATTTCAAGCAGACCTTTAAGAAGGGCAGCAAGAAAGCTAACACAGAAACTTCAGATGTTCCTGCAATCAAGTTTAGGGGTCGTAAGAGAGTTTTTGCACAGCACCCTACTGTCTCTACAAGGTCAAAGCAAAGCAAACCCCAGTCTAATGCAAGCCTAACAACAAGTGACCTCCGTGCTGCCATTGAAGGCTAGTTTACTACCATTTCTATTTGCTTTGATAACACATTGAATGTACTCTTACTTGCTGACATTTATTTAGGTGCTGACATTTCCTCGCATGATAAGAATACCAACATGGCCACAGGGGCTGGCATTTCCTTGAATGATGAGAACACCAACATGACCACCGGGACTGACATCTGCTTGCATGATGAGAACAATCTTACCACTGGAGATGATGCCATTGCCCAGTCTGAAATTAGTGGGCCAAAAAATTGTGGCCCATGATGATGACGTCATCATCCACCTAAGCATCCATGTCAGCACCCACATCATCAAATGCTGCCACGTCATCGTCCACATCAATTGTCCATGTCAGCTGCCATGTGTTTTATGATGATGTGGTGATTTAATCTGTGACGGTTCAAACTGTCATTAATATTGGGCTTCGGGCTAGATTGGACTGGGCCTAAGTCAAATCGTGATGGTTTAAACCGTCATAGATTGAGTTAAACTGTGACGGTTTGATGAAAACTGTCACGTGATTTAATCCGCCACGCTCAATCCATGACAGATTTCAAAACCATCACAGATTGTGTTTTGTGACGGTTTTTGAGGCTTTTGTGACGGAAATTGACTGTCATGGAATAAATAGTTTCTTCTAGTGCTCACAAGGTCGCCGCAACGGAGGAGCGGGCGACGGAGACACCTCTGTTGACGGTCGATTTTGGTACACCTAGCTATGAGCTTACCGTCAACATTTGCATGTATTTGATATTCTAACTAATGGTACTAACCCCCTAGAGGTATCACGTTCACTCTTGCATGTCAATTTTGGAGTTTGTTGTTTACGTAGGAAACTAGCACTTAAAGGGAGACTTTCGGGATAAGTTCATCAAGCACTTCAAGAGAAGATCATGAAGCCCGACACAAGTCAAGACACATCATGAACATGACTCCAAATGGCCTGTGGACGGAAGCATGAAGTCAGAAACTCTGGGGACCCGAGCAGAAGATCTTTGAAGCTTGCGCGATAAGGAGCTCTATCTAAACTGTGGAGAAGACGACGTCAAGGTCCCACATGCACAAGGGAGCAAGTCAATGTGAGAAGCATCGGGGAGGCGAGGCGAAGCCGAGCAAGGGCTGAAAGCGGCTGGGCAGTCGGCCTAGGCCGGCCGACCTGGCATGTTCCGGGCCCGGTTTGCACCCCCTTTGACCTAGGTGCTACTCTATTAATTACCTCTGCCTCTGCCGGCCGCCACATCCATCCATTCATTAGAGAGCCGCCAACACGAAGGAGAAGCACCGGGAGGAAGCCGACGTCCGCCGCGAGTCCTCATTGTTATCTAGGAGATGGCTTAGGCTAGACCCCAGCCGCCATGGTTGGCCCTGCGTGGTGAAGCCATGGTGGAGTTCCGGAGTCATGCCTTGGATTCATCAAGGCACATTTACTTTTGACGGTGATATCAATCTAATCTTGTCTCTACTTTTGGTCACCTTTGATGCATACCTTATCTCATTCATGTGTGTAGCTAGCATATGACCTTAGTAGGAATAGATCTAATCTATGTCTTGCAGATACATCAAAGTGGTGCACGGACTTACGAGTAGTCGTTCGGTGTTGATTACCTTGTGTAGTGATAGTACGATATAGGGAAAGCGCCGAACGAACGTGCAATGGATATCTCCTTATCATGGTATGAGCTTTAGTTTATCACTGGAACGCGACAACAAGAAGATGATAGGCTAGGGTTACCTTTTGGATGTTTACCTTTATGGCTTGGTGGATGTGATCCATACATCCTTTCATGTATATTTAACCTTTATGCAATCAACGCTTAATGATAGGTTAGATCATTAGATTAGATGGATGGCCTTAGGAGTTTGCTTCTGATCCTTGTATTGACAAATCTAGGGAGGACCCTCCTTGGTGAAAAAGGCACCAAGTCACCCGTACGCTTGCAGTGAACTTGAGCACGATTTTGCACCGTGAACAAACCCCTTTTTCTGGCGTCGTTGCCGGGGATCAGCAACTCGAACCCTAGTTTTATCATTGCATATACGCTTGCTTTCTTGTTTGTGTCCTTGAAAGTAGGTGGAAAACTAGACAGAAAGCGATCGAGAAAACTTTTCAACATTCAAACTTCAACAAGTCCAACCTCGCTCAACCAAGTTGATGGTTACGCATAGATTTGCTCTTTAGTGGTAGGTTCTAACCTTGGTTAGTGGCCCAACATCCGCTATCGAGCCCCCACCCAAAGCAAACAAAGATGAACAAGGTATGCCTACGTGTGTCAATTCAGACAGCCAGGGACGACGGTCTTTTATTGTGGAGTGTCATAGTGTGCGTGCTGCCACACTTTACAACGCACGCGCCTACCGTAATAGTTCTCCATGTGGTTGGAGATAAGAGATGGAGGGTTTGTGAACAAGCACGAGCCACCTAGCCGGCCTCTATGCTGATTTGTTCGGCTGAACTGGTGGCTGATGCTGATTTGTTTCGAAAGAAAAAATAATGTTAACTGGTGGTGGATAATCCTGACGAATAGGGTCAGCTCAATCTTTGGAATTCATGTCACAAGCTGGGGCCGTTAGGTTATCACTTTTACTCTCTGATGGTGATATCGCCGTCCAAACAAAATCATCACATCCATCATCCATACTCATGTTGTAAGGTCACATTCGAGGGACTCAAAAACACAACAAATACTCTCTGTTTCTATCACCGGTGCAAATCATCATCACGTCCTGTGACGTAGATAGAATGTCCAGCGAGTGAACATGGAAAGGGATAGAAATGATAGTGTGATTTTACTTTTTTTGTGAAGCGTATTATAAAGACACTTATACTTGTACATCTACATATACACCTATCGATCTCAATTAGCGCATGCACGCCGCTATTGATAAGTGCCGATATGAGCCGGCGAAGGATGTCCCGATCTTCATGGTAGTAGGTTTTGGTAACAAGGATAACTTACTGAAAAATCAGCGGGGTAAAGGCTTTATACCTGATAAAGGTTGGATGCGACCAAGTGATCGGGAGACAGGCACCGAAACCTTAAGGACTTCAACTCGATCTCCGAACCATCGCAGAACCACAAACCGAGACTAATCCGCACAATACATTGTAGCCGAACGGAAGCCGTAGAGCACGAAGTAGGGGACCTCAGAGAGATCTCACACTAGCACAAGAAGAACTCGCAAGAACAAAGGTGTTTAAGAACATTCAGCAGCTCAGCTGTGAACAAACCATATAGGTTATATTTTCTATTTCATCATGATCAAAGATTAGTTCTCAATGGTACGTAGGGGGTATTTATACTAGGAACAACCCTCCTAGTTGGGTGTAAATTTGAGATAGAAACAAAAATACTAAGTATGTGAAAAGGCTCTCCCGAAATTAAATCCTGAAGGGCCTCACATGGTTGTTGGCCTTCTGTGCAGCCTCCACTAAATCGTTCATAACTCTTTGTTACGAAGTCCAATGGAATGTGGTTTCTTGCATTGCAAAGTTGACTTCAAGCCTGCTTCATTAAGTTCCCATAGAGCTCCATAGCTATCTGGATTAAAGAGCTATGGTCAATTCTTTAGGCAGGTCCAAACTGGTTCGAAGTGAACCATCCTGGATCCTTGTTTCGAACCGGTAATTCTTGGTTTCCGAGCTGATCCATTTCCTCTTGTTTTGTTCCTTTCCTAGTTTAGGTGCACCATCCTCTTCACATATATACCAAAATACAACTAATGCATAAGATTTAGATTTAGGTAGGATAATATTTCTAGATATGTTAAATATAATTTAAGTAAGGAAAGCATGCACCTCGTGTTTGCATGGCTGCGTGTAACCTGCCCTTCATACACTTGTGCTTGTGTATCTGATCTTTGTTCTTGAGTAACCGATGATTCACTTGATTTTTTATGTGTAACAAGAGAAGGACGACATAATCTACAATGCATTTAGTGTAACCATGACATCTGAGTTACGTATGATTGGGATGTCCTCATCAGGCATCCTATATATATCTATGAGCACCTTTAATTGAAAGACTGAGACAACGTATGTTGAGGTTGGCGAAGCTATCATAGACATCTTACTTTTTCAACGAAGTAAGTTTTGTAAGATTGACATTACTTATTTTTTAAAAAATAGAAAAATGCGATCGAATACCATGCTCTGACTTCGTGTCTCTTCCAGCCACGGCTGGGAGAACAATGGGATTATAGGAGGATGCTGACACACATGGAGGAGAGGGGAGCACCACTGTTAGTGCTCGTGAGCTGCGAGCGCTGCTGAATTCCATCCGACGGTGTGATGAAAATTTGGATGTGAACGGCAGATGGAGAATCACCTGGAGAGATTAGAGGGTTCACAAGCAGTAACAGCAACAAATTGTGCCAAAAGAACTGTAAGATATCAAATATTCAGCAGCAATGCTGGTATTTAGTTATCATGGGTGACATCAGGAGATCACCCTTGAAAACAATATACTGCAAGTCTGAATCCCAAACGATATAATACAACTCAACAAGCATACATTTCGATGTTGCTTTCATATGTTATTCTCGCCAATCTTACCTTCAAGAATCCCACATAAAGACAGCTTAGCTTATGGCTGAAGGCGGTTTTGTCTGCTAATTCTAACAGAAAAGGGGGCAAATGGAATTGATTCCCCGAGTGTACCGTCCAATAGATGCATACTTATTATTCTTGATCAGATGGGAGCCATTCAATTTACCCCTAAGCTATGTTATTTGGTTCAGTTTACCTCATATGCAATTTGTCAATTTTGTTTCTCCATGCGCAAGTTCAATTTTAATTTGATATTTTGCAGGATGGTAGTGGGCATCATAATCTATATTTAAAAAAATTATGATTTTTCATGATTAGTTTTTATATAGTTTTGTATCTCAACAAAATTTAATTAAGGGTCGCAATGCAAATCCCAGCGAGCACCCTGCTGATCATTTCACCAGAATTATTAGCTGAATAATAAATTAAGAAACAAGTGAAAATGACCTCTACTCCAACGTAAGGACTCAAAGCCCAAGTATTGTGGTGTCCCTTCAAGCAAGTTGTTTACCTGACCAAGTGCTTCCGGGTCTCCCTTCTCTGTGTACGTATCATGATCATCACTCTAATGTTAGAGTTTGTTTGCTTGATCAGGTGGCCTTTCAATGGATTCTTTTGCCGGGGAAAGGGGGCATGTGTCCCCACTTGGACGAAGCGGAGAAACATACATATAAGAGCAACTCCAACAGTTTGGCAAAACAACTTGACATCCTATATAATTTTGGCAAAACAAGAAAAATTGGCCTCCAACAATTTGGCAAACCAACTTAGCAAAAATAGAAATTTGGCAAAACTCACCTCCCCACGCGCATATATGCGCGCGCGGATCGTGGTTGCCATCGTTGTTTCCCTCTAGGTGGGAGGGTGAAAAAGAAATAAAGAATAGAGAAGGATTCCTGATGTAAGTTTTTCAAGAGGTGGAAGGGCACATATATAATTTTGTTTCTCTCAGGATTCCTGATGTAAGTTAGATCTGGATTTAGTGAATTATGCCAAACTGTTGGAGATGAATTCTTTTTTTACTTTGCATAGCTTTTTAGAAGTTGGCAAAACACAAGATTTGACAAGTAAATTTTGGCAAACTCTTGGAGATGCTCTAATGATCTTGACGTGAAAGGACATGAGTGAAGCTGTACATCTTTGATGGATTTTTTGTAAACCAGCACAAGGTGGAAACAAATGTACTGTATGCAGAAGTAAAATTGATGAAACCTCCTCGAAAAAAGTTTTGTACGTAAAAAATAGTTGCATCGGTGTCTTATGAGAGAAAAATCTCCTCACTGCATATGCTGAATCCGAACCTGAATCATTCATGTTCTCAAAAACACACACACACACAGAACCATTTATTGTCCAGGTTCCAGTTCATTTTCCAATAAACTTTACTTTTCGCAGTCTACTAGCTTATTAATTAACTCAGCTCAGCTTTAGCTAAACTACAAAAAAGCTGGTACAATTAATGTTTTTTATGCATACTTTTGCCTTCTACTACACAAATCGCATCACCTAGGATCAAAATAAGATACAAAGTCACAGCAATAATTTTTTTGGTAGTCTCTTGGCTGCTGCTATTACTAATAATGGGGTGCGCACCGTGCGCACGGAGCCTCCAGTGCGGACCCCTGCCATGCGCCATTGATTCCCGTTGCATCTGACCTTCCTCCGCTGATTTGCATGACAGCACCTCCTGATTTGCATGGCAGAAACATAGGGCAGGGGTGCACACAGGACGGCGCGTGCGCACTCGCGTACCTAATTTTTTCCGCTAAATCACAAACAGCGAATGCCATGATTATATTTTTTCTAAAATAGAAAAGTTTTTTTACAACTATCACATATATCACTTAAGCAACCATATTACAAGGTGATCCTTGAAGTAAAAAAAATTACAACAAGGTGTTCAGACCGGATGAGATACACAAGATCACCGACGCGTTCAACAACGCGAGTTCGCCGGCGGGGCAGCAGAGGCTGCAAAGGAGCTTTCACCCAGATGGAGTACCGTGCACAACATCGGTTGGAGGAGAGGCGGCGGGGCCGAAGAAGTCTGCACTAAGCGACCAAAGGATTGTTGATTCGCCGTCGCCAGAGGTTATAGATGGGCCACCAAGCTGCCTCCTGGGGGGGGGCAAGATCGTCGGAACAACCGACGATGAACAAATGCAGAAGCCATGTGGATCCGTTGAGTAGCTGAAGGCTGCTTCAAGTGAAGGACGTAGGCGGAGGAGAAGGTGAAGGTGCGCCGGTGCGTTCGACGACTTCTGACTCGCCACAACCTAGAGGGAGGCGAGGAAATTGGAACAATCACCTAAGGCCAAAGGCAGTCGTCAGCTCCAAGGTGGGGGTGAAGGCAGAAACACCTCATTGCGTTCAACAACGACGCACGTCGGAACAACCACCGGAGAGTAGGCTCTAGAACAACGCCAGCAAGAGCAGAGGAGACCGGGGAACTCCACGAGCAGGAGCGAGATGAGTGGGAAACGGGTGTCGTATGGACCTCCCGGGGCCCACTACCTCGGTGGGTACCAGGACCGACTACTCGTACCCGACTTGCGCTGCACGGCACCTGATGGCGTGAAGCACAAGGACTGCAGAGGAGAAGTACTCGGATAGGAAGCTGTACATGTCCCGCACTGTATAGAGGACTCCTAGACGTACTCGACTAGTACTCTCTCCCTGAACCGACTTGTAACCCTGCCTCCCGGACTATATAAGGCGAGGCAGGGACCCCTCCTCTCTCATCTCAGATCACGGCTTAAGATTGCACCATCTTGTAATCGCACCCAATCAATCCAGAGCTACGCAGCATACATGACGCAGGGTATTACGCACCTCGCGGCCCGAACCTGTCTAAATTGTGTGCCACGTGTCTCTTCCTTCGAGTTACCGATCTCGGCGATGCCACATTCATCTACTTCGGGTACTCCCCTTAGTAGGTTGCCGGTCTAAAACACCGACAGGCGGCGCTGTAGGGGCTCGCCGCCGAGATCACATGGCGAACTCGCTCGTCAAGCCGACCGTCGCCTTCAACCACGGCGACACCTTCGTCTTCGGCGCCTAGGTCTGCACTGCTGACGGCGCTAGGTCCTTCCAACGCCGCCTCACCATGCCGCCCAACCTGGAGACCGGCCTCGTGACGCTTCCCGAAGTAGTCATAGGCGAACTCGCCGGCAAATTCGGCGAAATTTCGCTCTTTGATCAACACGCTGACTTCGAGCTTGGATCCGCCTCCAACTCGAACTCGGCGTCCCCGTGGGCCATCGTGTGCGAGCCGGCTACTCAGCCATCGCATGGACTGCCCACCCCATGAGCGCTTTACACGTGGCCCCCACGACGTCAGCAGGGCCCACGTGCAGGCTCCCACAACCCGCCGGGCCGGCAAGGAACCCGTACCCGAGTACGACTCGGACACCAACACCGCCCCCGGCTACGCCTCGGACTCCAACCCCCTCTCCGGCTTCTACTCGGATTCTGCGTACGAGTTCGACTTCGGGTTGGACCCTGAGGAGCCCGAGTCCGAGGACAACTCTACAGAGCAACCCCTGTCAGGTCCAGCTGCCGGCTTGGTTATAACATCTACACCCGCCGGAAGATTTGTCTACTGGCCGGACCGCAAGCCCGCAGGCCTGACAGGAGGAAACTCACGCTGTCGCCTACCTCGACTCACTTCCCTTCCAGGAGGGAACACCACTTCCTCCAGCTGGGGAGAACACTCCCACAGAGGTGGCAACCAGCGACTCCAGCCTTGGCTCTCCCGACCGGCAAGTCTTCATGACTACCAACGAGACGCCAGGGCCCTCAGGCACGGTCCCTGACCAGTACATCGAGGACATCTCCGCGGACGAGTTGTCACGACGCAGCCACGAGCGACTGCCGCCAACAGAGACACCAGACGTGAACGCAACAGAAAGCGTAGCGAACGGCGCCGTCATCTTCGCGACTCCCTTCCCATCCGCAACCTCGCGGAAGCACTCGACCAAGTCGAGAGCCGGGTACACACTACCCCAGAGCAATGCCTGATGTCTATCACTACGATAGCACGTCAGGCCCAAGGGTTGCGCGCGGGACAAGTCATCGCCAAGCTCGCGGAAGATGCCTACTTCATGCGAGTCAACACCAGGGTTGCTCAACGCCCTCCCGTCAGGAACCGCGACAACGAAGAAACAAGTCGCAGCGCGGACGCTGGTCGCAACCGTACTCGAGCTGAGCTGCCGGCCAATCCCAACCGCACTCGCGCAACGGCCGGCGGACCCTCTCAAGCTGGCAACAGCGCCGCAGCCGCTGACGGCGATCACGCGGTCATCCCTCATCGTGACCCCGGCGGCGGAGGCAGCGACGGCGGAAGCTCCAACCACGGGGCTAACAGGAGGGCCGGCGGCGGGGGCGATCGCGGCGGCCGAGGCCACGCGAACAGCCACGCCTCCGGAGCCTCACAGGGTGGCTACGACGCCCGCCAGAAGATTGAGGAGCTACGGCGCAAGAAGGCTTCCACATCAAGCGACAACGACGGCTTCCCTGCCTTCTCCGCGCGACTTCGTAACCTCCTCCTCCCAAAGAAATTCAAGCCTCTGGGAATCACCAAATATGACGCGAAGCAAGACCCTGTACAGTGGCTCAGATGTTACGCCCTCTCCATCGAGAACGCTGGAGGCGACAACGACACCAAGTGCCTCTACTTTCCCTTCTGCCTGGACCAAGCCCCGCTTACATGGCTCGAGTCACTTGAGAAGCACTCGATCGACAAGTGGGACCAGCTGAAGGAGCAATTCACCGAACCGCGGGCTATGGGCCGCTCGGGTACTCGCATGGACCTGGCTATGGTGAAGCAGGAACAAGGCGAGACCCTTCGCAAGTACATGCGGCGTTTTTTTGACAAGCGCGCCACAGTAGTCGATGTCTCCGACAAGGAAGTCATTGACCTCTTCCAAGACGGTCTCTACCACCGTCGCACCTTCGAAGACTTCGGTCGACGCCGCCCAAGCTTCATCACCCACCTCAAGGACATGATCACGTCCTGGGCTGATGAAGAAGACAAGGCCAACGCCAAGTACGATGCCATCCGTGGCAAGAGCAAGCGTAATACGGCGGCGGCGCAGCAATAACGGGAACCAAGGCGGTCGCAACAACAACAACTACTCGGGTCCCAACCGCGCAAGCGCAAGCACAACACTGCGGCTATCCAGCCTGCGAAGGAGAACTCAAGAAGACCTCCGTGGCTTCAAAGACTTGTCAAGGAGAAGTGTCCGTGGCATCCGGACGGCAACCAAACCACCGAGCAGTGCTACCAACTCAAAGCGAGCACTCAAGGATACTCCGAGCCACGACACCCTCGTGACAAAAAGGCAAGAAGAAGAACGAAAGGCAGGCGACTTCCAGAACCCGACAAGACGGTGAACGTCCTCTTGGCGGACTACCCAAGAGCGGGAACAAAGGCTACCGTCGAGAAGTCATACGCATTGAACGGCCGGTCCCGACCCTCTCGTGTGGTCGGAGGTACCCATTACCTTCTCCCGCGGATCAATGGACCAGGCTTCTCCAAACCGTGTTCCCACCGTCCTCGAAGCTGGTCGCGGGCTCCAAGCTCAACAAGGTCCTCATCGACGGTGGAAGCGGGCTCAACGTCCTTTTCACCAAGACCTTGAAGAAGATGAAGCTCGACATCACCCACATGCTCACCAAGAGCACCTCGCCCTTCTACGGCATCGTCCCGTGCGCGGCTATCCCACGGGCTCGGTGGTCTGCGATTACCTTTGGGGAATCTCGGGACAACTATCGTACCGAGTACATCAAGTTCGAAGTCGTGGACTTCGAGACGTCCTACCATGCCATCCTCGGCAGACCGGCTATCGCCAAGTTCATGGCGGTACCCCACTACACCTACTTGGTACTCAAGATGCCAAGTCCAGCTGGTGTGCTCTCACTGCAAGGGGACTTGAAGATATCGCACGACTGCGACACAGAAGCTGTGGCGATCACCTCCACAAATCAAGTACCCAATGCAATGATGGAGGTCTACGCCGTGTCGAAGAAGCTTGCCCCAAGTGAACTCGACATCCCAGAGAAGTCAGACAAAGCCAACAAGCCTCAGGCAGCTGAGGAGGTTTTGGTCAAAACAATTGACCTCGGGACAGGCGACAGCAGCAAGACCACCACCATCGGGGCAAGCCTCGACCCCAAATAGGAAGACGCGCTCATCAACTTCCTCCGTGCTAACCGCGACATCTTCGCGTGGAAGCCAGCGGACATGCCAGGGGTGCCCAGGGAGTTGATTGAGCATTCCCTCAACGTCGATCCTAAAGCTACCCCGAAGCGACAACACCTCCGCCGCTTTGCCGACGACAGACGGGACGCCATCAAGAAGGAACTCGCCAAACTACTCGCGGCTGGCTTCATCAGAGAAGTCTTCCATCCTGAGTGGCTCGCCAACCCCGTCCTCGTCCGCAAGAAGAACTCGAACGAGTGGAGGATGCGCCGACTACACCGACCTTAACAAGCATCGCCCCAAGGACCCCTTGGGTTGCCACGGATTGACCAAGTCATCGACTCACGGTGGCTGCGACTGCTCCGCTTCCTCATTGCTACTCGGGTACCACCAGGATCGCGATCAAGGAAGAAGACCAGAGAAGACCGCTTCATCACCCCGCTTGGCGTGTCTTGCTACCGACCATGTCCTTCGGGTTGAAGAACGCGCGCCACATACCAACGAGCTATCCAGCCTGCTTCAAGAGGCAACTCAACAAGAACGTCGAAGCCTATGTGGATGACGTGGTCGTTAAGACCGAAACTCCGATGCTTATCGACGACGACCTTGAGGAGACTTTCGCATCCTCGCGAGTACCCGGAAGCTCAACCCGAACAAGTGCGTCTTGGTACCCTCGGGCAAACTACTCGGCTTCATCATCGCCATCGCGCATTGAAGCCAACCCCGAGAAGATCTCCGCCATCACCAAAGATGAAAGCTCCCACGCATCAAAGACGCCCGTGCTGACCGGTGCATGGCGGCCACAACAGATTTATCTCGAAGCTTGGAGAATGGGGGCTCCCCTTCTTCAAACTACTCAAGCACCAAGAGAAGTTCGTGTGGACCCCAGAGGCGGACCAAGCCCTTGCCCAGCTCAAGGACTTCCTATCGGCCACCGTCCTCACGGCTCGCAAAGCGGCGAAGCTACCGCTCTACCTCGCCGCGACTACTCATGTGGTCGATCGCCATCATCGTCGAGCGGCAAGAAGACGGCCACGCCTACCCAGGTCAACGCCCGCCCTACTTCGTCGGTGAGGTCCTATCGTAATCCAAGGCACGCTACCGGCCAAGATGGAAGCTTACATGACGCGGTGCTCATCACCTCGCGGAAGCTACGACACTACTTCCAGGAGTACTCGATCTTCGTCGTCACCGACTACCCGCTCGGCGACATCCTGCGGAACCAAGATGCTACTGGAAGAATCTCCAAGTGGGCAGTCGAACTCGGTGCCCTCAACATCGACTTCAAGCCACGCACAGCCATCAAGTCGCAAGCACTAGTCGACTTCATGGCGGAGTGGCAGGAGAATCAGCTACCTACTCCAACTGAGCGCCCAGAGCACTGGGTGATGTACTTCGACGGCTCGCTCAACCTCGAGGGCGCGGGTGCGGGAGTACTCTTGATCTCTCCAACGGGCGAACAACTCAAGCACGCCCCGCGGATCTTCCGGAAGGTCTCAAACAACGAAGCCGAGTCGAAGCTACGCTACGGGCTCGCCTCGCGCGCTTCACCGGGCAACAAGCGGCTACTAGTCTACGGCGACTCCACAGTGGTCATCAACCAAGTCAACAAGTCCTGGGACCGCAACAAGGAGAACATGGACGCCTACTGCCTAGAAGTCCGCAAGCTCGAGAACAAGTTCTATGGTCTCGAAGTTCCACCACGTCATCCGCGACAACAACGTTGCGTGCCGGACGTCTGTCAAGCTTGGTTCTACTCGGCGCTCAAGTACCGCGGGTGTCTTCGTCCACGAGCTTCACGCGCCATCCATCCCGAGCCGCACCACCGACCACCCATCGACCCGCGCACCCGCGGCCGAGGAGGTCATGATGATCGGCGTGGACCGAGGCAACCTTCATCGACTACCTCGGTGACGCGAAGGTTCCTTCGGACAAGAACTTGGCCGAGCAGCTCATCCGCCGCGCCAAGTCCTATGTCCTCGTCGGAGACAAGCTCTACAGGCGGGGCGCCTCTTCTGGAGTACTCATGAAGTGCGTTCCCGACAAGAAGGCAAGGACATCTTGGAGGAGATCCATAAAGGCGTCTGCGGCAACCACGCGTCCTCTCGCACGCTGGTCAGCAAGGCCTTCCGACGAGCTTTCTATTGGCCCACAGCTCTGGGCGACGCCGAAGAACTCGTCAGAAGGTGCCAAGGGTGCCAATACGACAACACGTCCCGACCTACAAGCTAGTCACCATACCGCCAACTGGCCTTTCGCTCAGGGGCTCGACATGATTGGGCCACTACCAACTGCGCCAGGTGGATTCAACAGAGTACTGGTGGCCATCGACAAGTTCACCAAGTGGATCGAGGTCAAGCCGGTTACATGCCCCAAGGCTGATAGAGTACTCGACTTCGGATGAACTCAGACATCGCCACGGACTACCCCACCGCATCATCACGGACACTGGGCTTCAACTTCAACAATCACCGCCTGAGTATCAGAACAATGGATCGACGTCCGATATGTCTCAGTTGCCCATCCTCGGGCCAACGGACAAGTCGAGCGCGCCAATGGGATGGTGCTCGACGCTCTCAAAAAGCGGCTACGACGACCGCCAACTCAAAGGAGGCAAGTGGATCAAGGAACTAACGGGGCTGCGACTCAGCCCTCCAAGCCAACAGGGCAATCCCCATACTTCCTGGTCTACGGCTCAGAAGCAATCCTCCCTGATGTCATGTGGATTCACCAGCAGTGGAGCACTACGACGAAGGCATCTCCGAAGACAGCAGACGAGTTGACATCGACGGGCTCGAAGAAGCTCGCTGCGCCGCCCTCGTCCAATCAGCAAGGTACCTAGAGGGTATCCGGCTCTATCACGATCGCAACGTCAAAGAACGCTCCTTCAACGTTGGTGATCTCGTCCTCCGTCGCATCCAGAACACGGAAGGACTACACAAGCTCAGCTCGCCCTGGGAAGGTCCCTTCACAGTTGCAAAGGTGACCGGACCGGGCTCCTACCGCCTCCAGACGCCTGAAGGCGAAGACGTCAACAACTCGTGGAACATCGACCAACTCTGTCGATTCTACGCCTAGTCTACACGACTACACCGGGGGCTCCAGTCTATACGACTACTCAAGACCCCTTCGCCGTAAGAGGCCTCCGGGTCCAGGCCCTAGTCTCCGGACTACTCCACTCCATGATCCAGCCCCGCGCGACTACTAACGGATCTTGGGCTGCCACGAGCGATAAAGGACTAGCAGCGGTCTACTGAGAGACCATGTACTCCTAGATCCAGCCTACCACACGGCCATCGACGGATCTCACTGCGTAAGCTACTCGCACTAGCACTACTTAGCCGTAAGCGGCCTCCGGGTCCTGGCGACTACCCTGTACCAACGGCCCTGCCCATCCAGGTGTACTTCTTCAGTAATAAAGTTTGATCATACATCAACTACTTTACTGTCTCCTTCCCTCAACGGACTCTTGGCGCACGATCGCCGCTCGACGACTTCATGATGGGACTCTGCACTCAGAGATCGCGATAACGAGTACTCATTCATGGAAGTTTCTTTCATTCATACTTAAACAATTTCATTACAATTGTTTATGTACAACTACTGCTACGAGCTAACATTACAGGACTACTGGAGGTTGAGCTTCTCGGTGACTTGTTCAGCAATGGGCGCCATCCGCTCCAGCAGCTCCGTGTACTGCTCGTCCGTGCAGTTGGCGGCCAGTCCGCCGGTGACTACGTCCACAGGAGCTTTTGGGAAGTATGACTTCATGAAGGCCAGCACTTGGTTTGGGATCGACTTCGCCAAATGCTTGACGTAGGTCGCCAGGCGGCTGGGGGCTTCCTTCAGCCGGTCCACCAGCAGAGCTATCTTCGGACCGCCAGGGTGAGGCACCAGCAGCCTCGTGATGGGGAGCGCGGCTTCCTCGAGTTCCTTGAGTTGAGCCCGCAGCCTCTCGCAGTCCTCGTTCAGCTTCTGCAAGGATTTGTAGCAGTTGATGAGGTCACGATCTGATGCAATACGGAGCTCCATGTGCTTCTCGCACTCGTAAGCAAGCTCCTTATAATCGTACTCCAGTACCTGGCGGGCCTCTTGCTCCCGGTAGAAGATGTTCTTCAGATCAGTCTCTGAAGCCTTCAGCTGATCGACCTTGGTCTCAAGCTCTGCAACCCAACAAAGGCAAAGTGGGTCAGACTACCTCAAGCTACCATCAACAAGTACTCGACAAGGCGGTCGCGTACCTTTATTCTTGTTGCGAGAGACTTGTTCTTTTGCACCAGATCGTCGCTCTTCGCCTGCATGTCTTGGATGTCATTGTGATACTGGGCGAAGGCGGTGTCCAGCTTCGACTGCATCGCGGCGGCGTGCTTCCAGGACTTCACGAGCTGCTCCTCTAAGGCCTCTGCCCGGAGTACTGCGTCGCCGTAACCTTGAAGCATGCTGGACTTCTGGCGGGACCTCTCCGCGACGTCCTGCAACAGATAACACATGTCAAATGGGTACTCAACATAAAAGGATTGACTACTCAAGGGTGTCGACTACTCACCTTCATCCATTGCTCGGCCTGGCGCACCGCCTCCAGGTGCCGAGCTACCGTCGCCGGGTCGACAAGTTCATCCGCCAACAACTCGATCCCGCCACGACTACTCGTCGCGGCTTTGGACATCGGCGCCGAGCGGATTGGCTCCGCGTCCTGGATCTCCGACGAGCGCACGACTACCTCCAGAGCGGGTTCTGGCAGCATGTCGTCGCCCTCTCCTCTAGTCGTCGCGGCGGCTTCTCCGACGGCCACCTCCACCGGCTCAGGGGCTCCACCGTAGCTCCCTGGGTAGCCGGTGCCACATCTTCTACGGGCACCGCAGCCGGGATGTCACTCCCCTCGGCTTCAGCACCTGTCATCAAAGTACAAGTGTATCAATAATACCTAGCGACTACGACTACTCTACGGGGCTACTTCCACCTCAGCAGAGTACTCACCTTCAACGACGCTGGCCTCGGGCAAGGTAGCCTCAGCGGCCGGCGCCTCGGGCTCTGCTCGAGGGGCGAGAGCGGACTCCTCAACGGGCGGCGCGGCTTCCTCTTCCGCCACCGCTGTGGTGGGTTCATCCCCCTCCCAGGACAAGTCCGTCGATTTCCTGCAGAGTACACAAGCTGGTTGTCAACCCAGTACGACTACCACATCCAACGTACTACCCGGAAAGAATCAACACTCACAAGCTCGACCGGACCACCGTCACGGTTGGGGCGCCGAGGATACTGGCAATGTCGACCAGTCCTGCCTCGGCAGGCGCCTCTTCTTGCGCCTCGATGGCGCGCCTCTCCGGTGGCGGCGGTTCTGCCCCCCTCGGCTCGGGGGGGCGCGTCATCTGCGTCAAGAGCTCTTCTACGGTGGGGGCTGGGCTACGACTACCCCCAGCCGGCTCCTCCACTGTGTCCCAATCGCCATCATCACCCTGCGCAATGGGGTCGGAAGGCGGCATCTCCTGCAAGCAAGGAAACTTCGTCGTCAACACACAACATCGAGACATCAGTACTCGACTACTCTGTTTCAAGATGGCATACCTCCTGGGACGTGGTCTCCGTGACCTTCAACTTCTTGGCCACACGCTATGCCACGTTGTCTTGACCTCGGCGGCGGGCAAGCTAGCTTCCAAGCTAGCTGGCTGATCCTAAACGAGAGGGATGTGTAGCAATCCAGGGCGGCTGAACCGCGATTGCAGCTGAAAGCGCTCCTGGAGCGTCTCCTCATCGTCGTCCTCCTCGGACGTGTCTTCGACGACAACTGTGTCGTCTCCTTCGCCAACCTCGCGCCGCTCCTTGGCCTTGGCCTTCCCTTCCTCTGGGACCTCGACAAGTTGCGGAGGCGACGCCGGCTCGGAGACGAACTTCTTCAAGTCATCCTGCAAGCTCCACAATGCGTCAGCACGACTACTTCTACGTAATGAGTACTCGGCATTGAGTGCGGCTACTGACCTTGTTGGGTGGACGCGCGGTGGAGTACTCGGGCACAGGGCACGGCGTGTACGCCGGCATATCTTTGAAGATTCTGCTTAGCCTATCAACGATGATGTCATCGTCGACTTCATCACCGGGCATCCGCGACGTGTCGTGCGCCGTACTGCGTCTAGGGTGTCGCGGGCCATCAGCGGCTGCACCCTTCACTTCATGAAGCTGAAGGCCACATGTTCGGCCCTCAGCCCGGCTTCTCTCAGCGCCTTGACCTTCGCCAGCAGCTCGGGCAACTGGAGACCTTCTTGCATCGTCGGCTCCGAGTTCCACCACGGCCGGTGCTTGGGCTGTTTCCCGCTTGGCTTCGGCAGCTCCGGGTGGTGGTTCGTGACGTAGAACCACTTCGCTTTCCAATCTTGGTTGGAATCAATCAACTTGTAGGAGAGGTACTACTCTGCGGCGTCCTCCCTCATCTGGATCCCAGCTCCCCCCACTACTCGAGGACTGTTGGCGCTGGGCTGAGGCTTCACCCGGAAGAACTTCCGGAACAAGATCCAATGGGGCTTGATCCCCAAGAAAGCTTCGCAGAAATGTACGAAGACCGAGGTGTGGAAGATACCGTTGGGGTTGAGGTTGAGGTACTCGATGCCGTAGTACCCCAACAGCCCCTTGAAGAAGTCGCTGGCCGGAAGAGACACTCCGTGCTCCGCGAACCGAGTGAACATCGGAATCTCATCCGAGTTCTTCTCCATGGGGTACGGATCCCCTGCGGCGGCCCTCCACATATCCACCTCCTTCTCCAGCAAGAACCCACTGTTGAGAAGGGCCAGCAGGTCTTCGGTCTTGGCTTTGGACTTTTTCCACTCGCGGTTCGGATCTGGTCGCGGCGGAGACACCGACGGCGATGTCCCCGCAGCAGATTCGGCGGACTCCTCACGGGCCCTCTTCTTCCCGCCGGCGGCCTTCGCGGTCTTCGACGGTGAAGGCTTCATTCTCCAGGTGCACGGTGTCTTCACGCGCATTCGCTCGGGGGCTACGGCGGTGACTTCCTACGGCGGCGCGCTCGGATCTACAATCCTCTCAACGGCGGCAGTGCGCACTAGCGGTGATTTCTGGCTAGATCTGCTGGAATGGCTGCGAATGCGTGGGGTGAAAAACCCTAAGGGTTTTGGCTTCTATTTATAAGTCAACAGCGGCCCCTCCAACGGCCGGATGGATTAGTCTGCGCTCGGCTGACTCAGCGGCGGCGCCTGACCCTTCAACTTCTACTAGTCGACGCGCCTCATCTCGGGGGCTCGGCTACTTCTACTCGACTTCCTGGGTAGCGACAGGACTCAAGAACAACTCAGGACACATTCTACAAGATGACCCTTCAATTCGAGAGGAAGTACTCGACTCAAGGCTCGGGGGCTCCGTGCCACGTGTCCTTCGGTTTTTTCTCCGAATTTTTCGGGATATTCTTGCCAAAACTTCAGATGGACCCTCAGCCAGAGTCTACAACTCAATTTAAGGCTCGGGGGCTACTCCATATGGAGTGCGATTTTGCAATCGCACTTCCATATCAGTTTCGACTTCAAGGCAACGCGGGCATTGTTGAAGACCTTCAAGAGCAGCACTCGAGGACGCTTGGGACTACTCGAGAAGAGTTCAGGATTGTTCAAATGTCAGCTGGAGTACATTCCAGCCTCGGGATGCTTCGACTACTCTTGAGGACTTTGGACTTGTAGTACTCGGGGACGCTTGGGGACTACTCGTTAAGGCCGTCAAGACTACTCGAAGCTATCCTTCTCGACTACAAAGTACTCGGGGGCTTGTCGTATGGACCTCCCTGGGCCCACTACTTCGGTGGGTACCAGGACCGACTACTCGGTGGGCCCTGGGACTACTCCGACTTGACGGCACCGATGGCGTGAAGCACAAGGACTGCAGAGGAGAAGTACTCGGATAGGAAGCTGTACATGTCCCGCACTGTATAGAGGACTCCTAGACGTACTCGATTAGTACTCTCTCCCTGAACCGACTTGTAACCCTGCCTCCCGGACTATATAAGGCAGGACCCTCTCTCTCATCTCAGATCACGGCTTAAGATTGCACCATCTTGTAATCGCACCCAATCAATCCAGAGCTACGCAGCATACAAGACGTAGGGTATTACGCACCTCGCGGCCCGAACCTGTCTAAATTGTGTGCGACGTGTCTCTTCCTGCGAGTTACCGATCTCGGCGAGGCCACATTCATCTACTTCGGGTACTCCCCTTAGTAGGTTGCCGGTCTAAAACACCGATAACGGGCCCGACACCGGCCAGATCTGGATCGGTGGCGAGGGAACTCCAGCAAGAGGAAGAGGGGGAGGGCAGAGGGGAGATTGTTGGAGGGGAAAGCGGAGGAGCGACTTTATTTAAACGTTCCTCAACAGATCACCGTCGGCGTCGTGGTGGCCGAGAAAGACCACGGCGACAACAGCAAGGGTGACAACAAACTCCGGGGACAGCACCATACGGCGAACTTACTACAGAGAACAAAAGTACTAAGAGCTAGATCTACGAGCTACGACAAGACTGAGGGCCCCGCTCCCTACCCGCTGCGGCGAGGCGAGCTCGCCAGAGCCGGAAGGAGGCGGAGTTGGGAGGAGACTTCTAGCTAAAAGCCCGGGTTGAAGCCCGATGAGTCAGGTCTCTAAAATAGAAAAGTCGTTTGTCCACAACCCATTGGCTTCCTATATATGGCTCATTTGGCCTCGTAACTCCATCAAATTTCTATAGCTTACTCCCTCCGTCCCATATAAAAGTCCAATAGCTTTTGAAAAAATCCCACAAAGAATGCAATTCTAGAAAATAGATCTAATCATCTTCCTAATTAAGTGATTAGATTTGATTTGCATAGAAAAACTTATTGCATTTGGCAAACAAATAGGGGTATTAGAGTCTTTTCAATCCTCCACTAATTTGTACTAAAAAAACTAAAATTACACTCTTTTATGAGACGGAGGGAGTATTGCTTATTTAGAAAAGTTTGGTAAACCTTCCCAAAGTATATTTTTGGCAATCTTTTCTCCTAGAAAACATACTCCAGTTTAATTTCTCCTACCTACTGGAGCCCATGCATGCATGCACCAGAAATTTAAACTGAACAAAATCAGACAGCCGGGGGCGGTCTTTTATTGCGGAGTGTCAGAGTGTGTGCTGCCACACTTAACAATTAACGCACGCGCCTACCGTAATAGTTCTCCATGTGGTTGGTAGAGTTTGTGAACAAGCACGAGCCACCTAGCTAGCCAACGAAAAGAAAACCAGCTCGAGGTCTTTGGAATTCATATCACAAGCAGAGAGATCATCTCTGAGTGCGATGATCGCTGTTACTCTCTGGTATGATTGAATGTCACAAGGGGTCGGGAAAAGGGATAGAAATATAATGATAGTGATCGAGAGAGAGTAGTAGCTAGGTGATTAAAACATACTTGTGAGTAGTTGGATTTTTTTTATTTTGTGAATTGCATTATAATTATTAAAAGACACTTACTTATACACACTTAAATGTATGCCAGCATTCTATATTTTGTTTTCAGTCATTTTTCGGTCCTTACCGAGAAATCACCGAAAATGGATAAAAAGGATACCTTTCAGTGAATAGTAGAAAATTTTCGGTAAACATAGTAATTTCAGGCACCATCAGAACGATCAAAATTTCACGAAATTCACAAAATTTCTGCTGAAATTTTTATCACTGACATGTACATTGATCTGAATTAACGCATGCAAGCCAGCACCGTGAGCACCTTTGAAAGATTAGGACAATGTATCATGAGATCGGTGAAGTTATCAGTTTATCACATACGTCTTGCCTTTTCGATGGAAGTATGTTGAGTAAGATTAACGCTATTTATTTCTTAAAAAATATAAAAATACAAGTAATACCATACTATATTTTTGGCTTATTGAATATAGATTGACAGATATCACTACAATAGAACTAAGTCAAATCAGTTGGATTGCGCCACTACTGTAAAAAATGTCCAGACAGTAGAAACTAGTGGCAGATATGTTAGCTATATTCATCACCAGAGCAAAAGAGGTAAAAGGATGGATCACATTTGGTAGAGGATGGTCTCTCAATTTTGCAATACCCTAATGATACTATTTTTTTATTGGAACAAGCAACGAATTTAAAAATTATATTATGTGTGTCTGGTTTAAAAATAAACTTCCACAAGAGTGAATTGTTTTGTTATGTAAAGGCAAAAGATTATATGGACCAATACTCACAAATTTTGGATTTCCTTTCCGGTATTTGGGTATTTCCATGAACCAAAAAAACTTAGTAACTAATATTGGAAGGCGGTTGCAGAACAATTCCAGAAAAAATTGAGCAGCTGGAAAGGAAAGATGTTGACTTATGGTGGACAATTAGTCTTAATAAACTCTGTTTTGAGCAGCCTGACCAAGTTTATGACATTCTTTTTTGAAATACCAAAAGGTATTCTTAAGAAACTGGGCTTCTATAGGTCTACATTCTTTTGGCAAGGTGATAACCATAAGAAGAAATACAGACTAACGAAATGGGATATTCTTTGTCGGCCAAAAGACCAAGGAGGCTTAGAAATGCTGAATCTTAAAATCTAGAATATTTGCTTGCTAAGTAAGTGGTTGTATAAATTAGTAAATGAAGATGGGATTTGGCAAGAGCTTCTAAAGAAGAAATACCTGAAAAATAAGACTATTGGTGAAGTTCAATGAAAGCCGGGAGATTCACACTTTTGGTCAGGCCTTAGAAAGGCATTAGAGAGGGGATCACCAATGTTATTTTTGTGACAATAACGAAAATATCCAACACTTGTTTTTTGATTGTCATGTTGCAAGGTTCGTTTGGAGAATCTTTACAATGACATTTGATTTGCAACCCTCTAAAGACATAGCTGATTTATGTGGAGTGTGACTCAATCAAGTAGACCTAACATATACGTTCTCAAATTTGTGTGAGAACAAGTGCATTTTTCTGATCTATTTGGTTATGTATAAATGATGTGACATTTGATAGAAAAAGAATATATTCCTATTTGAAAGAACTGTAATAAGGATTGGTTGTGTGCAAAACTCCTGTGAAAGGCATGAATAAAAATTCGTTTTTCAGTTACAAGGAACCACGGATCCAACGACAAAGAACACAAACAAACGAGGCAACCAAAAAACACATCACCACCACCAGTGGCTTATTCCTCACTCCTCCAGTGCTTTTGTAAATTATTATGTCTATGCACGCTGCACGGGACAACTTACACATCATGCTGAGCAATCTAGTGTTGCACACTCACTGACATCCCACAGTCCTCGTCGCCACCGTCGACAAGCAGCAAAGAAAGCAATTACAAACAAAATTGCCATGGCGCACGACGGCGGCACAGCGGCGGCGGCGCCGCTTCTCCTCTCGGCTGCCGCCATGGATCCGACCAGCCCGCCTCACCGCCGGAACAGGTTCGCCTTCGTTTGCGCCACGCTGGCCTCCATGACCACCATCCTCATGGGCTACAACCTCGCGCTGATGAGCGGCGCGCAGCTGTTCATCCGGGAGGACCTCGGCCTCTCCGGCGTGCAGGTTGAGGTGCTCACGGGGTCCATGAACCTCTTCATGCTCGTGTCCATCCTCGCAGCCGGGTGGGTCGCCGACCTCCTCGGCCGCCGGGGCACGCTCGTGCTTGCCAACGCCTTCCTCATGGCCGGCGCGCTCTCCATGTCGGCCGGCGGAAGCTACGCCGCGCTCATGGCCGCGCGCTTCGTCACCAGCGTTGGCGTCGGGTTCGCCAGAGTCGTCGCGCCCGTCTACAACGCCGAGATCTCGCCGGCGTCCACCCGCGGCGTCCTGTCGTCGTTGCTGGACGTATGTGTACTATACATGCTTGCGATCCTTGTCGTTTCTCCATTTGAAAGCTTACTTTTTTGCTCGTGCAGATGTTCGTCAATGTCGGGATCTTGCTCAGCTACGTGTCGAACTACGTGTTCGCCGGCCTGCCGGTGCACCTCGGCTGGCGCGTCATGTTCGCCGTCGGCGCGCTCCCGCCGGTGTTCCTTGCGGCGGGGGTGCTCGCCATGCCGGAGTCGCCGCGGTGGCTGGTGATGCGCGGGCGCCACGCTGAAGCGCACGCCGTGCTTGTGCGCACCTCGGACAACCCGGCCGAGGCCGACCTCCGCCTCGCGGAGATCAAGCAGGCCGTTTCGGCGGCGGCGCCGCAGGCCGGCACAGGCGGTGGTGTGTGGAAGGAGATGCTGGCGAGGCCGACGAAGAGCGTGCGCCGGATCCTCGTCTGCGTGCTCGGGCTGCAATTCTTCCAGCAGGCCTCCGGCATCGACGCTATCGTGCTCTACAGCCCGCTGGTGTTCGAGAAGGCCGGCATGGCGTCGAGCACCGACGTCCTGGGCGCCACCGTCGCCGTCGGTGTGGTCAAGACGGGCTTCATCCTCGTCGCAACGTTCCTATCCGACCGCGTCGGCCGGCGCCCGCTCCTCCTCGCCAGCGCTGGGGGCGCCGCAGTGGCGCTGGTGTCCGTAGCTCTGACGCTCTGCTTCGGCGCAGGCAGCGACGCGTCGTCGGCGTCCCCGCTGACGACGGCGGCGTGCGTCGCGTCGGTGCTGGCGTTCGTGGCGGCGTTCTCGGTTGGGTTCGGGCCGGTGGTGCCGACGTACACCTCGGAAATCATACCGTTGCGTCTGCGTGCCCAGGGCACGAGCCTCGGCACGGCGGCGAACCGGATCACCTGCGGGTTGGTGACCATGACGTTCATCTCTCTCGCCGACTGGATCACCATGCCCGGGTGCTTCTTCCTGTACGCCGTTGTGGCAGCAGCAGCGTGTGCCTTCGTGCACGTGCAGCTGCCGGAGACTAGTGGCCGGAGTTTGGAGGACATGGATGTTCTCTTCTCCAAGTGATGATGATGGTTGCGTAAATTGGGTTTATGTTTGGAATTCAACATAGATGGTAACAAATCCCGGTCGTGCCAGCATAAGAGCAACTCCAAGAGCCTCTTTAAAAATCAATAACTAAAATCTTGATTTATCTAGTATGTAATGTGTCACACGTGCGATTTGAGGGCCTTTGTCACACGTGAATTTGTGTAACCTGCAAATCTGTGTGATTCTGGATATGTCCTCACACAGATTTACATAAAAGATAAAACAGACATATTTCCTCTATTCTATCACCCGGATTAACAAAAAAGACCCAATCTGTGTGATTTTTATCATGTCAACACATAGATTTTAGTAGAGAGAAAAAATCATACAAATTTGCATACATAGAAAAATAAGAAAAATGCACAAATTCATATCTATAAAAATTACATAGATTAAGTAATTAATTTACATATGTTGAATCAATACGTTACAACAAATACATTGAAGTAAAATGAGTAGGCAAGAAAGGTAACTTATTTAAATATGTACCAATTCCAAATTGAAATGGCATATTCAAATGACATTCAAAGACGTATTTAACTGACAGAGTCAGATTGGAAAAAAGACCACCAACAAATGGCAGATTAAACAGATGAATTACATATCAAAGGTTTTATTTCCTCACACAGATTTACATAAAAGATAAAAAAGACAGATTTCCTCTATCCTATCACCCAAATTAACAAAAAGACCAAATCTGTGTGATTTTTATCATGTCATCACACAGATTTTAGTAGAGAGAAAAAACATACAGATTTGCAGACACAGAAAAACAAGAAAAATGCACAAATTCATATCTATAAAAATTACATAGATCAAAGTAATTAATTTACATATGTTGAATCAATAAGTTACAGCAAATACATTAAAGTAAACAGAGTAGACAATAAAGGTAACTTAATCTGCAATTTAAAACTGTACCAATTCCAAATTGAAATGGCATATTCAAATGACATTCAAAGACGTATTTAACGACAGAGTCCGATTGAAAAAAAAAACACCAACAAATGGCAGATTAAACAGATGGATTGCAGATTCAAAAAATGACCTAAAAAAGAAACAGATTTAAAAGGCTCAAATAGCAGATTACATATTTACATAGATAACTGAAAAATAACAAACGACATATGTGAATGACTCAAATGACAGATTTAAATCCACAAATGACGGATTTGAATCCATCAAAATGAAAGATGCATATAGACTACATTAATGTACAAGCAGTAGTTCATATAGACTACAAAATAGCTCAGTTCCTAATCACTAGTTTTTATGAACTAGTCATCACAATTGTCTAAACCGATATTGCATATTCATGATAGCTGAAAAAATTCATAAAGAAAATAAACTGAAAACGTACATTTTCAGTACCTCAGACCAGAAACTAGAAATAAGAGTAACAACCCAAACTTGTAAGTGCCAACTAGTCGCACTAAGGTATATGCTAATTTGAAGCTATGCATGCTAACAAGTTACATACACCTACACATAACCTGCTAAAGACCAGGACTACAATACCGCTGCATATACCATGCACCTGAAAAATACCTAAAAGGGCTAAAACAAAGGCTAAAACTAGATTCACCTCTAATGAATGAAATTATTACTTTATTAAAATCAAATTTCCAGATATTGCAGAAAAAGGGACAGATTTAGCATCTTACACTGCAAAAAGTGTGTCAGGCAAAGCTAAATTCTATGAATAGTAATCAAATGGCTAAGGTTTCTGTAATCAGGGGAAATAAAACTTTTGATAAAAAACCACTCACCACCCCATGGAACCCTTTTTGACAGACACCAAACACCACATGTATACTGATCAGAAACCCCCAAAAAGCAAATGACATATTTAAATTCCTTAAATGTCAGATTTAAGGAATGAACCCAAAGTACCGAATCGCAAAAAAATTACAGATTAATCCATTAGATTTACATATGTTATACCAGAAACTTATGGCAAGAAAATTATAGTAAAAAAGTAAAGTAAGTGATGTATGTTAACTGTTATATTATGAAAAGTGGTTTTGTATGCATGTAATGCACATTTTACCTATGTTATGTGCATAAATAACAACCACTTTAGAGTAAATAATGGCAAGTTATAAGTGTACTTCAGTGCATAAGTTAAATGAATATGACCTACTGATCACATGCCTAAACTGAGGTATACTGATCGGAAATCCAAAAATACAAAATGACAGATTTAAAAATCCTCAAATGACAAAAAAATAGATTTATCAACTGACCCCCAAATACCAAAGGACAGATTTAAATACCAAAAAACATATTTAAATACCCCAAATTGCATATGAAGAAAAAAAAGCAAATATTAAATAACACAGATTCAAATGACCTGAGAAAATCATATGGAAAGATTCAAAAAAAAGGACAAAAGTAGCAACTGAACCCAAATACCAAAAAAACAGATTTAAATACCAAAAGACATATTCAAATATGCAGATGGCAGATTAAGAAAAAAGATTCCAAATTCCAAAAGGCAGATTTAAATACCAAAAAACAAATTTAAATACCTAAAGACATATTCAAATACACCAAATGGCAAATTAAAAAAGATTCCAAATTCCTAAAGGCAGATTTAAATAAGCCAAATTTATCCTAGAGTTTTATCAAAATTAGTTCTTAGAATAAAAAGTAAGTGACTGATTAAATTGAATAAATCAACTATGACTTAACATAGCTGCAAATTACTTTTCAGGATGGGCACAAGTCTATCATACTAACTACTAGGAAAAAATACATTGAAACAGGAACAACCAAAATCAGAAAATAGCATTAAAAACAAATTCAACATATAGCAAATTATTTTCTATATTTTGCCAATGAACATATTTTTTTGGGATAGTGGAACCCCTACAGTTACTAGTACCTCTGATCAACATTAGTTCTGTAAATCAGAAATGAGTGAGTGATTAAGTTGAATAAGTCAACTAGGACTTAAGCACAAATTAATGTGTCACCTAATTACAGTAATCTTGAGCACAAATTAATAATTACCAACTATAAATTAAGGCTTAGAATTGAAAGTATCATGCAAAGGCAGAAATGATGCCAGTCCAAAAAGACTGGAGTTGAGGCATGGAATTGAGGCAAATTGAATGAAGAGAAAGAAAGGTCAGTACCATGCTCACTCATGCTTCCCCTCTCTTTGGCCTTAAACATGTTAAAAAAGAATCTTCAGTTTCTGATCATGGTTAAACATGGTTAAAAAAGAATCATAAAAAATCATTAAGACGAAGCATTAACCTTGTATCGTGCCTTTATTTTCAGAAACTAGGAAACATAGACAATGATCAAGGAAACAACCACTTGAAAATCGGCGAAGAAAAATGATGTGAACTTGCAAGCAGTTAGGGTAGTTGCGTCAAAAATATATTCTTGTCACTAGTAGGGGTGGTGTTAGATTATCACAAACTTCAGGACTCAAATGATCAATGGTACATGTTAGATCCATACCTATATCTAAAATAAACAAAAACTCGAAAGATTAAATGTGAGCTCAACTCAAAACGAAGTTCTACACTTGACCATGCATTTCTGAATCTAGACATGTAACATCTAATATGATGGCACTATCATCACAGGAAATCAAGAATATAGGATGCACCGACATATGAGTGCTTGCAAATCTGCAGGAAGATTTGGAGAAATAAAAAAAAGGATTTATTCGTAAAACACAGATCAAGAAGCTAAGACACCATTCAATAAAAAATGAAATGATTCTTGTAGAAATACACATCATGTTTGGGGATAAGACAAATAAAACGGTTGAGGTCATCTATATGCTTAGTTTAGCAGAATTTTTATAACTTAAATCCACACAGACCAAGGAGCAATTAAAAAGAGAAATGACTATAAATACATGTCATGTCTGGGGATAAGACAAGTGAACTGGATCAGGTAGTGCAGTATAAGTGTTGTTACTTAAGTCCATGTTGATTGGTGATACAAAATTAAGTCAGGCTTATATATCCCCAAAGCTACTCGATTCCTGGAGTGCTGAAAAGACACACAGGATCACCTACTGCAGAGATCATGGAGTGCTGCAAAAGATCGCACGCCCCTCACCTCCAGCAGGTATAGAGATCTAGCAACTTCCATTGTCATTCAGAAAAAAAAAGAAGGAAAAATTAACATGCCCCTCACTCATTCGCAGAGTTGTAGCATATTGGCTATTATCAACATAAAAAATCAAAATGGTTGCATGGTCTCTAGATCTCTAGGCCACTTTTGTGTACCTGTATAAAAGCAGAATGCCATATACAGGTAAGGATTATTTCTTTTCTCTGGAATGTTGATAACCAGATTTATTTGCTATTTCATAGAAGAAACCGCTAAGAGACAAATAGCTCACATTTTCGAAATACACAAAAATGCAAAAAAGATCCAAAACCAAAATGACCTGCACAACCATGAAATTGACAGCTTTGTGATGTATTTTTTACGATGTGATAAACCAAGTAAAAATTGTGAGTAACTCAAGAAAGCACTAACTAAAAATGTGAGTGAACCATATTTTTATGTCTTTGAATCCTCAAACAAAGTGAATGGATGCAAGGGGCCACAAGCTTACAAAATAAGGTGATTCTTATGATAGATATTAAATCCGAGCACACTAATAGTTGGAGAGCCATCTAAGAATCAATCAAAGCAAATGCAAAAAAATGAGAAATCAGAACAAGAGTATTGAAACTACAACATGACTATTTAGAGTAATGGATTATATCAAACAAAAACCAAGCGCTAGTTACAATAGCCAAAAACTGTCAGAACAGTATGGGATAGGAGGGAAAATTCAAACAACCTGCTAACGGTTTGACTCCAGATTGCCTATATAACCAAACAGTCTGTAGATGTATACTTTCCTAACAAGAATTAAATAGAAGCAGGAAATCAAAATCCGCAAAGAATTAATTAAGTCTGAAACTGCATGAATTTTATGTATTGCAAATGGAATGACAGAAGCACCTCATGTGACTGCATGAATGTATAAGCCATCTCATTATCCTGATTTGAGCGGAAAAAAACCAATGTTTCGCTAGGCGCTAGGCGGATTTTCCTCGGCGACCCTCTGCCTAGCATCTAGTCGGGAGTACCCGGGACTAGGCGGCGCTAGGCGTTTTTCTAGGCGTTTTGGCATTTTGCCAATTTCGCATAATATATATATATATATTAGTATATATAGCTGAATATATATCAGCAACTAATAATTACTCATTAGAAAGGGCTAGTAGACATACCTGACCTTGGAGCCTTGAGCCTTCCAAGTTCCTTCCTCATGTTGTCCTACAACACATTTTAACTTCTTGTAAATATGGAATTCTTAATAGACAGCAAGCAGTTCATGAAAAGAAGTAGGAAACAAGAAGTTGACACTTATCTCAATTATTCCAGCCACCTCCCATAGTCCCATCCAAGAGCACACTATATCAGCAGCCAATAATTAGTAATTTTAAAGCATAAACACAACTACACAAGCACAACACAATTTAAAAATAAGGCATGACAGCCAGTTCATACAGTGGCAATAGCAAATAGTTCAGTGTTTAGTCACACAACACACAGACATAACACACATGACATAGCAGATAGCACACAACAGTTGTTCTTAAGACCATGACATGATACAAAAGGCTTCACTGCAGTTCTTCAATAGGGTTCTTCCTCATCAGACTCAAACACTTCTTCTTCGGACTCAAACTCTTCTCCTTGATATAGCTCCCTTGTCTCCCTCACTCTAGCACTTCTATGCAGCCCACGCTGTTCTTCTGCTCCCACTGCGTCTCCAATAACATCCCAAGGTATCCCTGTACCTTCCATCTCATCCTCAACTTCCTCATCTCTAAAGACAACTAATGCACAATCATCCCCACCCTCTTGGAGAAAACCTTGAGCTTCTGTTACATCACTAGACAAAAGAACATCAGTGATCTTCTTTGACTTCATCTTTTCTCTCTTACTAAGCAGTTCTGTTGTTGAATTGAACATACACCAACTTTTCAAGGCGGGCTGTAGTAAGCCTATTCCTCTTCTTAGTGTGGATCTACAAATAAAAAATAAGAGCATTTTTAGTTGTGCAATTTAATTTTATTGCTGCTGAAATGTACATAGTAGGAAGGTACTAACCCCTTCAAACCCACTCCAATTCCTTTCACAACCAGAAGCACTTGATGCCAAAGATAAGATCCTTGTAGCCATCCTCTGTAAAGCAGGTGTTTCAGTTCCATACAGCCGCCACCATGAGGCTGAAAACAAAAGAAAAACACCTCTACATGTTAGAAAACAGCAGACAACCATAGCAGATTCAATTCAAAGCATTCACTTATTCCTCACTCATAGCAGATTCAAAGCATTTACATTTACATAGCAGATTCAGTCATATGTCAAAGCAGGGGAGGCCAGGAGCAGAGGGGATGACTCACCTTGCTTGGAAGCAGCCGAGCAGAGCAGGGGGGCGACGGGGAGGAGGATGAGCAGACCGGCGGGGAGGAGGACGACGAGCAGGGGGGCGGCGGGGAGGAGCCGAGGAGGACGACGAGCAGGGGGCGGCGGGGAGAAGGAGCAGCAGGCCGGCGGGGAGGAGGAGGAGCAAGCCGGCGGGAAGGAGCAGCGCCGCCGAGACGAGGGGGTCAACCTCTAGGCGTCTGCGAGCGGGAAACGACGGGGCCGGTCTTATCTTTCCCGCGCGCGCCCCGATTCCTCCCGTGCGGTCTTGTCTTTCGCGCGCGCACTCCCGCTGCGGCCTCAAAAACGCGCGGCGCTTCCGCTCGCCCGCCTACGCGCCGCCTGCAGCGCCTGCGCGCGCCGAATCGGGGCGGAATCGCCGCCCGACGCCGCCTAGGCGCCGAGCTCGCCTAGAACACCGATAACCCCCCTAGGCTCCGCGGTACCCCTTCGTCTAGCGCCTAGTCGCCGTGAAACCCGCCTAGGCGAGCGCCTAGCGGAACAATGAAAAAAACAAAACTAAATGAACATTTAACTGTCAATAATTTCTACAGACAATTTATAAGGATTTTACTCTGCAAATAGACAACATAAAAAATGTACAAGTAAACATTAAGTACCTAGCAACATTAAGGATACTATCTTTTTAACTTTGCAAATAAGAAGCATAAAAACTCACATTCACCCTAACACCATAATGGTTAGCTAGGCATTGGGTCTAATTGTCCGTGTCGATCCAAATAAACACATAAGTTTGCAGTAGTCCAAACAAACTATACTCCAGCTATGAGGTATTAGAATATAAATAGAATGCCTTCAAATAAAAAAAATGATCCTATTAGAATACTCATTTCACACCATACCAAGATTATTTGAAAAGAAGTAATTTTAAACTCATATTCTTCATTTGAGAAACCAACCTTGTGCAAATGAAAACATGTGCTTTGCAAAATCCCTCTTGACCTGTATACAGAGAAATCAGAGAAAACAAACAACACTACAGTTAGCTGTTAGGTAGAGAAAAACTGAGGAGACAAAGAACCACTAACGCAAACGCCCTACATATAGACGGTATACCTCTGAGTGCTAAGTTCAATTAAAACAATGAAGGAGCATATATTATTAGCCACTGACTGCTTATTATCAGCCTGCTAAATGTGAAACCAATAACTCCAACAAATAAAGAGATAATTCAGAAGATGATTCCGAATGATGTCCAAATAAGTACATACTTGTGCACTTGCAGCTTCGCTGGAATCTCTGAAATTTGACTCATATCTAAAGGATCAGAAATTGCTCATCCATTTACATATGCAAGGTGTTAGTCCTGCACTAGACAATTATCATTTTTCAGGATTTGATAGAGGCAAAAAAAAGTAAGCAATCTGAGCTAAATTATGACTGAATGATACATTCTGAAAATTCAGATTGCAGATAAGTTAGATACCCAGATTGTTGACCTCCCCATGCTACCTGTCAGTCTGTCACCACTCACCCTTCTTGGTGATAACTATTCCTGTCCGCATTATCAGCACATAGTTAACATAAAAAATCAGAAATGACAATCAGACAACACCTCACCCTATCCTTACTGAAGATGAACAACTCAAACAAACAATCCATCAAGTAAGCAAGAAACCCTAGATAGGGGGTGGATTAACAACAGATCGAAATCGATGAGTGAGGAAAGCCCAGCCCCAAATCCTAAACAACCTGGAATCAGGCAACCGGCCAGCCCCCAAATCCTGGAAAGACCTGGAGGTCACATATAACAAAATGAAGGATGCCACGATTCCACGAATCCTAGAACGAAAAATTGAAGACATTATCAACAAGGTGCTACACATGGCAGAGAAATCAGAACAGAAGATGGAAGAGGGGGATCGAGCAAAACCGAAGCACAGGAGGATCAACGACCTCAAGCAAAGGGAACAATGGATAACCAACGGAACAAAGGGAGGAGGAGGAACTCACTCTGACCGCGGAACCCTAGAATCGCCAGTCGTCGCCGGGCTCTAGAGCACCGAACGGTGGAGGGAGAGTGGCGAGCAAACAACAGATCTACTGGACAAGGATGCATTGAGAGAAAGGAGCCTTACCTACGCAATCGGAACCCTATGTCCGCCGCACATCTCCATGAGCAGAGCAGCCGCACATCTCCATCAGTAGAGCAGCTCCAGCTCGCCGGAATGCGGAACCCTATCTCCGCCGCGGATCGCCATGGGTGGAGCAGCACCAGCTCGAGAAAGGGAAATGCGAGGAGACGCAGAAATAATGAAACAGAAACGAACTACGCGAGACAAAAAAAACAAACAGTCGATCTGACAGCCCAGCCCCACACGTCATACAAACCAACCAAATCCACTTGCGGGGAGTACGTGCGTCGCCAGATGCAAGATCGACGGCGAAAAAATCCGTGTGACGGTGCCCTTCAAATCACATGTGTGACCGATAGCTTTTCCTAAAATAATATAGCTACAAAAAATTGTTGACATCCAACAAACTCTCTAAACTGAACTCTCTATATGCTCCACCGCCTGTGGGTCCCACTTGCCATACTCATGAAAATCATGATAGCTAGTCACTAGCCACTAGCTAAAGATAGCTACCGGGGCAACGAATTTAGCTAGTCAGGATAGCTAGTTGGGTAGATAGCTAGTCTGTTGGAAGAGTGTTTTTTAGATTTTTTTTCCAAAATTTAGCTAGCCAAGTCATTTTAACTAGTCTCTTGGAGTTGCTCTAAATCGAGGCCTTGTAAAATTTCTAAAAAGGATGTGAAATAAAAATGATAGATGTGCTACAATTTAGGCCAGTAGAGAAGGGTTTTAGTCCCGGTTGGTAGAGGGAATAGGCTCTCATGTCCAACCGGGACTAGTGATGAGAGACAAAAGGCCCCCCTTTAGTCCCTTACCAACCGGGATTAAAAGGTTTTCCGAAAAAGCCTATAGCTGCTAACGCCTGCATGCTCCAAATCATCACCCGCCATGCGTGAGCATCCGCTCTAGCAGTCCCGCTCCACCGCTCATAATAATAGAGAATTGACGAGAAAAAAAACCACACACGAGAAATATTCATCACATAATAACTTAACCCTCACATGAGTAAATCAATCAATTTCAATACTCAGAATCACAAGTTTGATTCAATTCACAACACAAGTTTCCTTTGCATCACAAGTTTGAGTCGATTCACAACACAAGTTCTCTTTGCATCACAAGAAAAAATCAAAAATAAAAATTGATGAACCATCATGGTGGCCCACCAGCCGGTAGCCGGCCCGCTATGCCGTCGCCGGGCCGCCGCCTCGATTTGAATCGCATGAGAGGGAGAAGAGATGTGAGACAGAGAAGGAAGGAGAAGGAGGAGATAAGGTTTGACCAGTGCGAGAGAGAAAAGAGAGAAGGGACATAGAAATACACCGCTGGGTGGAACGACCTTTAGTCACGGGTGGTGTTTCCACCCGAGACTAAAGGGGCCCTTTAGTCTCGGGTGGAAACACCACCCGGGACTAAAGGTTGGCGCCAATTTTTGGAGTGAAATAGCAGTTTTGATGCCCTCTTTTAGTCTCGCTTGGTATTACCAACCGGGACTAAATGGTACGGGTGTTCGCGGGCAATTCAGGCCACGTGATGAAAGCCCTTTAGTCCCGGCTCCAAAACTCAACTAGGACTAAAGGGGCGTACCAAAGGTCCTGAGTCTACCGGTGTTATGAGCTTTATTCCGGTGCGGCCCATCCATCCTTTGCGGCCCACTTCTCTCCCCACTGCCCACCTCCTTTCTCTCCCTCCACTCTCTCACGCGCTCGCCGATAGGTGGGGCCACTTGTCAGGCGCTTCCCACCTCCATGGCCGACCCCATGGCCTGGCCACTGTCCCCTGCCACCATCCTCTCTCCTGCCTCCTCCCATTGAGTGCGCATGAATGCGCCGGCGCGCACTCCCGCCACCGCCTTGCCCCTCCTCTCCCTAAACCCTCCACCGAGCTTCATGCCATTAATGGCTGCCGGCCACCGACCCCTCCTCCACCGCCTTAGGCGCCCCATCCCCTTCCCTATCGGCCCTATATAAGGCAAGCCCGAGCCCCGCTCTCCCTGCACCACTTCTCCACTCTTCCCCGCACGCGCAGCGCCGCTACCCCGAAGAGGTCGTCGGAGCTCCGCGTCCCGCCCCGATCTCCCATCTCGTCGAGTTCCCCGCCTCTCCAAGTCCCTCAGTAAGTTCCCAAGGTCCCTAGCTTTGTTTTGATACTTGTCCCGTCGAGTTTGGTGCTCGGGAAGTCGATTTCGAGTTCGCCAATGAGCTCGCCGCCCGACCGCACACGCCGCTGTCTGCCGTCGCCCGCTTGTCGCAGCCGTCCTCGGCCGATCGGTGTATCACGTCGGATCCACCCGCCCTTCGAGTCAACTGATCCAGTAACAGTCAACCCAAGCAAAGCGCCACAGTTTTGCAAAAAGAACCTTGCAGTTTTATATATAACAGAAATACCCTTCCACCTTATAAGATCCTTTCAGCCAGGTCCTTGGTTTTATGTTTAGGACCCTGAGCTTCTTAGTTTTTCTGTTCCATAGTCCACCCTTCATCTCTTACTTGTTAGACATTCTGTTTTCACACATAATTGAGTTTAGGTCCCTGTTTTCTTGCAGATAAGCCCCTGGAAGCCAAGTTTTCTTACAAACTAGCCCTTGAACCTTGTTTTATCCATATCTTTTCCGTCTTAGCTCCGTTTTAAGCATTCTTGGTGTCCACGCGATCGTCTCAACAAGCACGTTAGTTCTAGAAGATTGTTTTAGTCTTTTAGTAATGTTTGATGCATTGTTTTATTTATTGTATGTTTTCTCACTACCGGAATCTATGGCTTTGCCAAGAGCGAGTTGCTCTCAAGACGGGCCTAATCCTCTCAAAGACAGCCTGCCGAGAGGAAGCTCTCGGCAGAGTGCACTCGGCATCTTCGGGCCGACAAAGAGCTCTGTGCCGAGAGTAACGGGCCCCACCCTCGGTAGAGATGTGCCGAGAGCCCCATCTGGCTCTCGGCACAAAAAAGTTTTCTAAAACAAAAAAAATGTCGGGCCCCACCGGCTTTGACACTGCAGCCCCACAGGCTGGCCCCCACCGGCTGGTCGCCACCACCACCGCCAAGACCACCAATCGCTGACGATAAAATACGATCCTCTACGATCCGCAAACCCCACACCTTTTTCACCACGGGATTCCCAAGGTTCTTGTCAATCCGCGGAGCAAGGGGATTACAAGCGTTTAATCTACTACGACGCACTTAGCTACTAAAACCCTAACTATTATTATACTAGAAAACAACTAAACTACACTAGAGAGAACGATATATAATCAAGATAGGAGACACTCGCCCATGGGTCTACGATCATGCAATCAATAAAGACATTAAACCAATCTAATCTATCGGGGGTTGTGACCACGGTTTCGCCCTTTCCCTCCTCTCGATCGCACAGGTATTCATGACTAGACCTATGATGGACACGACGTATTGAATGGATCCAAGGAAGCATTGGGGCCCTACTCCCTTTACGGTAAGGTAGCTAATCCTTAAGCAATAAAGTATATTCAACACAAGATGATAGATAGAAATCCGACAAAGTATGATTACATCTTACGATCGATTACAACCCATGGACGAACGAGAAGATCACCCCATCAAAGTGCTAGACATAGCACCGTTGATCATGGTTTCCCTTCCGACGGTGTCCTCCTTCTCCACGAGAGGGTGCTTCCTTCGAGGTGGTTGATCTCCCGCCGGAGATCCTCCTCCTCTCTCTCTAGCTTGTGGATGGCCTCCTGGTGCAAATGGCTCTCCCCCGGTGTTGGCGGCGCCTCCACGCTTTTAGGGTTGAAGATCCTTCGGGTGCAAGGAAAGGGGGGCCAAACCGGCCACCGGGGTGGGCTGGGCCGGCCGGCCTGGGCCCACCTCGGCCCGGTCGGTCGCCCCTTTCGCTCCCGTGGGTCCTTATGCATTTATGTACTTTGCCCCCTCCACTTGCATGATTTTGACGATGTTATCCTCGCGTCCAAGATGGAGGTTCTCTTAACATGAAGTTCGGTCTTTTACGCTTCAATCCCCGGGGGTGTTCCTTTGTAACACTTCGGTCCTTGCCACCTTTGGAAGTGATTTCATCAAGCTCATGAACACGAACAAGACTCCGTAAATGCTCCTTTGAACTTGTTGCGAATCCGTCCTTTATGTCCATGTTTTCCTACATAAACACAACACTTCCAAATGCATGCACGGATGAACTTGTTATATGATTAGTGTGCCTAGTGGCGGGTTAGTTCCATAATCAAATCCAAACCAAAGTGTAATGAACAAGCTAGGTGCACCAAAATACACCGTCAACATCTCCCCACGCTTAGCTCTTGGTCGTCCTCGAGCAAGTACTCGTAAAAGAACTTCGTCCAAAGCGTTGTAATCAAGAATCGGTAATCCTTCTTCACAAGTTAGTCAATCCCTTCATCTTTAATACATAAACACAAAGTAATGATAATCAAACATAAACATGGGCGTTTAGAATTTTTACCACGTCAAGTTTTACCCCACAACTCAAACTCTTCACTCAAAGCTTTCAATCTCAACCATGCCTTCTTCTTTGCTTCCATCGGAGGGTTTTTATGATTTTCAAAACAAAAATTCCTGCAACAAGTATTAGACAAAAACCTTTCTCCAAGCTCTCTCAAGTCACTCATATGAAGTGGCTATCCTAACCAAATTTTATAAAACTCTCACCTCCTATTAATCTCTCATATATCATGTAAAGTGGAGCTATAGGTAGGGCTAGTGCAATTAACACAAATATTATCAAACTAAGAACTTCCTCTAATGATTGTTTACCTTTCAAAGCCAATGATCATGAGAATTAACCATATGTAGGGATATCAAGGATGAGAAGATTTAGAATGGTGGACATGTGCAAGGGCAAAAGAAAATTATGACTACAAGGCACCAATGACGTCCTCGTTGTCGGATTGCACATGGTTGGAAAAAAAGTGAAAGTTTCGTCTCACAATCAACGTGACATCCTTCCTTACACTTTATTTTCTTTTCTTTCACTTGATTCATCCCTCTCATATCTTTATTGCTACCTCCTCTTTTCTCTTTTCTTTTTTCTTTCATTCACATATATTTTTTTTCTTTCTTTCTTTCTTTTCCATACTCATACTTTTTCTCTTTATTTTTCTCTCTCTTGACAACTTTTCAAAGCTCTCAATTCTCTCTTTTCTCGCATGCATACAATCTGAAATTTTAAATAAACCATGCTAGAGACGAGACGAAACTTTGAAAATAGGTTGTGTTCAAGGAATACGATGTACAAAAGAGATGTATAGGGTTGGGTATGGAATTCAGCGATGTACGGGACTTCCAATGTGAAAGTCACGTTACCGAATGTATGACGAGGCTAGCAACAAAAGATAAGCACATGAACATGATCATTGCTCGAAATTAAAACTCACAAGAGAGAAGGGTTCTAGCCCAACTCATTGCGCTAATCACACTTATGGTGGAGCGAAAAAAATAAATTTGGCTTTGTATAGGAATTTTTCTTACTCTCAAGCTTTGGAAAAAGAGGTTTTGCTAACCTTTATTACAAGGGTTTTAATATAATTTTCAGAACTGAAATCCTCCAACTTTTAGCATTGAACATAGCACAACTAACATGTGAAGCTCAAGATCGAAGTGTGGTATGGGTACTTTAAGTAGTAGCAATTCCACTAAGCACCACGGTAAACGTTTTTCAAACCACATACTTATGTTCATATATCAAGAATCGAAGATTAAACAAACAAGTGAATAAAGATAAGCAATACATAAGACACAAAGATATATATAAAGACTCTTTTTATTTGATTTTCTTTGACTCGTCACTAATTTAAGACACTTGCAAAAATTTAAAAACACACTCAAAAACTAAAGACTCATTAAAACACTAAGACTCATTAAAACGCTAAGACTCTCACACGAAGATTAAACCGAACCTAAACTTGAAGTTCAAAAGCTAAGGCTAGCTAGCTAGCTCTCCCCCACGCTTAAAACATACGACGTCCTCGTCGTATCTTACAAAATTCCTAAGGGGAAAACTAGATCTAGTGGTACTTCAAGCAAGTATTGCACCACTTTCTTCTCATGTTTCCAACCATGCCAAAAAGTTTGCGCACGTTACGGTTTAGAAACTTGTAGTTGTCTCCAACTACGCGCTCCAAGTCCTCCATACGCTGCGTCATTGCTTCCATGGCTTGGAAACATTCATCGACCGTAGCGAAGAGATCCGCGATGGAGTGACGACAAGCTCGACAACACACCGGATGTAATCCGAAGGGGTCGTCATCGCCATTGTCTCCACCATCAATACCGCCGTCGTCGCCACCTCCATTGTCGCCGCCGTCGTTGCCGTCGCCGTTGGGGCCTTCGGGAGTCCACTCCTTGGGCTCCTCCTCCCAATCGTCATCATCTCTTCCGGCGGCCACCCACGAGCTCGGGCTGCGATCATTGGAGTAGTCGCTACCCCCGTAGTCCTTAGGCTCGGGCGACGCTTCCTTGTAGTCCTTACTCTTCATACCACGGATGCGTGCCGATCTTCGAACGGGAGGAGGGATGTTCTCCTTCTCGGTGAAGTTGCGAGGTGCAATAGCTCCGGTCGGGACACGCCCTCCCGCCTGATGCGGTCCTCTTGATCTTGAGCTCGCATCGCTTCGCCTCCTCCATCGATGGCTTCTTGACTTGGTGCTTCAACTCTAAGCTTCTCGAGGCACAAAGGCTACTGCAAGGGTGCAAAATATTGCTTGAAAGGTTTGATCCTCGAGCTCCCAATTCGGCCAAATAAATAGTCCTGAGAGGAAAGCCCTAGGAACCTCATTTTCCTTTTTTAAACTTCCCTTAAAATTTTCTGACCAAACAAGGAAGTCAAAAAGGAGCAATTCGGGCGAAATTCGGCGTCATCGGTGTCACCGGGCCCTCTAGTTCGGCTTAGCCCATGGGAAAAATTTGGCCCAAGAATCTTCGTGAAAAACTCCAAAATTAAAAGAAAACTATTTACAAAAATTGATGTTTTGTTTTTCGCCCCTAGGCCTGGACGTTCGCTCTTCTTCCATGGTGAAGACGTCAACATGGTGAAGGGGTACAACGTCGGGTTCGTAGTAAACCTTAAGCTGCTGACCATTTACCATATTTGATCGCCTTTCATATCCATAATGGTTACCGCTCCGTTGGAGAGCATTGAATGGACAACATAAGGTCCGTCCCACTTGCTTTGCAATTTCCCCTTTCCGAAGGTTTTAAACCTCGAATTGTAGAGGAGGACCTTATCTCCTTCTTTAAATTCTTTTTTCTTCAATCTTTTATCATACCACCTTTTGATTCTCTCCTTGTATATGCTTGCATTTTCGTATGCTTTTAACCTCAACTCTTCTAGCTCGCTTATTTGGATTCTTCGTTTCACCACCGCGGCATCGAGATCAAGGTTCATCTCTTTAATCGCCTAATAGGCTTTATGTTCCAACTCAACCGGAAGGTGGCAAGCCTTTCCATAGACGAATTGATAAGGGGTCATACCTATCGGTGTTTTAAACGCCGTTCGATAAGCCCATAAAGCTCAGTCCAATTTCTTTGACCAATCCTTGCCTCCCTTCTCTATGGTTTTGTTGAGGATGCTTTTTAATTACCTATTTGACGTTTCCGCTTGTCCGTTGGTTTGTGGGTGATAGGCCGTAGAGACCCTATGTTCGATCCCCAACTTGGACAAACACTTTTTAAAATTCTTCCCGGTGAAGTGAGTTCCTCCATCACTTATCAAGATTCTCGGTGTACCCAAACGAGGAAAAATCACGTTCTTGATCATAGTAATGGACTCCTCCGTGGAAGCTTTAGGACATGGTATAGCCTCTACCCACTTGGATACATAATCAACCATAACAAGGATATACTCAAATCCAAATGAGTTTTTAAAAGGCCCCATGAAGTCTATGCCCCATACATCGAATATGTCGATTTGTAGGTTGTATTTCAAAGGCATAGAATTTCTTTGAGAGATGTTTCCGGTTCTTTGGCATTCAGGGCATGATGCAACATATCTTTTAGTATCTTCATGCATCTCCGGCCAAAAGAATCCGCTCGACCATACTTTTTCTTGGGTTCGAAAATGACTATAGTGTCCACCGTACTCAAAGTGACACTTTCTCAAAATCTCTACCCTTTCTTCTCTTGGCACACATCTTCATTACTCCATCATTGCCAAGTTTGAAGAGGTATGGTGCATCCCAAAATATTTCCTACTTTGAGATTATCTTCTTTTGAGAGTTTTTATCTAGATGATCAAGAGGCATCTTTCAAATTGCTCGAATGATATCGATCATCCATGTGTCCTTATCAAGCACTCTATAGAGGTGGTCATCTCTCATCTTATCTTCTATGGGCTCTTTATCATCTTGTCCACGATTCATCCTAGACAAATGATCGGCCACAACATTTTCCACCCCCTTTTTATCACGAATTTCAACATCAAATTCTTGGAGAAGAAGGATCCAACGAATCAAACGTGGTTTAGCTTCCTTCTTAGCCAAGAGATACTTGATGGCTGCGTGATCGGTGTAAACAATAACCTTCGAGTTCACGATGTAAGATCTGAATTTTTCGAAAGCGAATACCACCGCTAGTAACTCTTTTTCTGTAGTGGCATAATTTAATTGTGGCCCACTAAGAGTTTTACTAGCATAGTAAGCAGCGTGAACTCGGCCTTCCTTTCTTTGACCCAAAAGCGCCTATGGCGTAGTCACTTCACACATGATCTCGAAAGGTTGGCTCCAATCCAGAGGTTGGATGATGGGAGCACTCACTAATGCATTTTTCAAGGTCGAAAGCCACATCATTTTGAAGAAGATGCGTTAAAGGCTTAGTGATCTTTGAGAAGTCCTTAATAAATCTTCTATAAAATCCGGCATGGCCTAGAAAACTCCTTAAGAACTTAATATCCGTAGGAGGTGGGAGTTGCTCAACCGTCTCTACCTTAGCCTTGTCCACTTCAATTCCTCTCTCGAATATAACATGTCCGAGCACTATGCCTTGCTTAACCATGAAGTGGCACTTTTCCCAATTTAACACCAAATCTACCTCCGCACACCTCGTAAGGACCTTTTCTAAGTTTGCTAAGCAATCCATGAACATCTTCCCATAAACGGAAAAATCATCCATAAACACTTCAACAATCTCTTCGATGAATTCCGAAAACACGGCCATCATGCAACGTTGAAAAGAGGCCGGAGCGTTGCATAGGCCGAAGGGCATCCTTCTATATGCAAACGTTCCGTAAGGGCACGTAACGTTGTCTTGTGTTGATCTTCGGTGAATGGGAATTTGCATGAACCCCGGTATCCATCGAGAAAGCAAAAATAAGCGTGGTTTGCTAACCTCTCGAGCATCTCGTCTATGAGCAGAGGGAAAGTGATCTTTCTTCGTCGCTTTGTTAAGCTTATGATAATCGATACACATCCGCCACCCGGTCACGGTTCTTTGCAGTATCAACTCGTTCTTCTCATTCTTCACCACAGTCAAACCTCCTTTCTTCGGTACACAATGTACCGGGCTCACCCACTCGCTATGCGGAACCGGTAGATGATTCCGCATCAAGTAACTTGATAACCTCTTTCTTTACTACCTCTTGGCATGGGTTAGCCTCCTTTGGTGGTCCACTACGGGCTTACATTGGTCTTCCATTGGTATACGATGAGTGCAAAAGGCTGGACTAATACCTTTGAGATCATTAATCGAATATCTAATCACCTTCCTATGTTTTTTAATAAAATCAGCAACGCTTCATTTTCTTCGGGACTCAACTCGTCGCTCACAATGACTGGATAAGTTTTGTGCAGGCCCAAAAATTCATATTTTAATCCTTTGGGCAAAGGTTTAAGGTCTACCTCAGCTTGTGGCTCCTCGGGTTTGATTTCTCCTATGTCTTCGAATTTTTCTTCCTCCACACTACCATCATGTGGCTCTAAGCCTTTTGTTGCTTCTTCTAGCTCTTCATCTTGTTGATTACTAATTTGATTTTCCATTGCTCTTTGCAGCGGGTCTCTAAGGGTTTCAACAAAACAAAGACTATCTATTTCTTCTACTTCTTCATCTTCGGGAGGAAAGGGTGTAAGGTGTTTAGAAGCACGAAGAAAGTTATATGTGTACTTTGTTCCATTAAGGTTCATTGTTACTTTGCCTTCTCCGGCGTCTAACACGGCATCAACCAACTTAAGAAAAGGCCTACCTAGGATTATGTGATCATGATTACTATGGTAAGCATCAATAACAAAGAAATCGGTTGGTATATAGTTTCTAGAGATTTTTACTTTCATGTTGCAAGCAATACCTAGAGGTTTAATAGTTCTACCATCTCCCATAATTAATTTCGTTGATGTTGGAGCTAAGTCTAGGTTGTGGTATTGAACTTTATCGTAAATTTTAGAAGATAGGACACTTACTTGGGCTCCGATGTCGCATAAGGCTTTGCATTGAACTCCGTTGATCTCGCAACTCAAGTGCGGTGTCATCTTCTCTTCTTCTTCGGATCCTATCGCGTAGATTTCAGCGAGGCGAGCGTATGGTGATGCTTCGGGCTTCATCCCCATGATTCTCTTCACCTCGGCTATGTGTTCCGGATCCACTATATCATCTCCAAAGAGTTTTTGGAAGATCTCACCGGTGGTTTCAAGGTCGTATGAATTTTTCGCTTCCTTCTCCGGTGGGAAATCCACTTCCAATGCTCTCGCCAATCCCTCTTGATTAGGGAACGGTCTTCTCTTGTCGAATACTTCTCCGTAATCGATGGGAACCCAATCCATTGGTTCGAACTCCCTTAGTGGCTTCGCTTGACATGCTTCTCTTGTTCGGCTCATTCATGCACGGCCAAGTCGACGCTTAGTAGTTCTTCACTTGATGTGTTCTCCTTCAAGCTTTTCCGATTGGTTCCTCTTTTGTGACTTTCGGGTTGCCTCTTTAGAAAATTCAGCACACTTCTTCTTCCTCCAATTATATTCCGGCTCTTGCAAGTCTTGTTTCCCAATCTCTTAGCATGGCAGCCGCTTTACTAATTTTTGTAGAAGTGAGCGGCTCGTGAGTGTTTTCTCCATGAGATCCCCACCGCACACATTTCGGCGTGTTGCATGCAACTAGGGGTTAGGGAAAAGAAAAATGTATGCAAGAGTACGTCACCGGTGAAGCCGAGTTGTTCGATCAACCCATTAAACCTATCCGTGCTTGGTCTATCCTTCTTCTTCTCCTTACATAAAATTGATCACTTGCCTCCTTAGATGTTGAACCTTGCTAATTGGAAAGAACTTCTCATAAAACTTCTTTGTCAACTTGTTCCAATTGCCTTCAACTTCAAAGGACGCAAACGGGTACCATGTCTTTGCATTGCCTTAAGTGAGTGAGAGGGGAAAGAGATTCCATTTGAACCATTCATCTGGGACTCCTTCTTGACGCACCGTGTTGCATATTGTCGTGAAATTTCTATTGTGTCTATATGGGTTCTCCGTAACCATCCCTTCAAACGGGTTTGCCGCCACCATATCGATGATCTTGGATTTAATCTCATACTCGGTCGCCGGGCTTCAATCCCACTCTTGTACTTTTATGTCTTCACATCGAGGGCTAGCGTAATCCCTTAGTGATTTCTCCGGTTCTTCCACGGGTTGATTAACGAACGCCATCTAGACAATAAGATAAAAGCAAAACAAAAACAAAACAAGGTGTTTTTCGGATAATAGGTGTTAGATAAAACAAATAAAAGATAAACTAAATATAAAACTAAGTTAGATGCAAATCAAACGATGTAAACTAGCTTGCTCCCCGGCAACGGCGCCAGAAAAAGGGGCTTGTTGACGGATAAAATACGTATCCCTACGATCCGCAAGCGCATTTTGACCCCACACCTTTTTCACCACGGATTCCCAAGGTTCTTGTCAATCCGCAGAGCAAGGGGATTACAAGCGTTTAATCTACTACGACGCACTTAGCTACTAAAACCCTAACTATTATTATACTAGAAAACAACTAAACTACACTAGAGAGAACGATATATAATCAAGATAGGAGACACTCGCCCATGGTTCTACGATCATGCAATCAATAAAGACATTAAACCAATCTAATCTATCGGGGGTTGTGACCACGGTTTGCCCCTTTCCCTCCTCGTCTGTCACTACGCCGAAGGTATTCATGACTAGACCTATGATGGACACGGCGTATTGAATGGATCCAAGGAAGCATTGGGGCCCTACTCCCTTTACGGTAAGGTAGCTAATCCTTAAGAAATAAAGTATATTCAACACAAGATGATAGATAGAAATCCGACAAAGTATGATTACATCTTACGATCGATTACAACCCATGGACGAATGAGAAGATCACCCCATCAAAGTGCTAGACATAGCACCGTTGATCATGGTTTCCCTTCCGACGGTGTCCTCCTTCTTCTCCACGAGAGGGTGCTTCCTTCAAGGTGGTTGATCTCCCGCCGGAGATCCTCCTCCTCTCTCTCTAGCTTGTGGATGGCCTCCTGGTGCAAATGGCTCTCCCCCCGATGTTGGCGGCGCCTCCACGCTTTTAGGGTTGAAGATCCTTCGGGTGCAAGGAAAGGGGGGCCAAACCGGCCACCGGGGTGGGCTGGGCCGGCCGGCCTGGGCCGACCGGCCTGGGCCCACCTCGGCCCGGTCGGTCGCCCCTTTCGCTCCCGTGGGTCCTTATGCATTTATGTACTTTGCCCCCTCCACTTGCATGATTTTGTGATGTTATCCTCCACGTCCAGATGGAGTTCTCTCGCATGAAGTTCGGGTCTTTACGCTTCAATCCTCGGGGGTGTTCCTTTGTAACACTTCGGTCCTTGCCACCTTTGGAAGTGATTTCATCAAGCTCATGAACACGAACAAGACTCCGTAAATGATCCTTTGAACTTGTTGCGAATCCGTCCTTTATGTCCATGTTTTCCTACATAAACACAACACTTCCAAATGCATGCACATAGATGAACTTGTTATATGATTAGTGTGCCTAGTGGCGGGTTAGTTCCATAATCAAATCCAAACCAAAGTGTAATGAACAAGCTAGGTGCACCAAAATACACCGTCAACAACCACCAACGGCGCCACCACCACCGCCGCCACCACCACCACCTCCAGCACCAGAGCCGCTTGCCATCACCACTACCACCACCACAACAACCATAGCTGCCACCACAACCGGGTCGCCACCACCGCTACCTGTGGAAGAAACAGAGAGGGAGATGAGAAACCGGGATAGAGGGGCGGGGGGAGAGAACCTGGATCTTCCGGAGAGGGCCCGCGGCCACGCAGATCCGCCCGCCGCACCGCTCACCGCATTGAGCTCCTCCGCGACAACTACGCTCGAATCCGCCGTCGCCGCGCTCAAATCCACCACTGCCGTGATCGTATCCACTGCCATTGCGCTCGAATCCGCCACCACCATGCCCGGATCCGCCACCGCGCCGGGGAAGGAGGGCCGACGGGTCCCTACCGTTGTGGCTGCCTCCACACCTCGCCCGCCGCCTCGCTCTCCGCCAGCCGAGAGGCATGAGCGAGGGAGAGGAGGGGCAACGAACGGAGGGCGGCACGGGGAGGACCGGGGAAGAAGAGAGGGGGCGGCGCTTGGGAGGGAGGTGAGGCGTACTGGGAGGAGCGAGGTGGCTGTGTATGTGAGGGAGGATAAGGGGCGACACGATGATTAGGGTTAGGTTTTGGGGGGGTGGTTTATATAAGCCGGAGACAAATTGGGTTGTTGGGCCAAATGCGGCTCATGCTAATTCTGCTTTGTTGGGTGGGCCCAATAAGGCTATGCCGAGAGGAATGCTGTCGGCAAAGAAATTTTTTATCAAAATAATTATTAAAAATAGTAAATAGATGCTAAAGTTTTCCAAAATGTGTCATGACATCGTTATGTTGTATATGACTTATAAAAAGTTTTTAGTCAAACTCAAATTTAAATTTCTAAGAGTCCAAACCTAGTGATATTAGTTCAAATTCATAGAAACTTATCGTGAGATGTTCCGGTTTCCAAACAACAAACGTGTTGAAGTGTTCAAAACATTCTCAATTTTTACCACAACCTCCGCATATGATATCATGATCACTTGCCAAATTTCATGATTTTCAAACTTCATTTGAATTTTATACAATTTTAAAACCTTTCTACCTCACGATCTTCATCATGATTAGAGAACCAAATGTCGGAAATTTAGCTTGATTTCATGTACATGGTCTTAGAGATTTCTCATGAACATGAATATCATGTTTTCACCAACTTTACTATATAATTTAATGCACCTGCAGTTCATATCGAACGCATGCGAAAAAATACCTAGAAAGAAGTAATATTGTTAAATATAGCAAACAAAGTTAAAATTGTGCCAAATGTGAGCATAAGTTTTGTACAAGTGTATGTTGAGGATAGAAAAACTTGAGGTAAAAAGTGATTTTTAAATTTCTTGCCGAGAGCCAAAATATTATTCTCAAAGAAAGAAATCTTTGCCAAGTGTTTTTTCTTTGCTGAGAGTTTTTTTATTTGGCTCTCGGCAAAGAAGCCTTTGTGCCGAGTGTTTTTCTTTGCGAGAGTTTTTATGTGGCTTTCGACAAAGCCTCTCTTTTGAGAGTTTTTATTTAGCTCTTGGCAAAGAAACGAACTCTAGGCAAAGCCTGGATTCCGAGTGTATTGCATGATCGAGACAATGCACCGCTCGAGGAAGAACAAGTGCAGAGCTTTGGAGAAAAGGAGAGTAGCTTATCGTTCGAGAAAGCACTACAAGGTTTTCCCCCTATTGCAACAAATCCCTTTAGGCAACACCACCAATTCGGTTGCAATAGGGTACTATTGCAATCAAACGGTGATTTGGTAATTTGTAATTAGGTTCATTGCAACACAAAATTTGTGTTGCATTATTTATTTTTTCAGCTTGCAACAGTTGACACTAATGCACCCATTTTTAGGATTTGCATTTTGTTGGAAATAATGCCACCCCATTATTGTGTTGCATTAGCATTCCTTGCGTTGCAACAGAAAGTTGCTATAGCCACCATACTAGGGATGGTTGCGTTTGAACAGCTATGTCGCAACGTAAAATTTTGGTTGCAAATATATCTTTGCGATGTTGCAACAAGTTGGTGCTAATGCACCCATTATTCAGAATTGTGTTGCATTTGGTAGGAAATATTGCTACCCTATTTCTGCGTTGCACTAGAAATTCGGGTGTTGCAATATAAACTTGCTATGGCTACCATACTAGGGTTGGTTGCGTTTGAACGGCCTTACGCAACGTCTTATTTGGGTTGCAAATATCTCTTTGCGTTGTTGCAATACAAGGAAGGCTATTGCTTCGTTTCTAGCCTCAAGGAGGAATATTGTGTACGTATTGCCACAAAATTTGTTTTGATGAAAAAAATCTGCTATGGGGTTGTAGCGAAATTTAAAATGCGATTTAATAAATAAATTTTATTATGAAAAATCTGAATTTTAACAATATGGTATAGACTATATGTACCATGAAAAAAAGAGAGGATTTGTTTAGATGAAAAAATTGTGTGCTATGGGGATGTGGGCTAAGCCAGACCACAATAGGCTCAACCGGCGAGCGTAAAGCCCAGCGAGCGGGAGCCCGAGTGGACCGGCCAGCCCATTAAGCCCCATAGCACAAGTAGCAAGCATTAGTTGATGATGGTAATACGGAGTTCGAAAGCGCAGGCACACCTCTCCTTTGGGATACCCCTTCTCGGTTACGGGTGGCACTAAAGGTATGGAGACTAGGATGTGAAAATGTCAAATGGGCGGTGAGAGTAATAAAAACAAGGATGTGCCGGCCCAAATCGTCTATAACTTTCAGCTCCCCCACCCCCAATACACTTTTGCTCCCAACCATCCCCCTCGTCGGCTCTGACCGTCGCGTCCACATCGAGATGCCCCGCATCGCGGTTTCCCCTGCGGCAAGCGGCGACAGCGGCCGGAGTGGCCGCATCGAGCCTTCCGACCAGCCGGCGCGGGCGACGGCGAAGCCGCAGCGCGTGCAGGCCCGCCACGCAGCGGGCCGCATCGAGGATCCCGGAGAGCGGCAATAGCGACGCGGGCCGCACCGAGGGTTTTCAGGCGAGCGGCGGCGGCGTACGGAGGTGCCACTGCTCCACCACGCAGAAGCGCGATGCACGCGGGCGGTTCAAGTGTTCCACACCACCTACCTCGTCGTCCTCCGGTATGGTCGGCGGCACCCCAACCCTGTCGTCCTCTGGTACGGACGACACCGCCACCTCCTCGTCGTCGTCTGACGGCCCGCATCGCCAAGTCGATCCATCCGGTAAGGGTAAGCAGGCCCTAGTCGGATGCAAGCGTTCCTGAAGAGAAGTGAGGTACACTGCCCTACCCTCTTTGATTTTCCAGGAATCGTGTGACTCCTTTTGCAATTAGAAAAATGTTAGTAGTTCATAGTAATCAAAATTTCATACTAGATAATGATAATTGTGTTTTTGTGTGGATCCATCTCACCCCATACTAGATAATGATAATGATAATTGGCTTGATTTCTTGCCATCTTTGTCGTGAATCGACGTGTACATTTGATCACATTATCGAAAACAAAGCGCCAAATGAACGCAGGCTGTCCCATTTAGTAGGTTAGGCCTTTTCCGCGGTAGTAGGGGATCACGTAAATTGGTATACATTATGAGTCAAGAGATTGAATAGGCTGTTTTAAACTGAAAAAGCAAATTGTTTTGTTTGGTCGCTAGTGAACACCGCTAATCGGTGAGGATCATCATTCCGCACTCGGATGATGAGCGGGACAATAGCAAGAAACCGCTCCATCGAAAGCTTCGGGATCATCGAAAAGAAAGGTGCATTTTTGACTATTTTCTGCATTGGCCACGGTTGTAACACATTTCATGTTAGTAACTTGTGTTTGTTGTCTGCCATAGCAAATGCCCTTGCACCAAATGGTTCAACAGCTGAAGGAGCGCTATGATGATTTGCGGGAGCAGATTGAGAACCTAAGCGTCGACATTGCTGGAACGCAGGAAGACATGGAGATGACCTTGAAGGAATTCATGGAGACTGTTGCTGACAAGTTAGAAGTGATGGCGAAGAAGATCCGCAAGCTTCAGGATAAAGTCAATCGCAAGTAGTAGTAATCTAGCTTAGTACGTAACATAACCAGGTCCTAGGTGAATGTTATGCAGATGCTGGTGAATGGTCTAAGAATGGATGTGTATGTGGCAACATCTAAGTATGCCAACATCTAAGTAATAACTTTGAACCTTTATATATGCATGTTCGTATGTCTATGTGTTTGGATCTGGATGAGCCCTTGCAAAATATTTGAACTTATGAGTGACACAAATTGAAATCTGTTGGGTCTTGTCATGCATATTTGGACTAACCATCTATCTGTTTTCAGAATTGCGACATGCTATTGTTTATGCTATTCATGTGTATATTCACAAAGCATTGTGATCAACAATTTGGAGACTCTTCACTAGAACTCCTGAATTTTGTGTATTATTGTTAGCCTCTATAGTAGCCGATCAGAAAAGAAAAATAATGAATTACGCATATGTTGAAAACCCGGGGCACATAATGTGAACCCTGAGAAAGGTCATACTACGTACAACCTCAGAAATATTGAAACGAGGTATTCCTTGGTTGTACTAAAATTTTGTCTATCGTGTATGTATTGCCACGAAATTTAGTTGTTGCATTATTTTTCGTGATCGTTGCAACTTTATAAAAATTATTGCAACGAGGTATTCCTTGGTTGCCGTAATGTGTGTATCCCAACGTTTATGAGATCAATACGACGATCGATAGGGGCTCTTCCGATCCGGACCATTCCAAAATTCCGTCTTCGACAACCTGGTTCTTGTTGCGGAGTTCTCCACGAGGGCCTCTAGGGGATCGATCTCCACGGCGATCTCCACGTGGTTCTTGTTGCAGAGATCTGTGCGGCACCATGGCCACGGTTGGTACGTACTGCTGTCTTGATGATCTCGTATATATATTCAATCGCTCGCATATATATGCATATTGGTATATATATCATGATCAAGGTCGATTGAAACATGAACAATGCAGATTAACTAATGGCATCAGACGAAGATCGCAGTTGGATGCGCTTGCCTCGACACTCGGATTGCGAACAATTTTCGAATTTTTTTGCAAAAATTTACGGCCTCATCAGCGCGAGGTGGATCTATTGCGTGTCCATGTAATTTGTGTCAATGCATGATCAGACATTCCACCGTGCTTCCCATTCAAATTCATTTACTCAATAGAGGGTTTGCTGATTGTTTCATCGATGCTGGTAACATTCAAGACCAAACTAATACTTCATCTCAGGTTCCTGTGAATCAAGATGTTACTGCTGATCTCAATAATCATGATGCAGTACCTACAGCTGATGATACAACACATTTATTTGTAGAAGACGATGAAGAAGATGGTTTGGATGATAACCCTGCTGCCACCAATACTCTGATTAGAAACATTATCAGTGGCACTATACATCATGGACAAACCAGAGATGAGGAAGAGGCAGATAAGCAGGCAGAGATCTTTTTGAAACTATTAGAGCAGGCAAAGAAGGAATTGTATCCAGGATGCAAAAATGCAACGAAGGTCTCTTTTATTGTGGAGCTTTTTCAGATAAAGTGCATGTATGGCTTAAGTAACGCGTCATTGGAGGCCATACTTAAGCTCTTTGGAAAGGTTCTCCCTGACCGGCATTGTATTCCTGACTCCTTGGATAAAGTGCAAAGGGTGATTCGAGACCTGGGCTTGGACTATGTCAAGATACACGCATGCGAAAATGATTGTGTGTTATTTTTGATAAATACGCAAACTGGAAACATGTCCCATTTGTAAGGAGTCAAGGTGGAAAGTTGTAGATAAAACCTCTGATAATAATTGCAGTGCAGTGGGTGCTACTTCTGTTAAGAAGCGGTTACTAGTTAAGATCCTACGCTACTTTCCTCTTATTCCTCGGCTGCAAAGAATGTATATGTCAAAGCAAATGTCAAAGGATATGCAGTGGCACAAGAATGAATTGGTGAATGATGGGAAAATGCGTCACCCTGCTGACTCAAAGGCATGGAAGCACGTGGATTCAGAGTTTAAATGGTTTCGAAGGAGGAGGTCGTAACGTTAGGTGGGTCTTGCTTCTGATGGGTTCAATCCCTTTGGCATGCAAAGTCTTACGTATTCCATTTGGCCTGTCATCCTGGTTCCTTACAATTTGCCTCCATGGATGTGTCAGAAACAATCTAACTGGATTTTGTCAATGTTGATTCCTGGTCCAAAATCTCCTGGAATGGATATTGATGTATATTTGAGGCCCTCGACATCGAGCTCAAGGAGCTTTGGAATAATGGTGTTAAAACAAGAGATGCGGTGGACTAAGAAGAATTTTAGATTGCGTGCTATACTTCTTTGGACAATTAATGACTTCCCAGCCTATGCTATGCTGTCTGGTTGGAGCACTAAAGGAAAGTTTGCATGTCCATACTGCCACAAACATACTGAGTATTTGTGGTTGAAACATGGAAGCAACTGCTACATACATGGCACATCGACGCTTTTTGGCCCCCGACCATCCATGGCGCAACAATGCGGTCGCTTCAACAACAAGGTCGAAACTGTGGAGGCACCGAACCACTATCTCGTGCAGTGTATTGAGCAAGATTCTACTTTTGAACAAGTAGAATTTGGAAAGACATTGTTATAAAAAGGAAGCGTGATTTAAGACAACAGATGGCACAACCGGAGGAAGAAGAGTATTTTTGAGCTCCTTACTGGTCTTCTTTGCTCATCGTGCATAATTTGGACGTGATGCACATTGAGAAAAATATATGCGAGAGCATACTAGGCACTCTGCTTAAATTGGATGGCAAATGTAAGGACGGGGAGAATGCTCGGCTTGACATGGAGCATCTACGGATACGTGATCAAAGACCGTGATTAAAGATGATAAGTATACCTTGCCATCGCCTTGTACGAGTTAGATAAGGATGCCAGGAAAGTTTGTGTGAATTTCTATATGGAGTGAAGATGCCTCGATGGGGTTTCCTCGAATATAAGAAGATGTGTTGATGTAAAGTCACGTAAGGTGTCAGGCTTGAAAACGCATGACTACCATCTAATTCTACAGAAACTTTTACCCTTAGTGGTGCATAGGATTTTGCCGTGTCGTTGTCATTGGATTGATTCAAATTAGTAATTTCTTCGATGCACTATGTTCAAAGGAGTTGGTGGAATCGTAATTGGACAGCTTATGCTCAATTAGGGAGGCCGCTTTGTCGACTTGAGATGATATTCCACCGCATTTTTGATATCATGATCCATTTGCCTGCTCATCTAGCTAAAGAAGCTAAACTTGGGGGCTGCAGTGTTACAGATGGATGTACCTAGTGGAACGGTCTACGCACCGTGAAAGGATATGTGAGGAACAAGGCTCACCAAGGTTCAATTGTCGAGGATACATACTCGAGGAGTGCCTTACATTCTGCTCAAGATTCTTGGACGTGGACACCAAAGACAATCGTGTTGATCGACATGAAACTAAGCATCGTAATGAGCCACCTTCCGTTTGAGCATTTTTTCTAAATGGATTACAAGAGGAGAGGATGACGGTTGAAGAAATACCACCAAATGAGTTTCTAAGATGAGGCACTACATAATTTGCAATTGTGATGAAGCTAGACCATATGTCGAGTAAGATGCACTACTCAACATCATTATTGCTTTTAATTTTAAATATCAAACTAACGGTAATATTCTTTTGTGTGCAGAGCATTTGGAAGAACTGAGGGCACATGGATCCGTAAATCTTGATAAGCGACATGAGGCTCAACTCGTAAGATGGTTTGAAAGCAAGATCACAGGGAAACATGCTAGAGGGGAAGTAAGTTCAGATTTGTTTGCACTTGCTCAAGGACCGGATCCCCGACCTCATTGAATAGATGTCATATCAACAATTGGTCGCTTGCATCATTAACATCGAGAGAACCCTTGTGACACAAAACAGCTGGTGTGCTTGTCAAGGGTGAGGCGTATGGCACAAATTGGTATGGGGTGATTAAAAGAATGATCTCACCGGAATTCTGGACAAAAGAAGTTATTCTGCTCCAGCAGATCGGTTTGATGTGCCTCTTGTCACAAGTACCAACAGAGGCAAATGATACAGTAAAGATAAATATGGGGTCATTGACATCGATACTACTCGACACAAGTTTAGCAATGAACCCTATATTCTGGCAACACAGGCAGAACTGGTGTTTTATGTGAATCTGGTGAACAAACCTGGTTGGAGCAGTGTTATTTCAATGAAACCAAGGAACTTGTTTGCCATGCCTGAATTAGATCTCGAGGACTCACTTGCTGTGGGTATCGAAGGTATTAATTTGCTCGGTGAACACCAGGTTTTGACAAATTGGTCTAGATCGGACAAGGAAGGCACAACCGGCGATGTCTCAGTTATTAATCAGGTTCGGGCCGAGGCGGTTGATGAACCGCATTTATGACGATGAAGTATTTGATGTTGATGATGAACATGATGCAGATGACACGTACATTGATGATGGAATTGTTGCACCAATAGTTCAAGATGCCCAAGATGATGAGTTTTTCAATTGATACTTACTCGACCGTAGTCATGACTTCTATGTTGCCATTATTTACTACTTCTGGAAGACTTTTGCATAAAGCTTGGAGATCTTCTTCTCCATCGCATCTAACTTGCCACCTACATCCTCCATGCAGTGCCGGTTAACTAATTTTTTATTATTTATTAATAACATTTGATTGTATGTTATTTTTAAACAGAAAAAATATAATGAAATGTAGAATGTGATTTATTATGGTAAATGTTAATATTAAAAATATGAATCTAAAAATTGGTATTGGTATGACAAACAAAAATAGGGGGCTGTAGGGCAGGCCAGGTCACAACAGGCTCTACCGGCGAGCGTGAAACGCCGCGAGCGGGAGCTCGATGGGCCGGCCAGCCCAACAAGCCCGGAGGTTAGTAGAGAGGAAGCGGTGTTCAGAGGAGTTCGGGATGTCAAGCACGCCTCCCCTTTTAAGTTGTGGTGCGCCCGCTTGAGGTAGCGGTGTGGCACTAAAGATTATGCTGATGTGCTGCTGTGCAGCGCTTCCCACACACCGGGCAGTAATAAGGACAAATGGGCCGGCCCACTCTCGGACTGCAATCCTTTTCTAACAAAAGTGCACATTGATAATTTGCATATGTGCTGTTCCTTTTAATATGTTGATATAGAAAATAAAAAATTGACTCACAAATGATAAAAATTAATCTTTAGTAAATCAACAAATAATTAGAGTAATATGGAAATTATCTGTCAAAATTGCCCAAATAAACAAGGCCTCTTAGTTTCAATCCATCACTGAATTACTAGAAATATGTACACAGATACTTGTTCCGAAAACCCAGAAATTCTACTTGCTACTTTTGGTTAGTACATTAGTTACATGATTCTAACTAATTTGCATCTGGCAGAAATCGGTAACCATGCTTGATCTCAAGCTGATTAGCAATCTCAAAAGACAGAAATGCATCCTTGGAGGCGTATTTCACCTGCCATTCGTGCAACACCCTCAAACCCCAATGCTTGTGGTCCACATTTCTGTCCTTGTACACAGGTAGCTCCAGTACAAAATTTCCAATCTTCTCCAGTGAAGACCTGTAACCATTTTGGTACAGATGGCTATACTTGTCATCAACGTCAGAAACAATCAGATGAAGGTCTTTCCAATTAGAAATCTTGATGCCGCAGTCCTCCTGTAGGCGTTCAACATCATTGGTGATATGCGCTCCGACAAAGATGTGGCCTTCCTCGCTGAGAAACTTGCTCAGGACATCAGGAAGGTTGTAGCCGGCATGGTGCACCTGGTAAATAAGGCAGCGCGACCCGACACACAATTGCAACAATGCGAGCTTGTACCCGCCACTGCGAAGCTCAATCCACTCGGTGTCCAATCCAACGAGCAAACGTTCTGGAGGTGGGCTACCTTTGATTTCGTTGATGTACTCCGCCACTACTCCCGCTGGCCGCAAGTGACGGTGGTCTTGATGCTCTGCACCGCTCCTTGAAGAATTCAACCGCATCGTAGTTGGGGGCGGTCCCTGCTTCTCCGAAAGTCGTCCGGACGAGCGGGGCGCCATTCGTCCCACTCCCAGCCGCTGCGATCTCGAACGCCGGCTGGATCAACAGCCTCCCACGGGTTCACGGCGACACGCTTACCACCGCAGTCCCAATCCAAGAAAACAAAGTTCGAATCTTCAACCTCGTGACAAATCCACGACTAGAAACTCATTGTGCCTTGAAGGACTAACCTTCAAAGCGACGTCACCGACGCGGGATTGCTCCGCCCGCATCACCTAGGTTACTGTGGAGGCCGGCGGCGGCGGTTGCCTCTACGGCATCCCCTTCGCTTAGGGCGCCACCGATGCGCATCGCCGGTCATCGCCGCTTTTGGAGGTCGCTTATGGCGGTTGCCGAGATTGCAAGCCGGGGTCGCCGCAATGGCGGCAGGCAAGAAAACCCCTTCTCCTTCGATAAGACAGTTGGGGGGGGGTAGGGATGATGCTAAACTAGTATATTCTATCGTCGCCGCTTCCTTCATATACAAGTCAAATCGACGTGGTGGTTGCCGAAGCAATGGGCATGGCAAGATTTGAAGACAACCGGCAAGACGAAGGGGCGGCGGTTCCTAATTAACTGCGACACGCACGCGCGCTACCGGGAGTCGCCCGTCCGCAACGCTCACCGCACGGATAGTTGCATGCAAAATCACACTAAGGGTGTGATGTCCGAAAAGGTTTCATAAAAGCTCAGACGCAAAGTAGATCCAAACTATGTAATTAGTTTTAGATTTCATCTACTACTCCATGAATGTGCACCATTAATTACAAATATTAAAGTAAGTTATTTTCAAAACTACTTTCACAATCAGAAGCTAAATATGGATTAAGTAGGTTCATTAGATTCACACACAAAGTTACGCTTACACGTGAAAAGGTTTTACAAATAAATTTTATTTAGTGTTCCATTTATGAAAGATTCTTGGGGCTAATTTTATTTAGATGCGAACGGAGAAGGAACGCATGCTACCGCGATCTCCCACGCTGCTCAACAGACACTACTCGAGTACCGGACAACCGATCAATGAAGCTCCCACGAGCACGCCACGTGTGACGGGTGAGACAAGACGGCACGGGGGCGGAGTTTGCTTCGTACACCCGACCACGCCCACCCCGAAGCAGTGAACAAGAAATCACAATGGCACAAACAAGGAACAATGCGAGTTCGATTTCCTCGACCACGAGGGCCGGTACAGATTAATCTTACAAAGGTGAGTTACGCCGCCAATGTCGCGGCCTGTCGCCGCCCGTCGATGTCAACCTCGCGGCGATCGGCCGCAATGGGGAAGTGCACAGAGTGCGGTGCCGATCCGGCAGAACGCCACTGCTGCAGATCGCCAAGGGAAACTCGACTTGAATGTCCGCCGTCGCGAGCGCGCGGGCGGCTCCCTGGCGCGCACCGGCACGCACCGCCTCCTGGACACGCCCGGGGAGCGCGCGAAGACGGTCGGGTAGCAGCTGGAGCCCCAGGCCGACCACCGCGACGGCGACCTCCGCCGCGTGCGTAAGGTCATCGTGGCGATCCTCCAGATTATATTGGTCGGATTTTGATTTGACGAAGTTTCATAGCCCGACGCAGGATGGCATGCTTGGTACTCGTGGCGTAGGTTCTGCAGCGAGGAGTGTAGGATCCGAAACGAGTGTGATTGGTTCTTCTACACACTCAAGGAAGCGTTAATGATCTGAAAGAAGGTATAAAAGTTGTGCTTGCTGATATTTCTTGATAAATTTGTTCCACACATGATGCACCCTAAAAGACATTCTGGATTTCAGTTTACATGTTTGCGTTCTTTCTTGTGTTTTACAAGTTCAGCTGATTGCTAACATTGTTTTAGTGCACAGGATTTCAGTTATCAATTGTTCTGACAGTTCGTTTAATGCTTTCTTCATTTTCAGGAAATTTATCTGCCACTGACGAGGGACCTTGCAGAGAGGCTCTGGCGTCATTTCAGTCACATCTTTGAAGAAATCCAGCTAATAAACACAAAGCATGTCTCTCAAGTTGTGTCTTTCGACGATGTATGTGTCTTTACAATTGTGTCCTTGTAGAGCATGTTTTGATGATCCTTAGTTGGTGTGGTGTCAACGTGACTCGGTAGCTAGCCTGTGTAAACTCAGTTGTCATAAATCTTACCCATTGCTACCCGATCTGCTTTATGTTTGTTACACATATTTGTGTGATGCATTTTACTCTGGTACAAATTTGATAAAGAGTTTATGGTAGTCTCGCTAAAGTTTATACAAATATGACATTCAGAATTTACTCGACCACATCAAAAATGTGTAACCAATATACAATAACTTTGTGGTAAACAAGAAGTAAACTTTGTGGGACCCACCCGTCAGCTGGCCACACCAAAACGCATCCCTCAAATACGCCAACCGTTCAGAAAAAATGGGTAGCCAACGATTTGGAATGTGGCGCCAGCTTTTTCCCATCCGAATTATTTAACTTTCGCCCAAACCATCACAAGAACCATGACTGGGGCCACCACGGGTTACAAGAGTAAAAGTCGCTTTTTACTTTCCTCCCGAATCCCTCGCAAAACAAATCTACATCTCGGCCAGTTAGGGGCCGGGTAGACGATACGACTACCGCCGCCGCCGCTTCGCCAGACACGAGGATGCCGTCGAGGGAGCCGCAAGGGTGACCCTACCTTCCTCAAGCGCAACGACACCGTCGCCGGCCATGCTACCTAGAATGTTCACAACCCTCGGTGCGCGATTGGTGAACCTATCGCCACCATGGCCCCTGTGCCTGGGCGACGGGCGCTCTTTGGTCATCATCACCTTCGGGCGACGATGAAGCACGCGTCGACGTGGACATAGATGCAGACCCTGATGTTTTACCTTCATCTCAGGACGAGACGACCGAGGCCAGGTACGATGTATCGTGGTTCGATCTTTCCCCTCGTTCGTACTGCTTCCAACATCTCATGCATCTGTGCACGCACTGGTACCCTAGATTTCATGCATTTGATCACGCGATTTGCACACCAAATTTCTTCACATGTTATTGATATGACATCGAAATGAATGCGCAGATCATTAGATGATCAGTCTTGGACCGTATATATGATTGAGAAGGGTATAGATGGGGAGCCAGATACAACACATACTTGTTACCCTCGTGGTTCACAAATCACCCTACAAACCATAAACAACCTGAAACAAAAACTAGGGTATAGGATGAGGGACATTGTTTACTACAAGACTAGAATTCCTGACTCTCCTGCAGAAGCAACACTCACTGAGATCGACTACGACGTCGACGTAGAAAGAATGAAACAGATTCACGAGGAGGAGATGGTGATCAGATTAGTTATCTCCAGAGAGCCAATACCTATAAACCATACCATGGCCATAACACCTTTGAAATCCAAAAAGTGCTTACATACATGCCGATGATGAAGAAGAAGTAGAAGAACGTGACTTAGATGAATACAAACTTTGGCTAGCTGATTTGCATCAAGAGAAGAAAGCCTTGGGTAAGATATGCTTCAGCCAAATATTTGTGTACTTATACTCCTGAATTTGCATGTTCAGTCACATGAATGAAATTAATTATGGATTCTATTTCCGAATTAAAAGACATTTTCAGGGATGACACAATCGAGACATACAGAGAATACCTGAATGTTGCAGGACTACTTGAAGACATCGGTAATATCCCTCTCCTAATTTGCAAGCAAATTACCATTTTTCCTCAGACTACAAAATATGATAGGTCATCATATGCCACTAAATTCTCTGCAGAACGGTATGTGGACCCCACCTTCATTTTGCAACACAGGAATGAAATGAACCCAACACCTGCAGTGCAGCCTCCATCTCATGCTCGGCGTTGGAAACAGCAGGAGCAAGGATCTGGTAACATGTGTTCCATAGAAATTACCTGTCTGTGCATACAATTATTTTTTGGGTATTATCACATGCATGTTGTTTGCATGGAATAGGCTCACAAAAAGTTAAGAAAAGAGGACGCGGTCCCGTAAGAGCATTGACGGTAATCGCCAAGAGAATCAAGGCGGGCAAGCAGCAGTTGGACATTCAATTCTCTAAACATGGAGGACCGGTAGGTGATAACTACCGCTCATTCGTTGATGAAGTGGTCATGTATACAAGGAAAAGGGCTCCTGTCATTGGAGTGAAATCATGGAAAAATGTTAGGGAAGAAGTTAGAAACGCAATAGCAACTGATGTATTGGTAATAATAGACTTTGCTTTTCAGTACAATTCAAATAAAAACTAACATATCAACTCACATAATATTTGAATGCTATTGTGATTATATAACAGGCAAAGTGGGACATGGAGGATAATGCTGAATCAAGGGAAAAGATATGGGCCATTGCTAGGGAGCGTTACAAAGGATGGCGTTCAACTTTCAGTGCTACAGCCAAGACATACAACAGCTACCACCAGAGAATGTTACATAAGCCTCAATTAGATATTGTTGAATGGCACTATCTGAAGTATTTCAGTACTGCTAAATTCAAGGTTTGTTCCACATTGTTAATTACGATTTCTGACCACTACATTTTTCATTCAAATGGCGATGTCTGAGTCTTTAAGATTTTTGTTCATAACTTTACATTGTATAGGAAAGGAGCACACAAAATTTCATGATTCGATGCCAACAAATGACAAGACATTTGTCGCGCTAAGCCTTATTCTCGCCGCAGCTATGAGAAGGTAATAACCGGAGAAGCACATCTCCAACTCTTGCAGGATGAAGAACTAATTTGTTATTTTCTTGGCATAACAGAGAGACCAAACCGGTGAAGAGCCCAATGATATGGAACTTTGGTGGTTAACTCACACTAACTGTGGGTCTTGGATGACGAACAATCTAAAAATGTCTATGTGAGTTCTCAATGAATGTGTACATACATTACTATACATAGTCCATGCAATTATAGAATGCAAGCAATTTCTTGTTCAACTAACTCCTCCACCGTGCCTTGCAATGTTAGGACACCGCAAGCGCTATTGCCGAGAGGCGGAATCAAATGCAGAGAACAACTTCGTTTCCCAAAAGGAAAAAAACGAGATGTTCCAAAAGCCTACAATGAAGTCACGGCGCAAATCAACCAAGTTGCATGGAAACGGCACCGGCAAAACCCAACTAGAAGGCAACCGCTCAATGCGGAGCGTGAGGAAAAATTCGAGGGAAGAGCTACAAAGATGAGGAACACGTCCGAGCTCATGGACGCATTTGGGTAGCTACAAGAAAAATGTCGGATGGGAAGAAGAAAGGGAAGCAGAAAGGAGAGAACATGCACGCCAACTTGAAGAAAGTGAAAAGAGAAGGCAGGCAGATCTACAACAGCTTAGGCAAGAGTTCCTATCAATGCTGCAAGCATCAAATGGACACAAGTTCCATGTGCAATCGGTCAAGCTATTTGCATGAATGGGTTTCTTTCCTTGGGTTCTATATATGAATGTTTGTATCCTTTCGTAGGTTGACCAGCCAATATCTGTCCAACCAAGCCCAAGCAACAATGTCACTGAATCTGCCGATGTGGCGGCGGTTGCATCAATCACCCAGCAAAACAACCTTGTCGCTGAATCCGCAGACAACGTGGCGGCGGAACCATCAATTCCTACATCTGGGAATGTACAGCCAGACTCCAGGAATGTGCTCGGTACTCAAAGTTGTTCTCGAATTCACAACTTTTTACTAGTACATATCATCAGTTACTGATGAAATTACACCTAATCTTGTCCTTCCAAATGATTGGTTCATAGGAGAAGGAATCTGAAGAAGTTCGAAAACAAGTATTTCGCAAAACCAGAAGCACTAAAGGTGGTGTTAACAATCCTGAAACACAATCCACCGTTAGACAAATTTCTTCTCAACAGCTACAGGTACAAGTTGCACAAAGGAGACGACAAAGCACCAAAAAGACATGAGGTGAAGCTTTTTTCAACAACTCTTACTGCTGTGAATGTAATTCATGTTTCAGCTGTCAAAGTGTGTTTATGGTTGTGGTAATTATTTGATGTCATTATGCTATTTTTATGAATCACAATCAATCTTTGGTTTGCTATATGTTGTTGTTTCACAAATTCCAATATTAGAGATTAATTGATGCTAGCTTAAAATTTTGTTGATTCTTTACAGTGATGCGACCTCCTTGCATTGAATCCCCTTTGCGATCAAGTGTTGGGATCATCTCCAAGTCACAATCAATTGGCGGACCAAGTTCTTCATGTCCTAGCAAATTTGTCTACTATGTGTTGAAACAATGTCCTGTGCCAAACTTTTCAGTATTTAAGTACTTCATGAGTCATGTAATTAACTCAGTGGATGGTTCAATGTTGGTTAATTAACTATAGATGCATAGTTATATTTATCTCCTGATGTTAATTAATGTTGCAATTAGTGCGCTACATAAATGAGCGTGGCGTAATACACCATATGTTGCAAATGATAAATCATGATATCACAACGGTGTTTTCGTTGCCAAAAGTAGCGTGGCAATAGTAAGGTGCACTTGTAGCACCCCTAATACGAACGTGGTAATAAGAAATTCAACTTGTAGCGACACAAAAGGAACGTGGCAATAGTATGGTGTACTTGTAGCAACCCTTAATAGGAACGTGGTAATAAGAAGTTCAACTTGTAGCAACACAAAAGGAACGTGGCAATAGATAGTGCACTTGTAGCAACCCTAATAGAAACGTTGTAATAAAGACTTTAACTTATGGCAACCAACCAAATTTCGAAGCAATAATAGAGGACCACATATTACAACCTATCAAATTACGTGGCAATAGAGGATACCACCTAAAGCAACGTAACCAATATCGTGGCATCAGACAATGCTACCTATCGCATCGAAATCAACTTTTGTGGCAATAGAGGAGACCACCTATAGCAACTAACCAATTTCGTGGCATCAGATAATACTACATATTGCAACCAAATTACTTTCGTGGTAATAGACGAGGTTCAACCAATAGCAACCAAAGTCAGTGCGTAGCAATACTATAACTTGCAACGAAACAGAAACGTTGCAATTGCACCTTTGGCAACACCACAGATGTGTCGCAATAGTACACTTTGCAACCAGAACAAGCGTTGTAAAAAAACCTAATTGCAACGTTGCGTTACGTTGCAACAAAAAAACTTTGGCAACCACTAGATGGACAACGTCGTAATAACCTAATGCAACGCGGCTTTTCGCAGCCCACGGTCCACGGAACAATTTGGTTGCAATTGTGTCTATTGCAACCAAATATGGCATATTGCAACACATTTTGTGCGTTGCTTTAGGGGGAAAATCTAGTAGTGAAGGCAAGTGACCCTAACCACCCTTCTACCTATGCTTTAATACAAGAACACTATAAATTAATCGAAACATGGAGAACCACCCAGGAAGACAGTGCAACCACAATCCACATGGATCTGGCTTAGCCAATTAATTAGGTGTGCGATTGTACTGGTGACCTTATCCGAAAGGACACATGGGGTGTGGTTGCGTGGGTATAGCCCGGTTCTTTGGGGTAGCAGCCTTTGCTAAGGTGTCACCATTAGGGAGGGTTATGGTCCACCCCGAGTCAGAAACGTCGTGGGTTGTTGGTGCTTTTGCATATCTTTGTAAAGGCTTCAGAAGGCCCCTATGCAATCACACCTCAGAAGTGTGGTATTGTGCTTGATCAGCACATGCGTGGTTGGGTTCAAAGTTCTTCAAAACTTTTACGCGAACTGTGGTGAAAGCGTGCAACCTCCAGAGGGTAAACCGATCGATCACCGTGCTCACGGTCAAGAGCGTCTGGACTCTCACATGATTAATGAACTTAAAGATGGACTTAATTTGCTTTACGGTTATTTCTGTGGCATTGTTGAGTACCAACCATATGTGTACTCATCCTTGCATAATGCTGTTCAGAGGAGAATCCCGGTGTGGAGTACTTCATCGACTACGAGGAGTTTTGAGGCATGCAATCAACCAGTCAGAAGCCTATGGAAGATGAAGATGGAGTCACGTCTTCATAGTTATCGTTGTTCGTAAAGACCTTCAAGTCTACCCTCGTGAGTGTAATAAAAGTTAATAAACCTTTTCTGTACGTTTTGAGCAATGTCTTGTGATATTACACTCATTTGTCTATCATATGTGTCAAATTGTGATCCTGGCACACATATGAGATGCATTCGGTTTTCTTCGGAAAAAAGGTGTCACACGTAACTATTTAATCTTTGTCGCATAATTTTTTACATAAACAATTAATTATCTTTTGCTAATCATCTGTATCAAGTGCTTGGTCCTCAACATGTATCTGATCATATACAACTATATAGATGGAACCCACTAACTATTTCTCTCAACATGCAAGCATTCCGCATCATAATTCATAACTCACTATATGCCATGCCATCATCCACCAGACCATTGTTTTATGTCTTCAACCGATTTTATGTGGCTAATAGCATGTATTTGTGAGTAGCACGCCGCAAAATACCTGCAGTTGAAATATACGTAGGGTCAATCATTTTCGAATGGTCCACTCTCAACAAAATAAGACAATAATATGCTTTCACATATAATGTTATTTACAAATGAATGTTGCCATGTAATCACTTTGGTATTTCTACTTCCACATTTCAACTTAAAATTTCGTTTAAAAATTTCTAAGAAGGCTGGCATTACCTAATTAATGTAATGCACTTGTGGTCCCTTTACAACAAATCTATCCATTTATCCTTTCTGATATTGAATAATCTATCCATTGTTGTTTACAGTTTTGACAAGCAAAACCATACTTTCTAGATTTGATTTGCACAAATATGATGTAGATCTTGGAAGTTGGAACATTAGAGGTCTAGATAACTTAATAAATATTCATATAGAATGAAAAAACCAATTAATTTAATAATTAATAAATAGTACATTAACAGAAGTGAGGGAAAAAATTTGGAAAATAACAGCTCTTGCTGGCTGCGTGACGAGTGGAGTGACCAGATGACGTCTGCTGCCCTTCCCTCTCTCTAAGGGTCCGTTTGGCACGCTTCTGTGCCAAAGGGGTTCCCAAAACAGCTTCGGCGGGGAAGCTGCCGGAAAACCCGCTCTCTAGAGCGGTTTGGCCTGTGCGAAGCTGCAAAAGGGCAGCTTCGCCCGCTTCGCCTAGGTATTTCCCACCGATGCCCTCTAAGGGACCCACTCGGTGGTGGTGGAGGCCGACGATGGCGCGGCGAGGCGCTGGCCTGGAGGAGCGGCTGGAGCGGGTGAGGCCGGCGGTCGCGGCATAGAGGGGGCCCGCGGTAGGCGAGATCCGTCAGCGCCGCCTCCATGGGTGACGGCGAGGCCCGGGAGCTCTGCGCGGCCGCCTCTATGGCCGGGCGGGGAGCTCACGCCCGCCTCCGTGGCCGGCCGGTGCTCCGCCCGCCTCCACGAGCGACGGTGAGGCCCCGACTCCACGAGCGACGGTGAGGCCCCTCAAAAAAATGTTATGGGTGGCAAAGTGACAGTTGAATTATGATTTGACTACAAAACATTTTGTGTGGGGGAAAAGAGAAGAAAGTTTGCTTCATGTGAATATTTGGCAATTTTTCGAAGTCGTTTGATAATTTTAATGTATTAAGTGAAAGAAGAAAAATAAAAACATTTGCTAGTGTCTAATACAGCACTCAAAAGAAGGTATTTGCCGAGTGTTTTGCCCAGGCACTCGGCAAAGCTTCCACGTCATCGATCCAAACTTATCAAATGGTGCCCTCTCATTGGTCAAAACTGGTTGAGCTAGATCGCTCCCTGCCTTTTAACTCCGTCCACAGTATAAGAGAATCTCATCTCTTCTACCTCTGTCACTCTCTCCCCCTCCTATCTCTCTTCTTCTGGTGGGTTGGGAGGCACGGGCAAGACACCGAGCGGGCAGGATGGTCAGCTGGCCCCAATGGTGCTGTGGCCTCGACTCGATTCCGAGGCGGGTTGGGAGGTGTTGGACAGCTGGCTCCGAGGCTCCAGGGGCAGCAGCGGGGCACAAGACAGCGCTGGTGTGGCCTCGAATCGGCCCACAACGCGGCACGGTCAAGGCTCAAGGGGCGGTGGCGCGGCCTCGAATCGCCCGCGCGGCGTGCCCAAGGCTCTAGGGCGCTGACGACGCTATACCACTTTTAGGTCATTAACTCCTACATAAAATACATGAACATAAAACATCCACACTAGAATAGGAATTATATCTAACAAATTCCACGAGTGTAGATGAATATTTGAATGCAAGTATTTTAGCTCATTAAATGAGAGAAAGCACACCCTGTGGCTCCAATCAACCCAACACCAACCAATGAGAGGCTGCCACATAGGCTTCACATGGATCCATGGAACCACAAAGCAAAGAAGCACAACTCCTGCCAATCAGAAGAGAGCACACGGATCAAAGGGCCCACCAGAGAAAGCTGGGCCCATTTGGGTCTACCACTGCTCGAGCCTTTCAACGTGTCAACTCGGTGATCTCCTAGAGGCGGTTTGGGGCGTAGTCCACTGGCCATCGCCTTAAACCCCGGATCATGCTTGGACCCACAAGAAGCAAGGAGGAAAGCCACTCTCCCAAGGAAAACCAAACCTCCCTTATAGCAACTCCAAGAGAATGTGAATTTCATCCCCAATATCACAGCGACGGCGAGGCCCCTCAAAAAATTGACACGGGCAACCCATAACAATTCATATAGCTTTGAGTATAACAATATTTTTTTTGCCTTTTTTGTAAATAAAACATTTGGAATAATTTCTCATGTGATTCAAACTTATTTTCGGAAACCATATTCAAAGGCAACCTGATATTTCAAACACCTTTTATATATAAAGGACTTTTATAAAGTTTGAAATGACTATTTTTAAGAACTATTTGAAATGTTTTTATTTACATTCTCTCTTACTTTCAGGATCTTTCCACATTAAGTTTTGCCAATATGTCTTGACTTTGACATAGGTTACCTTTTAATGTTGATATGACCTCTAGTTTAGTGCCCCACCTTCTGTTTACACTAGGAGATACCCCTCGCGTTGCTACGGGAATTTCTACAAATTTTGAAGATAAATTTGAAAGTAGAAACACTAAAGTGATTGCATTGCAATATTCTACTGCAAAGAACACATTGCATAGATGGATGCTATTAGCCATAGAAAATCGGTAAAAGAAATATATTGATGATTTTAGTGGGTGGTGACGTGGATAGTTTGCATGTTAAGAGAAGACAGTGGATGGTGACGTGACACGCTGAGAGTTGAGAGAAATCCTATGTGAGGTGCTTCTATATAGTTTTGTATGATTGGTTGCCCTGTCCTGGCATCACATGAATACATGATTCACATCCTTTCTCTTCCCTTTTCATTGCTCCACGGCCATCCTGTAGAGTTGGCAAAGTCACCTATTTGCCATGCGTAAGAGTCATTTCTTATAGCCTTGTTATGACACGGGAAGTCTACATTTTATAGAACAGTCACCACCCAACTACAAAAAGTAAAAGTTGTTACAGGGTCATTAGCTTGCCTTAGGTTTTTATGGAAGTAAGATTCCAATAAGATATTGAATTATTTGTTCGCACATATATGTACTATATATGCAAAAGTGTATAAAAGTATGATATGAGCCAACGACTTGGAAAGGCATCTTCTATAAAACTCCTAAGACAACCTCTGCTATAAGACATGGAAAGGCCGCTTATTCTCTGCTATAAACGCCCTGTTCGTTTGGCTTATCGGCTACCAGCCAGAAAGATTTTCTCTTAGAACAAACCAGCCACCAGAACCACGCAAAGAAAGATACTTTTCTCTCAGAACAAATCAGCACCAGCCGTAAGCCACCAGCCAAACGAACAGGCTGAAAGTCAACCTCTACTACCGCACGGGGAAGTGGAGCCGAAGTTTTTATTTTTTGAAATGTATAGTGGAGCCGAAGTTGAATGAATGAAATCCAAGTGGGCATTGTCTCCTGGCTCCTTTCGGTGTCCATAAAAACCATCTAGTACTAACCAAAAGCCTTACTAATTAATTATGAAGAAGTCGAAGCCTGCTCTTTATTGTAAGCATGAATGGAATATTGACTTCACATTGTAAAGTACTCCATCCGTTTGTTTTTATAAGGCATGACAGGACTCGGCATGGTCTCCTAGATTAGATTTTATCATTTATTTATCATACATTATATTAGTTATGGTTATTGTAAAGTAGACTAGATTACAATCCATATTTATGTTACAAAACCAAAAAAAAAGTTAGTTAAATTACTGGTCAAAGATGGTAACGTTTACATCTTGATATGTGTGTTCACATTTATAAAGAAAAACGGAGGGAATATATGTATATATCGGCTACACTCCCATGTCGCGTTTGTATTGCTCTCTTGTAATGGAGAGCAACTCAAGCAAAGGTTTGACTTCAGTAAAGTATTATATTTGACTCGTGTATGATTTTGGTACAACAACATTGATCCAAGAACTAATATATATCTAAGCATGGAGATTTCTAAAAAAACAATGGACCCCATATAGGCAAGCGGTGTGGTACGTGAAAACAAAAAAGCGTGATAGAAAGAAAAAAAAAGCAAAGAGAAGGGAAAGAGGATGCCATGTGGGCCTCGCACCCATGTGACACATGCATGGCATGCATGTGAGGAACTCAAACCTGGCGTGCAGAGCCCATTCACTTCTGTGTGTGGGAATAACTTAATTAGGCAGAGCTGCAGAGGTCCCTGCAGAGATACCTTGCATTTTCTTTGGATGCGTGTATCGGCACTCGGCAAAGCCGCCGTGGTTTCACGTGTATGTAGTGATATATAGGACATGAAATCACTTGTTTTTATTTGCGTTTTTGTTCATACGCATATATGCACAGATGTATAGTATAGCCAGCTCAAAACGAAAGCATATATATATATATATATATATATATATACACGCGCCAGGTATGGAAACCTGGCGTGCAGACAGTGGTCACTTGAATGACACTACCGGATACTCTACAAAGTAGCACGATCTAGAAGGGAATAAAAGTTTAAAAAATGGTGACCTGCTCAAGTAATGCCATGATTAGGACACACGCATACGGACAGACATTCCAGCCCAGCGAGATAGATGCCATATAGTATTTGTACGTGCAGTGGTGCCCCCGATCGATCGATCGAGCAGCTCCGCTCTATAAATAAATACACGACAGAGCTCAGCTCAGCTCAGCCCATGCATGGTTAAGTTGTTACGGTGTCACTAAAATCACCCAAGCAACAGGCCAACAGTACGTGGAGACTGGAGAATGCCCTCCAGCGAGAAGCAGCAGCTGCCGCCGGCGGCAGCGCCGGCGACGGAGTATGAGCTGAAGAAGTACCTGCTGCTCCTGGCGACGCTGGTGGCGACGGTGACCTACGCGGCGGGGCTGAACCTGCCGGGCGGTTCCTGGCTCGAGGACTCGCCGGCGGAAGGGCGGGTCGCCGGCGACTCCATCCTCCGGCAGACCAACTACACGCGCTACATCGTCTTCTACTACTTCAACGCCATCTCCTTCGCGGCGTCGCTCCTGGTCGGCCTCCTCCTCCTCATCCTGCACCAGGATGGCGGCTGGCTGATGCTCGGTCTCGTGCGGTCCATGATGGTGGTCGACCTGCTCGGCCTCATGGGGCCTACGGCTTCGGGAGCAGCCACGACAGGTTCACCACCGCCTGTGGCGCCGCCGTGCTGGGCTCCGGCGTCGCCGCCTTCGGTGCCGTTGCGCTGCTCGCTCGCATCATCTCGCACCGCCGCAGGAATGAGCCGGCGGCCGGCAGCGACGAGCAGCTAGAGAATCTCGAGACCCTGCTGGTGCTCGCCATCTTCGCCGCGACGGTCGCGTACGTGGCCGGGCTGAACCCGCCCGGCGGCTTTCTGGCGGAGCACCGAGGCGGGACACCACACCGCCGGCGAGCCGGTGCTGATGGGCCTCCACCCCAGGCGCTACAGGGCTTTCTTCTACCTCAACACCACCGCCTTCGTCGCGTCCCTGCTCGCCACCATGCTCATCGTGAGCTACGACAACATGCAGGTCCTGCTCCAGAAGATCCCGATGCGGGTAAGGAAGGTGGCGCTGTACGGGCCCATCGTCGTAGCGCTCCTCAGCCTCGCGGGCGCTTACGCCTTCGGGAGCTGCAGGGACAGCAGGCACACCACCTATGTTGCCCTCCTCCTTGTCGCCTTCGCTGCGGCCTCCATTCTTCTTCAGATTGTTGCCAACAGGTTTCAAGTTAAGGCCATGTTCTCTTGCGGTCAAAGCAGCAGGATCAAGAAATTTTTCGACAAGCTCCTCAGGTGTGTGTGTCTATATATATATATATATATATATGCACGTTCGACTATTGAAAATTTACCATCTCTGCATTATTCACGTACATTCTACTTTCTTTGTAGCGGTGCATCTGAGGACGACAATAGAACACTGCTGGAAAAGGCACGCGAAGATATCCAGCTGCTCGCCATCCTTGCGGCGACCATCGCTTACCAAGCGGGGGTGGACCCACCTGGCGGCGTCTGGGCAGGAAGCGGGGAGGGCCACAAGGTCGGAGACCCAATACTCCTGACGACGCACCCCGTGCGGTACAAGATCTTCTTCTACTCCAACTCGGCAGCCTTGGTGGCATCCCTGGTCATCATGGTGATGCTGCAGAGCGAGCGCCTGGTGCGACGCCATGCGCTGGAGGCGGCCATGATACTGGATCTGTTCGGCCTCATCGGCGCGTACGCCGCCGGAAGTGCAAGGGACACGAGCACCTCCATCTACACGGTTGCCCTGGCCGGTGTCGTCCTCATCTACGTGGTGATCCACATCGTCTTCACCACCCTAGACACGCCTGCTGCAGGCAGCAGCGAAGGTAATACGACCAATAATGGAGGAGAAGATGAATACAGGTTGCAGAAGAGGCGTGATGTGCTGCTGCTGCTCTCAGTATTGGGCGCGACGCTGGCGTACCAGGCCGGCTTGACACCGCCAGGCGGCTTATGGGAGGAGGACGACAAGTCCGGGCACCACCGCGCCGGCTTCCCGGTGCTCCTCGACATGTACCCGATCCGCTACAAGGTGTTCTACTACTTCAACGCGGTGAGCTTCATGGCGTCCGTGGCCCTCATCGTCCTCCTCCTCAACCGGAACCTGTACAAGCCTGGCATCCAGTGCTACGCGCTCTACGTCTGCATGATCGCCGGCATGTTCGGCCTCATGGGTGCTTACTCTGCTGGAAGCTCCATGCACCTGCGAACCTCCATCGTCGTGCTGGCACTGGCTTCTGCATTGGCTGTTGCATCTTTTGCGGTTGCAATCTATGTGAGATGCATCCGGGCTACACGGCAAGGTGGTGGTGGTGGTGGTGGTCAAGATCACAACACCAACCAGAAGAAAGAAGCCAAGGGGGAGACGAAGAAAGGGACGAAGGACGACGATGCCATGATCATGTACCTGATGCTGGTAGGGATACTGGGCGCGAGCGTGACCTACCTGACGGGCCTGAAACCACCTGGTGGCATGTGGAGGGACGACGGCAACGGGCACTCGGCCGCCGGCTACCCGGTGCTCTACGACACCAACAAGACAAGGTACAACGCTTTCTTCTACAGCAACTCCGTCTCCTTCACGGCGTCCATCGCCATCATCGCCTCGCTGCTATGGCGGATGATGGCGGGGAGGAATTCTTCCAAGAGCCCGAGGATCCATCTTTGGCCGATACACACTGCCATGGTGCTGGACATGTTCGCCCTCCTGGGAGCCTACGCGGCGGGCTCTGCTCGGAAATGGGGCACCTCCACCAAGGTCGTCCTGCTGCTAGTCCCCACCCTGCTCCTCATTTGGGGGGTTCTGTTCCTCTGCAACAAATGCCAAAAATGCATGGACCAGAGAGGCGACAAAAACGGCGGTCATAGTCAACAAACTCCTTCTCAACCCCAACCCTAGCATACAAATTCAACCTGAATTAAGCTCAGTTTGGACATGGTTAAGCGTGGTCCATACTCTCAAACACTCGCCTCGGTTATTATTAGTTTGCTTATTCAAGGTCTTCGTGGAGTCCAATTTATGTGTGTATTGGCATTTGTGTATTACTAGCAATATGCCCGTGCGTTGCAACGGGAAAAAAAACTTCCTCCCTACCAAGAAATATGGCTACTAACTTGATGTATCTCACAATTATTTGTTAAATAGGCTCCAAATTCTTGTGCAAATAGGGTCTGTTGACTTCTAGATAAGAGCAAAGGCAACAGAGATTAATTTTATAATTGTGTTATGATCAGCATCCTAATATAATATAAGTACAATAACATTTTAGCAAAATTAGATCATACTATTATTGTAGAAAAGTTGGATAATTTTATGATTGTGTTATGATCGGCATTCTAATATAAGTGCATATCAAAATTGGACCATACTATTATTGTAGCAAAGTAGGATCGTAGTTAGTATCTGTATGTATAATCATAACTTGAAACATACTTAGATCAAATATACAGAGTACATTCGTAGATCAAATATGCGGAGAAGGCAATTACTATATGTGCTGCTAACCTGCTAGCCACTGCCTGCAACATCGAAATGACTCCACGTCTACCGTGTTGGCGGGTCCACCGGTGACGCGTGGTGGAGGAGGGAGCCAAGGACGCGAGTGCACGCGGCGCTCCGCCTCAGCCTTATCTTCCTCCTCGTCACGGACGAACCATCTGGAGCTCAGTCAGCCCCCACCCCCCTCGAACCTCAAGCCCTCAACTGCCCTCAGCCCTCCATCTGCTATCAATCCCTCCAGCTCTAGCACGGGAGGCAACTTCACGGACATGTACGTCCTCACAGCCGCCGTCAGAGAGCGTGGTGCTCGCTCACAGGCCAGTAGGCGAGGTGTTGTGCTTGCTGGCTCGCTTTTGGCCATCGTCGTCACCATTGACACTGCACACTGCAGGGGAGCTCATCCTCAACGGTATGATACTGCCTCATCCCCGTCTCATTCACGGCACGCTGACAGGGTCGTGTCGAAGTTATGGCCACAAACTCCTGCGTTGTGACAAGCAGAAGAGTGACTCTTCAGTCTGCACGATGCGGACTCCGGTGAGGTGCAAGCAAGGCAGCGCTGCGGCGAGCGAGTGGCCTGAGGGCGGTGCATTGGCATATATGAATCTCTCTCCAGAGTTATTTTTTCTGGATGTTTCCATTCTCCATGTATTTAGACGCGTATATATGAAGTTATGATATTTTTTATCTCGAACAAATCTCTCTTCAGGTGGTTTTTTTTAAGGAAATGTCACAAACACAAGCGGTTGTGAGGATCTGACATGTTGTGGGCTCAAATATTACATATGAAAAATTATCAGGACCAACTAAAAAAACACCCCACGTGAGGCCTGTACAAAGAACAAAAATAGGTGAGTGAGAGTTCGTGCGCGGCCCGTGTGGTTTTCCTTCTGGTGGCCCGGGCGGATAGCGTTCCGCACCAAAACAGCAAGCAAGCTAACCTGATTTTTGTTTTCTTTCTTTCCTCGATTTTTGACCGGTTTTTGTTTGAAACCATTACCGCCTCGGATTAGGAGATGATGACGGACGAAAATTATGGGCAGAAGCAATCCTTGCTTTAATATTATATTAGGTAGAGATTGTTTGTATGGTATATATGATCCAGCCAATGCGAATGCATGTACTCTGTGTATTTTTTTAAGACAAAGATTCTTTGGGCGTCTACTACAAGAAATGAATAAAAGTGTTTGTTCGGATAGATTCCACGAATCACTAGGAGTAGCATCTAGATGGATATTATAAATTGTATTTTGTTGTTTTCCAATTCGTCGCACCGGACTTCTCTGGTTTTGTCCATGAGGATCTGCGCTAGGCAGCGACGCTTAGTGCAAACTCATCGGCGATGGGAGCACGATGGTGAACTTCCCGTGGCTTCAGCGCACCCTCTCGATCAGTCTAGGGTTAGACACTCGGCATCTACCCATGTGTACACAGTGTCTTGGCCGGACACTCACAGACACTTGTTTGTCGAGTGTATAACTAGGACACTCAACAAAATTTGATTTGTTTTCTTCCCATTGTCTTCAAACTTTTTCTGTTCTCGTAACGTACTACATACTCCATACTCAAATTTGATACATTTCTCAATCTATTTGTGATATTTAACTTATTAATTTCATTTAAAGGATTTTTTGAATAAGTCAAATTTGAACGGGAAGTGATTGCAATAATGCTATAAAATTAGTCAAAATGTTACTTAGTCTATCTTGAGACCTTGCTCCTTAAATTAAAGGAAATTTTACAAGTCTTGTTCCATAAACATGATCATGAGGTTGTGGCCAAATGGTTTTTAAATTCTAAAAAATCCAAATGAAGTCGGAAAATTGTGAGATTTGTTAAGATATCATGATATCATACATGAAGGTTGTGGTAAAAAATTTAAAAGGCTTTGAACATTTTGTCAAATACGATGTTCAGAAATCGAAGCATCTCACAGGATTCTATAAGATTTGGAGTCAAAGTGACAGTTGAATTATGATTTGACTACAAAACTTTTTGTGTGGGAAAAAGAGAAGAAAGATTGCTTCATGTGAAATTTTGGCAATTTTTCGAAGTCATTTGATAATTTTAATGTATCAAGTGAAAGAAGAAAAAATGAAAAAAACATTTGGTAGTGTTTAATACAACACTCGGCAAAGAATGTATTTGCCGAGTGTTTTGCCCAGGCACTCGGCAAAACTTCCACGCCATCGATCCAAACTTATCAAATGGTGCCCTCTCATTGGTCAAAACTGGTTGAGCTGGATCGCTCCCTGTCTTTCATCTCCCGTCACGGATAAGAGAATCTCATCTCTTCTCCCTCCATCACTCTCTCCCCCTTCATATCTCTCTTCTTTTGGTGGGTTGGGAGGCACGGGCAAGACGGCTCGGGTGGCGCGGGATGGTCAGCTGGCCCCAGCGGTGTCGTGGCCTCCACTCGACCCCGAGGCGGGTTGGGAGGTGCTGGACAGCCAGCTTCGAGGCTCCAGGGGCAGCAGCAGGGCACAAGACGACGGTGGTGTGGCCTTGAATCGGCCCACAACGGCACGGTCAAGGCTCCAGGGGCAGTGGCGCGCCTCGACCGGCAGCATGCGCTACAAGGCTCCAGGCAGCCATAAAATACATGAAATTTTAACATCCACACTAGAATAGAGATTATATCTGACAAATTCCACAAGTGTAGATGAATATTTGAATGCAGGTGTTTTAGCTTATTAAATGAGAGAAAGCACACCCTATGGATCCAAGCAACCCAAAGACCAACCAATGAGAGGTCGCCACATGGATCCATGGACCCACCAAGCAAAGAAGCACAACTCACCAATCAGAAGAGAGAACACGGATCAAAGGCCCCACTAGAGGAGGTAAACCGCCTTAGTTTTATGCGTACACCAAGGACAAAACCAAGGGCCCACCAAGGACGTAACAAGAGAAACTGGGGCCATTTACGGCAGTGTTGGAACGGTGTGTAGCCCGTGTATACACACCGTAAACGCTTACTCGCAGACTTCCGTGTAGTTTAGGGTCTAAATGGTTCATTACACAGTTAGCCCGTGTACACGGTCAAACTCGGTCAAACACAGATTAAACAATCACAAAACGGCAAAACACGGCTTTTACTCAGCGTGTAGACCGTGTAATGGGCCGTTTTGGTGATGGGCAAGAGGATGATCAGTGATTGTTCATTGTTTGTTGGTTGCACATCAATGCTTTTATCCATCTTATGAACTTTTTCACTTTTTGTTACCATCATGTGACTTGTGAACTATGTTTCGTATTGTATTTCAAAGACTGGCCATGTATTCTGTGTCTATGTGACTTGTAGTCAACAAAGTATGAGACACTAGTGAATTAGTGAGTGGTCTGAACACATGTATTCAATATTCAGTGATGTGCTGATGTTATTTGAAACGGGGAACTATATCAACTATAAGCTTAGAATGCTATTTTTCTCTTATCCGTACAAAACCGTGTAACCCGTGTACACGACGTGTACACAGCGTTTACACGGCCTACACACTAAACGAGGGTCGAACAAAGCGACTACCGTTTAGCGTTTAGGGCAACATTGTTTGGCGATGAAAGGGGTTGGCCGACCCACGGGTCACCGACTGGTCCGCCACCGTTCGAGCCCAGCTTCAACGTGTCAACTCCTGGTGATCTCCTAGAGGCAGTTTGGGGAGTAATCCACTCAGATACCGCCTTAAACCCCCGTATCATGCTTGGGCCAACAAGAAGCAAGGAGGAAAGCCACTCTCCCAAGGAAAACCAAACCTCCCTTAGAGCAACTCCAAGAGAATATGAATTTCACCCCCAATATCTTATTTTGGGGTAATGGCAAAAGCCGCTCCAACAGAACGCCAAATACTCCCCAATCCAATCGCACCCCGAAACTCGTCGTCCTCGCTACGAAAATATACGGGCCTTGTTCCTTCCCTAATCCACCTGCGCGCCTTGAGATCCCGTGCTTGCAGTCGATTCCAGGCTATCGGTTATCATCCGTTCGGCTTATCCCAAGATTAGTAGAGGCAATCCAGGAGGTGGTGACAGCCCTTCTGGCCCTCATTGATCCTCCACGGTTGGATATAGCCAGAGCTCCTCCCACATAGATCTGCATACCGGAGTCGCCTGTTAAGTCAGGGCTATCGGTACCCTAAGCCAAGTTCTATCTAGAGATAGACCTTTAATCTCATCTATAGTGCTATCTTTAGGAATCATCTCTATCCTTGCCTCTTATCTGGGTGGGTCCTTGGACCGACTGTACGAAGTTAGTACATACACGTTCCCTTGGATTCAATACCCTCAGAATACTTGAGGTGAAAGCTACAATGGTATCCGTGTGCTTGCGGATTATTTCATGTGTCGCTAAAATACCCAACAATAGCGCATCCGAGGCTCCACCCGTAGTGGTGCGACAACCCGTGGCAGCACGACCGAGGCTCCAAGGGCAGCGCGGCCACCCGTGGCGGCGCGGGTCGAGGCACTGCCCCTCTCTCTCTCTCTCTCTCTCTCTCTCTCTCTCTCTCTCCTCTCTTGCATGGTTGTGGTGGAGAAGCTGCCTGGTGGTGACGCAATGGGGAGCTTTGGCAGCAGCGGCCTGGAGGCAATCCACACGACGACGGGTGAGGATTGGGGCTGGTGACGCAGCAGGCAGCAACTACCGCGGCCCTGCGACATTTTTTCTATTTTCAGAAAATCTACGCCGTGTGCTAGATGTGGCACTCGGGAAACAGCCATTAAGTGCTTGAGGTTTGACACTCGGCGAAGCCACATTCGCCAAGTAGTTGTTTCCAGAGTGCACGACGCCGAGTGCAACACTCGGCGAACACTTTGTCAAGTGCTTTTGGGCCTTCACCGAGTGCCCCTGGCACTCGACGTCTTCAGGGTTTCTCGTAGTGGCGTCCCCGATCACGATGTGGTCAAGGGTCCAGTTGGCCTTTGGGCCAACCGGTAAAAATCAATCTAACATCCTACCTGCGCCCCACGACCGTGTCAGCCACCACGACTGAATCATTCTTTCAACAACTTGAGTTTAAAGGATCGATTCTTAGCTTTGACTTTTTTTCTATTTCCCCTTCATAATATTTCCAACAATAGTATGGTGCTCTATAATTTTTTATATGTTTTCTCATGATTTTCATTTTACCGGCAATAATATGTTTTATTTTTATCAAGAATTTGATAAAGGTGTCATGGGCTGGTTTATGACGAACTTTGCAGAACGTCACAGTGTTTTGGGATGGAATATCCATAGTGCACATCTATGACGAAAAATAAGATATCGTCATGGACACAGTCCCATCGGTGAAGTTCACGATAATTCCGTCATAAATCGTAGGGTTTCTTGTAATGGTATCTGCATTTCTTTCAGTGTAGCTGTTGATTAGACCATGGGCTTCCTGGTCCATTTTAATATCAATCCTTTATGGGAAAAAGGTACTTAAATTCTACAGATTACATCTATTGGAGCCTGCTACAAATGAATATGATGGAAGGCCGATGATTTCACATTGGCTATTTATTATTTCCAATTGTGTAATTCCTATTGAATGAACCCAATTTATTTAATGCAAGTTATATATGTGACAGCAATGTTTCAATTAGTCTTGTTTTTTCTCTCCTAATTTTTCCTAAAGGAAACTGACAGAATTCACTTGCACTACCTCTCTAAATTAGAACTGCAATCCAAGATTTAGTTAATAGTCAGCATGATGAATGATTTTAGTGTTCAAGGTTAACAATTCATTTTCTTACCTTGAATATGTTTTTGGAGCATGAACATTGTTCAAGTCATGATGTTGTGTGCCTCTATTGCTACATGTCTTTCATTTACACATAGTTCATACGATAAAAATGATGGTTAGAGAAAAGGTGTTCCTTTTTTACCAATTTATTTTCTTACTTTGAATATGTTTGTGGGCATTAATATTGTTCAAGTGAATAAGTGATGGTGTATGCCTCTATTCCAACACGTCTTAGTATAACATGTCTTAATATTAGAAAAAATTATTTTGCCGCGTAGCAACACACGGACACCATCCTAGTCATAGGAAAAGGTTTGCAGTCTTACATAAGTTTGATTACGTAAATTTAAATTCAAATCCAATCTCACTGATAGATCGAGTGCTTAACATAGATAAACTAAGATACACTTGCTTGAAATGTGCAAACCCATTTCCTCCTTGATCAACATGTGATGAACTTGTATGGGCGCCATCTCCTTTCCTTCAAAAACTCTTGGGTTGCACTTCTTCCAGAGATTACAAACTTTGTAGTATATCAATACTACTGCTGTCATCCTCCGGGTGCCGCTGTTTCTTCCAGAAGAAGAGAAGCGCGACGAAGGCCAGAATAGGGAAGAGCAGCAGGATGACTTCCTTGGACGTGCACCAGTCCCGAGCGCTGCCTGCCGCGTAGGCTCCCAGGCAGGGTTTTCAATTTCGGCCGAAATTTTCCGAAATTCCCGAAATTTCGGGTTTCTCAGTGGCCACCGATAGAAAGTCTGTACCGGTCAAAAAAATTCGTGTGAATTCATCTGCCGCCCACAGAATTGCGCCAAAGGCCCAAAATCAACTTCCCGTCAGCCCAGCATATAAAAAGCCATTAGAAACCCTAAACTCCCAGCCAAAAATCGCATCATTCCAGTCCCAGGCGGCGGCGGCGGCCTCTCTGGCTCTCGCCCGCGAGCGCCCCTGGCCGCGACCTCCACGCCGACGCCCTGCAGCCCCACTCCACGCCATCAAGGAAGGTTGCCGGAGCTGCAATCTCCCCTGCACGCTGATGGGAAGTTGATTTCCCCTGCAAGCTGACGCCCAGCCGTGATTTCTCCTGCACGCTGATGCCCTGCAGGTGCTCGCCGGCCGCCACGGTCAGTTTTCTGGGTGCTCTTTTCTTGCTCTTTTCTTGCCTTCTTAAGTGGTGGATTTGCACAGCGATGGGAGACAATATATCCAGCATTGCATTTGTGTCTGCTTCTGTTATGTTGATTATAACATTGCGTATTGATACAAGGTTGGGAAAACTATTTTTGCTTGCCCGTGAAAACAATACTGCAGTTTTCTATATGCCTTTTTTTCCAGAATATTGCCATATGACTTTAACTGTATAGCTATTGATCTGAACTTCTACCTAATGACCATGAACAACATATTTGCTTTTATATTGCTTTTATTACCTAATGAATATTCAGTCATGCATCATGTTGCTTTTATTACCACATATATGTTGGTTTGGTTGGTTTTGGATTATAGCTCACGTATACTAGTATTATGCAGTTGCCATGGATAGTGGGAAGGGAAAGGAGGTACTTGGTGACGATGGTGTTGGCAGCGGTTCATCCAGTGGCATTAGTTGGAAGCTACGAGGGCCTATTGAGGATGTATGGAGCCATGGTGAGAAGTACAAGAAAAATGGATGGATATGTGGTTATTGTGTAGCTAGAAAAGATAGTGGAGGTGCAACCCGTTTCAGGGATCATCTAGCTGGGTTGCGAGGGGATGGAGTGACATGTGACAAGGTGCCAAGGCATGTGAGGGAGCTAATGATGCGTCTAAATGCTAGCAGGAAAAAACAGAAGATGGATAGTAAAGAACATCGTCTGTTTGTGGAAAAAGCAATTATGGAGGAAGCATATGGGGATTATAGAAGGGCTAACATTCCTAATACTGAAGCAGGGCAGATTGAGTATGCATTGCAAGAGTCACTTAGGGAATTTAGGCATTCTAGGACAAGTTCCAGCAGCACCGCGAGGGGAAGTAACAACACTCCACCATTAGGTCGCTCACTTAGTCAAAGTACAATGAATAAGTTTTATCGGAGTCCAACTGATTCCCAAACACCCTTTGATCTAGATTTGGCACGTAGTAAGACACCAACACAACTTAGGGTGGACACTATGATAGGGGGTGATGCCAAATTGAGACTTGGAAAAGCTTTCTCGAAGTGGTTCCAATCTGATGATATCCCTGGGAGGAAACTTGACAACCCATATGCTAGAGCAGCTATTAAATTAGCCCAACAACTAGGTGAGGGAGTGCCCATTCCAACAGGTAGAGAAATAGATGGCACATATCTAGATATGAACTATGATGACCTAAAGAATCACATGGAAGAGGCCAAGGAAAATTGGGGGGAATTTGGTGTTACTGTCATGTGTGATTCGTGGACAGGACCAACCAAGATGTGCATCATTAATTTCATGATATTTTGCAATGGTCGAATGTTCTTTCATAAAACAGTGAATGCAACTGGTCTTGTTCAAAATGCTGAATTTCTTTATGACTGTATCAAAGAGGTGGTTGTCGAAGAGATTGGAGCGCAATTTGTTGTTCAAATTGTAACTGATAATGGCTCAAACTACAAGAAAGCATGCAAGAAACTCACATCTGAGTATAAACACATAACTTGGCAGCCATGTGCAGCTCACACTATTAACTTAATGTTGAAGGACATAGCATGTTTTCCTGAGGTTGAAGAAGTAGTGGATAGTGCAAAAAAGATGTGCAGGTTCTTCTACAACCATAATAGGTAACTCTACTATCTTATTTGCTTTCTTATTTGCTGAGGTTGATTTATTATAGCTGCACTCAAATTATTACTTTCTTTTAGGCTTCATGCTATGATGAAAGAGAAGATTGGTGGGAATTGATTCGATGGAATGCCACTAGATTTGGCACAATTTTCTTGTTCCTACAGAGTTTTATGGATAAGCAAGAAAAGTTCCAATCATGGATGGTATCTAGTGACTGGAAAAATAATGAATGGAAAGATACGGAAGAACATAAGTTCACATATGACTGCTTGACAGATAGGCTTTGGTGGGAGAAGGTGGAGGTTGTCTTGAAAGCTGTGACACCACTTTATTGTGTGCTTCGTTTTGCTGACCAGCAGAAAAATGGTACTATTTCTGGTTTCATCCCCAAGATTATAGGAGCACAAAAGGAAATATTTGCTACCTTGAAGCATGATAATCATGTAACAAAAGATCTCATCAATAGACTAAATGAAGTGATCAATAGGAGGACTCGATATCTTCTCAATGACACCATAATGCTTGCAGGTAAAAAATCTTGATTATTTGCTTGCTGCTGTCCTAATGTTCCTGATATTTTGTTTGTATTTGCTAGCTGCTGCACTTGATCCTGATGTTACTATTTCTATTAGCTAGCTGCTGTCCTAATGTTCCTAATATTTTGTTTTTATTTGCTAGCTGCTGCACTTGATCCTGAGACATTCTATAAGAACAAAAATTTTGCAAAGCATCATAGTGTTCAATTAGCTGTAACATTGGCATTCAAGAAGCTAGCAACTTCACCTATAGAGGCATCAAAGGCTTGTGACCAATATGCAAATATCTTTTGTGAGAAGAAATTATTATTTGGATCACTTGAGGCACGGAGCTCAGCACTTCGTGGTGAAACAAGCACAGGTACTTGATCTTATCCAAATCAGTTTGCATTGTTTTATAATACTACTGCTAACTTATTTTCTTAACTTTTGTAGCTGGCTGGTGGAATCAATATGGAGGACAGTGCAAGGAACTACAAAAACTTGCAAAACTCTTGGTTTCACAGTGCATGTCCTCTAGTGGGTGTGAGAGAAACTGGAGTACATTTGCTTTGGTTCATAGTAAATTGAGAAATAGGTTAGGTTATGAGAAGTTGCATAAGTTGGTCTATGTGCATTATAATTTAAAATTGGCAATCCAACAATTTGAAGTAGATTTTAAAACCCTTAAAGAAAAGGATCCAGATCCATGTACCATGATGATGGAACTTGCTTTATTTGATGAAGAAAACCCTATTATGGATTGGTTGTCCAACTCGAGGACTCATTCTACACCAATTCTTGATGAATATGATGAAAGTGATGATGATTGGACCACACCTGGTGGCTTCCTCATTGATGAGCTACAGATGAGGCCTGAAGAAGTGACTGCATTCAAGAGGAAGCTTTGTTTTGACAAAAAGGGTGGTAAGAAGAAAGTGAGGGTGGGATTGGATGAAGAGGAAGAGGAAGAATTTTGTGATTATGAGTCAGATTCTTCACATGGTAGCCCTGTGTATGATGAGTCAGGGGACAGCAGCTCCGCCTCTGATGAGGATGGTGATGGTGAGTTTCTACTTTCTACTATCTAGAGCAGCTATTAAATTGTTGCACATATATGTGTTGAATAAACTGCAGCCTATAATCAACATGTAAAATTTACTCTTGTTGCATAGGTGTTGATGAAGTGGCGAGAGAGAGAGATGAACCTAGTGGTGGCGACTTTTGTGCTGATGTTGGTAAAGGACTTGGTGAGTATCAACAATCTTTAGCCATTGTGATTATTGTCAACATGAATGTTCCTTTCATTTTAAAAAAGTATGCTTTGTGACAGGTGATGGATCCAGTAGAAGTAGAAGAACCCATGGCGGTGCATCTGTCCATTCAGTTAAGATTGGGAAACCAATCTCTATCCGTCCAAGATCGACTAGGAACAAGAAACCAACTCTCAAAAAACTCTCCGAACTCTAAAATTGAGGCATGCTAGTCTAGTCATTTTATGCATCTATGCTCATCTTTCTATCTAGATGTTGAGACTTTATAATGTATATCATTTTGGACTCTATGGACTTTCTAATTGGAACTTTTGTCATTAGATAACACTGTGATGTGCTAGATGCAATGAATTTTTCTAGGATGTGCTATATCTTGTGATCTGTTGCGATATTTCTTCATTTTTTAATGTATTTGTGGTGTATGATCAACCATAGATAGTTTCTAGTGAAATCATGTCAATTTTTTTGAATTCAATTTGAATTTGAGCCGAAATTTCGAGAATTTCGGGAATTTCCCATTTCTCAGTGGGTTCCGAAATTTTTTTATTTCCGAAATTGAAAACCTTGCTCCCAGGAGGGCAAGCATGTCCAGGAGCATGGCCGTGTGCATCGGCCAAAGAGGCTTCTTGCTGTCGAACAGTATCATCCGTGCAAGGAGCAAGGCGACGACGGTGATGGAAGCCATGAAGGAAGCGGAGTTGCTGTAGAAGAAGGCGTTGTACCGATGCTTGTCGACGTTGTAGAGGACCGGGTTGCCTGCGGAGTGGCCATTGCCTGTCGTCTTCCCTCCACAGGCCACCAGGTGGTTTCAGGCCTGTCAGGCAGGTCACGCTGGCGGCCAGTATTCCTACCAGCATCAGGTACTTGGCCATCATCTTCTGCTCCTGCTGCTGCTTTGATGCCTCATCGTCGTTACTACGTGCTGGCGCTGTCGTTGTTTCTGGCGGCCCAGCAGGTTGGCTAATTTGGCTGCTCTGCTCATCAGTACCTGCATCGGCTTTGTTCTTTTGACCATGGCGGATGATTACCACGTAGACTACAACAAAAAAGACTGCAAGAACCAATGCTAGGTCAACAATGGAGGTTCCCAGATGCAGGGAGCTCCCAGCAGCTGTAGGCACCGATGAGGCCGAACATGCCGGCTACCATGCAGACGAAGAGCGCATAGCACCTTATGCCTGGTCCATACAGGGTTGGGTTGAGGAGGAGGACGATGAGAGCCACGGATGCCATGAAGCTTGCTGCGTTGCAGTAGAAGAAGGCCTTGTAGCGGCGAGGGTACTTGTCCTTGTAAAAGATGGTGAAAGGCGTTGAGCCCTTTGGGGCCGCCCTGCGTGTTAATATAGGGTGGAAATCTCCTCCACCTTGGATTACAAGTCATACCTTAACAACCCGAGATTTACCTATTTACATCAACAAGATAGAGATAATCTACATCTAATCTCGCAGGTTGTTAGGTCCATGACAACACATTTGTTACAAGTTGTTTAACACCCTTCCTCAATCATAACTTATCTAAGTTAAGATTGTGTCTAAATTTTTCTAATAATCTAACCGGTAGAGGTTTGGTGAATCCATCTGCCACTTGATCCCCCGTCGACACAAACTGAATTTTCAGTAGTCCTTGTGCTACTCTTTCCCGAACGAAGTGAAAATCCACTTCTATATGCTTAGTTCTAGCATGGAAGATCGGATTGGCTGACAAGTATGTTGCTCCCAAATTATCACACCATAGCTTGGCATAGCGGGGTGCTCGAACCCCTAGTTCCTTAAGCAATGTCTGAACCCACATCATCTCTGCGGTAGCATTTGCTAGAGATTTGTATTCTGCCTCTGTGCTAGACCTCGATACCGTGGCCTGTTTCCTAGCATTCCAGGAGACAAGATTAGATCCTAGAAATACTGCAAAGCCACCAGTCGATCTTCTATCGTCAGATCGCCAAAGCCGATCAGATCGAAAAGCACTCACTAGTGTTGACAATGATTTACAAATTCGTAACCCCAGACTGGATGTAGCCTTCAAATACCGCAAGGTCCTCTTTACTAGCCCTCCAATGTAATGTGGTTGGTTTATGAAGGAACCGACACCTTGTTGACAACAAAAGAAATATCCGTCGTGTCAACGTCAGATATTGCAAAGCACCAACTATACTTCTGTATCTGGTTGCATCAACCGGCCCAAGTGCAACTCCCTCATGAAGTGACAATTTTTCTGTGCTCGACATAGGTGTGTTCATCGGTTTACAATCGACCATCCCAACACGACTCAACAATTCGGATGTGTATTTTTCTTGTGTCAACAGAATACCATTATCCATCTTCTTAACTTCAATACCAAGAAAATAATGTAACTCACCAAGATCCTTAAGAGCAAACTCTTTATTAAGGTCGGCAAGTAGAGCATCCGTAGCCTTGCTCGATGAACGCAACAATGATATCATCAACATAGACAAGCAAGAAGATGGTAATTCCTCCTTGTTGTAGAAGAATAAAGACACATCTGCTTTGGAGGGACGAAAACCAAGAGAAACCAGTTTTGTACTAAGACGAGAATACCATGCCCGTGGAGCCTGCTTTAAACCATAAAGAGCCTTATCCAATTTACAAATATAATGAGGAAAGCTTTTATGTTCATACCCAGGAGGTTGCCTCATGAACACTTCTTCTTCAAGGAAACCATGAAGAAACGCGTTCTGAACATCTAGCTGTCGAAGATTCCATCCGGAGGACATGACAATGGATAGAACAAGACGTAGCTGCTTTAACAACCGGGCTGAACGTATCCTCGTAATCAATCCCATAGCATTGTTTGAATCCTTTCGCAACAAGTCGTGCTTTATATCGATCAATAGAGCCGTCGGCCTTCCGCTTAATTTTATATACCCACTTGCAGTCAATAATATTCCTCCCTTGCTCAGGAGGAACTAAATGCCATGTCTTGTTCTTCATGAGAGCCGTGTATTCAACATCCATAGCCTTTTTCCAGGAATTGTTTTGCATAGCTTCAACAACAGTACTTGGTTCACTTGAAATAGCAGACAGTCCATACATGACAGTACCGTCTGTATACAACTTTGGTTTGCGTATGCCATCTTGAGCTCGTGTACGAGGGCGAGAGGGCGCTGGAGGTTCTGTTGATGCAGATGGGGCGGCAGGCGGAGCGGCCGCACCGGATGCGCTGGCCACACCGGATCCTGTCGGTGCTGCAGCAGACCCCGCCGCAGGGGCACGTGGAGTCGACGGGGAGGGCGAGGCGGGCGCGTGCGCTGGAGCTGTCGGGGACGCGGCGCCGGGTTGCTGCAGCTCCGATCCCGAAGAAGATGGCGCTGCAGGGGGATCCAGACCTGCAGGCGGATCAGCTCCGGGAGACGCGCCTGTCGGTTCCTGTGAAGCAGCATGCAATATGCCTCCAAAAACAGGATTTTGCTCCAAATTTTGATTAGCAGGTTGATGAACAAAATTAACAGGCTTATTAGAACCATTAATCATGCTTGAGTCATGCACTATCAGACCCCTAGATGGATAGAATAGATCAGGAAGGACCTCTACTTCTTTTCTTAACCGAGCACCAGCATCCTCATGAAGCTCAGAGAAAGGAAAAATGGCCTCATCAAAAATAACATCACGAGAAATATATACCCTGCAACTAGATATGTCTAAACATTTATACCCTTTGTGCATGTTGCTATACCCAAGGAAAGCACATCTCTTTGACCGAAAAGCAAGCTTCCTAGAGTTATAGGACGGAGATTGGGCCAGCAAGCCAAACACACGAAGGAAAGAATAATCTGGTTGTTCATTAAATAGGATGGCAAGGGGTGTAGAGTATTGAAGAATTTTGCTTGGTGTTCGGTTAATGAGATATGTGGCAGCAAGAAAAGCTTCATCCCAAAATTTTAGGGGCATAGATGCATGGGCAAGAAGGGATAAGCCTACTTCAACAATGTGGCGATGTTTTCGCTCAGCTGCCCCATTTTGTTGATGAGCATGAGGACACAATACAAGATGAGAGATCCCAATATTTTTAAAGAAGGAGTTAAGTCGTTCATATTCCCCTCCCCAATCTGTTTGAATGGAGGCAATTTTTCTGTTAAAACGACGTTCAACAAGCTGCTGAAATTCTGTGAATTTAGCAAAGACTTCAGATTTGTAACGAAGCAAATAAATCCACACAAATTTGCTATGATCATCGATAAAGCTCACATAATATTTATTCCTCCCAATGTAGTCGAGCGGGTCCCCATACATCAGAAAAGATTAAATCTAAAGGAAATTTAGAAATACTCAACGACTTGGGATAGGGTAATTGATGACTCTTGGCTTGTTGGCATGCATCACACCGATCCAACATTAGCCTCCCTAGCACAAGCAAGCTTATTCTCACTGATAATTTTGTGAACAATGGGAAAAGATGGGTGACCCAATCTACTATGCCATCGGGAAAATGAAGGCCGTATGGCACTGAGAGCTTCTTTATTCGACTCAGGTTAAGCCCTCCTTTACATCTGCCTTCCAAAAGTGTCTTCTTCGTTTCTTGATCCTTGACCAAGAAAAAATTTGGATGAAATTCGAGGAAAGCATTGTTATCAGCAGCTAAACGATGAACCGAAACAAGATTTTTCTTAGCTTGGGGAACATGAAGAATATTTCTAAGATGTAGATTTCTACTAGGGGTTTTAATAGTAGCATGAACAACATGATTAATGTTCATACCTGTTCCGCTGGCTGTGCGGATCTTGTCACCACCATTGTACTTGTCGTGGATGGAGAGCTTCTCTAAGTTGCTGGTGATGTGGTCGGTAGCCCCTGTGTCAGTGTACCAGTTTGTGTCAATACCGTATGCATAGGTAGCGGAATTGACAAGCTTCTCATCAGGCACGAAGTCTTCATCAAAGCGATGCCAACATTGGGCAGCGCTATGGCCTTCTTTGAAGCAGACTTGACACTTGCCGCTGAAGTGAGGCTTGGAGTTGTTGGCACCACGGCCGCGACCACCATTGCCACGGCCACGTCCTCCTGACTGGCCACGGCCACCGCGGTTCCTCTAGCCACCACGTCCACCACGGGACGCTAGGTTTGCCGAGGATTGATTGGAACTCTCACCACGGGACATGTTGAGGCGACTTTCAAAGCTCATGATCTGAGCCAGAAGATCTCCATAGCCAATCGGTTCAACCCTGGTGATGATCGCAGAAACCAGGGGGTTATACTCCTCATCAAGGCCCATCAGGATATACCCAACGAGCTCATCATCGCCGATCGGCTTCCCTGCGCCAGCCATCTCATCTGCTAGCGCTTTCATCTTGGCCACATAGTCATTGGCTGACATGTTTCCCTTCTTTAGGGTTGCCAATGCTATGCGAGTATTCATAGCCCTCGCTCGAGATTGCGAGGAGAAGATTTCTTCGACTGCCGCCCAGAGCTCGGCCGTAGTTGTAGCCGTGGCGACTTGTAGCATGACGTCTCGCGTCATCGCATTTTCAGCAGGTAGCTCGAACTTGCTGATCAAGTGCCAACCAGCGAGTATACTGGATTGGCTTCTTTCTCCTCCCGATCGCCACGCTTGACAACAATCTCCTTTGGTGGAGGCGCCACCGTGCTTGATAGATGGTCCTCAAGTTGAGCACCACGGACAGCCGGCAGGACTTGAAGCTTCCATAGCTGGAGATTATTTTTGGAGAGCTTCTCCGAGATGGGAAGCCCCAGAGGCGTCGCCATGGACGCAAGGGTCGACGAGAAGGAGTTGGAGGTCGACATCTAGATGAATCTATTAGAGGTAGGCTCTTGATACCATGTAAAAGATGGTGAAAGGCGTTGAGCCCTTTGGGGCCGCCCTTGCGTGTTAATATAGGGTGGAAATCTCCTCCACCTTGGATTACAAGTCATACCTTAACAACCCACGAGATTTACCTATTTACATCAACAAGATAGAGATAATCTACATCTAATCTCGCAGGTTGTTAGGTCCATGACAACACATTTGTTACAAGTTGTTTAACAGTCCTGGAGGACCGGGAAGCCGGCTCGGTGCCCAAACCTATCGTTCTCCCATAAGCCGCCCGGCGGGGTCAAGCCGAGCGTTGCAGCCAAGATTGCAAGGAGCAGCAGCACCTCGCGCTTCTTCTCCAGCTTGTCCTCCTGTTCTTGCTTCATCCTCTCCAGCTCACAACCACTTCCCTCAGCTGCTGGCTTCTTCTTGCTGGCGGGGTCTAGTGTGAAGAAGACGATGTGGATCACCACCTAGACGAGGACGCCACCAGCCAAGGCAAGCGTGTGAGAGGTGCCTGTGTCCCTGCAACTTCCGGCAGCGTATGCGACTATGAGGCAGAACAGATCTAGGATCAAGGTTGCCTCCAGCGCGTGCGCTTTCAGGAGCCGTTCGTTCTGCAGCATCACCATGATGACCAGGGAGGCTGCGAAAGCGGCCGAGTTGAAGTAGAAGAAGACCCTGAAACGCCTAGGGTGTGTTGTCAGGAGTATTGGGTCTCCTACGGCATGGCCCTCCCACTGTCTGCCCAGACGCCAGAAGATGATCAGGTTTTTTTTTAGTCCTGATAACTCACACAAAGAGAAAATTAAATTGTGATATGAAAGAATGCAATTTCATTTGGTGATGATAATATAATGAAGTTCCTGTCAAGAGTGTAAGACTCAATGGCTCCTAGTGTACTACTTTTTGGTTGTTACATTTCAGTGGTGGTCTAGAGCATGGAAATGTTCTTGTGATTAGAGTAGTATCCACATTGATCCTCTTACGATGTGTTAGACGAAAGATAAGTCCTAGAAATTATTATCTAATAATCAGTTTCAGTAAAATCTATTTAAAAGAATTAACATACCACAGCCATTATGAAAATAACACCCTATATCTATACATAAATTATCCACATCTACCATTGTGAGAAATATTAAAAAAAAACCCAATCTTCATCCAAATTACACACCTTCGCTATTATAGAAATAAGCCTAAAGTAACCCTTGTCATAAATCTAAGTTACTACCTGCCTCAATCATTATGACAAATAATCTAACATAATACCTAATTTCATCTAAATTAACCATCTAAAGCATTAGGAAAACAATCTAAAGCAAAAGACCTCATATACATTTTCCCATATGCACTATTATTCAAAATAGCATAAAGATGCCTAGAACTTGCATCTAAATTAGCCTCCTAAAATCTCCAATGTATTCGAACTATATATACTTCTAAATCACCCACTTCTACCATTGTTGATATACAAAAAATAATTACTATGCATTATGCATACAAGATATATGTGAGCATGCAGTGTGTACACACATCACACATGCATGTATGCCAGAAGCAATCAGCATTTCAATTTTATGTTGAACACATAGCTTAAGCTAAGGTTTGTACTAAATATAACATCAAATAAAATAAGGGGAATTGCACAAAGGAGGAAAACCATTAACTAGTGGAGGTAAAAAAATCATGCAAGGTAATTACTAACTAAACTATATATGTTGCGCAACCAGATACAGACAACAAGTAGTATGAGTTCTATTTTATAATGTGAAAAGAAATGAGAGTGCACATATAGACAATTTAACAAGGGTCTCATATTTATTTAAAACATTAAAAAATTTAAGCCTCATAAAGGTAAACCAAGATATTTCTTTAAATCTCCATCTAAATCACCAACATGGGTAATTATGAAAAAAATTTAATAACCATAATGGATGCCTACATCTATTTCCAAATTCCTCACTTATATCACTGTTATTGTACCAAAAGCTAACTCAAACTAAACATACATGATGTGTGCTACCATGCAGACCAAGTATAAATGTGCAAGCGTAAGAGATGAATACATATTTTATATATCTTAACAATCTCTAAAAATCTTCTTGACACCCGTGCCTTGCTGCATACTTTTTAAACAAATAATTAAGATAAAATTTGAAAGTAGAAACACTAAAATGATTGCATGATAACATTCATTGAAATTTAAAAGTGGAAATTATTGTATGATAATATTCTTTTGCAAACAACATTATACACGAAAACATGTTTATTTTCTTGAGAGAGAGCAGTTTTAAATGTTTGATCCTCTATGTATTTCTACTGTGAGAATTTTGTACCGTGGTACTCATAAAGACTAATAGATTACATGCATGGATGTTATTAGTCACACAAAATCAGTGCAAGTCATATATAGATGGTCATAGTGGATGGTGATGTGTGATGTGATGTGAACAGTTTGCATGTTGAGAAAAATAGATTTAATAACCCTTAGGGGAGTGCATCTTTATCTGTGGAGGATATATATATATCCATGGACTTCCAATACTTTATGTCTCCTAAGATTCTTCGTTGTTACTCCCTCCGTTCAGGTTTGATATGCGTATAAGTGTGTAACACAAAGACCAAAGAGAACTTTAATTTCTCTCTGTGATGCATCAACAAACGAGCCACGCAACTAAGCAACTCATGACATGATTGACTCTAACTGGGAATACACATATCATTCATGGACACCTTTTATTTTGTTATACGAAGATCAAATCAGGACGGAGGGACTATTAACTACTTGTGATCTACAAAATAGATCTTAAGCTAAGCAAATTCCTGTTAAAGGGTTAGAATTAAGTAACTTCAACCTAGTATAAAGAATATAGAGTGAGTACGGTTACCAATGATAAAGATCAATAATGGAGTACCTGATAAGAATGCAACCGAAGCTGATGGCAAGAACTAGCTGGAGGAAAATGCAGACAAGAACCGGGACGATTAGGGCGAGGACATATGTGGTGTGCCTGTTGTCCCTGCAGCTCCCGTGGCGAGGCGCCCCAAGGCCCAAGTGTACAAAATCAGAGGAGCGGAAGATTAGATGGAAACGCCGTGACATCGTGCTGGCCGGCGGGTGCGTGTTATATAGGCGTGGAAACTCCCCACGCATGGATTTACATCATGGAGATATCCTGGCCGACTGCTTAGGGTTGTTGTACAACAAACTAACATATGTAAACTACCCAACAGCCGGCCATTCAATCTTGGTACATACAACTTGATCAACAAGATAACGCACACCCTATACATTCATCTAACACCCCACCTCAATCACAACTGTTTGAGGTTGAGATTGTGTCTGAAATTCTCCGGCTGTCGCACATGTATTGCCTTGGTGAAACCAAATGCCACTTGATCTCCTGTGGATATAAAATCAATTTGCAATAGATTCTTCATAACTCTTTCTCTGACAAAGTGATAATCAACCTCAATGTGTTTAGTCCTAGCATGAAACACTGGATTGGAGGAAAGATATTTTGCTCCCAGATTATCACACCATAATCTAGCTGCCTTAGGTGCATGTATGCCAATTTCCTTTAACAGTGTTTGAATCCACATTATTTATGCAGTTGCATTAGCAACAACTTTATACTCTGCCTCTGTGCTTGATGTAGAAACCGTGGGCTGTTTACGTGCACTCCAGGAAACAAGATTTGAACCCAGAAAAATAGCAAAACCCCCTGTAGACCTTCTGTCATCAATGGAGCATGCCCAATCTGCATCTGAGAACCCACTGATTAGCATAGAGGCACATTTACTTATCTTCAACCCAATCTTCCACCAATCAGGCCCTCAGTCTCACGACGAGACCCTCCTCCTCTTCCACTCACGCCGATGCATGGTATAACAGAGACTGTAACTCCAGTGATCGATTAAGAGAGAAACTCCCAATCCACCATCAAATCAGTAGTGAGAAACTCCCATGAAAACCATTTACTGGAACAGCTAGAGAATGCATATGCATATCCGTCAATTAGGTTACTCAATATTTCTGGAGAAACAAAAATAAGCATGCATGGTGCAGCAGAGGGCCATAAAGAAAGAAAGTTGAAATTAAAGTATTTTGTCTCATTATTCTTTTAACATTCCACGAGAGGATACTTTGTTGTGAATACAATGAAATACCACTTATGCAGAAATACAGAATGCATATGCGTAGCCACAAATTACATTGGGGCTGGAACCCCTTATTCCATATATAATTTTGTATACAACAATTAACTCAGAAAATCTCAAGTCACAACCCAACTTTTAATAAAATAACTTAGTTATGGATAGTGGCACGTACGCAGTTGGATGAACTACACGCCAGTACTGCGGGGTTCTTTGTTATCTCCTTTCGCTGCTTCTTTTTCCTTGTAGAAGGCGAAAAGACACATGACGAAGGCGACTATGGGTACGAGCAGCACGATGACCTTCCAAGATGTGCACGAGTCCCGAGCGCTACCGGCCGCGTAGGCAACCAAGAGGGCGGCCATGCCTAGGAACATGGCCATGTGCATCGGCCAAAGAGGCAGGCGATGGCTATCCCTATTCTTTTCCCGCTGCCGCATCATCCTCATCCGCGCAAGCAGCAAGCCCATCACCACAATGGAGGCCATGAAGGCGGTGGAGTTGCTGTAGAAGAAAGCATTGTACCGCCGCCTGTTGGTGTCGTAGAGCACCGGGTTGCCAGCAGAGTGCCCGCCGCCGCCGTCCTTCCACATGCCACCGGGTGGTTTCAGGCCCGTCAGGTAGGTCACGCTCGCGCCCAGTATTCCTACCAGCATTAGGTACTCCTGCATCATGTCGTCTTCTTCCTTGGGTTCCTGAACCTTGTCATCTTCTTCCTTGCGCTCATCTTCTTCTTTCTTGCCTACTCCATAGAGCCAGATTGACAGGCAGACTAGGGCTACAAAAACTGCAATGACCAATGCTAAGGCAATGATGGAGGTCCGTAGGTGAAGGGAGCTTCCGGCAGCGTAGGCAGCCATGAGGCCAAACATGCCCGCTACCATGCACACATAGAGCGCGTAGCACCGTATGCCCGGCCTATACAGGTTTGCATTGAGGAGGAGGAGAATGAGAGCCACGGATGCCATGAAGCTCGCCGCGTTGCAGTAGAAGAAGGCCTTGTAGCGGCGAGGGTACTTGTCCTGGAGGACCGAGAAGCCGGCGCGGTGCCCAAACTTATCGTCCTCCTCCCAGAAGCCGCCCGGCGGGGTCAGGCCGGCTTGGTAGGTCAGTGCGGCAGCCAAGGTTGCAAGAAGCAGCACCTCACGGTACTGGTCCAGCTCCAGCTCCCGATGACGGCCGATGCCGCCATTATTGGGGTCTACCTGGAAGAAGACAATGTGGATCACCACGTAGACGAGGACGGCTCCGGCCATGGCCACCGTGTAGATGGAGGTGCTCGTGTCCCTGCAGCTTCCGGCAGCGTACGCGCCTATGAGGGCAAACAAGTCCAGAACCATGGCCTTCTCCAGTACGTGGAGCCTAATCAGAGATTCTTTCTGCAGCATCACCATGATGACCAGGGATGCCACGAAGGCTGCCGAGTTGAAGTAGAAGAAGACCTTGAACCGCCCAGGCTGCATTGTCAGGAGTATTGGGTCTCCCACACTATGGCCCGCGCCGTCCTCTGACCATACGCCGCCAGGTGGATCTACACCTGCTTGGTAAGCAATGGTCGCCGCAAGAGTGGCGAGCAACTGAATGCAATCACGAATCTTGTTCACATTATCATTTTCTTGTCCGTCGTCACCCCTACAAGAACACAGAGCATTATTAGCGGGTGATGATGCATGTAACGATTCAGTTTGCCACTTGTAACTAGTCCTTTTCGTGTGTAAATAAAATAATACTCTCTCCGCTTTAAATATATGTGATATTTAAAACAAACAAATAAATTTATCCCGAACATGCATGTTCTTAGTCACAAAATACTATGTTTTCCGCATTGTTAACTGTGACTATAGATTAGTTTTAACTTCATATACTTGTACCATATTATAGTGGTGCCTCGTCGGCACACCGTTCCCAGGTTACCATATTATAGTGACCTAAAGTCTTTTGTAGCACAATATTACATCGACACGAATCAACAATATAATATACATCATTGTTAGTGATAAAAAATATTGTTTCTGTTGCTAGTCGTTGTTACTAAATTTTGGGCTTACTATTATGTCACCGAGAAATACATACCACGTACATCAGTGATGCTTCTTCAACATTAAATTCTAAAATGGTGTAGCTAATATATGTGTTTAATTTCTTAACTTCTAGCATTTGCCGTACAGTTCCATTGGCGAAAAGAGAAATGCACTAGAGGAATCTACAAAATAGATATTTACTGGCATACATACATTTTTTGGGTGGGTGGGTGGGTGGGTGATGCATAATGGCTCCCGGTTTGTACTGCATGAAGATTTCTAAGAAAAAACAATGTGTAGTTTTTTGCATAATAGAAAAGATTTCCAAACTCTGGACATTTCACTATCCAGCAGCATGCACGGCATTGCAGTAGACATTTTAGGAGTAGAGGAAAAGTCTTTAATAAGGTATACTTTGCCCACCAACTTCTTTTACAAATTACAATAAATAATCAATTGCTAAAAAAAACAATGCCGTGTAAGGTTACATAAATTGACAACTAATTTTACTAATATCAAATTCGTCCCACCACACTCATGGTCAAGAAAAGGTGGTTATGAATCAACTTGAGACATTGAAAAGCCTATTAATTATTATTTCCTTAGCTCTACATATACACAAGCACTACCGGATTCCAAGATCTGCCGAGAGCACCTTACGATAACACTTATACATATCGATAGCACTTATACATATCTAACTCATTGTGATCTGGCACCCCAGCTAATAAAATTAGCAATCTACTCCCTTCGTTCCAAATTATACGTCGCTTAACTTATTCAACCTCAAGTTTAATTGACCACATGTCTTATTAAAAAAATTAAGCAAACATAGTCAAATTTATGACGTTTTTGAAGAACTTTCATTAATAAATCAAAGCCCCAATAAAAAATATAATATTTCACACAATGTTTTCAATAAGATGAGCAGTAAAACTTGGAAAACAGTTCAAACGAACTATAATTTAGATCTAACTAGACCCTATAGTAAATTGGGCTATGCATTCATGCTAATGATCAATGATCAATGAAGGTTTCAACATTACTGCATACATACCTGGGGCCGTGGCCGGCTGCTGGTTGGTGTTGGCGGATTTGTAGACGAGAAGCCGTAGGAGAATAAAGCAGGCAACAACCGGGGCAACTAGGCTGAGAACATAGATGGTGTGCTTGCTGTCCCTGCAGCTTCCTGCGGCATAGGCGCCGCCGAGGCCCAAGAGCGCTGTGAGGATTAACCCATACAGTGCCACGTGCCTTACTGAGAATTTCCCCACTCCCTTGAGCTTGTTGAAGTACTTCCTCCGGTGGTCGACGACGAGCACGATGGCGAGCAGGGACGCGATGAAGGCGGTCGTGTTGAAGAAGAAGAAAGCCCTGTAGCGCCCAGGATGGAGGTCCTGCAGCACCGGGTCGCCGGCGGTGTGGTGCCCCTCCTCGGTGCTCCGCCAGAAGCCACCGGGTGGGTTCAGCCCTGCCACGTAGGCGATCGTCGCCGCGAAGATGGCGAGCACCAGCAGGATCTCGCGCTCGCTTTCCGCCTGTTTTTGGCGTTGGCGTTCCACCGCCGTCGGTTCTTGTTTGTCGGTTTGGGTGGGCGAAGATGGCGAGATGCTCACGAAGACATAGCTGAGGAAGGAGATGGCCGCGTAGGTGGCGACGCCGGAGACCAGCACGGCGGCGCCGCAGGCGGTGGTGAACCTGTCGTGGCTGCCCCCGGCGGCGTAGGCACCGACGAGGCCGAGCAGGTCGACGACCATCACTATCTTCATGAGGCAGAGCAGGTGCACGGTGACGCCCTTGCGGAGGACGAGGAGGAGGAGGCCCACCACGAGCGACGCCGCGAAGGAGACGGCGTTGAAGGTGTAGAAGACGATGTAGCGCGTGTAGTTGGTCTCCCGGAGGATGGAGTCGCCGGCGAGCCAGCCTTTCGCCGGCGAGTCCTCCGGCCAGGAACCCCCCGGCAGGTTGAGCCCCGCCGCGTAGGTCACCGTCGCCACCAGCGTGGCCAGAAGCAGCAGGTACTTCTTCAGCTGGTACTCCATCGATTTCTCTACTCCGCCGCCGTCGTCGTCATCCGGCCTGCTCTTCCCTTGCCCTTCGGCGCTTGAGCTAGACATGATGGGCGAGGCCCTGAAGCTAATTCGAGTCGTCACTCGTCACTCACACCAATGACCATGGTGTGGGCTATGCATGCTCTCTGTAGTTATATAGATCGAGCTGCACTGATCCTGCAGCAGGTGATGCGTGTCACACAATCATAGCATTACTTGATCAAGTCATCTTATTTTAGGAGACTTTGTGTACCCGCACTAATCTTTTCCAGATCGACTCCATTCATGTTGATATATTCCCATATGCATGCTTTAACTTATGTTCGGTAGTCTCGTTCAAGTCACCATGGTCTACACGCCAGGTTTATATTCCTCGCTCTCTCACACGTGTCTTTCACACTTGGTTGTCTGGAGCTGCTGAACATACACTTCAATTTGTTCGCACTACCTCTCATCAAGTTAACCCACTGCATCGGCTAGAGATATCCGGATCGATTGCTTCCTCCATATACACTAGCAGTTGGGGCGCGCCCTTGCGCGCTGACCCAGGAAAAGAAAGAAGGCAGTGGCCGTAAAGAACGTCACAGAAAACAGCCCATTGGGCTCTCCAATGCGATCCATTTACACATTGATATATAGAAATTGCATAGAGTTTCTAGTTCGATCAAATGGCAAAGACACATACTACAAACTGGCAGTTAAGCTTATTGTTCAACAAACATGCACTAGGAAAAGAAACATTACATCACATAGTACACACTAAGCTTTAAGAGAGCATGGCCAGGAGGAGCTCAATCCAACTTGAAGCACACACATACTTCTGCTCTCTTCCTTCACAAAAAGTCATCATGATCACCAGAAAATACATTGCAAGTTCAGAACTATTACAGACATCTCAAATTAAACTCAGGATATATATGGACCAACTACCGATTCACAAAATGAGTCCAAAAGTTTTTTTTAGCATAACATGAGTCCAAAAGTTATGGTCGCAGAAGAGACCATATCTCACTACTCGGAAACACAACAACAAGCTCCACTGTCAGAGCATCCAAAGCTTCGGCAGGTTTAATCAACCAGAGCAAAGATCCAGCTCTCGGCACGTAAAAACCTGCAGTGGGCGTGCATGCCGAGAGGAACAGAGCCATTATCTCGGCATGGCCGCCAACTCACGGCACGGTAGGCATGTCTGAAGCTCTACATTTTGAGCCTGCAATACAGAGGTCGGCACAGCCGAGACCTCACGGCACAAAGTAACGGCCGCAATCAAATTCACGCATTCAAACCTTTTGCTTCATCAACCTACACCCCTAAAAAAAGCATATGCTCAAATTTCACATAAAAATAGATATTTATTTTGTATTTAACAATTTTATTTCGTTCTAGCTAGCTAGTTTCACCGTACAGTAGAGCTCCGATATGAACTCGAGGTGCATGAAATCATGAAGTAAAGTTAGTGAAAAATGATATTCATGTTCATGAGGCATCTTCAAGACCAATTACATGAAATGACGCTAAATTTTCGACATTTGACTCTCTCATCACGATGAACATCGTGAGATAGAACAATTTAAGAAATGAGGCTAAAATTCAATGAAATGAAACCGTCAAATTGTTTCTAACAGAAAACAAGTTTGGCAACGAAAGTCTTTACAGACACCAATCCAGAGCATCAAAATGGGAGGTCAGCAAGGGCCAAAGGAGCCAAGGACAGTTACATACAGTAGCAAAATGGTTCTTGCTCTACTCTCCAGGTTAACTTACTGCTAGTGACAAGCCTAGACAGTAGACTCTACAACTGATTAGTACGGGTTAACAACTTAACACACCACTACTAATTAAGCTTTGAGACGGTTGACACTTGGCCATCACACAAAATTCCTATGACCAAGCCTGCAGCTGAACAAAATCCAAGAGACCAGAATCTGCAAGCAGTCATCTTTCACTAGCTAGGTGCCATGGGCCATGATGAGCTGCCTCCTCTTGAACCTCTCCTTGAAGCACATCTGCCTGAGCTCCTTCGTCCTCTCATCCAACACCATATTATATTAGGCCTCTCCTCTATCATCTCTTTCTCGTGCTTCAGGCTTTCCACCACCATCCTCGTTAGATTTCCGTCCTCTTGCTCGGTCAGCTTCCCGAGCTCCTGCTGGACATGCACTCCATCACTCCATGTTCGTCAGTTCTTCCAGACAAATCTTATTCTAGTAAAAACTCCCAACGAATTGAATTCCATGACAATATGCTCAACGAGAGAATAAGCAGAAACCTGGATGTTGTCGATGAGCGTATTTAGGCTCTTCACCTTGCGGTGCGGCCACCGCGCGATGCCGAGCTCCCTGCACCGCTTCTTCAGCACCGTGACCCCGACTTTGAGCTCCTGCACCGCCTGCTTGATCGGCATGCAGAAGTGATGGGGTATTTCCCGAGCTTCTGCTTCACATGGGGTATTTCCATGCTCCTCTGCACAGTGCACACACAACAACAGAAACACATGCCAGAGCATACAAGTTCCAAAGCAGGTTTAATCAACCAGATGTATGTATCGTCAGAGCTGTTACCTAAGATGCAGTTTTCTTTCTGCCGCCAGTGTTTTGTGAAGCCTCAAGAATTGTTTCAGCATCTCTGCAAATCAAGATTGCACTAATCAAAACACAACAAAATACCAACCATTATCTCAATGGGAACATCAAACAAATTTGGTTTGGATGGCGGCAACAACTGAAGTTTCAATGGTAGCAGCTTGAGTAGGCATGTCTGAAGTCTCTACATTTTGAGCCTGCAATACACAGGCCAAAATGAACAGAAAACAATACATTATTACCTCAGCAAGAGGAAACTTTCAAGATAAAATGAAAAGCTGAGATAATGAAGATGAAATTGCAACATACAGATAAGCTTTCTTATATCACTATATCTTTGTCTATCATTTTGGCTGAGAAGGATGGTCTCTTTGCCTCCGCAGCCACTGCTGGCAAAGCTCAAAGTTTTCTTGCATGGAATGGTCTGCAAAAGAAAATTAAAATGATCATTCAGGGAAAGAAGTAAGATGCATGTTAGAGTGGCGCAGCGGAATCCGGCCTGGCCCGCTATACCCACGAGCCGACGCCCACCAGGCCTTAGGTCCAACGGAGCCCACAACAACAGGCCCTGAGCCTAACTCAACCCAAAAGACTAGCCCTGTTTGGTGAGGACTGCCCCCACCTATATGTTGTGCTCCCCCACCATCAATTCCCGATGTGGGACTAAACCCAACAATCTCCCCCGTCACACATTGGGCCCATCTCTTCCATCACAACCATCCGTGTGATCTTCAGACGACGTTATCTAGGCCTCGAGTCCAACTCTCCAGTCACAACCATCCATGTGACCCTCCAGAGACATTCACGGGCTCCCCCGTCACCATGTGACCCCGGAGATGTTTTTCCAGGTTTTTCCGACCTTCAACTCTGATACCAAATTGTAAGAAATTAGCCCTCCGCGACGATGAGCCGCCAGCTAATCTCCACGCAGCGGAACGACGATTGGATCTACCGAGACGAATTTGCACGATCACAGATGACAATGGAGACACAATCTTTGTTAACGAGGTTGAGTCGAAGCCTACATCCCTGGGGCATGACTACGGGCGCTCCTTCCCAACCGCAACACCGGCCGCTTTAGGATCCCGACATCACACCGCCTTCCCCCTGGGAGCCTGTCGCTATGTCATCATAGTTACAACAGTAGCCCCCTCTCATATTTATGAGGAGGCTCGGGTTACAGAGTATGACACGGACTCTTCCCCATATTGCTAATACAACTCAAGTCCCATCGTAACCGGACTGTACAAATATTCGACACAATATCTAACAATGCACATGCAAAAACAACCATGAGAATTTTTACAGACGTACCTTACGGTCCAGCTCTGCCTTTTTGAGTGGCGTTGAGACATCAGTGGTTTCATAGTTTGAGATAGGTGGTAACACCACTGTCAGCGCTATGATCATAGGTCAGATCACTTGGTTTTGGAATATGAGTTTGTTTTCCAAAAAAAAAGGTTACCACACTATTAACTTGAAACGACACATTCCTCTGGGTGAGATTTTTCTGACTAATGAACTCAGAGAAAGTGAATTTCTAGGATAATAACACCGCAAGTTCATGCAACATGTGTTCAAATTCAGGACCAGAGAATGCATGCTGATTTTTGCTAGCCGATCGTATAAGGGAAACCACTGGCTTACCGACAATCTGCCTAGCAACTCTGTCAAAAAGTGTGAATTGTGCAGTTGCGGTGCCGTCAGTCCCAATCAGAGGTGGGATACCTACACAAAATCGCACATTAAGTTACTTCCTATAACCACAACACCTTTTCATCCAAGATGTTTTAGTGAGGCACAGTAAGAGATAACATACTTCGGTTCATTTGTAGTGCAAGGACACCCCTGGAACATTTTGGCACTTGGTGCAAGAGGAGAACCACCACAACTGCTTGTTGTTGATCCGAGCTATAGTCAAAGTGCACCGGCAGCCCAATATGAGGAAGATAAAAGGTAAAATATTCTAGTTAGTCTAAAATGTCAGCACACTAAAGCAAAAAGGGTCATACTTTGAGGATATAGAGCAATGGTACCTCAAATTGACATGGATCCATGTCCCTGAGCTGCATAACAGTTTTTTCATTGAGGTTCCATTGCTGCTCAAGAGCCCTAAACTGTTGTTCACCAGCCGATATCCATTCAATCTTGCTATGTACATCAAGCATCCTGTACCAGATAATTGTGAATAAAAGATAATAGAAGCTTGGTCCCTACAACATACAGAAGATAAGGAAGCTGTGTGCTGAATGTTAATGGCAAGCAATGTGTGTAAATTAAAGCAGAAGGAAGCTAGAAAAGCAATGTCACCTCGAATTCCTAGGGATCCATATCTCTAAGCTGTCGAATAGTTGTCTTCTCTTCTAGATTGTTTTGTTGTTCAAGAGATCTAAACTGTTGTTCGCCAGCTGATATCCATTCCTTATTCCTTTACATATATAGATGGCATATGGAAATGCTTCTGTGCATTTTCTTGGACAGACTAGCCATGGCATGCAGGTTCCACCTGGCTACACCTCAGTTGGTATGGAGGAGAGTTGTCAGCCACAATTTGAAGATATAGAGCTAGACATCCCAAGAGGTGATGGGGAAAGGACACTCAAGGATGTGGTTCACAGTATCATATTGTGGTTCAAACGTTACATTATAATTCCCCAGACGGAGGGATCAATCCCTCCTACAGATCCCCCACAGCCGCCACCATCGTCATCTCCAAGGCCGTCATCACGACCTTCAATATCACCTCGCTCACCGTCTACACAAGAACCATTATTCAATTCCGAAAGGTGCGAGCTCCAGCCACGATAATGACATCCATCCTGAATCACCTCCAAAAAAAGAAGAAAAAACCAAGGGTTGCAAAGCAAGCACCATCAAAAGCAACCACCAAAGCACCATAGAAAAACTACCCAGCCACCAAAGCACATCAGTAAAAACCACGAAAGCACCACAGAAATAACCACCAAGCTACGAAAGCACAACCGAAAAAACCGCCAGAGCACAGTCTTCCAACACGGTGCTACCCCCAAAGCAGAAAAAACCACCAAGCCACGAAAGCACAATCGAAAAAACCACCAGAGCACAGTCTTCCAACGCAGTGCAACCACCAAAGCAGAAAAAACCAACAACGATATAGAAAATGGTTGAGCCCTTCAGCAAAAGGAAGTTAGCATGAGAGACAATAGAAGAAGAAGGAAAAACGACGATCGATGCCCAACATTTCCATGAATTTTTCAACAATCTGAATACAGAACAGCAACGGAGGGAGCTCGAGAACAACCAAAAATGTAGATCCGGGCAAACTTGGATTTTTCAAACTAATGAGCGAAAACAGCAAGAAAATGATACCCATAATGGTGTCAACGTCGTCTAAAGAAGATACTAGTGCAAAGAAGATACTGCCGCCTCCTCCCACGACCTCCCAGGTCGGCGGCTCCCACCGCCACGCCGCCCGCCCGTGACGCCACCCTTCCTAACCCGGCGTGCCTCGCCGCCCCCGCTGCCAGTAACCGGCTCACTGCTGGCCGGCCGAACCGCCGCCGGTCCTATGGCTCCCCCCCGCCCCCCGAGGCCCTGACCTCCTCTTTTCTATGGTATAAGGACCATTGAAGCCCCCCCAAAACCCTAACCCTAAACTGCCGCCTCTACCACTGATGACGCCCAGCGGCGACCCGCCGCTATCCGCCCCCACCCACCTCCCACCCCTCCGGTGAGGACCTCCCCTGGCGGCGAAGGGCGACCCAGCGGAGCCCGCAACATGAGACAAGTGGAAGAATAAGGAGGAGGTGATCGTGCGGTCCACAGTGGCTGCACGAATCTCAAACAGTGGAAGTTTGAGCACCTTCCTACCTTCCGGAAGATATATAGGATTCACCGTCCGTCCCCCACACTGGACATGGGCATGTTGCCCCGCCCGTCCTAGTTATTAGCACTGAAACGAAGGTCTGCGAGAGAGGTTATTGTACGGTCCACGACTGAAAAAACCGGCCCATCTCCTGACCCGACCAAAATGTATGTAGGCTGCCCGGTTGGCCTATGCCTGCCTGAGCCAACAAGCAGGGCCGCACTGAAATTTACAGGCCCAGACAATTCCGTTGTAAGGCCTTGGCAGCGATTGTAATAAGGACCCAAAATAAACTTAGGCTTTATGCTGAAATGATTACCAGTACTCCCCTCCCTATCGAAATATTCGTTATTGATTTTTTTCACAATTTTGACCATTCGTCCTATTCAAAAATTATGCAAGTATTATTTACTTTGTTTGCTACATACTTTATTATTGTAAGTATGTTAAACTTGACTTATCTTTTTACGCACTTATGATAATTTTTTAAATAAAACGAATGATCAAAGTTATTAAAAAGTTAATGATGATAAGTATATTGATACGCGGGAGTATTATGGATGCCACAGGGTAAGAAAGATAGCGAGAGATTCTTCGTGCCTTGCATTGTTCGATCTGGACCGATCGCTGCAATGGAGCTGATGACTGAGCCCCTGCATGATCGCCCAGGACCTTTGCAACTTGACCACCAGGCCAAGAACAACGAGGAAGCTATAGAGAGAACAGAGGAACAGTGGCTGATGAAGCAGTGCAGAACAAGCAGTACGTGGATCTCTGACATTGACGGATAGTTAACTCTTCTGGCATTGCTGGTCTTGAATTGGATCCCAAATTATTGAAGAGAATATATATGGCACATGAAGAATCAAAACCTGGCGTGCAGAAAATTGTCGCTTGAATGAGACGTGTACTACCTAACATATATGCAAACATAAAGCAAAGTGGATCTATCCATGAAAGAAAAGGGGCGAATAAAGTTTAAAATAAGATGACTTGATCAAGTAAGGCCATAAAGTGAGGGAGTGCCGGACACAGGCAGCATGAACGCACAGTGATGCTACATGCATATGCATGTGTGATGCCCGCCTGCTGCATCAGCTTTACAAATACTGCCTTCTTCGTCTCAAAATATTGGTTAATTTATATCAAGTTTGTATTATAGGAATTGTTTTATTTCTACAATACCAAATAAATATACTACAAGTACAAATTTTGTAATGAATTTAATCAAACTTAGACAGGTTTGACTTATAGTAAAACTGAAATGCCCAGTAATTTGAAATGGAGAGAGCATGTTTTTCTGTTGATGGAATTAAATTGTTCTTTTTCAAAGAAGGGAACAGTTAACATGTTACAAAGTCAAATATAAGGCTGTAAGCATCCTTCGATGGTGAACAGAAAATCAAATTATAAAATAACAGCTAAGCCTCAATAACAAACATTATTAAGCACAAATTTGTTGCCAGAATTCCATCCATGGCGAGTAAACAGCTGAATCACCGTAGTCTCAAATGTTCCTGCGACAAAATCTGTTTCCAAGTGATCCCATTCCTCTGTAGCAATGACCAAAGCTGGATCTTGTATATATATTCGCATACAGATGACATGTGTAAAGTTTGGGCTTCCAGAAACATTTCTAGCTCACACCTACTTATAGCAAGGTCTTGCATTGGATCCCAAATGAAAATAATTAAGGAAAAGCAAGTATGCATGACACATTAGGAATCAAAACCTGCCGTGCATAAAATGGTCCCTTGAATGAGGCTACCGAATATATGCAAACATGAAGCGAAATCGATCTATAAAGGAAAGAAAAGGGGCGAATAAAGGCAGGCATGAGTGATCAAGTAATATGCGGGGCACAGTGATGCTATATGCATCTGCGCACCTGTTCCATCAGCTTTACAAATACTGCCTTCGTCCCAATGCAAATTATTTGTCAATTGATATCAAGTTTCTAGTATAAGAATATTTTTATTTCTACAATACCAAATAAATATACTACCAGTAAATATTTCATAATTAAATTAATCTGGCGTTATATATGTTGTTGTTTTTTCTATAAACTTAATTAAACTTAGACAAGTTTGACATAGAGTAAATAAGGCTGTAAGTTAAGTCACAAATCCTTCGATGGTACACAGAAAATCCAATTATAAAACAACAGCAAATTAAAACCTCATGGCAATTATTAAGCACAAATTTGTTGCCGGATTTCCATATCCATGGTGAGTAAACAGCTGAATCACCGTAACTCAAATGTTCCTGCAAGAAAATTTGTTTCCAAGTGGTCCCATTCCGCAGCTGCAATGGCCAAAGCTGGAGCTTGTATATGCTTTTGCATACAGATGACATGTGTAAAGTTTGGGGTGCCAGAAACATGGCTAGTTCAAACCTATACTTACTTGGTTGGTTTGGCCACACCTGTTTAATTTGCTGATGTGCTTATTATACAGTTCTCTGAACAAGCAGGATTAGTGAAAGGTGTTAAAACTTGGATACAATTGAGGAATTTGGGCTTTTTCACTCTTTATGCTCTGCATTTAACTTCTAACACAATTCTGCATGCTATTTACTCTCTCGCAGTATACAGTAATTTCTAGAATTGCCATGCAATAATTAATATAGGATTAGAATTAACGTTGCAAAGCTTCTGTCTGTTAGAATAGAGAATAGACACACTAGTTTCAAGGCACAAGAGTGAATGGGTTGCTTAATAGGTTGCTTATTGCTCTAAATTTTTAGAAGACCCAAACCTCTATTGATCATCTGGATCATCCTTTCATGTGGGAACAAATCCAAGAATCAAACATTTACTGCACAAAAGTCATTACAAACTTCACATCTAGAGTTGGAAATTGGAAATTTGAAATCACAACACATAAATGTCTGTTGGGGAATTCAGGAAAACCTGTCACCCTCGAAACGTCGAGGTTTATGAAGTTCGTGAAATGAGTTTTCAGGAACAAAGAGCTCGCGAAGATCTGGGATCTTGAACCTGCGAAGCTGCAAAGTCGCGAACGCGCGAAGATCTGGAATCTTGAACCTGCGAAGCCTCGGAGTCGCGAACGTGCGATGATCTGGAATCTCGAACCTGTGAAGCTTCGGAGTCGCAAACTCGTAAAGACCCGAAGCCATGAACTTGCAGAGCCATGAAATCGGGAGTCTGTGAAATTCGGGAATCTGCTGAAGGTCAAGTTCGGAAGTCACGGCGCACGAAGATTTCCTGAACGGGGAGATTCACGAACCAGTAAGAAGCAAAGTCAAAGACGTCGTCTCAAAAAGTCCGGGTTTGGCGTGTGAACTAGTGGCAGGCTTGTAAATGTATGAGATGTAAAAGACATTCATGTATATGTTCACATTAGGAATATTCTTTGAGCTCGAGGGTGTTTTCGGAATGTAAAAGTCCCTTCGTCTCCCTATAAAAGGGGGCGCGAGGGCACGTGTAAGGGGATTCACAACTTTTGAGGTTTGAGCAGTCTTTGGGAGATTCTTTGTCTCTTCTTGCGTCATCACTGTGCTTGAACGTGTTCACTGTTCTTTCTCACGTGTTCGGGGATCCTTTCCGGATTTTCGGATACGCCCAACATTGGCGCCCACCGTGTTTCAGCCGAAAAACAACTCACGATGCCACCACAGAAGAGGTCGAAGAAGAACACTCCAACTGAGGCAGATCAAGAAGAGTTTCATCATGTTGAAGGCAATGAAATCTGTTTCGTTCCTGAACCTTCAAACATCACCGATCAAGAACGGAGAGCAAAACTTGAAGCTCTGATGAAAGCAAGAGCTGAGAAGACAGCGCACATTCAAGAACAACCTACTGAACAACAGATACATGAGAACGATGATGATGGTGATGAGACCATAGACAGAGAACTAGAACGAGTTCAGCAAAAAATACAGCAACTACAGAAAGAGAAAGAAAAATTCGCAAGCCAGTTGCAGGCAAAAATAAAGATCTCTGAAAAGCTAGAACAGCTCAACCAGGCAAGAGAGCAGATTGAAACAATACAAAGAGAGAGAGATGAAATGAAAGAACAAGAAAACAGTTCATTGTGGCAAGAATCGCCACATCAGAAATCTGGACCAACCAGAAGAGCCCCGAAAGAAAACTTCTTCGCGGGAAATGGAATCTCACAGTTCGTAGATTCTGAATCACCATTGTTCCATAGGGCTGCAAACTGCACCATGGCCACCAAAGTTCAAACCGGTCTCTCTCCCGAAGTATAATGGCTTCGGAAACTCCAGGCAGTTCCTCATGAGGTATGAATCAGCTGTGAACTCAGCGGGAGGAGACGATGTTGCACTGGCCAAATCCTTCATCATTGCCTGCGAAGGACCAGTTCTGAATTGGTATTCTTTGTTGCTGAGGACCATGTGTGGTTCGAGGACCGGTGGATGGTCGCTTCCTTGTGTGATGAGTGATTGACAACGTTGTGTGGACTGATTCTTGGCTAAGTATTGCAGTGCGGTTGCTTGGCTTGGTGGTGTTGGTGCGGTGAAGAACAAGCGCGAAAGGTCGCCGGTGAGGCCTCCAGGTGTGGAGAAGACAAGTAGGCTTCGTTCGAGGGACCCGGTGGCCAGCGGGGTCAAGTGCGGGCCGCATGGTGGCATGAACAGCAAGATGAAGTCATGGACGGTTTCTTGGTTGAGCCTCAAAACCAAGGTCGAGCCGGGACTACGTGGGAGCCAAGTCATGAGTGGAGATTGGCGGAGGCTACACCGAAGTTCAGCGGGTTTCGTGGTTCACCCAAAACCACCGGGTTCCTTGGTTGATCCACAACGGTCGGCCGGTGGGTCTGACCGGTCTGACCGGTGGGGAGCACCGGTCTGACCGGTGTGCGACGACGCAGTCCGGAGACTTCGAAGCGGAGGACACGCGTCGGGATCGCATGGCTTGCGTCGAGGCTACGCAGGGTGCGGTCGCCGGGCATCCGTCCGATGGTGAAGACATGAAGACTTCCAAATCCGCCCTTGAGGGGCTTGTATCCCTAGTTATTAGGAAAGGGCATTTTAGACTTTCGGTTGCCTCCATATAACCCAAGAGGTGAGAGGATGGCAGCCAACTCTTGGAACCCTAGCTCATTTGTTTTCCTATTTTCCTTCCTATTTTTCTTAGGATTTCCATAGGACTAGCTTGAGAGCTTCATGGTGAGATCTTGTGAGAGGGTTGGATGATCGGGCGGCAAGCTAGACCTTGTATGAACCTTTGTTGCATGTATAGATGATTCGGCGTGGTTCCTCAAGGTTTGGATGTGTTGTTCCCGGTTGTTCTTGGTGGTGATTTTCGGAGCCCTCTCTTGGTGATTTCTTTGGGTTGTTTTCGGGACCTTTCTCTTGGGGATTTGATGGGGGAAATTTGTGGGAACCCTTCGTGGTTCTTTGGGCAGTGATTCCCCTCCCGAATCCGTGAGTAAAGGGGCTCAATTTTGGGGTTTTCCGAGTTCTAGGGTTTGTGGTGCTCTTGGCGGGATTTCTTCGATTCCTCCTTTTTGGACGAGTTTTGGTGGGATTAAACTTGGCTATGGACTCCTCATGAGGTGTTCCTAATATCCCCAAAGTCTTGTTCAAGTCCGTGGAGCGATTCGGGAGATCGAGGTTTGGATTTGGGGGAGTTGACCCGCGGGTGCTGTTCATCCCGAGCTGCCCAGGCTACACCGGTCTGACCGGTGCTCTTGACCGGTCTGACCGGTGCAACCCTCGGTGGGTTTTTGCTCGGGTGAACGTCTGGGTGTGTTCGCTGTTGTCCTGTGTTGCTGCTGTTTCGAGTTTGGGTCAGTTTGGTGGTCGGTTGGCCTGTTTGGTGCTTTGGGGGCTTTCAGGCTGTGACCGGTCTAACCGGTGTGTCTCACCGGTCTGACCGGTGTGGAGCCACTTAGTGAAAGTTGCCCAGTTTCACCAGCAGGGACCGGTCTGACCGGTGGTGCTCACCGGTCTGACCGGTGTTGGTCTGTAGACTCGAGGTTTGGTGTTCCGCTGCGTTCTCGGGTCGGAAGGTTGTGTGTTGGTTCCTAGGTCCAGTGGCACTCCAGTGGCTACGTGGGCTTGACCAACTTGGGTAGTGAGTTGGAGAATGTGTTGGAAGCCGCATTCATCTTGTTGGGGTTTCCATCTCCTTCGAGAAGAATTTTTATCGGCTCCCATTCACTCCCCCCCTCTCTGGTTCGCCGTATCGGTCCTTCAGTTGCCACCGCATTCATTCTGCAGCTGGGTGGATCTCAAGACAAAGTTCATGCAAGCATTTCAGATGTTCCATGACACAACAGCTGAATCGTCAAATCTGTACAACTGCAAATAGAAAGACAGAGAACCATTGTGAAACTTCGTGAGAAGGTTCATGCAGCAGAGATCTCAGATCCCAGAAGCCGATGACAAAACAAGGATCAAGGCATTGATCAAAGGTCTGACCCCAGGGCCAACAGCTTCGCATCTCACGCGAAAGAAACCCAAGACAGTCGAAGAACTCTTTCACGAACTAGAAGAATACATTTTGTCTGATGATGATCATCGCAAAAGAGTGGCCGAACGAAATGAAGCGCGACAAGGCAATAGGGAAATGACTTGGAGACCACAATTCCAAAATCCACGAAACGTCAACAACGTGGAAAATCCTCAGCCTCACCAGAACAGCAGGCCAAGCACAAGAGGAGGATTTGCACCTAGGGGAAGGGGAAGAGGAAGAGAACCCCCGAGACTCACGAATCACAACCCAAAAGACCCGTACTTCTATTGTCAGTACCATGGAAGAGGACACAACACTGAAGGGTGCCCAGAAACCAAGAAAAACATGGCAAGAATCCAGCAAGAGAAAGCGTTGATGAGCATCACGTCCTCAATGCCGAATCAATTTTGCCCGAACTTCTGGCAGCCACAATTCATGAACTCTCAACCAAGTCCAGTCGCAATACAGCAATTTTCACAACCACAATCATCATGGCAACCATCTCAGCAATTTTTCCCTCAGTCGCAGGCAATCCAATCAATCCAGCAACCATAGCCAATTTGGGAAATCTTACCACCACCACCCGACAGTTCGTCAAGACCACAATCAAGTTCAGGACCTCAGAACTCAAAAGCATTGCCATCCTTCGGGACAATCATGCCAATTTCAGGAGGGTCGGCCATGGAATTCGAAACTAAGAAACAAAGAAGCAATTATTTCAGGTCTGTGAACACCATCATCAATGACGGTCCAGCCGCACGGCCGGAATGGGCCAAGGTGCCAATCACTTTCACAGAAGAGGATTTCAAACTGAAATCTGCGATTCACAATGATGCCATGGTCATCGAGGTAAACATAGCTGGGTGGATCATTGGAAAGGTCCTAGTTGACAATGGAAGTTCGGCAGACATCTTGTTCTTGAAAACTTTTGAGAAGATGAACCTGAGCCAGCACATGTTGCACCCGCCGGAATACCCATTGCAAGGTTTCGGAGGAAAACCAATTAAGCCAGTTGGAAAGATATCGCTTCCTGTTTCCTTTGGAGATCTCGACAATGCCAGAACAGAGACTCTCACCTTCGATGTGGTCGACATTTATCACCCATACCTCGCGATTTTCGGCAGAGGCTTCATGAACAAATTCGACGCAGTCATAAGGCAGCAGTTCTTGTGTATGAAGATACCTGCACCCAAGGGGGTTATCACAGTGTTCGGCAATCAACAAGAGGCCAGAAACATAGAAAAAGGCCATACCCCTGGCCAGGCAAATGTGTACCAGCTGAAAACAGCTGAAGAAAGGGAGGAACCCTACGAAGAGGCCAAGCGGGATAAATAAAAGATTGAGATAGCAGCTGATGGTGAAACCAAGAAAGTGTATCTGGATGACATGCCCGACAGAGCAGTCACAATAGGGGCTCACCTCAGTCTCGAAGAAGAGAAAGAGATCATACAATTCCTGAACAAAAACAAGGATGTTTTCGCATGGTCAGCCAAAGACCTGCAAGGTGTCGACAGGGACATCATTGAACATGCCCTGGAAACAGATGAAAGAATACCTCCCAAGAAACAGAAACTTCGGAAAATGTCCGAAGAAAAGTGAAAGCTGTTGAAGCTGAAGTTCAAAGGCTGCAAGACGCGAAAGTGATCAGAGAAGTCAAGTATCCAGTCTGGCTAGCCAACACTGTACCAGTAAAGAAGAAGAATGGAAAGTGGAGAATGTTTGTAGACTTCACGGATTTGAAGAAGGCATGCGAGAAAGACGATTTTCCATTGAAGAGGGTAGACAAAATCGTAGATGATGCAGCCAACAATGAGATGCTCTCACTCCTGGACATGTTCTCGGGATATCATCAAATCAGAGTTCGCAAAGAGGACGAAGAAAAAACAAGCTTCATCACTCCCTTCGGAACGTTTTGTTTCGTGAGAATGCCAGAGGGGCTGAAAAACGCAGGATGCACATTTTCAAGAATGATAGCAATAGTCCTCCACCCTCAAATCCGGAGAAACATCTTGGCATACGTGGACGACATAGTCGCAAAGTCAGCTCAGAGAGAAGAGATCACATCAGTGATCTGGCAGAAACGTTCGCGAACTTGAGAGCAGCGAATCTGAAGCTAAATCCGGAGAAGTGTGTTTTCGGCATTCACAAAGGGAAAGTCCTCGGATACCTAGTCTCAACAAAGGGCATAGAGGCGAATCCCGACAAAATCAAGGCATTAGTAGAAATGCAAGATCCAGTTTCAGTGAAGGATGTGCAGAAATTGACAGGAAGAGTGGTCGCGCTTAACAAATTCATTCCTAGGGCTGCAGAAAGAAGCTTCCTATTCTTTCAAGTTCTCAGAAGTGCTAAGAATTTCCAGTGGTCCGAAACCCAGAAGCAAGCTTTCCAAGAACTGAAAGATTACTTGTCCAACATGACCAAGCTGTGCCCTCCCGAACCAAGATCGCCACTTCTTCTATATGCGTCTGCATCAAATTCGGCAGTGAGCGCTGTACTAGTGCAAGAAAAGGAGGAAGAAGGAAAGCTCAAACAGATTCCAGTATATTTCGCTTCCGAAGCCTTGTCTGGCTCAACAATCTTCTATTCTGAGTTGGAGAAGATTGCATATGCAGTCATTATGGCTACGAGGAAGCTAAGACACTATTTCGAGGGTCACAGAATAAGGGTCATCACCAATCAGCCACTGAGTGACTTGTTCGCGAATAGATAGGCATCTACCCGAATAATCAAATGGGGCGCTGAACTCTCAGAATACATTGTGGACTTCGAGAGAAGAAGCGCAATAAAATCGCAAGTCCTGGCAGATTTTGTCGTGGATTGGACTTCACCAACTCAAAACCTCGATGAAAAGATACCTGAGCTTTGGATAGTCCAGTGTGATGGGGCTTGGTGCTACAAGGGAGTTGGAATTTCGGCAGTGGTAACATCCCCGGCGGGAGTAGTGATAAGATACGCAGCCCGGCTCATATTCGCGAACAATGAGCATTCCACGAACAACACAACAGAGTACGAAGCTTTACTTCTAGCATTGAGGAAGATGAAAGCTTTGGGACAGCAGACCTTCATAATCAGAACGGATTCAAAAGTTATTCAAGAACATGTTGAAAAAGAAAGTGAAGCAAGGAATCCTGTTCTGATGAAGTACCTGGAAAAGGTCAGAGAAATGGAAAGGCACTTTAAAGGTTACTCAGTGCAACATATTCCAAGAGATGACAACAATGAAGCAGATAAACTGGCGAAAGCAGCAGCCAGAAATCAAGAATTGCCCCCTGATGTGTTCTTCGAAATCACCAGAGAACCATCTATCAAGGAATCAAGGCCGAAAATCGTGAATGCAGTGGAAACTCCTGTTGACGCAAAATCCGAACCCTGCGCCAAGCACACAGCAAGCCGAACAAGCTAGCTTAACACGCGAACAGATTCCAAAGCGTGCCAGTCAATTTTCCTGAAATTAACAAAGGAGGTAAAATAGTTAGATGCCAAAGCTTGGAACTTGCCGGGTGGTACCAGACAGTTCCATATTTGCGGCTAGAAAGCCATGTAAGACGACATATAGCTATGAGAAGCTATCTGTCGACAGATTAGAAACCATTCGGGAGCTTTAAAGAGTAAAACAGAACATAGCCGAACGGATGACGTGAGCGTGATGATAGATCGGTCTTTATTTGAATAACATTGCTCATGCACAAGATCGTGACCGACCCTCGAGGATAAGTAACAATAAACAATAATTAAAGTAAAGCATGATCATAAATATGTAATGAACAAGCATGCATAGGCTCCAAGCACTAGTCTACCGCATGTCTAGATACTCCAAAACCCGTCAAGCATGAATTCAAACAAGTTAATCCACCGCATGATACAACTTGTTTGAAATCATACCACTAACCACAAAAAGATCTATCCACCGCATGATACAATCTAAATATGGAAAGCTAAAAGCATGCGTTATTTAAAACATAAGCGATAAACACGTTTTACTCATGTCAATATCTTGTATAGCCGAATCGGGGTCCGTGGAGAAGGAACAAACATTGCCAAAGATGATAAATCTATCAGATTGAATCGAAATCTAATCCACCGGATGATTAGCTCTAAGACAACCCAAAAACCTGCATCTACCGCATGATACCCGGTTCTGTCAAGATTTACACACGATTAACAAGCTTGAACCCGCAACACGTAACAACCTAGATTGATTCGGTTTCGGCTATTTGGAAAAAACACATGATCCACGTGCCTTATTGAACCAAGATGTGATCGTGCGATGTAAAGATCTCTAAACAGGATAAAGCCGATCCAGACCAATCTAAATTGGGCAGAAGAGTGTTACATGAATTTAAACATAAAGTAAAACTCAAAGCAACACATGGTAACTTAATGAATCTATTAGATCTTGCCAAAATCTAATAGAGCCGGTAACTAGCTCCAAGTTAGATCTTAGCCCACCGCATGGCTCATGACCTAACAAGAAACCCTCTTGAACCAAGCTTAAATCCACCGCATGATACTAAGCATGGTAACAAGACTACTTGCATCACGATCTAAATCCACCGCATGATACTAGACATGATACAAGGTTGCCGGTACTTACGGAGGTCGACGGATCGATGAACCCTCTCGAAGAACTCGACGACACGACTAGAGGACTCGAAGGTTTGGCGTAAAGCCGGTTTGTTATGAAAATGTGCGAATACAATTACATACATCCAGGGTTCATATTTATACCCTGTCCTGGCATGACTCCTGGTGGACTACGAGCACAATATTTGATACCTAATTTAACGCCTAAGTGCGAATGCTTATCCATCCATTCGTCCCTTCCGCTCGGGCCACGTCACCACGCGATCCGCGAATCCGCAAATCAGTCCTTGCCGAACGGAAGCAAACTGCCGACCGCAAACATCTCTGCCGAATCTTCTGAAGAAATCTTCCTCCGCTGGACGGGATTTTTTACCAAATTGGGCCCACAAATCAGACTCCCTCCTATACCAATTTTTGGTGTTAACATATGCCCCTTCAATTACGGGATAAAAGTGATTTTATTCCGAAATTGACTCCAATTGCCAACGTCTTCGAGTTAAGTATGTTCAACACCTATTCTCTCTCCTTGCAATCTATCGGAGTCTTCGTCCAGATCCAAACCCTAGATCATCTTTTCCCCAAGCTCGAATCTTCAATGGCGGGCCAGAATCAAGCTGCTCAGGTAAATTTCATCCCCTCAAGGTTTATTCGGCATTATTTTTCCCAACTCCCATCTCAGATTTCTCCTTCCGTCTTCTCTTGATAGGAGCTTTCCACCGAGCTTTTGATTCGCACCGAGGTCAACTCAACATCATATTTCCTCGGACCTGTGGGAACTTCCGATCCCCGCGAGTTCATTGCAGCCGAATCCAAGAGAATCCCCTTCAAAGCGGCTCTATCAAGGCCTCCCTTGTGGCAAGACATCTTCAAGAACTGGCCTTTGCCCCCAATTGCAGGCTGGAGAAATTGGTATAAAAGGGTACTTGCAGATAACAGCTCCAAAACCAGAAATTGGGACAGCCTCCGCATCGCCTAATGTCTGGAGCTATCTTTGACTGAGACCCCAAAGAATGAAGATCTTTTGATAGCGGCTTGCCATTTTTGGTCAAACGGCGTCAACGCCTTCCTCTTTGGTCACGGCCCAATGTCCCCAACTCTGGCCGATGTGTACATGATCACCGGCCTTGACATTTCAGGATCCGTGTATCCCTGGGAATACAGAGGTTCCACCAGACAAACAGGAGTAAAGTCAGGAAGCGGATACAAATCATATATCCAGAATCACATGAAAGACGGCCCCCTGAGTGAAGTCGAATACAGGGCGTTTCTGAACATGTGGCTGTGTAGGTTCATTCTTTGTGGAAAAGCCAATGAACCAACTTTGAATCACATTGCAATGGCTACACATTTGGCTGCTGGTAATCGCATTCCTCTTGGAAAATACCTCCTGGGGAGTGTGTATCATATGCTCCATCAGACTATCTCTCAAATGCACACTGGCCAGAAGATACTATGTGTCAACGGCCCTTGGTGGTTTGTGCAGATGTGGCTGCAACTGTACATGCACCGGATTGTCAACATTGACCTCAATAATCGGCTTTTCCCCTCATCCAGCTTCAAAGAAGGGGAACCTCAAATTACCAGAGGATGCCAAACCCATGGAGAAGCTGCTTCAACCGTATCTATTGACCAAAATGTCAGTCAGCTTTTCGAGCTCTTCTTCAAAGGTTTCCCTGATCCTCTTTGGCTCCCTTATCTGAACAATGACAATTTAACTCTCCCCTTTGAATTCTCCTTTGAAACTGGATGCCATGATGTAAGATCCATAGAAATCTTCAATATCTTCATCCATCCATGTGCCTTGCCAGCAGAATTTTGTGGAGGGAGGTTAAATCACAGCACCTATGAGTACTATCAGCCAAATATGATGGCCCGACAGCTGGGATGTGGCCAAATGCCCCCAAGACTATTCCTTCATGAATTCCTCAAACCTAGAGAGGAAATCAAGAATAGCATACAAGCTAGAAGGGTTTTTGAGTATGAACGCAGCCCAACTCTTTACACCTGGCTTTTCACACCAACAACAATAGCTCACCCCCTTTTCACCTCCTGGTGGCAAGAATTCCATGACCACATCTTCAGTGAGCCAGTGCACTCATTCTGCCTGGAACTAATGCCTGATTTTCAGCCAACCTCAGAGGTGACACACTTGTCCTTTTCTCCCTTTAATCAAGCATACTTTTCATCACTAACCATGATTTTTGATCATCTCCTGCAGAATACAGTGCCTGCCCTTCCAGCCAGGACAATTGCTTATAACGTGGTATGTCCAATCTCAGCTCTGGGATTCAAATCCCCAACTCTGGCTCAACTGATGGCCAGATATGCCACAATGGACCCAATTCTCTTTAGTGCTACTTCTGACAAAAGAAAAGCTCTATCCTTGGTTGCACCTCCAGCTGCCAAGAGGAAAAGAACTACCAAAAAGGTCCCTATTGAGGTAAGGTCCTTTCTTTCTTGAACATAAGACTCTTCTTTTTCTGACAAATTTCTTCTTGTATATTTTCAGACCAGAGCCCAGCAACCATCAGCTTCAGATTCTGCCAATGCTTCATCTGTTGGTATAACCTTTATTACTTTCTTTTTCTTCAAAGATCATTATTCACACTGGCATTTACCCTTCATCTGGTATTTGCAGAAGAAATATTGGTGAACCATCCCGTGGAAACTTCTTCCCCTCAGCATACAAGTCCACCAAGGGCTGAACCATCCCCTGCTCAAGTAGAGATTTTATCTTCATCAGGGACCCAGTCACCCCCTTCTCAAGCAGAAGTGCCAGCTTCACCAAAGATGAACCCATTAGTTCAACCAGAAGCTTCAAGCCCTCTAAGGGTTCAATCTCCCCTTGGCCAAGCAGAAATCCCAGTCTTAACAGAGATAAATCCACCTTCACCTCAGCCAGAAGCCTCAAATTTACCAGGGACTGCACCGGCTTCCCCTCAATTAGAAGCCTCATCTTTGCCAAGAGCTCCTCAGACTCCTCTTCCACCAGTTGCCCAAGAAATTCCCCTTGAACCAGAACAAGTTCCTGCCCCAGCTCAGGGAATCAGGCATGAGGTAAGCGCATGCACCCAATTCCGTTATCTTCTTTTAATAAACCACTCCTAACTCGGCAATCCTTCTTTTTCAGGATCAAACTTCATCACCATCAAGCTCAATCATGGTGAGTGACCCAGCTGCCGAAACAGGAGATGGAGGAACTCCAAATCAAGCTCTACCGGAGGAAATTCAGGCAAGGCTCAAAGAAATCTTTGCCTGGCTGCAAAAGGATGCTCGAGATCAAATTAGAGATGTTGATCACTTCGAGGAGATGCTTGAGCCCATCAGTCAAAAGCTTCCTGAAGACATCAAATCTTCCTTGGAGCCCATCTCAGGTCTGGATATCCATTATGTGGCGATAAGGCGAGCCTTGAAAGCCGTCCGACCAACCGCTTGAGCAAAAGAGAAGCCGAGTGAGCAAGCTGCGAAAGGATCACAAGCCCAAACTGAGAGCCACAAGGAAATGTTGACCAACCTGCAATCCGCTCTCGAGTTAAAAATCGCCAGAAAAACTGCACTGGAAACTGAGCTGAGGGATTTATCATCCGAAATTGAAGCTGACAAGAGGAAGATAGCCGAGCTCCCTGGATTGATAGAGAAAACCCAAGAGGAAGCATCAGCGGCCATGACTGAAGCAAGCCAGCTTGAGGCACAACACTCCGCCCTGTCCAATACTCAGAGAGATTATTAGGAACGGATGAAGAGCATCAATCAAACAATATCAAATGCCTCCAATGTAATTGCAAAGTACTTGAACATTTAGTTGTACTGAGCAATGTGTAACCGAATTAACCGTCCTTGTAACATTTGCCTTTTATAAACTTCACTTTCCTTTTCTCTGCATGACTTTGTTTGCAACTCTGAACGATTCATTCGGTAACCAATGGTCAAACAGTGCTATACCCGAACAGCACTCCGACCGCAACTCAGCCGAGCCAGTTAACCGAATATGACTCAGCTTTGAATTCCAAACGACCCGACGGCGAATCGGTTAAGGAAACTTCTCCACCTTCCAAGTTTCTCGGGATATGCACCACGATCCAAGGCCACGATCTTTTCACCAGTCCTATAAATAAAACCGTAGGTGCCCCCAGCTTTTTTCACCAAGCCTTTAGCCTCCAAATCTTTGCCAACTCAAGCCTGCTTTTCCAATCACCAGCGCAGCCCCCAAAACCAATGGCGGTAGCAGAAGTAGTGAGCGGAGCCGCCGCGCCGGCAAGGAGGTAAGCATTGTCGGGCGATGATCATCATCTCCTCTTATGATTCCTTCTAGATTTTTCCTCTGTTCCTGACGACCTTCTCTGTCTCAAGCTCATCCACTGGAACCCGCCACGCCATGAATCGCCTGAATCCCTACTACCCGTGCTCTACGGGGAACCACTACGCCCTCGCGCTCAAGGCGGAGCTTGAGGTAGGTGGCTGGAAGATGTCCAAGAAGGTGGCCATCCGAACGAGTGGAGGACCAACGCAAGCGATTCTTGGCAACCATCAACGGTACATCCCTTAGATTATTCCCCAATCCAATTCGGCTTTTGATACTAATCATCACTGCCTTGCACTTTGCAGCCCGCGACGCCGAACTTGACCAGCTGAAAATGCTTTGGTGAGCAAGGACGACAGGTGAACGCCTCGGCGACACGGCGCCCGGTGATGGAAGACCACGTGGACGAGGTGGCCGTTCACGGCATCCGCCTTGGCACTACCCTGGGCTTGGCCGCCATGGCGACGCATACCGGCGTCGACTACTCCATCCAGCCGCGCGGCTTGTAGCGCACTGCGACAGAGATCGAAGTCATCTTGGAGCGCCTTGATGGCCATGGCGATGCCATTGCCGAACTCACTCATCCCCAGTCTGTGCTAAACAGGCTTTTCGATTAGATTGTACTAGGGATGTCTGATCTTCGGCAATAAATAAAGAATTTTAATTTCCATGCTTGTATCGTGATGATTCCCTCCTGCTTGCAACTGCGAACTTCACTTTCTCAAACGCATTCGGGAGCTCTTCTTGAGCCGAACACGCGAAAATAAGTGCCCCTTGGCGCAAAAATCCGCAGAAAATCCTCAATTCGGGAATCCATAAGCACTGTTCAATGAAAACCCTTCGCATTCGGGAGAAAAACCCTGCCGCTTGGTATTCCAATAACGTACGCCAACCAGTCATCACTCCCAATGCGCTCTCTCAGTCAATAAAATAGCCCTCTGGGATGCCCTGCAAATCCACTCGCACACTCATCTATCACTTCACATCTTCTCCCCTGCTCCAGAGGAGAAAACCCCAAAGCCATGGCGAACAAAGGCAAGCAAACCATCAAGGAGGGCAGCACCCCACCAAAGAAACGCACCATTCGAGAGTGAGTTTTCTTTTAACCTGCTTCTTGCTCTCATCTGCAATCTCATTTTTACCCCCTCTTGTTCTTCTCCAGCCTCGATCTGCTTCCTGAAGAAATCCTTGGGACCAAAGAAACGCCTGAGTACATCTCCTCTGACTCCTCCCTTGAAGAAGAGGACGCCACGCCGAGCAGGAGGATCAATCACCGCTTGTAGGCGTTATTTGGAGCACGATCTGCGAGACATCACCGTTCGCTGCCATGCCGAACGCGAACGACGCATGACCTTGGAGGCGTTAGTAGGAGGTAAAACTTCCATCTTTATTTTGACTCCATGCTTGAGCTCAGATCTCTGTTTCTAACAACTGTTCTTCTGTCTTAGATGTTTCCGACAGGTACAGTAACCTGAAAGCCGCTTGGGATAGCCTGATGGAGGCTGCGAGCCACGGTCATCCCAAGCTTCCAAGTTGCCGTCACGGTGGTCCTGGAACAGTTGAAAAGGGAGGAGCTGAAGAAGCAAAGAAAAAGGGATTGAAGCATACTTTCGCTTCTTTCGCCAGGCCTTCTGCTTCCTGCCCCCTCGTAATCCTGAGCAGCTGGATTGTTAAATAAAAACCTGCAAGAAGCATCTGTAATGTTATGTGTCTTCGTGCTAAGGGCAATACATCTCAGTATTAGCCATTTCCCTTTCAGGATTTTTGTTCTAAAGGCGGCTTCGTTTTTGAACGCCGGCTATCTCTGTATCAAATGCTTGTAATCCTGGTGCTTGTGATCAACGATCGACTTCAATACTAGGATAATATTTCTTCAGATATCTTCCGTTTATTGCAGCAGAAAATTCTTCTCCTAATAAAGTTTTTAACATGTGCGTTACCAGGTACACACCTGACTACCCGAAAAGGGCCTTCCCAGTTCGGGGACCATTTGCCGAATGTACTGTATTTGGTACCAATCGGCAGTAATGCTTTCCAAACCAAATCTCCTTCTGCAAATTGCCTAACCTTTACTTTCTTGTTGTAATATTTAGCAACTCGCAGCTTGTTCTTTTCAATGTCTTCCAGGGCTCTAAGACGAATCATATGCAAATCTTCTAACTCATCCATCATTAAGCCACTATAATCTTTGGAGCTTAGGTCCTTTTGCAAAACCACTCTCCTAGAATCTGATTGCACTTCCCAAGGCAAAACAGCATGATGCCCATAAACCAATTCATAAGGAGAAGTCTTTGTAGCCCCATGAGGAGCCATTCGGTAAGCCCATAAAGCCTCGTTGAGTACCGAATGCCACTTCTTTGGCTTCTGGTCGATCTTCTTTTGTATAAGCTTGATCATGATCATGTTAGAAGCCTCTGCCTGTCCATTAGCTTGGGCATAATAAGGAGAAGAATTAAACAATTTAATCCCCATGCTTTCGGCAAACTCCCTGAACTCCAAGGATACAAACTGTGCTCCTTGATCAGTTGTGATTGTTTGAGGAATCCCAAACCTATAAATGATGTGTTCTTTAACAAACTCAACCATGTTCTCTGAAGTTACTTTCTTCAATGGAATTGCCTCAAACCATTTGGTGAAGTAATCTGTTGCCAACAGCACAAATTTATGCCCCTTGCTAGATGGTGGGTTAATCTGGCCAATCAAATCTATACCCCAGACTCTGAATGGCCATGGCTTGATAATTGGATTCATCGATCTTGGAACCCTTTGAATATTTCCAAACTTCTGACAATCTTGACATCCCTTGTAATACTCAAAGCAATCTTCCAACATCGTCGGCCAAAAACATCCAGCTTGCCTGATAACCCATTTCATACGATAGGCCGATTGATGTGCTCCACATAGCCCATCGTGCACCTCACTCATCATTCTCTTTGCTTCTTCTAGACCCAGGCATTGCAGCAACACCCCATCCAATGATTTGTAAAATAGATTTCCATCCAGAAGAACAAATTTTATAGCTTTATACCTGAGCTTCCTAGAAACCTTTCGGGATGGATCTTCAAGGTAGTCAATAATTTCTTTTCTCCAATCATCCTCTGCAAGATCACTTCCGAAAGCACACACCTCCATGGCAAACGCTTCTTGATTCTCTCTATAACCTGAAGCACTCTGAGCCAACCTGTTTGCCTCCTCATTGTGTTCTCTAGGAATATGCTGTAGAATTACTAACTGAAAACTCTTCAAGATTTCCCTGCATTCCTCGTAGTAATTCCTCAGGGCATCACTTTTACACTCATATTGGCCGTTCAATTGCTTTATAACCAGCTCTGAATCTCCATAAATCTCAACTGAAACAGCCCCGGCTTCCTTCAAATATTGAAGCCCCCTAAGCAGTGCCTCGTACTCAGCTTGATTATTTGTGACAGTAGGCTGAATAGGGATAGCAAACTCAAACATCTCGCCTCTGGGTGAAATTAATAAAATCCCTACTCCCCCACCTTTGCCACATGATGATCCATCAAAGAACAGGGCCCAAGGAGTAATTTCAAGCAAATCAATCGATGGATCATGATGCTCAGTTATAAAATCGGCAATGATCTGACCTTTTATAGCTTTTGCCGATTCGAACTTCGACTCAAACTCAGACAAGGCCAAAATCCACTTGCCAATCCTTCCATTCAAAATTGGCATAGATAGCATATGTTTTATTACATCAAACTTGGAGTATACAACGCATTCGGCATTCAACAAGTAGTGCCGAAACTTTGTACGCGAGTAGTACACACAAGCACGCCTTCTCAATACACCGGTTTCGTGGATCAAGTAATTTTCGGCTAAGTTACGCTACTACCTGCTCCTTTCCTTCAAATTCTTGTATAAGGGCCGATCCAATGGTTTGGGTATCGCCACGCATAACTAAAAGGCTTATCCAACTGTGGAGGCACCAGTAATGGTGGTTCCTTCATGTACCGCTTGATTTCATCAAAAGCCTTTTGTTGTTCGTCACCCCATATGAACTTCTGGTCCTTCTTGATCTTCAATAGCGGAGAAAAGGGCAAAACCTTTTGTGACAGATTTGAAATGAATCTTCTTACAAAATTGATCTTGCCAAGCAGTGATTGTAACTCCTTGAGATTGGTTGGAGGGACAACTTCATCAATAGCTTTCATGCTTTTCTTGCCAACTTCAATCCCTCCTTCATGTACCAGAAATCCCAAGAATTCTCCAGCTGATACCCCAAAGGCGCACTTGTTTGGATTCATCTTCAATCCATGTTTTCGGGTGCACTCCAGAGTTCTCTTTACGTCCTCCAAGTGTGAGTCATGATTCAAAGATTTGATCACGACATCATCAATGTAGATTTCAACAATTTTGCCGATCAACTCATGAAAGATATAATTCATGGCTCGTCGATAAGTTGCATCGGCATTTTTCAGCCCAAATGTCATGACTATCCATTCAAACAAGCCTATATGACCAGGACATCTGAAAGCTATCTTCGATATATCTTCTATTGCCATAAAAATTTGGTTGTACCCTGCATTACCGTCCATGAAACTGATAACCTTGTGTCCAGCAGCAGCATCAACCAATAAATCAGCAACAGGCATTGGGTATCCATCCATGGGAGTAGCTCTGTTCAAATCTCTGAAATCTATGCAGACCCTCATCTTCCCATTTTTCTTGTAGACAGGGACGATGTTAGAGATCCACTCCGCATATCTGCATGGCCGAATAAAATTTGCATCAAGTAATCTTTCAACCTCCTTTTTCACATCGGCCAATACTTCATCTTTGTAGATTTTCTGGGGAGGTTGCTTATAAGGCCTAAAACCAGGCTTGATTGGCAACCGATGCTCAACAATAGAACGATCTAAACCAGGCATCTCTGAATAATCCCAAGCGAAGCAATCTTTATATTCTTTTAACAGCTTGATTAACTCTTCTCTGAAATCTGACTCTAAGTTAGCGCTGATAAATGTCGGCCTGGGCTTGTCACCACTTCCAATATCAACTTCTTCTAATTTATCAGCCGACATGAATCCTCGTCCTAACTTTCCATCGGTCCCATCAACTGGATTATCCATTAAAAGTTACTATAAGAGCCGACTGCTTGAATCGGCTGCTGATCACTACTGACAGGTTCAACAGGACCTTCACCCCAGTCTTTACCTGAGAAACAATCGATGCCTTGATATTCCTAGAAAGCTGGTTCAACGTTTGCCACGCTCACTGAATCATCTGCTTGGACCACTTCAATGTCATCATCTACCCACTGAACAAGCTGTTGATGCATGGTAGATGGGATGCAGCAATTGGCATAGATCCAGTCCCGCCCAAGCAGCAAGCTATAGGCTCCTTTGCCTTCAATGACAAAGAAGGTCGTGAGCAATGTCTTGGACCCAATCATCAAGTACACGTGCACGCAGCCCTTAGTGTCTGAAGGATTCCCAGCAAAATCAATCAGAATTATGCTCGTTGGCGTCAAATCCCCGGGGCCCATGCCAAGCTTCCTGAAGGTAGTATATGGCATCACGTTGACCGCAGCTCCGCCATCAACAAACATCTTGGTCAATGGCTTGCCACTGACGTACCCCTTCAAGTACAACGACCTCATGTGTCGGTTCCTGGCCGGTTTGTCGAAGGTGGCCTGCTTAGCCAGCACTAGTTGCGCCATCAATCCCCCAAGCTGTTCATCATCATTGACATTTAGGGACGTTTCCTCCTGCACAACTTGATTAGCGGGAGCCATGAACTCATTCGGCAAAAAGTATACCATGCACGCTGGAGCCGAACGACCCGATCCTTCAGGCTTGTCTTTTGGGCGCCACACTTGCTTTCTCTGGATCCCCGCCTGCTTCAATTCCCGGTTCCTCAAGCGTTGAACCCTTCTCTTTTGGCTTTTCCTCAAGCCAGGCGGGCACCACTGTCCTTCTTGCCAGATATACTCGTGTTCCTCTTCTTCTTGATCAGCCCATCTTTGGTCAGCTTTCCTTTTTCTTGGGTGATCAATGACCTCAATTATTTTTAGACGCCGATCGTCATTAGGATGCATCCTTCCAATTCTCTCATGGACGGATCGGCGATTGACAGCCTCGCTCAGTACCAGAGTACTTGTCACTGCACTCAGGGCAGTTCCTCAATGTGGGTAGCTTCAAGCCCTCGTTCCAGCAGTGTCTGAAGAATGCGCACCCCCAATGTGCACGCCTGCTCCTGCTGCTCCAGCTTCTTTCCGCGCCTTCTTCAAACCTCGCCTCCTCCTCGTGTCTTCACTTCTGGTAGCGTTCCTTTTCTTGTTGGCGCTGCCATTTATTGAGGAGAATGCGTGTGGTAACCCTGGGCTTGGCTCTGGATGACTCCCCAACTTCAACATGGCTCTTGAGGACGCGGGGGGTTTCCCCGTGGACTTGCTCCAGCGTCACTTGCCGTGTGGGATCCACTGATCCACCCTGTTTCGCTCTAGCTGAAGTCAGGACCTTTGTCTTTCCATTCTCCTCAATAGCCACCATATTGACAGAAAAGCCAACCATATTTTGGGGGAAAGGATGGCCATCCAGTTTCATCTCACTATCAAATTTCAAGTGTCCCTCCTGGATGGCCTTTTGGATCCTCATCCTGAAGACCCTGCAGTCGTTGATGGAGTGAGAGTTTCTATCGTGGAAGCCGCAGTAACGTTTCTCTTTAACCCCATCGGGCCGAAGCATAGAATGCCCTTCAGGCAGCTTGATTCGGCCTTCTTTCACCAAGAACTCAAAAAGCTTGTCAGCTTTGGTGACATCAAAGTCATATGTGCCCTTGGTTTGCTTGATCCACCGCTGGTTCACAGTCAAAGGCTCCTTGCCCCACATAATCTCAGCGGCGGCCACTTCCTCATCATCATCAGAATCTTCTACCTGATCAGCCTTCTCGAGGAACTGGTTGTAGATGTCAGCTACGTCGTGGTGCTTGGCAAATCTGGTGTCCTTCTTGAACCCATAGGCCTGGTTGCTCATCAGTGACAGCTTCTGAGACAATTGACCTAGGTTGTCAAATTCCATGCCAAACAACTTCTCCCGAACAGCCGGCAACATTCCTGCAACGGCCATATCAGCCAGCTGATCATCTGGTAGAGTCAAAGAGAAGCACATGCCCTTGACTTCCCTGAATCTTCTGAGGAATTCCAGAGGCGTCTCATTGTGCCTCTGTTTTAAGGTGGTCAGGTCAATCAGCTTATTCTCTGTGCTACCACTAAAGTAATGGGCATGGAACTTCTGTTCCAGCTCCCTCCATGTGCCGACCGATTGGGGAGGCAAAAAAGTGAACCATTGGAATGCTGAGCCCGTCAATGACAGAGGGAAATACCTAACCCTGAACGCCTCATCAGCTGAGGCTTCTCCGAGCTGCATCAAATACCGAGCAATGTGCTCTACCGTGCTTGTATCGTCTTGCCCAGAGAACTTTGTAAACTCCGTGGGAGGCTTCACCCTTGGCGGCAAAATCACCCTGTAATACCACTCTGGGAAGGGAGGCGTATAAGCTGGTCCTTGCATTTTAGGTTTCAGGCCGAATTGATTTTGCATCAGATCGGCCATTTTCTGCACCAGAATGTCATCGTCTTGCATCCCACTGCATCTGCATACCTGTGATTTGGGAGAGCATCAATAGCACCATAATCCATAACCTCATGGTAGCCTCCACCGTATATGTTTTTCTGCAGCCTGTTACTGGCTGGGGCTATCTTGTAGGTAGAATTGGGCGGCATTCCAGACGAAACGAACGCCATTTCCCCATATGTAGGCTGATATGGGTTCGGCTGTTGAACTGGTTGACCTTTATTGCCTGGTAGAGGTGGCTGGACTGGCTGACCTCCCGCGACTCGTAGAGGAGGTTGCATTGGCTGGCTCCCGGCGCTGTGTGGAGGAGGATGGATCGGCTGGCTCCCCACGCTCTGTGGAGGAGGCTGGATCGGTTGGCTCGGTTGAGCTCCTGTTGGTTGAGCAGAACTGGTTTCTTCGACCTCTGCAGAATATGCATGAGGGGATACTCGACTAAACACCTTCTCCATGCCTAGGCCAAACACGCCGATCATCATCTGTTTAAACATGCCCAAGAAAGCTGTATGATGCCTGCCCAACACAGTTTCTGCAGTATCCCGAAAAGCCTGCAGAGCCTCTTCCTTCTCTTGAACAGCCGTCATATCAGACTCCCCCGGCAATAGAACCCTGGGCATCTCATTTTTAAGGTATGGGACGCCGCTTCTGTTCTTGCCGAATGACATCAAGCACTTCAACTGGAATTGGTCAATAGCGTCTTTCAGCTGTTGTAGTTGCTCTGGAGATAGTTCATCAATGGTGACGTCCATAACGTCGCCGATCTCAGGCATCTTGATTTCAACTTAAATTGTCCCACCGGGCGTGCCAAAAAGTGTGTTGACGCAAAATCCGCACCCTGCGCCAAGCACACAGCAAGCCGAACAAGCTAGCTTAACACGCGAACAGATTCCAAAGCGTGCCAGTCAATTTTCCTGAAATTAACAAAGGAGGTAAAATAGTTAGATGCCAAAGCTTGGAACTTGCCGGGTGGTACCAGACAGTTCCATATTTGCGGCTAGAAAGCCATGTAAGACGACATATAGCTATGAGAAGCTATCTGTCGACAGATTAGAAACCATTCGGGAGCTTTAAAGAGTAAAACAGAACATAGCCGAACGGATGATGTGAGCGTGACGATAGATCGGTCTTTATTTGAATAACATTGCTCATGCACAAGATCGTGACCGACCCTCGAGGATAAGTAACAATAAACAATAAATAAAGTAAAGCATGATCATAAATATGTAATGAACAAGCATGCATAGGCTCAAAGCACTAGTCTACCGCATGTCTAGATACTCCAAAACCCGTCAAGCATGAATTCAAACAAGTTAATCCACCGCATGATACAACTTGTTTGAAATCATACCACTAACCACAAAAAGATCTATCCACCGCATGATACAATCTAAATATGGAAAGCTAAAAGCATGCGTTATTTAAAACATAACTGATAAACACGTTTTACTCATGGAAGCATAACCGAATACGGCTGTACAGCCGAATCGGGGTCCGTGGAGAAGGAACAAACATTGCCAAAGATGATAAATCTATCAGATTGAATCCAAATCTAATCCACCGGATGATTAGCTCTAAGACAACCCAAAACTCGCATCTACCGTGATGATACCCGCTCACAAGATTTATACACGATTAACAAGCTTGAACCCGCAACACGTAACAACCTAGATTGATTCGGTTTCGGCTATTTGGAAAAAACACATGATCCACGTGCCTTATTGAACCAAGATGTGATCGTGCGATGTAAAGATCTCTAAACAGGATAAAGCCGATCCAGACCAATCTAAATTGGGCAGAAGAGTGTTACATGAATTTAAACATAAAGTAAAACTCAAAGCAACACATGGTAACTTAATGAATCTATTAGATCTTGCCAAAATCTAATAGAGCCGGTAACTAGCTCCAAGTTAGATCTTAGCCCACCGCATGGCTCATGACCTAACAAGAAACCCTCTTGAACCAAGCTTAAATCCACCGCATGATACTAAGCATGGTAACAAGACTACTTGCATCACGATCTAAATCCACCGCATGATACTAGACATGATACAAGGTTGCGGTACTTTCACGGTCGACGGATCGATGAACCCTCTCGAAGAACTCGACGACACGACTAGAGGACTCGAAGGTTTGGCGTAAAGCCGGTTTGTTATGAAAATGTGCGAATACAATTACATACATCCAGGGTTCATATTTATACCCTGTCCTGGCATGACTCCTGGTGGACTACGAGCACAATATTTGATACCTAATTTAACACCTAAGTGCGAATGCTTATCCATCCATTCGTCCCTTCCGGACCACGTCACCACGCGCGATCCAAATCGGTAGCCCCCTTGCGAGCGGAAGCAAATCACGACCGCAAACATCTCTGCCGAATCTTCTGAAGAAATCTTCCTCCGCTGGACGGGATTTTTTACCAAATTGGGCCCACAAATCAGACTCCCTCCTGTACCAATTTTTGGTGTTAACAACTCCCGATTGGAGAGCAGAAATCATGGCTTATCTGAGAGGCCATTATGAACCATAGGATGAGTTGCAAGAAAAAAGGTTAAAACAAAGGACAAGGGGTTATGCAGTGGTGAATGGAGAACTATACAAATCGGGAGTCATTGAGCCGTGGCTAAGGTGCATCACTTCCGAAAAAGGCCTTGAACTTCTTAGAGAAATCCATAGTGGATTCTGCGGTGCACACATAGGCACTAGAGCTCTAGCAAGGAAGGCAATAAAGTAGGGATTCTATTGGCCCACCATAAACATAAATGCGAAGGCACTGGTTCGGCAATGTGAAGCATGCCAGAAAACGGCGAATCAACAAAATTTACCTTCCATGCCAGTTCACTTGATCCCACCATCGTGGCCACTGCAAAGGTGGGGAATGGATCTAGTCGGACAATTGCCAACGGCTCAAGGGAACTGCCGATTCGCAGCTGTTGTTGTGGATTATTTCACGAAGTGGGTAGAAGCAAAACCACTCGCGAACATCAAAGCACCAACAAGAAGTTCTTCCGCGAAACATAATCTGCAGATTTGGAGTTCCTAGAGAACTGACTGTTGATAATGGGAAACAGTTCGACTGTTACACTTTCAAAGAGTATTGCAAGACCTTGGGTACTCATGAGAAATTTTCATCAGTGTATCATCCATGATCAACGGAGGCAGTTGAAAGGGCAAATGGCCTGATATTTTCGGGAATCAAGAAGTGCTTATTCGATCAGATGAAGGGTAAATGGGTAGATGAATTGCCGAAAGTGATCTGGTCCCACAACACTACTGTGTCAAGAGCAACAGGTTTCACGCCCTTTCGCCTACTCTTCGGCACTGAGGCAATGACACCAGAGGAAATCAAGAATGAAAGCATGAGAGTCTTGAAAGCAAAAGAAATTGAAGAAGTTGATCATAAAGTGGAAAAAGATATGATTGAGCTGACAATCCTTGAAGTTGATGAGAACATTGAGAAGTACCAAAAAGAGACCAAAGCATGGAGAGACAAGAAAGTGGTTCGAAAGGACATCAAAACTGGTGATCTGGTGTTGAAAAGAAAGAAGAACTGGGAAAACCTGGGAAAACTTCATGAATCTTGGGAAGGGCCATTCATAGCAAAAGAAATAGACATGCCAGGGGCTTTGCGTTTGCTAGAGCAGACTGGCGAAGAGTTGCCATATTCGTGGAATGCCGACAGCCTGAAAAGGTACTACCCTTGAAAGTTCCAGTTGTAACTAGATGTAATTTAGAGTACTTTTCCTTTTCCGCAAGCTTACATTCTAAAAAATCAAAAAAGCCGAATCACGTGTCTATAAGTGATTTCGGGAAAAAACAATAGCTTTATTTTTCGTAGACGCATTAGAATAAGGAGGACCGTACTCTTTTCCTTGCAAAGGGGGCTCTAAATCAAGAGGCAAGGTTTTTAACGAGGCGGATCCTATGTAAATACTCTTTGTGATATGTATATGAAAAGAGTCTTCCCCCAAATCGTGCATTTTGTGAATTCCATCGTGAAAAAGAAAAAGTTCATGTGAAAGGCTCCTTGATAGCCAGAATTCCATCGTGAAAAAGAAAAAGTTCGTGTGAAAGGCTCCTTGATAGCCATAATTCCATCGTGAAAAAGAAAAAGTTCGTGTGAAAGGCTCCTTGATAGCCAGAATTCCATCGTGAAAAAGAAAAAGTTCGTGTGAAAGGCTCCTTGATAGCCAGAATTCCATCGTGAAAAGGAAAAAAATTGTGAAAAGGGCTTCGTGATAGCCGAAATTCCATTGTGAAAGAAAAATCCGTGAAAAGGGCTTTGTGATAGCCGAAATTCCATTGTGAAAGAAAAATCCGTGAAAAGGGCTTCGTGATAGCCAAAGTTCCATCGTGAAAAAGAAAAATTCGTGAAAAGGGCTTCGTGATAGCCAAGATTCCATTGAAAAAGAAAAAATTCGTGTGAGAGGCTTCCTGATAGCCAGAATTCTATTGTGAAAAAAGGAAGAGTTTGTGAAAAAGGCTCTGTGAAAGTCCAAATCCCATCGTCAAAGGGATTCCCACCGAAAGGACTGAGACAACAACAAGTTGTGGCCTAAATCCCATCGTCAAAGGGATTCCCACCGAAAGGCCTGAGACAACAACAAGTTGTGGCCTAAATCCCATCGTAAAAGGGATTCCCACCGAAAAGGCTCGAGACAACAATGAGTTGTAGCCTAAGTTTCCATCATGATAATTAATGGTGATTGTAGCCAAGCGAATGTATGTGTCGGTTGTTTGAAAATTTCATCACACAAGTTCATGAAAGTTTTTCGCAAAGAATGTGCTCCCTTAAAAGGGCAAGGGGCTTGTGTGAAGATTCGTAGAAAATCGTGGTTGAAGCAACTGAGGGTTGCAGTATCAACCAAGGCAAGTGTGCCAAAACGGGTCAAGTCCACAAAATTCGCGAACAAATTTTGTCGACTTGCGTCATAGTTTTTGTAATTTTAAAAAACTCGCAAAAATTTCTCAAAAGCGTGTATAATCAAGATGACCGAAAAACAGTAAAACTTCTTTAACTTGCCTTGAAATTTTCATGCAAAACGGCAAGGTGGGGGAGGGTGACGTTTTTTCAAAGAAAACGTCTTTATTGCCTTAGTTGCATAAAAATTTCGACATAAGTTTCACAAACAATTACTGTTGACGTAAAATCAGCACCTCACGCCAAGCACACAGCAAGCCGGATTAGCTAGCTTCACACGAGACCGGGCGTTTGAATCCGGAGCGTGCCGATCAATTTTCCACAACCGACAAAGGATGAAAAGATTAGATAAAACATGGAACTTGCGGGTGGTACGAGACAGTTCCGTATTTACTGACCATGAAGTCAATCCAAACGACATATAGCTACGAATAAGCTATCTGCCGGCAACTTGAATATCATTCGGGAAACAATAAAGCATATGAATTAGAACACTGCCGAATGAATGACGTAAGCATGACGAAAGATCGGTCTTTATTTGGATAAAGTTACAACATATGACCATGACCGATTATCGAAGATAAAACATGGTAAATAAATAAAAGTAAATCATGATCATGAATTCTCAGTAAACAAGCATGCATAAGTCAAAAGCACTAGTCTACCGCGTGTCTAGACACCTTCAAACCCGTCGAGCATGACATCAAGCGAAGTTAATCCACTACATGATACAACTTGTTTGAAATCACACCACCGACCAAGAATAGATCAATCCACCGCATGATACAATCTATTCATGGAAGGCTAAAAGCATACATTATTTAAAGCAAACTCGTGAACATGATTCACTCGTGAAGGAAATTACCGAATACAGCTGTATAGCCGAATCGGGTTCCGTGGAGAAGGAACAAACATTGAAAAGTTAACAAGCTTGAACCCGCAACACATGACAATCTAGATTGATCTAAATTCGGCTATTGAGAGCACATCCGCTTGCCATATATAAAACTAAAGATTTGAAAGTGTATCACATGGATCACAAAGAGATAGAGCCGAATCGAATCAATCTAGATTGGGCAAAAGAGTGTTACATGAATTTAAACATAAGAGAAAAAATTCGAAGCAACACAAGATAACTTATTGAATCTATTAGATCTTGCCAAATCTAATAGAGCCGATAACTAGCTCCAAGCTAGATCTTAGCCTACCGCGTGACTCATGATCCAACAAGGAAACCTTCTCGAACCAAGCTTAAATCCACCGCATGATACTAAGCATGGTATCAAGACTACTTGCATCAAGATCTAAATCCACCGCATGATACTAGACATGATACAAGGTTGCCGGTACTTACGGAGGTCGACGGGTCGATGGCTCCTCTCGAAGAACTCGACGACTCAACTAGATGGACTCGCAAGTTGGCACGGGGCCGGTTGGTTGTGAAATTGTTCGATCCCTATTACAAACACTAAGGGTTTATATTTATACCCTGTCTCTAACACGACTCCTAGTCGACTACGATTACAACATTGACTGCCTAAAACTTACAACATGTCGTCATGTCGGTTTCGTACCCATCATCAATTCATCTCTTTCTTTATATCTAGTCCACGTCATCACGTATTCTCAAACGTTTCCATCTTCAACTATGGAACAGCTCTTTGCCGAATGACGACGCACTCCCGACCGCAAAACGCCTCTTACCGAATGCGTTGAAAGCAACTCCTGCCGAATGGTACTATCCTGCCAATCTCGGCCCACATGTCAGTTTCTGCCTGTACCAATTTTTGGTGTTAACATATGCCCCTTCAATTACGGGATAAAAGTGATTTTATTCCGGAATTGACCATAAATACTCGACACCCTCAGGCCGAATCGGCTCAACATCCATTCTTTTCTCTCTCAAACCATTGGAGCGCACGCCCAGATCCGAACCCTAGTTCTTCAATTTTTCCAGGCTCCAATCTTCAAATGGCGAATCAAGACCAAGCTCTCAAGGTAAATCTCGTCCCTTCCAAGTGCATTCGGTATTACCTTTCTCGTATTCAACCTCGATTTTACCGTTCCGACCCCTTTGTTCTTGATAGGCCCTAGCTGCCGAAATTTTGATTCCTGTCGAAGACCAAGCAACATCATATTTCCTAGGCCCCGTAGGAGTTTCTGATCCTCTCGAATTCATTGAAGCTGAATCCCAAACGATCCCCTTTAAGGCAGCACTGTCGAAGCCCCATGAGTGGCAGGACAGTTTCAAGAACTGGCCTTTGCCCCCAATTGCAGGCTAGAGAAACTGGTATAAAAGGATGCTTGATGATGACAGCCCCAAAACAAGCAATTGGTAAACTCTTCGAATTGCTCATTATTTAGAATTATCCTTGGCTGAAACTCGCAAAAATGAGAACCTTCTAATTGCAGGCTGTCATTTTTGGTCAAATGGAGCAAATGCTTTCCTTTTTGGTCATGGGCCAATGTCCCCCACTTTGGCCGATGTGTACATGATAACCGGCCTGAAAGTCACAGGATCTGTGTATCCATACAATTACAAGGGCTCCTCCAGGCAAACAGGAGTGAAAACGGGAGTTGGATATAAGAAATATATCCAAAAATACATGTCTGATGGCCCCTTGTCTGATGTCGAATATAGAGCCTTCCTGAATATGTGGTTATGCAGATTCATCTTCTGTGGTAAAGCCAATGAGCCAACCCTGAACCACATTGTAATGGCTGAGGAACTAGCTGCTGGTACTCCTATTCCTCTTGGGAAATACCTTCTAGGAAGTGTTTACCATATGCTTCACCAGACCACCTACCAGATGCACACCAGCCAAAAGATCCCCTGTGTTAATGGCCCTTGGTGGTTCATCCAGATGTGGTTGCAATTATATATGCATCAGATTGTTGGCATTGACCTCAACAATTGGCACTTCCCTTCAACCAACTACAAGGAAGGAGAAACCCAGATTAACAAAGGCTGCCAAACTTATGGAGAAGCTGCTTCCTCTGTATCCATCAACCAAAATATTGGCCAACTTTTTGAGCTCTTCTTCAAAGGTTTTGCCAACCCTCTCTGGTTTCCATATTCAGACAATGACAATTTGACCCTTCCTTGTGAGTTCAGTTTTGAAACTGGATGCAATGATGTACACTCCATAGAAATCTTCAACACTTTCATTCATCCATGCACCCTGCCAGCAGAGTTTTGTGGAGGAAGGCAGGTTCAAAGTACTTATGAGTACTATCAGCCAAACATAATGGCCAGGCAGTTAGGATGTGGCCAAGTGCCCCCAAGATTGTTCCTTCATGAGTTTCTCAAGCCCAGAGAAGATGTCAAGGAATCCATACAGGCAAAAAGGATTTTTGAGTATACATGCTGCAAAACCATCTATACACCTAACCCTTTTGTACCAATAACACTTTCTCATCCCTCCTTCACTTTTTGGTGGGAAGAATTTCATGATCACATCTTCAATGTGCCAGTGCATCCTCTCTGTCTCGAACTAATGCCTGACTTTCAACCAACTTCAGAGGTAATAAGTTCACCTCCTTTTCACATCTGCTTTTAATCATATTCCTTTTTACTGATCATGACTCCGTCATTTTCCTGCAGGATATAGAACCTGCCCCTCTGGCCAGGACAATCTCGTATAACATTGCAGGCCCAATTTCTGCCCTAGGGTACCAATCTCCTACTTTGTCCCAACTGATGTCTAGACATGCCACACTAGATCCAATCCTCATCAGTTCGGCCTCTGACAAAAGGAAGGCTCCATCCCTGATTGCTCCTCCAGCTGCCAAGAGGAAAAGAACAAGCAAAAAACTAATCATTCAGGTTAGAATACCTTGTCCTCCTGAATATAATGTCATTCTTTAGTCTGACCATTTTATTTCTGCATGATTTCAGACTAAAGCACAACAACCAGTAGGTGTTACAAATCCTGTCGATGCCGCATCAACTGGTAAGATTTTCACCATCTCACCTTCTATTCATTTTTCATCGGCATTTATCTCTTACTGGCCAATTGCAGAAGAAATTATGACAGATCAAGCTGTGGGAAGCTCTGCTCCAACTCAAGATCTAGCCCCAGCTTCACCAAGAGCTCAACCAGCCTCTCCTCAATTGGAGGTTTCAGTGTTACCAGATCATCCAGCTTCCCCTCAACCAGCTATACAAGAGCCCTCTGCTGAGCCTGAAAAATCCCCTTCTTCTATTCGGGAAGCTAGAAACGATGTAAGCATGAAAAAATCCACTCTTTCATTTTTATTCAATAGCTCACCACTAATTCGGCAAGCTTTTCTTTCCAGGAGAGAACTACATCATCACCCAGTTTTTCCTTTGCTGCGGACGACCTGACTGCCGAAAAAGGAGATGAGGCATCCTCTGGTCAAACTTTGTCAGAGGAGAATCAAGCAAAGCTAACAGAAATCCACTCCTTTCTGCAAAGGGATATTCAAGATCAAGTTAGGGATGCTGATCTTCTAGAAGAAGTGCTTGAATCCATCAACGAAGATCTTCCTGTGGACATCAAAACTTCTTTAGAACCCCTCTCACAATTGGATGATCACTTTGCAGCAGTGAAGCGGGCTTTGAAGAAACAATCCTCTCGACCAGCCCTGGAACAGAAAAGAGCCTCGGCCAAGCAATTCGCGAAAGATTCGTATGCTCAAATTCAGAAAAACAAGGAATTGCTAGCTGAATTGCAGCCTGCACTCGAGCTGAAGGAAAGCAGGAAAGCTGCACTAGAGGCCGAACTGAAGAACTTGACAGCTGAAATTGATGCTGATAAGAAGAAGATAGCTGAACTTCCTGAATCAACAGAGAGAATCCAAAAGGAAGCTTCAGTAGCTCTGGCTGAATCAAAACAGCTTAAGGCAAAGCTTTCTGCCTTTTCTAACACCCAAGAAGCTGATCAGAAACTGTTGGAAAATATCAGCAAGATGATATCAGACGCCTCCAATGTAATTTCAAAGTACTTGGGTATATAACTGTAACAAACAATTTGTAGCCGAATGCCCCATCAGCTATGTAATTTTTATTCCTCATTAATCTTTATTTGTTCCATATTTGCCTTGCCTTATTTTGACGAGCAGTCCCTAGATGATTCATTCGGTAACTCTGACCAAGTATCAGATCCGAAAAACAACCCGATCGCAACACAGCCGAATCTCAACCAGTCAAACCGAATATGACTCGATATGAATCCCAAACGACCCGGCGACGGTTCGGCTTAGAAAGTCTCTCCACTTCCAAATCTTGGGATATGCACCACGATCTCTGGCCACGATCTCCTTACCAGCCCTATAAATAAGAAACTCAGGTGGCCTTAGCCTTTCACCAAATCCTCTGTCTTCAAGCCTTTGCCAACCCAAGCTCTCTGTTTCCAGTGCTAGCACTTCGCAAGAACTCCATGGCGAACAGCAGCAACAGGCGTCCGACCGCCGACGAGGCCGAAGGAAGGCGCGCCGGTGCACGTCGGAGGCGGTGATTGTCTATCTTTTCACAACTCCCTATTCTTAGATCCGTTTTCATCCTGAAGATTTTTCTTTGAGTTTTCAGGCTCATCCAATGGAATCCCGCTGCCGCCCCAACCACAACTCCGGCCATGGCAAGCGATCCCTCAGGATCGTCTAGCCGCCCCTACTCCTCAATCTCGCGCTATGACGATCTCACCGCCCGCAGATTCAAGGAAGAGCACGACGCAACTCAGCTTGAGTTGGAGACCGTCTCCAAACAAGCCGGGATCAATGAGCTCGAGTGGGAGCATCAACAGAAGCAGCTGCTGCAGGCCATCGACGGTGAATCCTGTAACCCGCTTAATCTCAACTTAATCTTGAACTAACCGTCATTGAGCTGTGATCCCTGCAGACCGTGACGCCGAGCTCAATCGGCTGAAGGCGCTGGTTGAGAAACTGGCGAACAAGGTGAACGCCCCCGGAGACACACCAGAAGCTCGCCTTGGTGCGGTGGAAAACCACGTCGACGAGGTGGCCCTTCATGGCGTCCGTCTGGGAACCACCCTGGGTTTGGCCGCCATGGCGACGCACACCGGTATCGACTACTCTGCACGGCCGCGCGGCTTCTCGGCCACGCCCGGGGCAGCGTCGCCGACGACATCGAGGCCACCCTACAACGCTTCGACGGCCACGGCGACGCCATTGCCGATTCCATCCATCCCCACCTGTCACGAACAGTGCTTTTGACTAGTTTGTACTAGGGATTATGGAATTTCGGCAATAATAATGAAATTTTATCCTTCGCATTCATCTTGTGATAATTTTTTCAATCTATGTATACGAATTTTCACCATTTCGAACGCATTCGGGAACTTTCATCCAGCCGAATACGCACAAACACTTGCCCCCTTGGCGCATTCGGGAATCATAAACACTGTTTCGTTGAAAAGACTTTAGGCACCCAAGGAAGAAAACCCCGTCGTTTGGTATTCTCATCAATGCGCACTGGCCAGTCATCACTCCCGATGCACCTCTGCTGCCAATAAAAATAACCTTTTGGTGCTCTGCAAATCCACTTATTCACACTTCCATCATTTCTCTTCCTCTCGTCTTCCTCCTCCAAGAAAACCCCAAGCCATGGCAGACAAGGGGAAGAAACCATGCGAAGAGAACAACCCTCCACCAAAGAAGCAAACCATTCGAGAGTAATCTTCTTCCCTCATCTCTTTCTCTTGATTCTAGTTGCAATCTCGTGATTCATCTGTCTTTGATTTCAGTTTCAACCTGCTGCCGGAGGAAATCCTTGGAACCGAAGAGTTCCCTGAGCACATCCGCTCCAATTCTTCATCTGAAGAAGAAAACGCCACGCACGAGCAGAAGACCAACCATCAGCTGCGCCGCCGCATCCGGCATCTAGAGCATGATCTGCGGGACATCACCGCTGTTGCGGTCTTTGAGCGAGCCGCCGCATGAGCTTGGAGGCGCTAGTAGGTGGTAAGATCTTCATCCTCATTTGATCTCCACGTTCAAGCTCAAACTTCGCATCTGGTGACAATCTACTCCTCTTCTTCAGATGTGTCCGATAGGTACACCAACCTGAAGGTCGCCTGGGACAGCCTGATGGAAGCTACAGAACACGTCAGTCCCCAAGGTTTCCACACCGCCGTAACGGTGGTTTTGGAGCGGCTGAAGAGGGACAAGCTCAAGAGGAAAAGCACTGAACCAAAGCAATGAAGATACTTTCGCTTCTTCCTCTAGGCACTCTGCTTCCTGCGGGCCTTCTTTTGTAATCTTAAGCATTGTGCTCATCAGAAAAACCTGCAAGAGCACTTGTAATGTAAAAATATTTTATGCTAAGGGCAATACACTTTAGTATTGGCCATTTTCCTTTTATTGGAATTTTTGTTCTAAAGGCGGCTTCCTCCCGAACGCCGCTATCTCTGTTCTTCCTGACGCTTGGAATAGCAATCAACGATCAACTTCAATACTAGGATAATATTTCTTCAAATATCTTCCATTTATAGCAGCAGTAAATTCTTCTCCCAGTAAAGTTTTCAAGATATATGCATTTCCAGGCGTGCATCTGACTACCCGAAAAGGACCTTCCCAATTCGAAGACCACTTGCCTAATGCACTGTACTTAGTTCCAATCGGCAATAGCGCTTTCCAAACCAAATCTCCTTCTGCAAATTGCTTGACTTTCACTTTCTTGTTATAGTACTTAGCAACTCGCATTTTGTTTTTCTCAATGTTCTCCAAGGCCCTAAGAAGAATCATATGCAAATCTTCTAATTCGTCCATCATCAATTCATTGTAATCCTTGGAACTTAAATCCTTCTGTAATTGTATCCTGCTCGAGTCTGATTGCATCTCCCATGGTAAAACAGCATGATGTCCATAAACCAACTCATAAGGAGATGCCTGTGTAGCTCCATGAGGAGCCATTCGGTAAGCCCACAAAGCTTCATTGAGTACCGAATGCCACCTTTTTGGCTTCTGATCAATTTTTTTCTGTATAATCTTGATCATAATCTTGTTAGAAGCCTATGCCTGACCATTAGCTTGGGCATAGTAAGGAGAAGAATTTAACAATTTGATCCCCATACCTTCAGCAAAATCTCTGAACTCTGAAGATGTAAATTGAGTTCCTTGATCTGTTGTAATTGTGTGAGGAATTCCAAATCTGTAGATGATATGTTCTTTAACAAATTCAATCATATTCTCTGATGTCACCTTCTTCAATGGAATTGCCTCAACCCACTTAGTGAAATAATCTGTTGCTAAAAGCACAAACTTATGCCCCTTGCTAGATGGAGGATTTATCTGGCCAATCAAATCTATTCCCCATCCTCTGAATGGCTATGGCTTGATGATAGGATTCAGAGCTGATGCTGGAACCCTTTGAATATTTCCAAACTTCTGACAATCTTGACATCCATTGTAATATTCAAAGCAATCTTCCAGCATAGTCGGCCAATAACATCCATTTTTCCTGATAACCCATTTCATTCGGTAAGCCGACTGGTGTGCTCCACACAACCCATCATGCACCTCACTCATCATCTTCTTTGCTTCTTCCTGACTTAGGCATTTTAGCAACACCCCATACAAAGATTTGTAATATAGACGATCATCAAGAAGAACAAATTTTATAGCTTTGTACCTGAGCTTCCTAGAAACCTTTCGAGATGGATTCTCCAAATAATCAGCAATTTCTTTCCTCCAATCATCTTCTGCCAGATTACCCCCGAAAGCACATACATCAACCGCAAACACTTCTTGATTCTCTCTATAACCTTAAGCACTTTGAGCTAACCTGTTTGCCTCTCCATTATTTTCTCTAGGAATATGTTGAAGAATTACTAACTGAAAACTGTTCAGGATTTCTTTGCATTCCTCGTAGTAATTCCTCATGATATCATTTCTGCACTCATATTGGTCATTCAATTGTTTTATGACTAACTCCGAATCTCCAAAGATCTCAACTGAAATAGCCTTTGCCTCCTTCAAGTATTGAAGTCCCCTGAGCAATGCTTCATACTCTGCTTGATTATTGGTGACAGTAGGTTGAATAGGAATAGCAAACTCAAACATCTCCCCTCTGGGTGAAATCAATAAAATTCTTACCCCACCACCTTTACCACATGAAGACCCATCAAAAAACAAAGCCCAAGGAGTAATCTCAAGCAAATTAATTGATGATTGTTGACGGATAAAACTCGTAACCACCTACGATCCGCAAGCGTACGGACCTACACCTTTTTCACCATGGGATTCCCAAGGTTCTTGTCAATCCGCGGAGCAAGGGGATTACTAGCGCTTAACCAAGTACTAATCTAGTTGAATGGAAAACCTTTGAAAGAGTATTAATCTAAAGGTAAAACAATCTAACCTAAGTTAATCTAAGTTAAGTTGATCAAACAAATCTAGGGTTAAACTAGATGGTAAAGGGTGAACACAAGAGAGTGATTAAGAAAGATAAGCGTTCCCTCCCTAGGATCTAGGAAAACATGGTATGCATCTACTACACGAGAGTGGTAAACCAATCTACCGGGGGTTGTGACCACGGTTTCGCCCTTTCCCTCCCCTCGTACTGTCACTACGCGAAGGTAATCGTGACTAGACCTATGATGGACACGGTATGTTGATGGAATCTATGGGAGTAGCGGATATCATACGCCCGAAAAACACGGTAGCTAACCTTAATCATCAAAGCATCATCAACATGAAAGTAATAGATTGAAACCACGAATCGAGTAGCGATCACATAGCATGTATCCATCTAATCCTAGGGATGAACGGAGACATTACCCCATCATCTTACACGGATTGAAGCACATAGGGGTGATGGAGACTCCGGAGAACGTCGTCGATGAAGATGGCGGCGATGGAGCTTGGGAACACCCCTAGGCCAGCGGCTTAGAGTCCTCCTCTTGCTTCCTTCTCTCCACCGGCGTTGATCCTTGCGACGAGCTCATCTAACTCTCTCCCTCATCTTGCGGCGGCGGTGTTCTGGTCAATGGCGTCGGTAGGATGATTTGTTCGATGGGTAATCATCTTGGGGCGCCTAGGGGGTTGTATTTATGTCCTTGGGGTGCCTTTGGGCGTGCTCCACCTTGCCTTGCACGAGATCCTCCTTGGGAGAGAAGCAAACTTGGTTTCCATAAAATCAGCCAGATTTTCCTGATTCGCAATCCTTCCTTGCCAGCACCATATCTCCCACGTCCGGACTCCAAATAAAGCAAATTCGGTGTCCAGGTTGTGTGCCACGAAATTATCTTCAACGTTGGTATTCATTTCTTTCATGAAAAACGAAGATAAGATCTCCAAATCGGCCTTGGAAGATAATCTGTTCTGATTTCGGACTGACTGCGCAGCAGGGATTTCGGGGGCTATATCTCCTAGCCCCCTTATCCGAATTGGGCCTTCCACATGTCCAAATCGAAGGTATCGTCGAGGCCCACAACTTTGGTAGTCAAACTTTTGCCATTAAAGACCGTTTAAGTCTCCGAATCTGTACCGAAAGATCATGCTGTCCTGAGCTGCGAGAATATCTCTCGGGCTGAGTTGATCCCGTTGGTAAACATCCAAGTCCCCGGAGTTTTGCGTGTTGATGCTTCGGTCCTTGGGTTGTTTGGAGTCTTGTTCACTTCGTGTCTTGACTTGTGACGGGCTTCATGATCTTCTCTTGAAGTGCTTGATGAACTTATCCCGAAAGTCTCCTCTTTAGCGTAGATTTCCTGCGTAAACAATGAACTCCAAAATCGACATGCAAGTGTGAACTTGTTACATCATTAGTATGCCTAGTGGCGGGTTAGTAAATCATAATCGAAACCAATGTATAACAAGTACTCTAGGTTGACGGAAATTCACCGTCAACATCTCCCCCATGCTTAAACCTTGCTCGTCCTCGAGTAAGTAATCCTTGCTTAAAAGGGAAATCAGTGTTGCCTTCCAATGTTGTCCCTGCACTTAGTCATTCATGACGAGGCAAATTGCTCTCTCTTAAGAATTTATTTTAAAGTTCAAGTTGTGACCAGCTTCTTTTCATTATGGAAGATAGACTAACAATAAAGAACAAGCCACATTTAATAAACACGATGCTCTCAAACTTAAGTGAACTTCAAACCATTACCTTGTCACATGGAAGAATTTTCAAAAAGATGCATATCCAACATAAGTGAAAATCTCTTGCAAGAGCTCATGGAACACTCATCTCATCAAGTCACTCAAGCCTATACTAGATTATTTTCAACCTACTCTACTCATATGTGATAGTGGAAGGCTTATGTGGAGCTTGGAAGGTTAAAACAATCCTAGCAAAACATATATCCGAAATATTGTCAAATTAAGAGAGAGGTCTATTGGAATTACCGAGACTCGTCAAAAAGGCCATGGAAAATAAATGTTGGAAAGAGAGAGGGACGAAACACACACATTTAGATAAGTGGACATGTTCATCTCATCAAGTCACTCAAGCCTATACTAGATTATTTTCAACCTACTCTACTCATATGTGATAGTGGAAGGCTTATGTGGAGCTTGGAAGGTTAAAAACAATCCTAGCAAAACATATATCCGAAATATTGTCAAATTAAGAGAGAGGTCTATTGGAATTACCGAGACTCGTCAAAAAGGCTATGGAAAATAAATGTTGGAAAGAGAGAGGGACGAAACACACACATTTAGATAAGTGGACATGTGCAAGTGGCAAATGGATGATCCCGAGGCACGAGTGAAGTCCTCGTTATCAGATTGCACATGGTTGGAAGATTTGAGTATGGATTTGTCATCAAGGCACTTGAGAACTTATGAAGCAAAAAGATCCGCGGAGCATCTTTATTATTATTTTACTTTTATTTTATTTCCTTCTCATTTTTTCTCTCTTTCTTTTTTTTCACTTTATTCTTCCTATTTTTTTTCTTACTTTTCTTTTCTTCTCATCATAATTTTTTCTTTTCTTTCTTCATTTTTTTTCTTTTGCTCCTCAAAACTTTTTGCAACATAATACTTACATAGCATTTGTGTCAGAGAATGACTCCTCCCCCATGCTTGGACGATGCTTGTCCTCGAGCATAAAAGAGAGGGGAAATGACTGCTAAAGTAAGTATAAATTCCATAATCTTGCGGAATATTTGAATCTCCATCGAGAATTTTACTCCATACTCAAATTGGGTTGTGAACAAGGAGGTGATCACAAAAAGATGTTTTTGGTTTAGGGTGGATGCCCAGCGAAGTTTGTGAAATTTTCGATGTAAAAACCCACAATGCATGGACAAAAAGGCTAGCATAAAAAAGTTACACAAAGGAATGACCAGCTTCTTAGTCTCGAACCATAGAAATCAATCCTAATCCAACTCATCAAAACATATGTTTGCAATCTACGGGTTTTGTTATCATAAAACATATATGTATATGGCTTTGGTAGGTAGAACTTTGCAAGAGCATCACAAATATGTAGATAGCATAAAAGTTAAGTTTTCATAAAAACAACAAGTTATCCGGCTATCCATAAACTTAAATCAAAGAGCAAAGATATGTATGTGGGTCTAGAGCATAGTCATTTCACCTCCACAAATAAAAGGGCCGGTATTTAAATTAATTTCAGATCATATTATAGAGAGCAATTAGCCAAGACATGTATAACTTCATGTAGGTAAAACAAAGCGGCAACTTTCATCATCTTTCCGTAAGCATAGGTAATATAGAACATCGAGGTGAACACATGGTCATGCCTATATATTGAAAATAAAAAGAAACCTAGGTTGTCCTCCTAGTAGCCATGTTATTGTTGGAAGAGAAAAACAAAAGGTTGCACCTAGTTGAGGTTGAAGGCATACTTACAAGCATTTGTGTTTGGAAAAGAGAAGGTCCATAGAGATGTTACCATCCTTTGTAGTTCTTCGTTGCCTTCTCCCAACATCTCCATGTATCAATGTGGCTTTTGCTTTTGTCTTGATTTATCAATGCTCCCAAACTTCTGAATTTGATCTTGTATGCTTAATGGAGTCATTGGTCGCCCTTCTCTTCAATGTTGTCATCACCATCTCCTCTTTCTTGTTCTCATCATCTTCTTGCTGTCTCTTTTTCATGGATTTCCCCCTCTGTACAGAACAGAACATATATCGAAATATAGCTCTACTGAAAAGTTTATGAAATTACCTTTCTAACGTGTGGTCATTCATCGAAAACGGAGTTCAAACAAGGGAGCTATGTCCGTTTTACTACAGCGCTGCGTGCTGTCCAAAACTGATTTCAGGACATGTTGCACTCGGTGATTCGGGCATAACCGCTTGTAGGAACCTCCGATTGTCTTGATTCTTGATTTGTTGGAATCGTAACTTCATCAGGCTTCTAAATATCCAAAAATATCCAGTGTTTTCCCTTCGAGACCATGCAGAATTTTGATGAGATTGGTGGCTTCTTGCGCATTGATCCGGAGATGTTAACGATCTTGATCATTCTATCTTCTAGAACGTCATGTTGCACTTCCGTGTTGAACATTCAGGGTCTCCCCCATGCTTAGCATTTTGCTAGTCATGGAAGAAGAAGACAACGCATTTTTATTTTAGCCATCCTTCAATTTCCTTGTAGTGAGAGTCTTTATCTTGCCTGCAAGACATTTTAAACGCACATTCTACCCCCAAGGTGACGGTTGGGAGTAGATAGAATTGCCAACAATCCAACAATGTCTCCTAAGATTCTTAAATTGTGGAATAATTAGTCTAATGAGGAATAAAAACCTAATGAGTGTACGTGGTGCAAGGTGTGTATGCACATGATAGGAAAGCATATAAACAAAGACAATGTTTACACCTAGTTCTAAACACCATGTTTACAACTAGGTTGCTGAATTTCTCCATAGCCACAAAGGTTTATTTATCAAGGGTTAAAACACCATGTCTATCCCTAAATCAATAACTCTTATAGCACAAGAAAAATTAAGCGCATTGCAAAGCTTATAAACTAACCAAAGCAACATGAAAACATATGCAAAGCTAGCTAGGTTTATCGAACTTAACGATGATGGTCCACAATCTTGTTTAAACACCACGTTTACATAAGATCACAAAAGGAAAATACTCATAATGCCTTATGAAGTATTAACATGGAAAAAGAAGCATACATCATTAAGTATATAAAACAACCAAGCCAACTATGTGCAAAACATGTATTCACAAAGAAACATCACATTGATAACAAAATGCAATGCATGCAAATAAATATGATCATGAACATGATGGTGGTTCTAAAAAGGAAAACTGAACTTAGATTAATAACCACAAGTTGATCATCATAAGATAGTGCCATTCTTTTATTTTCTCTAAGAAAGTAGTAAAAATATAAAGAAACGGGTTGCCTCCCGAAAAGCGCTTCCTTTAGAGTCATAGAGCTCGACTTTCTCACATACCTTCTTTTCGTCGCATAGCCATGGCCCTTCATGCAAGAAGAAAAGGTACCTATGCAGCTTTAATTTACTTCCCATGTTGTGCTTGATCACTTACAGAAGACTTGCCCAAAGCATCCTTTTGTTTCATCGCTATCTCCTTCTTTATCATCCTTCGGTGCTGCCTTCACTCCATGAATTTTTTTTAATGCCCAGAACAGAAAGTATACTCAAGCTCTACTCCATTGCACAGTGCACAAAATTTCCTTTCCAACGAGTCTTCATTTTCCCAAATCGGACTCCGGACAAGAGAGTTACGTCCGTTTTACTTCGGTGATGAAATCTGTCCTCAAATTTCAGAACGTGCAACGCTCAATGTTTTCTCCATAACTCCTTGCACGGGTCTTCAAACTTGTTGGTTCTTGATGCGTTGGAATGGTAACTTGGTGGAGCTTCTGAATATCTCATTTTCTTCATTTGTACACCTCTGAACAAGCTCTCAAATTGATGAAGACAGCAGCATCCATCGCGGGATTCGGAGAGGTTGATGATTTATCTTGCAACTCTTTTAGGCATGACTTCTCTTTTCATTATTCAAGCCTTGTCTACATGGTTAGTGAAAATCGGGCCTTCTCCCGACATGTGCTTCTTTAAGGTCATTATCTTGACCAAGCGCAAAGCATGATCGAGATTTACAAAACTTATTGTAAACATACGCGTCCATAATTAACACCACATGTGAATTGTAGCAACAAGTCAAGGTGTAAATAAAAGAAGCATATGTTTCATGTATAGCACTTAGCTCATCATTAGGAAAAGGTTCTTTAGGTGTGAGATTAATTGGTTCTAACATAAATGTTTCCTCTTTTTCATTCTCAAGAAAATCTAGCCTATCAACATGATCACTATTGGAACAAGGCATAGACATTAAACTATCATTCATACTTTTGGTTGAGCATGAGTATTTAAACTTATCAACATCAATACCGATAATATCTTGAGATTTCAGCGCGTACCTTGGCCTTAGAGCCTTTTCAACAAGAGTGATATTTGGTTCATCTAGCGGTGTTGAAGGCGAAGCAATCTCAACGAGTGAAGGTGTCTCTTTATTACCTTTTTGCACCCCCTCCATCTCATCATGTGGAACGTGTAATCCATCAACTTCATTTGCATTTGTCTCTTCTTTGAAGTCTTCATTGTCATCCCAATCTTCGTCTTCAAAGTCTTGTATGTTGCCTTCTTTATCTCCCATGTACCACATGTCGTCAAGATCGCTCTTCGTTGACTCACTCTTTTCTTCATCCTTGAGTACTTCCATGTCTTGCCTTGCTATTGTGTGGGCTTCAATAGAACATAAGCTATAACCTTCTAAATTGAGTCCTTTTTCCTCCCATTTATCCTTTGAGTCACTAGGCTCGTCACGGTTGTACTCTTCTCTTTCTTCTTCAAACATCTTTTGGATCGACTCTCCACTCATCTCTTGATCAAATATATCTTCAACTAGTTTGGCAACGTGTCGGCGTTCCTCCTTCCTTCGGTAGTTGATTAGTGGGGCAAAATCAACTTGAATCCAACCGGATTGATTGAACTCCGCCAATGGTCTAGCATTCCACATACTTCGGCCTACATTCATGTTAGTTTCAACATTTTTAACATTCGAAATGACTTCTCTTACCTTGGGAAGTGGATCTTCAATTTCTTGCATGGTCGGTTCATCTTCCTTGACCTCCGATTCATCTTTTTCAGAAATTTCAGTAAGCACCTTGGGCTTGCTTTTGTCATTTTGCTCCTCTCGACAACGTCTTTGCCAATCTCGTTGCATTCTTTGTCCATTACTTATCCTTTGTAAGATTTGTGCGGCTTCATTAATTGTTTTATCCATTATATCACCGCATGCACACATGCTTACAAAACGAGACGAGTTAGGGGTTAGTGAAAAATAAAAGGTATGCAACATCAAGTCACCGGAAAATCCCAAGTTCGGGCCTCGCTCAAGTAGTTCATTAAAACGGTCCCATGCTTCATCAATTCCTTCATCCTCTCCTTGCTTGAAAGTGAGCACTTGCCTCCTTAAGTCTTGGACCTTGCTTATGGGAAAGAACTTCAAAAGAAACTTCTTCACTAGCTCATCCCAATTTCCTTTTGCTTCAACGGACGCAAGTGTGTACCATCTTCGTGCTTCATCTTCGAGGGAGAATGGAAAAAGATTCCACTTGAACCAAGCGGCCGGAACTCCTTTTTGTTGCACCGTGTTGCATATCATCATGAATTCCTTAATGTGTCTATATGGGTTGTCATCCTCCAATCCTCTAAAGGGGTTTGTCGCCACTAACTTGATGATCCCAGGCTTCACTTCGTAGTGGGTTGTAGCAAGCATTAAATCTGATTTTTGCATCTCAATGTCTTCCATTGACGGCATTGCTAGCTCCCTTAGCGACATCTCTTCGTCTTCCAATGGTGAGGTGAACAAATCCACCTAGGCACAAGAAATGAAACAAAGAAAAAGATTTTTCTAGAAAATAAGGGTTAGATGTTAAAATTAATACTAGATTAAACTAGAAGTAAATATTAGTTAATTGTTAAAACACCAAAAAGGGGCTTGTTGACGGATAAAACTCGTATCCACCTACGATCCGCAAGCGTACGGACCTACACCTTTTTCACCACGGGATTCCCAAGGTTCTTGTCAATCCTGAGCAAGGGATTACTAGCGCTTAACCAAGTACTAATCTAGTTGAATGGAAAACCTTTGAAAGAGTATTAATCTAAAGGTAAAACAATCTAACCTAAGTTAATCTTAAGTTGATCAAACAAATCTAGGGTTAAACTAGATGGTAAAGGGTGAACACAAGAGAGTGATTAAGAAAGATAGCGTTCCCTCCCTAGGATCTAGGAAAACATGGTATGCATCTACTACAGAGTGGTAAACCAATCTACCGGGGTTGTGACCACGGTTTCGCCTTCCTCCTCGCATGTCACTACGCGAAGGTAATCGTGACTAGACCTATGATGGACACGGTATGTTGATGGAATCTATGGGAGTAGCGGATATCATACGCCCGAAAAACACGGTAGCTAACCTTAATCATCAAAGCATCATCAACATGAAAGTAATAGATTGAAACCACGAATCGAGTAGCGATCACATAGCATGTATCCATCTAATCCTAGGGATGAACGGAGACATTACCCCATCATCTTACAGGATTGAAGCACATAGGGTGATGGAGACTCCGGAGAACGTCGTCGATGAAGATGGCGGTGATGGAGCTTGGGAACACCCCTAGGCCAGCGGCTTGGAGTCCTCCTCTTGCTTCCTTCTCTCCACCGGCGTTGATCCTTGCGACGAGCTCATCTAACTCTCTCCCTCATCTTGCGGCGGCGGTGTTCTGGTCAATGGCGTCGGTAGGATGATTTGTTCGATGGGTAATCATCTTGGGGCGCCTAGGGGGTTGTATTTATGTCCTTGGGGTGCCTTTGGGCGTGCTCCACCTTGCCTTGCATGAGATTCTCCTTGGGAGAGAAGCAAACTTGGTTTCCATAAAATCAGCCAGATTTTCCTGATTCGCAATCCTTCCTTGCCAGCGCCATATCTCCCACGTCCGGACTCCAAATAATGCAAATTCGGTGTCCAGGTTGTGTGCCACGAAATTATCTTCAACTTTGGTATTCATTTCTTTCCTGAAAAACGAAGATAAGATCTCCAAATCGGCCTTGGAAGATAATCTGTTCTGATTTCGGACTGACTGCGCAGCAGGGATTTCGGGGGCTATATCTCCTAGCTCCCTTATCCGAATTGGGCCTTCCATATGTCCAAATCGAAGGTATCGTCGAGGCCCACAACTTTGGTAGTCAAACTTTTGCCATTAAAGACCGTTTAAGTCTCCGAATATGTACCGAAAGATCATGCTGTCCTGAGCTGCGAGAATATCTCTCGGGCTGAGTTGATCCCGTTGGTAAACATCCAAGTCCCCGGAGTTTTGCGTGTTGATGCTTCCGTCCTTGGGTTGTTTGGAGTCTTGTTCACTTCGTGTCTTGACTTGTGACGAGCTTCATGATCTTCTCTTGAAGTGCTTGATGAACTTATCCCGAAAGTCTCCTCTTTAGCGTAGATTTCCTGCGTAAACAATGAACTCCAAAATCGACATGCAAGTGTGAACTTGTAACCTCATTAGTATGCCTAGTGGCGGGTTAGATGCAAATCATAATCGAAACCAATGTATAACAAGTACTCTAGGTTGACGGAAATTCACCGTCAACAATGATCCATGATGTTCGGTAATGAAGTCAGCAATAATCTGTCCATTAATAGCTTTTGCCGATTCAAACCTCAATTCAGACTCAGACAAGGCTAAAATCCATTTGCCGATCCTTCCATTTAAAGTCGGCATAGACAGCATGTGTTTAATTATATCAAATTTTGAATATACAACGCATTCGGCAGTCAATAGATAGTGCCGAAACTTGGTACATGAGTAATAAACACACAAACAAAGCTTCTCTGGGCTGAATATCTTGTTTCCTGATCAAGCAATTTTCGGCTAAGATATGCAACCACTCGCTCCTTTCCTTCAAATTCTTGTATGAGGGCCGATCTAATGGTTTGGATATCGGCCGCAACGTACAACTTGAAAGGCTTGTTCAACTGTGGAGGTACCAATACTGGTGGTTCCTTCATGTATTCCTTGATTTGATTGAAAGCCTTTTGTTGTTCGTCACCCCATACAAACTTTTGATCTTTCTTGACTCTTAACAGCGGAGAAAAAGGCAACACCTTTTGTGACAAATTTGATATGAATCTTCTCACAAAATTGATCTTTCCAAGCAGTGATTGTAATTCCTTAAGATTGGTTGGAGGAACAACTTCATCAATAGCATTCATGCTTTTCTTACCAACTTCTATTCCTCCTTCATGTACCAAAATCCCGAATTCTCCTAGAAACTCCAAAAGCACACTTGTTCGGGTTCATCTTAAGCCCATGCTTCCTAGTGCATTCCAGAGTTCTCCTCACATCAGCCAAGTGTGACTCATGATCCAATGACTTGATCACGACATCATCAATGTATATCTCCACAATTTTGCCGATCAACTCATGAAAGATATAATTCATGGCTCTCTGATAAGTTGCACCAGCATTTTTTAACCCAAATGTCATGACAGTCCACTCAAATAATCCTATATGTCCAGGACATCTGAAGGCTGTCTTTGAGATATCTTCCACTGCCATAAAAATTTGGTTGTACCCTGCATTGCCATCCATGAAGCTAATAACTTTATGCCCAGCAGCAGCATCAACCAACAAATCAGCAACAGGCATTAGATATCCATCCATGGGCGTAGCTCTGTTTAGATCTCTAAAGTTTATGCAAACTCTCATCTTCCCGTTTTTCTTGTAGACAGGAACAATATTAGAGATCCAATCAGCATATCTGCATGGCCGAATGAAATTTGCTTCTATCAATCTTTCAACTTCCTTCTTCACATCGGCCAATACTTCATCTTTGTAAATCTTTCGGGGAGGTTGCTTGTAGGGCCTAAAACCAGGCTTAATTGGCAACCGATGCTCAACAATGGAACGATCCAAACCAGGCATCTCCGAATAATCCCATGCGAAACAATCTTTATATTCTTTTAGTAACTTGATCAACTCTTTTACAACCACAGAATCCAAGTTAGTACTGATGAATGTCGGCCTTGGCTTGTCACCATCTCCAATGTCAATTTCCTCTAACTTATCAGCCGACATAAATCCACGTCCCAACTTCCCGTCAGTTCCATCAATTGGGTTCTCCATTAGAAATTGCTATGAGAGCTGACTGGTTGAATCGGCTGTTGATCGGCTGACCGGGTTCAACAGACCTTCACCCGCCCTTGCACGAGAAGCAATCTATGCCTTGATACTCCCAGAAGGCTGGTTCCACGTTAGCCACGCTTATTGAATCATCTGCTTGGACAACCTCCACTTCATCATCTACCCACTGAATAAGCTGTTGATGCATGGTAGGTGGGACGCAGCAGTTTGCATGTATCCAGTCCCTTCCAAGCAGCAAGCTATATGCTCCTTTGCCTTCAATGACAAAGAAGGTTGTAAGCAAAGTCTTGGACCCGATCATCAGATCCACATGCACGCAGCCCTTTGTGTCTGAAGGATTCCCAGCAAAATCATTCAGAACTATGCTTGTTGGCGTCAGATCTCCAGGGCCCATGCCAAGCTTCCTAAATGTGGTGTACGGCATCACGTTCACAGCAGCCCCACCATCAATAAACATTTTGGTCAACGGCTTCCTATTGACATATCCCCTCAGGTACAGGGGTCTCATGTGCCGATTCTTGACTGGTTTATCAAAAGTGGCTAGCTTGGTCAACACCAATTGTGCCATCAACCCGGCCTGCTCAGCTTCATCAACCTCCGGCAATGCTTCTTCCTGCACAATCTGATTAGTCGGAGCCATGAACTCATTCGGTAAGAAGCAAACCATGCATGTATTAGCCGAACGACCAGATCCATCAGGTTTATCTTTTGGGCGCCACACTTGTTTCCGCTTGATTCCTGCTTGTTTCAACTCCTGGTTCCTCAAGCGTTGCACCCTTCTCTTCTGGCTTTTCCTTAGACCAGGTGGGCACCATTGCCCCTTTTGCCAGATATACCCGCAATCCTCTTCTTGTTCATGATCAACCCACCTATGATCGGCATATCTCTTCCTTGGTTGGTCATCAATTTCATTTATTTTTAAACGCCGGCCATCACTAGGATTTATCCTTCCGATTCTTTCATGGACGGACGCGCATTGACAAGATCCGCTGACGTATCAGATATCCGCCACCGCATTCGTGATTTGTTCAATGTTGGTAGCTTCAAACCTTCATTCTAGCAATGCCTGAAGAAAGCACATCCCCAATGCGACGCTCTTGCTCTCGTGCATATTCTTCTTTTTCTTTTCTGTGCATCTCTTCTTCATAACTCCGCTTATCCTCTTCATACTTGTGTTGTTGGTAGCGCTCTTTCTCTTGCTGGCGCTACCACTTGTTGAGGAGGATCCGCGAAGTCACCCTGGATTTGGAAGATTCGCCCACTTCAATCGACTTTTCTGAAGCGAGACTCCTTGTGAATTTGCTCAAGCGTGACTTGTCTAGCGGGATCGATCGAGCCACCTTGCTTCGCCTTTCCGGTTAAAACCTTCATCTTCCCTTTCTCCTTAGGTTCAACAATGTTTACCATATCAATTGAGAACCCGGTCATAATCTGAGGGAAGGGATTGCCATCCAATTTCATCTTGTTATCAAACTTTAAATGTCCCTCCTGAATGGCCTTTTGGATCCTTGCTCTAAAGACCCTGCATTCATTAATGGAGTGAGAGTTCCTGTCATGAAACCTGCAATATTTCTTTTCTTTCACTCCTTCAGGCCGAAGCATAGAATGCCCCTCTGGCAACTTGATTCGGCCTTCTTTCACCAGGAACTCGAAAAGTTTATCAGCCTTGATCACGTCGAAATCGTAGGTGCCCTTGGCTTGTTTGACCCATCTCCGGTTCACAACATCGGCTCCTTGCCCCACACAATTTCGCTGCAGCCTACTTCTTCCTCATCATCGTATTCCTCTCCTTGATCCGCTTGCTCGAGGAACCGATTGTATATCTCAAGAATGTCATTGTGTTTGACAAACCGAATCCTTCTTAAAGCCATAAGCCTGGTTGCTCATTAATGACAACCGATGTGACAGCTGACCAAGATCTTCAAACTCCACCCCGAACAGCTTCTCCCGAATGGTGGCAACATCCTGCTACATGCCCATGCCACCAATTGATCATCTGGAAGGTTTAAAGAGAAGCACATACTCTTTGTCTCTCTCGAACCTTCTAAGGAACTCCAATGGTGTTTCCGCTCCTCTGCCTCAACGTAGTCAGATCAATCAGCTTCTTCTCATTGCTGCTAGTGTAATAATGGGAATGGAACTTTTATTTTGAATCCTTCCAGGAGCAGATGGAATGAGCAGGCAGAGAAGTGAACCATGTAAAGGGGGCTGTCGGGGACAAAGGAAAGTATCTCGATTCTAAAAGCTTCATCAGCAGGCTTCCCCAAGTCTGCATTAGATACCGCTATGTGTTCTACAAGATCGGTGTCATCTTGCCCCGAGAATTTGGTGAATTCGTAGGGACCTTCACCCTGTTCGGCAGTGCAACCCTGTGGTACCACTCTGGGAAATGAGATGTATACACATGCCCTTGATTCTTGGATTTCAGACCGAATTGATTTTGTAAGACATCAGTCATTTTCTACACTAGAAGATCTACGTTAGCATCCTGATTCCCTGGCCTTCCAGTAGGCATCCCTGTAGCCGCACCATATCCGTGATTCGGAAAGCGTCAATAGCACTGTAATCCATGAATTCTGAATAGCCGCCCCCATACATGTTCTTTTGCAGTCTGTTGTTTGATGGTGCTATCCTATAAGTGGAGCCAGGTGGAAATCCAGATGTGCCGAATGCCATCTCTCCATATGTGGGTGGATTCGGCATTGCCTGATAAGGGTTCTCTGTTGGATCGGTGACTACCCATACTCTGGCGGTCGAGCACTTGCATCTTAAACTGGTTGGCCATTAACAGCAGGCTTGATTCTCCTATTTCACCATTAGGCTCTTGAGGTAATGTTCGTTTAAGCATCTTCTCCATGCTAGGGACAAAAACACTGACCATCATCTGTTTAAACATATTCAAGAATGCAGTGTTGTGTTTGGCCATTATTTCTTCCATGATCTCTGGATCACCTCATAAGCTTCTGTTTCTCGCCAGCAGCAGAGCATCGACTCGCCTAGCATCGCACCCTTGGCATTTTCGACTTGAGGAAAGGTACGCCACTGCTTTTAGAGAAACACGAAGCACTTATGCCGAACCGATCCATAGCCTCTTTAAGCACCAGCTGCTGCTGATCCGTAGACAGCTCTTGAAAAGTGACATTCAGGACACTCTGAATATCAGGCATTTTGATGAAATTGATTTGTCCCACCGGGCGTGCCAAAAAGTGTGTTGACATAAAATCAGCACCTCACGCCAAGCACACAGCAAGCCGGATTAGCTAGCTTCACACGAGACCCGGGCGTTTGAATCGAAGCGTGCACCAATTTTCCCCCACAACCCGACAAAGGATGAAAAAGATTAGATAAAACATGGAACTTGCCGGGTGGTACCGCATAGTTGTATTTACGCCATGAAGTTAATCCAAACGACATATAGCTACGAATAAGCTATCTGCCGGCAACTTGAATATCATTCGGGAAACAATAAAGCATATGAATTAGAACACTGCCGAATGAATGACATAAGCATGACGAAAGATCGGTCTTTATTTGGATAACGTTACAACATATGACCATGACCGATTATCGAAGATAAAACATGGTAAATAAATAAAAGTAAAGCATGATCATGAATTCTCAGTAAACAAGCATGCATAAGTCAAAAGCACTAGTGTTAACACCAAAATTTGGTGCAGGAAGGAGTCTGATTTGCGGGCCCAACTCGGTGAAAAAATCCGTCCGGAAGAAGGAAGGTTTCTTGAAGATTCGGCAAAGGAGCCATGATCGGCAATTTGCTTCCGTTCGGCGGAAGAAGCTATTTGCTGATTTTGCGGGATTGCGTGATGACGTGGCCGGCGGAAGGGGCGAATGGATGGATAAGCAATCGCATTTAGAGATAAATTAGGTATCAAATATTGTGCTCGTAGTCCATTCGGAGTCATGCCATGACAGGGTATAAATATAGACCCTGAATGTATGTAATTGTAATCGAAAACATTCTCAATACAATGGCTTACGCCAAACCTTCGAGTCCTAGTCGAGTCGTCGAGTTCTTCGAGAGGGTTCATCGATCCGTCGACCTCCGTAAGTACCGGCAACCTTGTATCATGTCTAGTATCATGCGGTGGATCTAGATTGTGATGCAAGTAGTCTTCTTACCATGCTTAGTATCATGCGGTAGATTCAAGCTTGGTTCAAGAGGGTTTCTTGTTAGATCACGAGCCATGCGGTGGGCTAAGATCTAGCTTGGAGCTAGTTATCGGCTCTATTGGATTTTGGCAAAATTCAATAGATTCATTAAGTTACCCCGTGTTGCTTTGAGTTTTACTTTTTGTTTAAATTCATGTAACACCTCTTTGCCCAATCTAGATTGGTTTGAATCGGCTTTATCTCTTTCGTTGATCCTTATGCGATTCAAATTTGTATCCTTGGCTTAATATAACACACGGGTCATATGTTTCCCAATAGCCGAAACCGAATCGATCTAGGTTGTTACGTGTTGCGGGTTCAAGCTTGTCAAATCTTGTATAAATCTTGAAAGAAACCGGGTATCACGCGGTAGATGCAGGCTTTGGGTTGTTTTAGAGCTAATCATCCGGTGGATTAGATTTCGATTCAACTTGATAGATTTATTCTTTTTGGTAATGTTTGTTCCTTCTTCATGGACCCGATTCTACTGCTCAATTCTGCAAGTAAAACGCGTTTGCAAATTGTGTTTTAAGTAACGTGTGCTTTTAGCTTTCCATGTTTAGATTGTATCATGCGGTGGATAGATCTATTTATGGATGGTTGCGTGATTCCCAAATAAGTTGTATCATGCGGTGGATAAACTTGTTTGGCTTCATGCTTGACGGGTTTTGAAGTACTTAGACATGCGGTAGACTAGTGCTTTGGACCTATGCAATGCTTGTTTATTACACGTTTACGATCATGCTTTTACTTCATTTATCGTTTATTGTTATTTATTCTCGAGGATCGGTCATGGCTTTGTACATGTGCGGTTTTGTCCAAATAGAGATCGATCTATCGTCATGCTTACATCATCCGTTCGGCTATACCTTGTTTTACACTTTAAAGTTCCCGAATGGCTTCTAGTTTGCTGGCAGATAGCCTCTTGTAGCTATATGTCATCTCACATGGCTTTCTAGCCGTAAATATGGAACTGTCTGGTATCACCCGGCAAGTTCCAAGCTTTGGAATTTAACTACTTTGTCTTTTGTTAATTTTCAGAGAAAATTGACTGGCACGTCTTTGAATCTTTTCGCGTGTGAAGCTAGCTTGTTCGGCTTGCTGTGTGCTTGACGCAGGGTGCTGATTTCGCGTCAACACACTTTTTGGCACGCCTGGTGGGACACTTCAGTTCAAGATCAAGATGCCTGAAATCGGTGACATTCTGGACGTCGCCATTGAGGATCTCTCTCCAGAGCAGCTACAACAGCTGAAAGATGCTACAGATCAGTTTCAGCAAAAATGTTTGATGTCATTCAAAAGAACAAGTGGCGTCCGCACTCAAAAATGAGATGCCTGTGGTTCTACCTGTCGAGAGAGGACGCCACAACTCTTCAAGAGAAGGAAGAGTGCATGCAAGTGTTTCGGGATGCTGCGGAAGACGTGCTGGGCAGGCATCATAGGGCTTTCCTAGGCGTGTTCAAGCAGATGATGGTGGGTGTATTTGGCCCGGGCATGGAGCAAATGTTCAGTCGGGTATCCCCTCAGGGGTACTGTGCGGAGATTGGAGAGTCCAGCTCTGCCCAACCAGGAGCTCAGCCACCACTACGGAGCCAGCCAGTCCAGCCTCCTCCGCAGAGCGTTGGGAGCCAGCCCATCCAGCCTCCTCCACAAGGCGCTGGGGGTCAACCAGTTCAACCTCCTCTGAGGGCCGCAGGGGGGCAGCCAGTCCAGCCACCTCCACAAGGCAGTACAGGTCAACCGATTCAACAGCCGAACCCATATCAGCCCACGTATGGGGAGATGGCGTTCGGTTCGTCTGGAGTTCCGCTCGCTTCCACATACAAGATTGCCCCCAGCAATGCAGTTGCGTAAGAACTTGTATGGTGGAGGTTACCACGAAGTTATGGACTATGGCGCCATTGACGCTCTCCCGAATCCGGGGTACGGTGCAGCTGCAGGAGTGCAGGAGGACGACATTCTGGTTCAGAAGATGGCCGATCTGATGCAAAATCAATTCGGCCTCAAGCCTAAAATGCAAGGACCAGCCTATACGCCTCCCTTCCCGGAGTGGTATTACAGAGTGATCCTGCCGCCCAGGGTGAAGCCTCCCATGGAATTTACGAAGTTTTCTGGGCAGGATGACACGAGCACAGTGGAGCACATTGCTCGTTATCTGATGCAGCTTGGAGAGGCCTCAGCTGATGAGGCATTCAGGGTTAGGTACTTTCCCATGTCGTTGACGGGCTCCGCATTCCAGTGGTTTACTTCTTTGCCTCCCCAGTCAGTTGGCACGTGGAGGGAACTGGAGCGAAAATTCAACGCCCATTACTTTAGTGGTAGCACGGAAAAGAAGCTCATCGACCTCACCACTTTGAAGCAGAGGCACAGTGAGACGCCTTTAGAGTTCCTCAGGAGATTCAGGGACGTTAAAGGCATGTGTTTCTCGTTGAATCTGCCAGATGATCAGTTGGCTGACATGGCCGTTGCGGGATGCCGCCGGCCGTACGAGAGAAGTTGTTCGGTATGGAGTTTGATAATCTGGGCCAATTGTCTCAAAAGCTGTCATTGATGAGCAACCAGGCCTATGGGTTTAAGAAGGACACCAGGTTCAACAAGCAACACGACATAGCTGACATTTATAATCAGTTCCTGGAGAAGGCCGACCAGATGGAAGACTCTGACGATGATCAAGAAGTAGCTGCCGCTGAGATCATGTGGGGCAAGGAACCGTTGACCATGAACCAGCGTTGGATCAAGCAGACCAAGGGCACATATGACTTTGACGTCACCAAAGCCGATAAGCTTTTTGAGTTCTTGGTGAAAGAAGGCCGAATCAAGTTGCCTGAAGGGCACTCTATGCTTCGGCCCGATTGGATTAAAGAAAAACGTTATTGTGGCTTCCATGACAGGAATTCCCACTCCATCAATGACTGCAGGGTCTTCAGGATGAGGATCCAGAAGGCTATCCAGGAGGGACATTTGAAGTTTGACAACAAGATGAAACTGGATGGCCATCCTTTTCCCCAGAATATGATAAGCTTCTCTATCAACATGGTAACTGCTGAGGAGAAAGGAAAGGTCAAGGTCTTGACGTCAGCTAGAGCAAGACAGGATGGAGCAGTAGATCCAGCACGACAAGTTACACTGGAACAGGTCCACGGAGAGGCCCCTCGTGTCCTCAAAAGCCATATCGAAATTGGGGAGTCATCCAGGGCCAAACCCAGGGTCACCACGCACATCCTCCTCAACAAGTGGCAGCGTCAGCTAGAGAAAGAACGCTACCAGAAGCGGAGACACGAGGAGGAAAGGCGCAGGACTGAGGAAGAAGCGCAGAGAGAATCGAGCAAGCGCTGAACAAGAGCGTGCGCATTGGGGGTGCGCATTCTTCAGGCACTGCTGGAATGAAGGCTTGAAACTTCCTACATTGAGAAACCGCCTGAAAAGGATGATACTTTGAGTACAGCAGAAATCGCCAATCGCCGATCCGTCCATGAGAGAATTGGAAGGATACATCCTAGTGACGATCGGCGTCAAAAAATAATCGAGGTCATTGATCACCCCAGAAAGAGGCAAGCTGATCAGAGATGGGCTGATCAAGAAGAAGATGAGCACGAATACATCTGGCAAGAAGGACAGTGGTGCCCGCCTGGCTTGAGAAAAAGCCAAAAGAGAAGGGTTCAGCGCTTGAGGAACCGTGAATTGAGGCAGGCGGGGATCCAGAAGAAACAAGTGTGGCGCCCAAAGGACAAACCTGAAGGATCGGGTCGTTCGGCTCCAGCGTGTATGGTATACTTTTTGCCGAATGAGTTTATGGCTCCCGCTAATCAAGTTGTGCAGGAAGAAACGTCCCTGGACGCCAATGATGATGAACAGCTGGGAGGACTGATGGCGCAACTAGTGTTTGCCAAGCAAGCCACCTTCGATAAACCGGCCAAGAATCGACACATGAGGCCGTTGTACTTGAAGGGATACGTCAATGGCAAGCCATTGACTAAGATGTTTGTCGACGGTGGGGCTGCAGTCAACGTGATGCCATACACCACCTTTAGGAAGCTTGGCATGGGCCCTGGAGATTTGACGCCGACGAGCATAATCCTAAACGATTTCGCTGGGAATCCTTCAGACACCAGAGGGTGCGTGCACGTGGACTTGATGATTGGGTCCAAGACATTGCTCACTACCTTCTTTGTCATCGACGGCAAAGGAGCTTATAGCCTGCTGCTTGGGCGGGACTGGATCCATGCCAATTGCTGCATCCCATCTACCATGCATCAACAGCTCGTTCAATGGGTAGATGACGATATTGAGGTGGTCCAGGCAGATGACTCAGTGAGTGTTGCAAATGTGGAACCAGCTATCTAGGAATATCAAGGCATCGATTGTTTCTCAGGGAAAGACTGGGGTGAAGGTCTGTTGAGCTGTCTGATCAACATTCAAGCGATCGGCTCTTATAGCAATTTTTAATGGACAATCCCGTTGATGGAACTGATGGCAAGCTAGGACGAGGATTCATGTCGGCTGATAAATTGGAAGAAGTTGATATTGGAAACGGTGACAAGCCGAGGCCGACATTTATCAGTGCTGACTTGGAATCAGATTTCAGGGAGGAATTAATCAAGCTGTTGAAGGAATATAAAGATTGCTTCGCCTGGGATTATTCGGAGATGCCTGGATTAGATCGCTCCATCGTTGAGCATCGGTTGCCAATCAAGCCTGGTTTTAGGCCCTATAAGCAACCACCCCGAAAAATTTACAAGGATGAAGTATTGGCCGATGTAAAGAAGGAAGTTGAAAGGTTACTTGACGCAAACTTCATTCGGCCATGCAGATATGCGGAGTGGATCTCTAATATTGTCCCTGTCTATAAGAAAAATGGGAAGATGAGGGTTTGTATAGATTTCAGAGATTTAAACAGAGCCACTCCTATGGATGGGTACCCAATGCCTGTTGCTGATTTGTTGGTTGATGCTGCTGCTGGGCATAAAGTTATCAGCTTCATGGATGGTAACGCAGGGTACAACCAAATTTTCATGGCAATAGAGGATATATCGAAGACAGCCTTCAGATGTCCTGGTCACATAGGCTTATTTGAATGGATAGTCATGACATTTGGGTTGAAAAATGCCGGTGCAACCTATCAACGAGCAATGAATTACATCTTTCATGAGTTGATCGGCAAAATTGTTGAGATTTATATTGACGACGTCGTGATCAAATCTTTGAATCGTGACTCACATTTGGAGGACGTGAAGAGAACTTTGGAATGCACCCGAAAGCATGGCTTGAAGATGAATCCAAACAAATGTGCTTTTGGAGTGTCAGCTGGAGAATTCTTGGGATTCCTGGTGCACGAAGGAGGGATTGAAGTTGGCAAGAAGAGCATGAAGGCTATTGATGAAGTTGTCCCTCCAACTAATCTCAAGGAATTGCAATCACTGCTTGGCAAGATCAATTTTGTGAGGAGGTTCATTTCAAATTTGTCGCAGAAGGTTTTGCCATTTTCTCCATTGTTGAGACTTAAGAAGGATCAGAAGTTCATATGGGGTGACGAACAACAAAAGGCTTTTGATGAGATCAAGCAATATATGAAGGAACCGCCGGTGCTGGTCCCTCCACAGCTGAATAAGCCTTTCAAGTTGTACGTGGCGGCCGATACCCAAACCATTGGATCGGCCCTTATTCAAGAATTTGAAGGAAAGGAGCGGGTAGTAGCATACCTTAGCCGAAAATTACTTGATCCTGAGACCAGGTATTCGGCTGCGGAGAAGCTTTGCCTATGCGTGTACTACTGTAGACAAAATTTCGACTACTTGTTGAATGCCGAATGCGTTGTATACTCCAAGTTTGATGTAATAAAACATATGTTATCTATGCCAATTTTGAATGGCAGGATTGGCAAGTGGATCTTGGCTTTATCTGAGTTTGAATTGAAGTTCGAATCGGCAAAAGCTATAAAAGGTCAGATTATTGCCGATTTTATAACTGAGCATCGTGATCCATCGATTGATTTGCTTGAAATTACTTGGGCTTTGTTTGATGGATCATCATGTGGTAAAGGTGGGGGAGTAGGGATTTTATTAATTTCACCCAGGGGCGAGATGTTTGAGTTTGCTATCCCTATTCAACCTACTGTTACTAACAATCAAGCTGAGTACGAGGCATTGCTTCGGGGGCTTCAATATTTAAGAGAAGCCGGGGCTGTTTCAGTTGAGGTTTATGGAGATTCAGAGTTGGTTATCAAGCAATTGAACGGCCAATACGAGTGTAAAAGTGATGCCCTGAGGAATTACTACGAGGAATGCAGAGAGATTTTAAAGAGTTTTCAGTTGGTAATTCTACAACACATTCCTAGAGAACACAATGAAGAGGCAAACAGGTTGGCTCAAAGTGCTTCAGGCTATAGAGAAAGTCAAGAAGCGTTTGCCACGGAGGTATGTGTGCTGGGAATGGATCTTGCAAAGGATGATTGGAGAAAGGAGATCGTTGATTATTTAGAGGATCCATCCCGAAAGGTCTCTAGGAAACTCAGGTACAAAGCCATAAAATTTGTTCTTCTGGATGGAAGTCTATTCTACAAATCATTAGATGGGGTATTGCTGCGATGCCTGGGTCCAGAAGAAGCAAAAAAGATGATGAGTGAGGTGCATGATGGGATATGTGGAGCTCATCAATCGGCCTACCGTATGAAATGGGTCATCAGGCAAGCTGGGTGCTTTTGGCCAACGATGTTAGGGGAATGCTTTGAGTATTACAAGGGATGTCAAGACTGTCAGAAATTTGGAAATGTTCAAAGAGTTCCTGCATCAGCGTTGAATCCCATTATCAAGCCATGGCCATTCAGGGGCTGGGGTATAGACTTGATTGGCCAAATTAATCCACCATCGAGCAAGGGGCATAAATTTGTGCTTTTGGCAACGGATTATTTTACCAAATGGGTTGAGGCGATTCCACTGAAGAAGGTAACATCAGAAAACATGGTTGAGTTTGTTAAAGAACACATTATCTATCGGTTTGGAATTCCTCAAACAATCACAACTGATCAAGGAGCCCAGTTTGTGTCCTTGGAGTTCAGGGAGTTTGCCGAAAGCATGGGGATCAAATTGTTTAATTCTTCTCCCTATTACGCCCAAGCTAATGGTCAGGCGGAGGCTTCTAATAAGATCATGATCAAGCTTATACAAAAGAAGATCGACCAGAAGCCAAGAAGGTGGCATTCGGTACTCAATGAAGCTTTATGGGCTTACCGAATGGCCCCTCACGGAGCTACAAAAACGTCTCCTTACGAATTGGTTTATGGGCACCATGTAGTTTTACCTTGGGAAATACAATCAGATTCTAGGAGAGTAGTTTTGCAAAAAGACTTAAGCTCCAAAGATTACAGTGGCTTAATGATGGATGAATTAGAGGACTTGCACATGATTCGTCTCAGAGCCCTGGAAAACATCGAAAAGAACAAGCTGCGAGTTGCTAAATATTACAACAAGAAAGTAAAGGTCAGGCAATTTGCAGAAGGGGATTTGGTTTGGAAAGCTTTACTGCCGATTGGAACCAAATACAGTGCATTCGGCAAATGGTCCCCAAACTGGGAAGGACCCTTTCGGGTAGTCAAGTGTGTGCCTGGTAACGCTTATATGTTGAAGACTTTACTAGGAGAAGAATTTCCTGCTGCAATAAATGGAAGATATTTGAAGAAATATTATCCTAGTATTGAGATTGATCGTTGATCACAAGCATTGGGATTACAGGCATTTGACGCGGAAATAGCCGGCATTCAAGAAGGAAGCCGTCTTTAGACCAAAAAATCCTAAACAAGGGAAATGGCCAATACTCAGATGTATTGCCCTTAGCACGAAACTACATTACAAATGCTTCTTGCAAGACTATATCTAGCAGCCCAGTTGCTCAAGATTGCGAAGAGGTGGAAAGCAGAAGGCCTGGCGTAAGAAGCGAAAGTATGCTTCAATCCTTTTTTCTTTGCTTCTTCAGCTCCTCCCTCTTCAGTTGTTCCAGGACCACCGTGACGGCAACTTGGAAGCTGCGGGGGTGACCGTGGCTTGCTGCCTCCATCAAGCTGTCCCAAGCTGCTTTCAGGTTCTTGTGCACTGTCGAAACATCCGAGACGGAGAGCTTGTTAGAGACAGGGATCCGGGCGCAAGCATGGAGTCAAGGTGAAGATGGAGATGTTTACCTCCTACCAACGCCTCCAGAGTCATGCGGCGTTCGTGTTCGGCTTGGTAGCGAGCGGTGATGTCCCGGAGGTCATGCTCCAGATGCCGGACACGGCGGCGTAACTGGTGGTTGATCTTCTGCTCTGGCGTGGCGTCCTCTGTTTCGAGGGAGGAGTCAGAGGAGATGTATTCAGGCGTTTCTTCGGTCCCAATGATTTCCTCAGGAAGCAGATCAAGGCTAAAAGAAAAACAAAGGGGAGGTCAAGCACGAGATCACACACGAAAGCAAGAAGCAAGTTAAAGGAAAACTCACTCGAATGGTGCGCTTTCTTTGGGGTGCATCCTTCCTTGATGGTTTGCTTGCCTTTGTCCATGGCCTTGGGGTTTTCTCTTCTGGAGCAGGGGAGAGGATGAGAAGTGATGGATGAGTGTGCGAGTGGATTTGCAGGGCATCTCAGCAGGCTATTTTATTGACTGAGAGAGTGCATCGGGAGTGATGACTGGTTGGCGTACGATATTGGAATACCAAGCGGCGTGGTTTTCTCCGAATGCGAAGGGTTTTCATTGAATAAAGGCTTATGGATTCCCGAATTGAGGATTTTCTGGTTTTGCGCCAAGGGGCATCCGTTTTCACGTGTTCGGCTCAAGCAAGTTCCCGAATGTGTTTAAGGAAAATAAGGCTCGCAGTTGCAAACACGGAGGAATCATCACAATACAAGCATGGGAATTGAAAGTTCTTTATTTATTGCCGAAAATCAAACATCCCTAGTACAATCTAATCAAAAGCCTGCTTAGCATGCATCGGGATGAGTGAGTTCGCAATGGCGCTGCGGGCTGCCGAGGCGCTCAAGATGACCTCGATCTGCCGATGTCTTCTGCGCCCGCCCGGAAGCCGGCGTGGAGTAGTCGACGGCAGGCCATGGCGGCCAAGCCCAAAGTGGTGCCCAGGATGCCGTGAGTAGCCACTCGCCCACGCTGCTCCACCGCGGCAAGGCGCCCGGCGTGTCTCCGCGCTCACCTTGTCACCAATTGCTCCACCAAAGATTTTCAGCTGGTTGAGCTCGGCGCCACGGCTGCAAAGTGCAAGGGGTGATTAGTATCAAAAGCCGATTGGATTGGGAGCAATCTCATATCCGATGGTTGCCAGCAGCTGCTTGCGCTGGTCCTCCCACTCCAGATGCCCTTCTTGAGACATCTCTCCACCGGGCCACCTCAAGCTCCGCCTGAAGTGAGAGCGTCAAGTTCCCGTAGGGCACGGGGGAGTAGTGGTCCGACTCCGAGGAGTCGTCCGGCAGAGGTTGATTGGCCGGCGCAGAGGACGGGTTCCATTGAATAAGCCTGAAACAGAGAGGATCGTCAGAAACAAAGGGAAATTTAAAACAAGTCGTGAAGAAAGGTTGGCGATCATTGCCTCCGACGCTGACCGGCTCCCTTCCGCCTCTTGCCCGTTGTTGCCCGCCATGGTTCTTGGGGCTGCGCTGGTGATTGGGAAAAGAAAGCTTGAGGTTGGTGAAGATTTGAAGGCTAAAGGCTTGGTAAAGAGTCGGGGCACCTAGTTTATTTAGGCTGGTGAAAGATCGTGGCCTCGGATCGTGGCGCGTATCCCAAAAACTTGGAAGGTGCCAATCGCCGTCGGGTCGCTTTGGGATTCAAAGTCGAGTCGTATTCGTTGACTCGGCTAAGTTGCAGTTGAGGTGCCGTTCGGGTATGGCACTGTTTGACTACTAGTTACCGAATAGATCGTTCAGAGTTGCAATCGAAATCATGCAAAGAAAAGGGAAGCGAACTTATAAAAGGCAAATGTTACAAGAACGGTCAATTTGGTTACACACTGCTCAGTACAGCTAAATGTTTAAATATTGTGCGATTACATTAGAGGCATTTGATATTGTCTGGTGGATATTCTCCATCCGGTAATCTTTTGGGCATAATCCGGGGACAGGGAGCTCGATTGATTCACTTCTTGCCGATGATGCTTCCTCTTGGATTTTCTCTATCAGACTAGGAAGTTCGGCTATTTTCTTGTCGTCAGCTTCTATTTCGGCAGACAAATTTTTCAGCTCTACCTCCAATGCAGCCTTTCTGGCGATTTTCAATTCACGAGCAGCTTGCAGATTCGTTAACATTCCCTTGTGGCTTGGGATTTGTGCTCCTTTCAGCTTGGCTTCCTTTGGCTCAAAATGGTCGGGTAGAAGCACTTTTCAAGGCTCGCCTTATGGCCACATAGTGAATATCAAGACCAGAGATGGGTTCCAATGAAGTCTTGATGTCCTCAGGGAGCTTTTGGCTGATGGGCTCAAGCATTCCTTCGAAATAATCAACATCTCTGATTTGGTCTCGAGCATCCTTCTGCAGCTAGGCAAAGATTTCTTTGAGCCTTGCTTGGACTTCCTCTGATAGGGCTTGAGTTCTTCTTTCTCCTTTATGGATTATTCTCCACTAATGAGCTTGATGATGATGGAGTTTGATCCTGAAGGGGTAACATTGCCGAATCTGGAGTGGTTCATTGAAAAGGAAAAAGATAACAGAGTTAAGTGCATGTGTTTACCTCTCACGACTGAGGCAAGGTTTTGTCTGCCTGTGGGGATTTCTTGAGCCACTGGTGAAAGAGGAGCCTGAGGAGCTCTTGGCAAAGCTGAGGCTTCGCTTGAGAGGGGTGCATGCAGATTTGAAGCTTCCGGTCCGAGGAGGTGGATTTACCTCTGTTGATGTTGGGGTTTCTGCCTGGCCGATAGGGGATTGAATCCTTAAAGGACTTGAAGCCCCTGGTTGGATTGAAGGGTTCATCTCGTGAAGCCGGTACTCTTGAGAAGGGGTGATGGGTCGATGAGGATGAGATCTCTACTTGAGCAGAGGATGGCTCAGCTCTTGGTGAACTTACACGTTGAGAGAAGGGTATCCATGTGATGATTCACCTGTTTCTTCTAGAAAGATTAAGGTAATGTTGTTGATCTTTGAGGAAAAGTAATAAAGGTCATACCAAAGGATGATGGAAGCATTGTGTTCTCAAGTCAAGGTGGGATTCTAGTCTGAAATTGCACAAGGTGAAATTTGTCAGAATAAGAGTAATCTTGTGATCAAGAAAAAGGAAATCTTACCTCAACAGGGACCTTCTTGGTTGTTCTTTTCCTCTTGGCAGCTGGAGGTGCAATCAGAGATAGGCCTTTTCTTTTATCAGCAGAGATACTGGAGAGAATTGGGTCCATTGTGGCATACCTGGCCATCAGTTGAGCCAAAGTTGGGGATTTAAATCCCAGTGCTGAGACTGGGTATACTGCATTATAAGCAATTGTCCTAGCTCGAGGCGCAATCGTTTCGCAGGGAAGATCATGGTTAATAAATATAGATCGAGAAGAAGAGTGTGTTACCTCTGATGTTGGCTGAAAATCAGGCATCAACCCCGAGCAGAATGAGTGTACTGGCTCACTGAAGATGTGGTCATGAAATTCTTGCCACCAAGAGATGAAGGTAGGATGAGCTAATATTATGGGTGTGAAAGGCCAGGTGTAAAGAGTTGGACTGCATTCGTACTCAAAGACCCTTCGCTTGAATGTCATCCTTGATTTCTCTCGGGTTTGAGGAATTCGTGAAGGAATAGTCTTGGGGCATTGGCCACATCCAAGTGTCGCCATCATATTGGGTTGATAGTATTCATAATGTGGATTTAACCTCCCTCCACAAAATTCAGCTGGCAGAGGGCATGGATGGATGAAGATATTGAAGATTTCTATAAATCTTCCATCTTGGCGTCCAGCTTCAAATGAGAATTCACAGGGGAGGGTTAAATTATCATTGTCCAAGTAGGGAAGCCAAAGAGGGTCAGGGAAGCCTTTGAAAAGAGCTCAAAAGTCGAATGACATTATTGATGGAAAGGTTGAGGCAGCTTCCCCATAGGTTTGGCATCCTCTCGGTGACTTGAACTTCCCCTTCGTTGTAGTTGGATGAAGGGAAAAGCCGATTGTTGAGATCAATATTGACAATCTGGTGCATGTACAGTTGCAGCCACATCTGCACGAACCACCAAGGGCCGTTGACACATGATATCTTCTGGCCAGTGTGCATTTGGGAGATGGTCTGATGAAGCATATGATACACACTTCCTAGAAGGTATTTTCCAAGAGGAATACGTTTACCACCAGCCAACTGTGTAGCCATTACAATATGATTCAGAGTGGGTTCATTGGCTTTACCACAGAAAATAAACCTGCACAACCACATGTTCAGGAATGCCCTGTATTCAACTTCACCCAGGGGACCATCTTTCATGTGATTCTGGATATAAAATTTATATCCACTTCCTGGCTTCACTCCTGTTTGTCTTGTAGAACCTTTGAAGTCCCAGGGGTATACGGATCCTGAAACATCAAGGCTGGTAATCATGTATACATCGGCCAAGGTTGGGGACATTGGGCCATGACCAAAGAGGAAGGCATTGACGCCGTTTGACCAAAAATGACAGGCTGCTATCAAAAGATCTTCATTTTTGGGGGTCTCGGCCAAAGAAAGCTCCAAACATTGAGCAATACGGAGACTTTCCCAAGTTTGGGTCTTGGGGCTATTATCTGCAAGCACCCTTTTGTACCAGTTTCTCCAGCCTGCAATTGGGGGCAAGGGCCAGTTCTTGAAAGCATCTTGCCACAGAGAGGGCTTGGATAAAGCCGCTTTGAAAGGAACTCTTTGGGATTCGGCTGCGATAAATTCGCGAGGGTCAGAAATTCCCACAGGACCAAGGAAGTAAGACGCCGAATTGGCCTCAGTGCGAATCAAAAGCTCGGTGGAAAGCTCCTGTTGAGAAAAGGCGGAGGAGAAATCTGAGGTAGAAACCGAAAAGATAATGCCGAATGAAGCTTACGAGGATGGGATTTACCTGAGCAGCTTGATTCTGACCTGCCATTGGGGATTTGAGCTTGGGGAAAAGATGACCTAGGGTTTGGATCTGACGGAGGCTCTGGATTGCGTAAGAGAGAGAATAGGTGTTGAATGATTCGATTTGAAGACGTTGGCAACTGGAGTCAATTCTGGAATAAAATCACTTTTATCCCGTCATTGAAGGGGCATATGTTAACACCAAAATTTGGTGCAGGAAGGAGTCTGATTTGCGGGCCCAACTCGGTGAAAAAATCCGTCCGGAAGAAGGAAGGTTTCTTCAGAAAGATTCGGCAAAGGAGCCCGCGGTCGGCAATTTGCTTCCGTTCGGCAGGAAGACTGTTTGCGCTGATTTTGCGGGATTGCGTGATGACGTGGCCCGAGCGGAAGGGACGAATGGATGGATAAGCAATCGCATTTAGAGATAAATTAGGTATCAAATATTGTGCTCGTAGTCCATTCGGAGTCATGCCATGACAGGGTATAAATATAGACCCTGAATGTATGTAATTGTAATCGAAAACATTCTCAATACAGACCGGCTTTACGCCAAACCTTCGAGTCCTAGTCGAGTCGTCGAGTTCTTCGAGAGGGTTCATCGATCCGTCGACTGTAAGTACCGCAAAACCTTGTATCATGTCTAGTATCATGCGGTGGATCTAGATTGTGATGCAAGTAGTCTTCTTACCATGCTTAGTATCATGCGGTAGATTCAAGCTTGGTTCAAGAGGGTTTCTTGTTAGATCACGAGCCATGCGGTGGGCTAAGATCTAGCTTGGAGCTAGTTATCGGCTCTATTGGATTTTGGCAAAATTCAATAGATTCATTAAGTTACCCCGTGTTGCTTTGAGTTTTACTTTATGTTTAAATTCATGTAACACCCTTTTGCCCAATCTAGATTGGTTTGAATCGGCTTTATCTCGTTTCGTGATCCTTATGCGATTCAAATTTGTATCCTTGCTTAATATAACACACGTGGATCATATGTTTCCCAATAGTCAAAACCGAATCGATCTAGGTTGTTACGTGTTGCGGTTCAAGCTTGTCAAATCTTGTATAAATCTTGAAAGAAACCGGGTATCACGCGGTAGATGCAGGCTTTGGGTTGTTTTAGAGCTAATCATCCGGTGGATTAGATTTCGATTCAACTTGATAGATTTATTCTTTTTGGTAATGTTTGTTCCTTCTTCATGGACCCCGATTCGGCTGTTCAGCCGTATTCGGTTATGCTTTCACAAGTAAAACGTGTTTGCAAATTGTGTTTTAAGTAACGTGTGCTTTTAGCTTTCCATGTTTAGATTGTATCATGCGTGGATAGATCTATTTATGGATGGTTATGATTCAAACAAGTTGTATCATGCGGTGGATAAACTTGTTTGGCTTCATGCTTGACGGGTTTTGAAGTACTTAGACATGCGGTAGACTAGTGCTTTGGACCTATGCATGCTTGTTTATTACATATTTATCATGCTTTACTTCATTTATCGTTATTGTTATTTATTCTCGAGGATCGGTCATGGCTTTGTACATGTGCGGTTTTGTCCAAATAGAGATCGATCTATCGTCATGCTTACATCATCCGTTCGGCTATACCTTGTTTTACACTTTAAAGTTCCCGAATGGTTTCTAGTTTGCTGGCAGATAGCCTCTTGTAGCTATATGTCATCTCACATGGCTTTCTAGCCGTAAATATGGAACTGTCTGGTATCACCCGGCAAGTTCCAAGCTTTGGAATTTAACTACTTTGTCTTTTGTTAATTTTCAGAGAAAATTGACTGGCACGTCTTGGAATCTTTTCGCGTGTGAAGCTAGCTTGTTCGGCTTGCTGTGTGCTTGACGCAGGGTGCTGATTTCGCGTCAACAACTAGTCTACCATGTGTCTAGACACCTTCAAACCCGTCGAGCATGACATCAAGCGAAGTTAATCCACCGCATGATACAACTTGTTTGAAATCACACCACCGACCAAGAATAGATCAATCCACCGCATGATACAATCTATTCATGGAAGGCTAAAAGCATACATTATTTAAAGCAAACTCGTGAACATGATTCACTCGTGAAGGAAATTGCCGAATACAGCTATACAGCCGAATCGGATTCCGTGGAGAAGGAACAAACATTGAAAAGTTAACAAGCTTGAACCCGCAACACTTGACAATCTAGATTGATCTAAATTCGGCTATTGACAGCACACGATCCACTTGCCATATATAAAACTAAAGATTTGAAAGTGTATCACATGGATCACAAAGAGATAGAGTCGAATCGAATCAATCTAGATTGGGAAAAAGAGTGTTACATGAATTTAAACATAAGAGAAAAAATTCGAAGCAACACCAGATAACTTAATGAATCTATTAGATCTTGCCAAATCTAATAGAGCCGATAACTAGCTCCAAGCTAGATCTTAGCCTACCGCGTGACTCATGATCCAACAAGGAAACCTTCTCGAACCAAGCTTAAATCCACCGCATGATACTAAGCATGGTATCAAGACTACTTGCATCAAGATCTAAATCCACCGCATGATACTAGACATGATACAAGGTTGCCGGTACTTACGGAGGTCGACGGGTCGATGGCTCCTCTCGAAGAACTCGACGACTCAACTAGATGGACTCGCAAGTTGGCACGGGGCCGGTTGGTTGTGAAATTGTTCGATCCCTATTACAAACACTAAGGGTTTATATTTATACCCTGTCTCTAACACGACTCCTAGTCGACTACGATTACAACATTGACTGCCTAAAACTTACAACATGTCGTCATGTCGGTTTCATACCCATCATCAATTCATCTCTTTCTTTATATCTAGTCCACGTCATCACGTATTCTCAAACGTTTCCGTCTTCAACTATGGAATAGCTCTTTGCCGAATGACGACGCACTCCCGACCGCAAAACGCCTCTTACCGAATGCGTTGAAAGCAACTCCTGTCGAATGGTACTATCCTGCCAATCTCGGCCCACATGTCAGTTTCTGCCTGTACAAATTTTTAGTGTTAACAATTACATTAGGAAATACAATTCCTAGAATGAGAGTTCAATGACATGTCCTGGTTCGCAGCTATTATCTTCTACAATGTCACTAGCATAAGCGAAATCGAGCTCGGTGGTGATGGGGCTAAGGGGCTCCATCTTCGGGATCCTTGAGGAGCTTGAATTCGCTGCAGTCGAATTCTCACCTTTACGAAGAAGGAAGAAAGAAGAAAGATCGAAACATCCCATAGAAAACCTAAGCGAAACCTCAAGCCAAAAATCGGAAAAATCTTGTTCGGGATGAGCCTCTTGGAACAAACGCCATGCTTCGCCACTGACAAACATTTTATCACGATGAATTCGCAGCGGCATCACATCCTGCGCAGGCCCAACTTGCAGGACCTGCGCAGGTTAAAGTTTACAAAACAACTTGTTCAGTCAAAACACTACAACTAAATGAATGTACAAATATACACGAACAGCCACGAAGGGCAAATGTTTTGGCGATATTTAGCCCGTAATGTCAACCTTCAGAGAGTCTTCCTCTCGCTCGGAGGCTTGGTCGCCATCACTGCCATCGTCGCTGCTGTCGCCAGAGTCCTCCTCATCCGAGTCGCTTGATTCTTCATCTTCGGTAGAGGACTCAGGAGGCGCGGTGCCTTTTCCTTGTTTCTCTTCTTCGATTAGCTAAGAAAGGCAGAAAAAAGATGTAAGAAAAATCAGAAGACAAAACTTTGCGAATTAGCGTGTTTAATAGAACTGCTCGAAATTAACTCGGCAAGCTTTAGCGCGATGCTCTTGACAGCTTCCTTCCCGCTAGCAAGCCAGAACTCCCTCGCGAATTTGGACCTGATAGCTTGAACATCCTCATTTGGCCGAAGTCTTGAGGTGCTCAGGGCGTCGGGAAACTGCGGGAGTTTTTCACGAAACTTCGCGAGATCCGCGCAGTCGAAGTCGTGAAGAAGCTTCAGGATGCTCTCTACAGAGAAGGCCGCCGCAAAATCGTTGGCACCAGAGATAACTTCGGGAAGCGCCTTGAATTCAGCGTCGATCCATTCCATGAACTCAGGAAGTCCTAAGTCAGCAGGGAGTGGCGCAGGACAAACGCCAAATTCGTTCAAAGATCTCTCGTACTCTTCAAATAAAATCTTCAACTTGTCGATAATGTCAGAAACCTTCTTCCCTGAAGCCTCCCTCTGCTCAGTTAATGCCCTTTCAAGATCTTGAATCTTTCGTTCCTTGCTGCTCAAACTTAGCCAGATCAGCGTTGTTGGAGCGAAGATCTTGGCAGTTTTCAAGGATTTGTCATGATCTTTACGAAGATTCTCGATCAGTCACAAATCATCGTCATGTGTCTTCCGAAGTTTTTCAAGATCTTTTCTGGAATTCTCAGCAGCCTCCTCAACAATCTTCTTTTCGTCCTGGCACTTCTTTAGGGCCTCAGCCAGCTCAGCCACATTTTTCTCTAAGTCTGAGTTCGCCGCTCGAGACAACTTGAAGTTGCGACTCAGTTTCTGATGATCCTCTACCAACTTCTTGTTTGCCTTCTCTTGTTCAATCAAACGTTCGCAGGCAATTCTTCCAGATATGGAGGCTTTCTCCGCATAATCCCTGCGTTGTACGACAAGCTCGGACGCGGGAAACGATCGAAGAAGATCTTCAAACTCTAGAAAATCGCAAAATAAAGCCATAAAAAGAAAGTCGAGAAATGCAAAGTGAAAAGAGTTGTAAAAAGTAGCGAACCTTTTTTATCCTTAGCGAAGAGCACCTGTTCCGAACTTGTAGAAGTTCTCTTCAAGGAACTACAAGGCTTCTTTCCAGAATCCCGAACGGCCTCTCCAGGCAAGTGAGAGGTTTGTTCCGAGACTCCTTCTCCTGTTTCATCAACAAGTGTAGGCGATTTCCAGAGTGTTAAAATCTTGTATGCGCCATCCCTGATACTAGCCGCCTCGCAACCAACACTTAGTAGTTCACCACGGTAGGACGTACCAAAGCTCTTGTTAAATGCAGCCAGGGAAGGAGAGGGAGCTTGGCCTTCAGGGAGATTCTCGCGAATTTCGAGCAAGGGAGCATCTTGGACGAGATCTTCACCCCTGTGAATGGTGAGTTCAAGCTCCTTGGTAAATTCGGGAGATGCTTCATCTTGAGGATGGACAGACTGAGGAACAGCAGTATCAGTAGCAGCAACGGGGGGCTTAGCAGCAGCGTCGGGAATCATTTCCTTCTGAACTTCGGGAGCAGCATCTGAAAAGGAGTCAATATCCACGAACTCATTCTCAGAACCCGATGGGCAATGTTTACGAAAATTGAATCTCAACAAGGGCCAGAAGAAAGAACCTTTCTGGCTGGGCTCCATGAAGAGGTCGTCGTCGAAAGCAGAGGGAACCCGCCGAACTTCAGAAGAGACAACCTTTTTAACGGCCTTCTTAGCTTTCTTGTGGCTCATCTAAGCAAGGCTGGAGGCTGCTTGGAGTTCGGCGTCCGAAACTTGTTCGTAAGACTTGCGCTTGCGTTTCGATGACTCGAGAGACTTTGTTTTCGAGGGCTGAACACTAGAGGACGTAGTCTCGTCGACAATCGAAAGGCCGCTTTTCGAAGATCTTTTTCTCGGAGCGTTTGGGGGAGCAGCCGAGCAGCTGGCAACGGAAACCGCGGGTATCTTCAGTTTGCAACCCGGGCGTCGAGAGTTAAAAGATTTATCCCCGCAAGCTTCAGAGAATACACGATTTATCCTCCTCTTGTGTTTCACCAAGCTCTTATACGCCTTGTACTCATTCATGGTATATTCACCTATCATAAGATTCACTCTCTTTTCGATGTCGAGCATAAAATCATCGGCACTCTGGCCGTCCCTCAGTTCAATGCCGAACTTCGGGAAAGGAACTTCTTGTGCCGCCCAGTTAACGTTGAAGTGCACGATCTCATTTGGGGCCCAACCATAAGAAATCGGCCAGATTCGGGCAGCAACAAATTCTTCAACGATGTCGCGGCCTCCAAGGATAGTACTGGCAAGGTGAAATGCATTTTCGCAGCTCCTGATTCCAACTGCTTGATGATTATAGTTCGTAGTGCTTACAGCAGTTAAGGCTTCAATGGGAGAAGATAGAGGATGAGCCGGTCCTTCGTACCCAGAAATTGTAGACATGTCAACCTTGACATAGAACCAATACGAGCTGCAGTCTTCGGTGAAGTTTGTTTTGCAACATGGCGCTATCTGAATTCTCGTGATCCCTCTTCACGTGTTCTGTCGACGGGTGTTGAAAGTACAGCACGTATAGTGAGCTTCGTAGAACTGACCGTCGTCGACTTTAATGACATCTGGCACGATGACCAACTCAAAAAAATCGCGCGAAAGCGTCGGCACTAAGGTTGCACCCAAAGGTCTTCATGATCCAAATGAACTTGGACACTTCCAGGAAAGAGGTCGGTGAAAGCTGATGGATCTTCACGGAAAAAGCATCCAAAATCGCGGGGAGAACAGGATCACAGGGAAATCTCAGCCCGCAGGTGAAGAAGTCCCGGAACACAACTACTTCTCCATCTTCGGCAGGAGTTTGTTCATCCTGTGGAGCACGCCCGGTGCCCAAGGGGAAGAATCTGCTTCATAATCTCTGATCATATTTGTGGTAACCTTGGATTCCCTGAAGACGAAAGACGGAGGAAGAGGTCCCGTCGGCCTTGTTCTGATCAGATCTTTGACGTCGGCATCTACATCCCCGACGTCTTCATCATCCGTCATGACCTCCCCATCTTCGTGACTCCTAGACTCGCTAGCAGCAGGCGATGGGTGCCCTTCTGAAGGTTGCGCGATATCGGATTACGAATCTGCTGGCTTCAAGGCCGCGCCAACTCTTCGGTCATCATGGGTCTTGCAGTACTTTTAGTCCGAGCCATCTATTCGACAGTAATATAAGTAAGAAACAATAAAGCCGACATTCGTCAGAAATAACAAGACGACATTCATGAATAAAGTTCTGTCGGGGACAGCCCTAAGGGTCCCCTAAACAACCGGGGAAACCCCACCTAATTTCGTAAAAGACGCAAAACGCAAACTAACCCACGAAGCCAAAACACACACACGCCCCAATCACGCCTGTGGCCCCCGGCCCACCAGCAACAAGGCAATGACCCCCCGAGGTCCACCTCGCCGAGGGTCCCAAGACGAGCGACACCCCCGCTCCTGCCCACACGTCTAAGCATTTAATGCTCTGACATCGCAGAACTGCGCCACAACCCCGACGCGCCTGGGAATCCCGTCCCGGCGCTGTTACACCAACTCCCACGGCTGCCATCGCTGCTGTACAACGCCAGGCGAAGAGGCCGATGTCGCCTGCGTGACATCGTGGCGCCTACTTTTGTACGGCTAACACGCAAAGCCCTCAAAGGGGGGACGGCGGAACCCTCGAAGGGGAACAAATATGTTTTCTGTGATTATGCAGGGGTATGCCGTGACGTCGGGCCGACGGGAACGATCCACTCCGTCGCCATCAGCCCTGTGCGGCCATCCCCGCCACTGTAGCATCACGCCGGGCGATGTGGCGACATCCCCGACGCTGTTGAAGCGCAGGGGGACGGGACGTCACCGCGCCCGCCACTGTGCCTCGTACGACCTCCCGTTGACTCCATCCTCGAGTCGGCCCGCGGACGGCGGCGGACGCCAACCCCTACGACTACTACCCTCGAAGTCGCTCCTGTACGTGCACAGGACTCGCCACGACGCCTCAACAGGAGCGAGATTCGTCAGGATGGTCATCTACTCCGCGACACTGCTCGCCATACCTCTACACATAGGCAAACAGGGCGGCACGCCTGTAAATTGCCCTCTCCTTGACCTATAAAAGGGGGGCAATCCCCCAGCCATAGGAGGGACAGACAGAGACGAACGGCGTACTCGCACACTTTTCGCCCCTCTCTCCGATATTGGCACTCTCCTCAATCAATACCTCTGGGACCTGGAGGACCAGCCTCCTCTCCCGCCACGCTTGTAGCGCCCCTCTGCAAGCACCACGGTGCAACGCAATATAGTGCCCCGAGCACACCACTGCTGGACGTACGGCCCCGACCAGAACCACGATAAACATGTGTCATATAGTTGCTTAGCGCCGGCCGTCGAGGGATAGATCTCAGCGCTCTTACTAGTTAGTGTCGGGACTACTTTCCGCACTGACAGTTGGCGCGCCAGGTAGGGGACTTCGCGCTGAAGATCAGCTTCCACAAGCCCTCTCGATGGTGATCCGCACCGAGTATAGGGGCCAGAGGTATTCCATGGGCAGGTCGGACCCCCTCCCAGCCGGGTTCGAAATCCGGTTCGGGAGCCTGAACTTCCAGGCCACGGGGAACGGCTACCTCATGCGCATTACCAACCGCGACGAACTTCGCGCACGGCGGGCAACCGGGCAAGGACCGGTCCCCGTTGTGCCCACTGTTGACGCCTCGGCGTCCGCCCAAGCGGACGTTGCGGGCCCTTCAGTGCCTCAACGCCGACGATGCTCCGGTCAGCGCTCTCGACAGGTGTGGACGGAACGACGATGGGCAGCGCGCGTCGCCTCGCAACGCGACGTGATCACTGGCGAGACGACAGCCGCTCCCGTGGGGGAGCGCACGGTTTCCGGACCACAGTTCCCCCTCGGTTTGTGCGGCGCCGTGACGACGTACGCCGCCTCCGCCAACACTGACATGGCAGCGCGCGGGGGGCGTCCAAGCTGCCACATCCCGGCGGTCAGGAACCCTAGCGCCTCCGCCGATAACGAGTCGTCTCACGGCTCTGCCAACGAATTACCACCTGCCACCTCCCATGGGTACGCGGAATGGGACTTCTCCGGCGTGCCGGACCTAGTAGTGTTCCGACGGTTCCTTGACGCCGTGGACTACTGGTTCGGCTACTCCGACGACTCCAGCGCCGGAAGCTACGATCCCGCGCGTGAGTGCTTTGTGGTGGTCACCGATGACCAAGCGAACAGCGCGAACGCGGGGGCCGGCGACGGAGATGCCCATCGCCGACCGGAAACCGGACCACTCCAGGGCGCGGGGCCGAGTGCTCCCCCCCACCTCGCCCGCGGAAAGGGCCGACATCAATGCGCAGCTGGCCCAAGCGCGCGAACTCGAGGCGAAACTCGCAGAAGAATATCGTGACGGCGATCGCCGCGCCCATCGCCGGAGAGGCTGCGCAGCTGAACGTGCGGCGCGCGAGGGCAAGCAAGCCGGCGACCGCATCAACGCCGACTTCGACGTCAACAACCCAAGCACGCCCCCGCGAGCGAGCCAAAAGCTCATCGCAGCTGCGGCGCTACTGCGGGCCATGCCCGCTCCGTCGACGCCCGAGGCGCGGAACGTGCACCGCGAGGCGCAGGCACTCGTCGAGCAAGAGGCCATACAACAGGCCAAAAGCTCGGCATCCCGCATCCGCCACTAGGGTAGCGCACAGAACGACGAGAACGCGCAAGGCCCTGAGGCATCCGTATGCGCTTGCGGCGCAACGGAGCGACCCGCCAACCAAGGCCGAACGCCAGTCAAGGAGCGGATCCTTGACACGCGAGGGCAGGCCAAGGACGGTGACGCTCGCAACGTCATCAACGCCCGGCGACGGGCAACGCGGAGGCACGGGCGGCAGTGGGCTACCACCCGCGCCGGGGTGGACGCTACGACAGCCGCGAAGATCGCTCACCGATGCCAGAACCCCCGGGAACTCGTGTGCTCAGCCGGGAGATTCGCACGGCGAGCTTCCCGCAACGCTTCCGCCAACCCAGGTCCATCAACAAGTACATGGGGGAGACGGACCCCCGTGTGTGGCTCAATGACTACCGTCTGGCGTGCCAGCTGGGCGGAGCCACCACCGACGAGGTCATCATTCGCAACCTGCCACTGCACCACGCCGACTCTGCGCGGACTTGGCTCGAGCACCTGCCGGCTAGCCAGATTCACAACTGGGACGACCTGGTCCGTACCTTCGTGTGGAACTTCCAGCGCATGTACGTGCACCCTGGAAACTCCTGGGATCTGTGCGCATGCACCCAGAAGCCCGGCGAATCGCTCCAGTTCTTCATACGGTGCTTTTCCAAGCACTGTACGGAGCTCCCGAGCGTGGCCCAATCCGAGATCGTGCACGCCTTCCTCGAGGGCACGACATGTCGAGACCTCGTGCGCGAGCTCGGGCGCAGTCCGCCCGTCGACTCCAACGAGTTGTTCGACATCGCCACTAGCTTTGCCTCCGGCGAAGAGGCGGTGGGGGACATTTTCGACGGGAAGAAGGGCAAGCGCGTGGACAACGCGCCCACGGAGGGCAGCAAGTCCAAGGAGCCCCAGCAGAAGTTCAAGCGGGGCAAGAAAGGCAAGAAGTCGCGCCGCGAGGCGCATGAGCAGGGGCGCGACAACGACGGGGACGAAGCCCTTGCTGTTGACCCAGCTCGAAGGGGCCCCCGAGCGGCTCCTCGAGGCCCTGGGGTGTTCGACGACATGTTGAAAAAGCCCTGCCTGTACCACAAGACACCGGTCAACCACACCCTCGAGCAGTGCGACATGCTCAAGAAGTACTACAGCCGCTACGCCGCGAAGGACGCCAAGGCTAAGAAGGACGGGGGTGACGGCAACGCCGGCGGCTTCCCGGCGGTCGAGAACGTCTTTCTCATCTTCGGGGGCCAACCGTGGACATGTCCAACAGCTAGTGCAAGCGGGAGCGGCACGAGGTCCTCGCCGCGGAAAAGGCACCTCCCTCCTTCCTCGACTGGTCGGAGGACGCCATCACCTTCAGCCGCGAAGATCATCCGAACCGCATCCCCAACCCATGCCAGTTCCCGCTGGTTGTCGACCCGGTCATCGGGAACGCACGATTCTCGAAGGTGCTGATGGACAGAGGCAGCAGCCTCAACATCCTCTACGCGCACACCCTGCGCCTGTTGGGGATCGGGTTGGACCAGCTGCAGCCCAGCACGACGCCGTTCCATGGCGTCACGCCATGCAAGTGCGTCCAGCCCCTCGGGCAGATCGACCTGCCGGTCTGGTTCGGCACACCGGACAACTTCCACAAGGAGACGCTCACCTTCGAGGTGGTGGGGTTCAGGGGCGCATACCACGCCATCCTCGGGCGGCCGTGCTACGCCAAGTTCATGGCGGTCCCGAACTACACCTACCTCAAGATGAAGATGTCAGGGCCCAAGGGTGTCATCACCGTGGGCTCGTTGATCGAGCACGCATTCGACTGCGACGTTGAGTGCGTGGAGCACACCGAGGCACTAGCGCTGGATGAAGCGCTCGTGGTGGGCTTGCAGAAGATGGTCAACGAGGACCTCGACTCCGCCGAGGCCGAAACCAAGGAGGTGCCACTCGACCCTAGTGCCCCCGAGGGCAAAGCGTTGAGGGTCAGTTCTACCCTCGACCCAAAATAGGAAGTGGTGCTCGTCGACTTCCTCCGCGCCAACGCCGACATCTTCGCATGGAGCCCCTCGGATATGCTAGGCATCCCGAGGGAGGTCGCCGAGCACTCCCTTGACATCCTACCTCACTCCCACGCCGTGCAACAACGGATGCGCCGCTTTGATGAGGAGCGGCGCCGGGCGATCGGAGTGGAGCTGCGGAAGCTCCTCGAGGCTGGGTTCATCAAGGAGGTGTTCCACCCTACGTGGCTAGCTAACCTCGTATTAGTTAAGAAAAAGAACGGGAAATGGCGGATGTGTGTAGACTACACTAGTTTGAATAAAGCATGTCCCAAAGTTCCTTTTCCTTTGCCACGAATCGATCAAATCGTTGACTCGACCTCGGGGTGTGAGCTCTTATGCTTCCTTGATGCCTATTCCGGGTACCATCAAATAAAAATGAAGGAGTCCGACCAGCTGGCGACTTCGTTCATCACGCCGTTCGGGATGTACTGCTACGTGACGATGCCGTTTGGCCTCCGAAATGCGGGTGCTACTTACCAGCGATGTATGCAGCACGTGTTCGGGAACCACATCGGGTGGACCATTGAGGCGTACGTAGACGATATCGTCGTAAAGACCAGGAAGGCGGACGACCTGGTTAACGACCTCCACATCGCGTTCGGCTGCCTACGGGCCAACGGGGTGAAGTTGAACCCCGAGAAGTGTGTCTTCGGCGTGCCGCGAGGCATGCTGTTAGGATACATCGTCTCCCAGCGAGAAATCGAGGCCAACCCCGAGAAGGTTGCTGCCCTCGAGCGAATGGGTCCAGAAGGTGTTGGGGTGCCTTGCCGCCTTGAGCCGCTTCATTTCGCGACTCGGCGAGAAGGGTCTACCCCTCTACCGGCTCCTAGGGAAACATGAGCGCTTCTCCTGGACCGTCGAGGCCCAGGAGGCGCTAGACAAGCTGAAGGCGACGCTCGCCCACGCCCCGATCCTGACACCGCCTCGAGGCGACGAGCCTCTGTACCTCTATGTCGCCACAACCATTCAGGTGGTCAGCGCCGTCATCGTGGTAGAACGTACGGAGGAGGGACACGCCCTACCAGTCCAGCGGCCTGTGTACTACATCAGCGAGGTGCTGTCCGAAACCAAGGCGTGTTACCCGCAGATCCAAAAGCTTCTCTACGCAGTGGTGCTCGCGCGGCGCAAGCTTCGCCACTACTTCGAGGCCCATCCGGTCACGGTGGTCTCTTCCTTTCCGTTGGGGGAGATCATCCGAAACCCGGATGCGGCAGGCAGGATTGCCAAGTGGTCGGTGGAACTAATGGGCGAGACGCTCGCCTACGCGCCGCGCAAAGCGATCAAATCCCAGATCCTGGCGGATTTCGTCACCGAATGGATGGACACGCAGCTGCCGCCGCCGCAAATCCAGGCCGAGTGCTGGACCCTGAACTTCGATGGGTCGGTGATGAAAATAGGGGCGGGCGCGGGCCTGCTCTTCATCTCACCCCTCGGGGAGCACATGAGGTACGCAGTGCGCCTGCACTTCCCCACGTCAAACAACATGGTAGAGTACGAAGCCCTCCTCTGCGGCCTCAGAATCGCCATTGAAACGGGCATCAAACGCCTCGACGTGAGGGGAGACTCGCAGCTCATGATCGACCAGGTCATGAAGAACGCGAGCTGCCACGACGACAAGATGGAGGCGTACCACAATGCCGTGCGTGCCCTCGAGGACAAGTTCTACGGCATAGAACTCAATCACGTGCCCCGCCGGTACAACGAGGAGGTGGACGAGCTCGCCAAAATCGTGTCGGGGCGAATCACTGTTCCCCCAAATGTTTTTGCGTGAGACATCGCCAAGCCGTCCGTCAACATCGAGCCGACCCCCTCGAGCCAGGAGGAACCCTCGGGGGCTCCCTCGGACCCAACAGGAGCGGAGCCTATGGACGAGGACCCCACGAACGAAGCATTCGTACTCTCCCTACTCGAGGGGTACGGCGCGGGTGAGGCCGAAGCCATGGACACAGAGCCAGTCCCCCGCGCGGAGGACTGGCGAGACAAATATATCGCTTGGATGGACCGAGGGGAACTCCCCTCGGACCGATCCGAAGCCAGACGCGTCGCCAGGATGGCAAAGTCATTCACTCGCCGACGGCGGCCGCATGCCGCCGCAGATCGAGTGTTCTGCAGTGATGCGTGCCCATCCCGCAGGGGCGCGAGCTCCTTCGAGACATCCATGCGGGCGTATGCGGCCACCATGCGGCGCCACGCACTGCGGCAACGCTGCTCCGCCAAGGCTTCATCCGCCCATCGCGTCGCCGATGCCGCTGCGATCGCACGACCGCTGGCGGGTGCCGCCCCACGCCCGCAAGTCCAACCTTCCTGCACACGTCCTGCAAACGATCCCCGTCACATGGCCCTTTACCGTATGGGGGCTGGACATCGTCGGGCCCTTGCGAAAGGCGCCTGGTGGCTTCACCCACCTACTGGTAGCCATCGACAAATTCTCCAAGTGGGTAGAGGTGCGCCCGATCACGAACCTCAGGGCGGAGCTGGACGTAACATTCTTCACCGACATCGTCTACCGGTTTGGAGTGCCCAACTCCATTATCACCGACAACGGGTCCCAATTCACGGGCAGAAAGTTCCTAGAGTTATGCGACAAGTTCCACATCCGCGTGGACTGGGCAGTCGTGGCGCATCCACAGACCAACGGTCAAGTGGAGCGTTGTTGACGGTGTATTTTGGTACACCTAGCATGTTCGTTACACTTTGGTTTGGATTTGATTATGGAACTAACCCGCCACTAGGCACACTAATCATATAACAAGTTCATCTATGTGCATGCATTTGGAAGTGTTGTGTTTATGTAGGAAAACATGGACATAAAGGACGGATTCGCAACAAGTTCAAAGGAGCATTTACGGAGTCTTGTTCGTGTTCATGAGCTTGATGAAATCACTTCCAATGGTGGCAAGGACCGAAGTGCTACGAGGAACACCCCTGGGGATTGAAGCGTAAAAGACCGAACTTCATGCGAAGAGAACCTCCATCTTGGACGCGAGGATGACATCGTCAAAATCATGCAAGTGGAGGGGGCAAAGTGCATAATCACCTGAGGACCCACGGAGGCGAAGGCGACCAACCGGGCCGAGATGGGCCTGGGCCGGTCGGCCCAGGCCGGCCAGCCCAGCCCACCCCGGTGGCCGGTTCGGTCCCCCTTTCCTTGCACCCGAAGGATTTTCAACCCTAAAACCCCTGGAGGCGCCGCCATTCGACAGGGGGAGAGCCATTCGCACCAGGAGGCCATCCACAAGCTAGAGGGAGATCTCCGGAGGGAGATCGTCCACCTCGAAGGAAGCACCCTCTCGTGGAAAAGAAGGAAGACACCGTCGGAAGGGAAACCATGATCAATGGTGCTATGTCCAGCACCTTGATGGGGTAATCTCCTTATTCGTCCATGGGTTGTAATCGATCTTAAGATGTAATCGCACCTTGTCGGATTATCTATCTATCATCTTGTGTTGAATATACTTTAATGCTTAAGGTTAGCTACCATGCCGTAAAGGGAGTATGAGCTCCAATGCTTACTTGGATCCATTCAATACACCGTGTCCATCATAGGTCTAGTCATGAATACCTTCGCGTAGTGACAGTACGAGAGGAGGGAAAGGGCGAAATCGTGGTCACAACCCCGATAGATTAGATTGGTTTTCATGTCTTTAAGCGATTGCATGCTCTAGTATCGTAGACCCGTGGGCGAGTGTCTTTTATCTTGATATCTTAATCGTTCTCTCTAGTGTAGTTTAGTTGTTTTCTAGTTTAATAGTAGTTAGGGTTTTAGTAGCTAGTGCGTAGAAGTAGATTGAACGCTTGTAATCCCCTTGCTCCGCGGATTGACAAGAACCTTGGGAATCCCGTGGTGAAAAGGTGTGGTCCGACGCTATGCGGATCGTAGAGGATACGTTTTATCCGTCAACAAGCCCCTTTTTCTGGCACCGTTGCCGGGGAGCAAGCTAGTTTACATCGTTTGGTTTGCATCTAACTTAGTTTCATAATTTAGTTTATCTTTTGTTTGCTATATCTAACATATATTATCTAGAAAACCACTTGTTTCGTTTTTGTTTTTGTTTTATCTTATTGTCTAGATGGCGTTCGTTAATCAACCCATGGAAGAACCGGAGAAATCACTAAGGGATTACGCTAGCCCTCGATGTGAAGACATAAAGTACAAGAGTCGGATTCAAGCTCAAGCGACCGTATGAGATTAAATCCAAGATCATCGAGATGGTGGCGGCAAACCCGTTTGAAGGGATGGTTACGGAGAACCCATATAGACACATAAGGCATTTCACGACGATATGCAACACGGTGCGCCAAGAAGGAGTCCCCGATGAATGGTTCAAATGGAATCTCTTTGCCTACTCACTTGCCGGCAATGCGAAGACATGGTACTCGTTTGCGTCCTTTGAAGTTGAAGGCAATTGGAACAAGTTGACAAAAAAGTTTTGCGAGAAGTTCTTTCCAATTAGCAAGGTTCAACATCTAAGGAGGCAAGTGATCAATTTTATGCAAGGAGAAGAGGAAGGGATAGACCAAGCCTGGGATAGGTTTAATGGGTTAATCGAACAAGGACCAAGACTCGGCTTCTCCGGTGACGTACTCTTGCATACATTTTTCTTTTCCCTAACCCCTAGTTGCATGCAACACGTCGAAATGTGTGCAAGTGGGGATCTCATGGAGAAAACACTCACGGAAGCCGCTCAACTTCTACAAAAAATTAGTAAAGCGGCTGCCATGCGAAGAGATTGGGAAACAAGACTTGCGGAAGAGCCGGAATATAATTCGAGGAAGAAGAAGTGTGCTGAATTTTCTAAAGAGGCAACACCGGAAATCACAAAAGAGGAACCAATCACGGAAAAGCTTGAACAAGAACACATCAAGTCAAGAACTATACCGAGCGTTGACTTCGTCGTACCGAATGAGGCAATCAAGAGAAGCATGTCAAGCGCGAAGCCACTAAGGGAGTTCGAACCAATGGATTGGGTTCCTATCGATTACGGAGAGGTATTCGACAAGAGAAGACCGTTCCCTAATCAAAAGGGAATGGCGAGAGCATTGGAAGTGGATTTCCCACCGGAGAAGGAAGCGGAGAATTCATACGACCTTGAAACCACCGGTGAGATTTTTCAAAAGCTCTTTGGAGATGACATAGTGGATCCGGAACACATAGCCGAGGTGAAGAGAATCATGGGGATCAAGCCCGAAGCATCACCATACGCTCGCCTCGCCGAAGTCTACGCGATAGGATCCGAAGAAGAAGAGAAGATGACACCACACTTGAGTTGTGAGATCAACGGAGTTCAATGCAAAGCTTTATGCGACATCGGAGCACAAGTAAGTGTCCTATCTTCTAAAATTTACAATAAAGTTCAAGACCACAACCTAGACTTAGCTCCAACATCAACGAAATTAATTATGGGAGATGGTAGAACTATTAAACCTCTAGGTATTGCTTGCAATATGAAAGTAAAAATCTCTAGAAATTGTATACCAACCGATTTCTTTGTTATTGATGCTTACCATAGTAATCATGATCACATAATCTTAGGTAGGCCCTTTCTTAAGTTGGTTGATGCTGTGTTAGATGCCGGAGAAGGAAAAGTAAAAATGAACCTTAATGGAACAAAGTACACATATAACTTTCTTCGTGCTTCTAAACACCTTACACCCTTTCCTCCCGAAGATGAAGAAGTAGAAGAGATAGATAGCCTTTGTTTTGTTGAAACCCTTAGAGACCCGCTGCAAAGAGCGATGGAAAATCAAATTAGTAATCAACAAGATGAAGAACTAGAAGAAGCAACGAAAGGCTTGGAGCCACATGATGGAAGCGTGGAGGAAGGAAAATTCGAAGACATAGGAGAAATAAAACCCAAGGAGCCACAAGCGCCCGAGGTAGACCTTAAACCTTGCCCAAAGGGATTACAATATGAATTTTGGGCCTGAGACAAAACTTATCCAGTCATGTGACGGCGAGTTGAGTCCCGAAGAAAATGAGGCGTTGCTGATTTTATTAAAAAACATAGGAAGGTGATTGGATATTCGATTAATGATCTCAAAGGTATTAGCCCAGCCTTTTGCACTCATCGTATACCAATGGAAGACCAATGTAAGCCCGTAGTGGACCACTAAAGGAGGCTAACCCATGCCATGCGAGAGGTAGTAAAGAAAGAGGTCATCAAGTTACTTGATGCGGAATCATCTACCCGGTTCCGCATAGCGAATGGGTGAGCCGTATATGTGTACCAAAGAAAGGAGGTTTGACCGTGGTGAAGAATGAGAAGAACGAATTGATACCGCAAAGAACCGTGACCGGGTGGCGGATGTGTATCGATTATCGTAAGCTTAACAAAGCGACGAAGAAAGATCACTTCCCCCTACCGTTCATCGACGAGATGCTCGAGAGATTAGCAAACCACGCTTATTTTTGCTTTCTCGATGGGTACTCGGGGTTCATGCAAATTCCCATTCACTCGGACGATCAACACAAAACAACGTTTACATGCCCTTATGGAACGTTTGCATATAGAAGGATGCCCTTCGGTCTATGCAACGCTCCGGCCTCTTTTCAACGTTGCATGATGGCCGTATTTTCGGAATTCATCAAAGAAATTGTCGAGGTGTTCATGGATGATTTTTCCGTTTATGGGAAGACGTTCATGGATTGCTTGGCAAACTTGGAAAAGGTCCTCACGAGGTGTGCGGAGGTAGACTTGGTGTTAAATTGGGAAAAGTGCCACTTCATGGTTAAGCAAGGCATAGTGCTCGGACATGTTATATCCGAGAGAGGCATTGAAGTGGACAAGGCTAAGGTAGAGACGGTTGAGCAACTCCCACCTCCTACGGATGTTAAGTCCTTAAGGAGCTTTCTAGGCCATGCCGGATTCTATAGAAGATTTATTAAGGACTTCTCAAAGATCACTAAGCCTTTAATGCATCTTCTTCAAAAGGATGTGGCTTTCGACTTTGATGAGAAGTGCCTAGCGGCATTCCGGACCTTGAAAAGTGCATTGGTGAGTGCTCCCATCATTCAACCTCCGGATTGGAGCCAACCTTTCGAGATCATGTGTGACGCAAGTGACTATGCCGTAGGCGCGGTTTTGGGTCAAAGAAAGGAAGGCCGAGTTCACGCCGTTTACTATGCTAGCAAAACTCTTAGTGGGGCGCAATTAAATTATGCCACTACGGAAAAAGAGTTGCTAGCGGTGGTATTGCCAAAAATTCAGATCTTACATCGTGAACTCGAAGGTCATTGTTTACACCGATCACGCAGCCATCAAGTATCTCTTGGCTAAGAAGGAAGCTAAACCACATTTGATTCGTTGGATCCTTCTTCTCCAAGAATTTGATGTTGAAATTCATGATAAAAAGGGGGTGGAAAATGTTGTGGCCGATCATTTGTCTAGGATGAATCGTGGACAAGATGATAAATAGCCCATCGAAGATAAGATGAGAGATGACCACCTCTATCGAGTGCTCGATAAAGATACTTGGATGATCGATATCATTCGAGCAATTCGGAAGATGCCTCTCGATCATCTAGATAAAAACTCTCAAAAGAAGATAATCTCCGAAAGTAGGAAATACTTTTGGGATGCACCATACCTCTTCAAGCTTGGCAATGATGGAGTGATGAGAAGATGTGTGCCAAGAGAAGAGAGGGTAGAAATTCTAAGTGCCACTCGGCGGAGTACGGTGGACACTATAGCCATTTTCGAACCCAAGCAAAAGTATGGTCAAGCGGATTCTTTTGGCCGGAGATGCATGAAGATACTAAAAGATATGTTGCATCATGCCCCGAATGCCAAAGAACCGGAAACATCTCTCAGAGAAATTCGATGCCTTTGAAATACAACCTACAAATCGACATATTCGATGTATGGGGTATAGACCTCATGGGGCCTTTTAAAAACTCATTTGGATTTGAGTATATCCTAGTCATGGTTGATTATGTATCCAAGTGGGTAGAGGCTATACCATGTCGTAAAGCTTCCACGGAGGAGTCCATTACTATGATCAAGAACATGATTTTTCCCCGTTTCGGTACACCGAGAATCTTGATAAGTGATGGAGGAACTCACTTCACCGGGAAGAATTTCAAAAAGTGCTTTTCCAAGTTGGGAATTGAGCATAGGGTCTCTACGGCCTATCACCCACAAACCAACGGACAAGCGGAAACGTCAAATAGGCAATTAAAAAGCATCCTCAACAAAACCATTGAGAAGGGAGGCAAGGACTGGTCAAAGAAATTAGACGGAGCTTTACGGGCTTATCGAACGGCGTTCAAAACACCGATAGGTATGACCCTTACCAATTTGCCTATGGAAAGGCTTGCCACCGGTTGAGTTGGAACATAAAGCCTATTGGGCGGTTAAAGAGATGAACCTCGATCTCGATGCCGCGGTGGTGAAACGAAGGATCCAAATAAGCGAGCTAGAGGAGATGAGGTTGAAAGCATATGAAAATGCAAGCATATACAAGAGAGAATCAAAAGGTGGTATGATAAAAGATTGAAAAGAAAGAATTTAAAGAAGGAGATAAGGTCCTCCTCTACAATTCGAGGTTTAAAACCTTCGAAAGGGAAATTGCAAAGCAACCGGGACGGACCTTATGTTGTGTATTCGGTGCTCTCCAACGGAGCTGTAACCATTATGGATATAAAAGGCGATCAATTTATGGTGAATGGTAAAAGGCGATCAATTTATGGTGAATGGTCAACGGCTTAAGGTTTTGCTGAACCCGAGCGTTGTGCCCCTTCACCATGTTGATGTCTTCACCATGAAAGAAGAGCCCGAGCGTCCGCCTAGGGCGAAAAACAAGGCATGAATTTGTAAATAGTTTTTCTTTTAGTTTTCTGGAGTTTCTCGAAGATTCAGGGCCAACTTTTCCCATGGGCTAAGGAGGTGAAAAAAGGCGGTGCACACCGGACCGGCCGGCCCCAAGAGAGAGGGTGGGCCGGCCGGCCCAGTCGACCATGGGTCCGGCGGCGGACATCCCCGATTTTTGCCCGAATTGCTCCTTTTCGACTTCCTTCTTCGGTCAGAAAATTTTAAATGAAGTTTAAAAAAGGAAAATGAGGTTCCTAGGGTTTTTCTCTTCGGACTATTTATTTGGCCGAATTGGGAGCTCGGGAATCAATCCCATCAAGCAATATTTTGCACCTGCAGCAGCCATTGTGTCCCCAAAGCTTAGAGTTGAAGCTAGAAGCCAAGGAGCCATCGATGGAGGAGGCGGCGTCTGAGCTCAAGCTACCCGTCGAGATCAAGAGGACCGCCCGCCCGCATCTTGCGGGCGTGTCCGGACCGGAGCTATTGCATCTCGCAACCCCGTCGAAGGAGAGAAGGTCCCTACGCCCGTTCGAAGGTTGGCGCGCATCCAAGGCATGAAGCGGAAAGACTACAAGGAGGTGTCGCCCGAGCCTAAGGATTATGGGGGTAGCGACTACTCCGACGATCGTAGCCCGAGCTCGTGGGCGGCCGCCGGAAGGGATGATAACGACCTCTACATTTGGGATGAGGTGCCCAAGGAGAAGACTCCCGAAGGCCCTAACGGCGGCGGCAACGGCGGTGGCAATGACGGCGGCGACAATGGTGGTGGCGACGACGGCGGTGATGATGGTGGAGATAATGGCGATGACGACCCCTTCGGATTGCATCCGATGTGTTGTCGGGCTTGTCGTCACTCCATTGCGGATCTCTACGCGTCGGTCGACGAATGTCTCCAAGCCATGGAAGCGATGAAGCAGCGTTTGGAGGATTTGGAGCGCGTAGTTGAAGACGACTACAAGTTCCTAAACCATAATGTGCGCAAACTTTTTGGCATGGTTGGAAACATGAGAGGCAAGTGGTGCAATACTTGCTTGAAGTACCACTAGGTCTAGTTTTCCCCTTAGGAATTTTGTAAGATACGACGAGGACGTCGTATGTTTTTAGCGTGGGGGAGAGCTAGCTAGCTAGCCTTAGCTTTTGAGTTTCAAAGTTTAGGTTCAGTTTAGTCTTCGAGAGAGGAGAGTCTTAGAGTTTAATGAGTCTTAGTTTTCGAGTGTGTTTTAAATTTTTGCAAGTTTAAAGTGTCTTAAATTAGTGTTGAGTCAAAGAAAATCAAATAAAAAGAGTCTTTATATATTTTTGTGTCTTGTGTATTGCTTATCTTTATTCACTTGTTTGTTTATCTTTGATTCTTGATATATGAACATAAGTGTGTGGTTTGAAAAATGTTTACCGTGGTGCTTAGTGGAATTGCTACTACTTAAAGTACCCATACCACACTTCGCTCTTGAGCTTCACATGTTAGTTGTGCTATGTTCAATGCTAAAAGTTGGAGGATTTCAGTTCTGAAAATTATCTTAAAACCCTTGTAATAAAGGTTAGCAAAACCTCTTTTTCCAAGATGAGAGTAAGAAAAAATTCCTATACAAAGCCGATTTATTTTTTGCTCCACCATAAGTGTGATTAGCACGATGAGTTGGGCTAGGATCCTTCTCTCTTGGGAGTTTTAATTTCAAGCAATGATCATGTTCTTGTGCTTATCTTTTGTTGCTAGCTTCGTCATACATTCGGTAATGAGACTTTCACATCGGAAGTCCCGTACATCGCTGAATTCCATACCCAACCCTATACATCTCTTTTGTACATCGCATTCCTTGAACACAACCTATTCTCAAAGTTTCGTCTCGTCTCTAGCATGGATTATTTAAAATTTCAGATTGTATGTATGCGAGAAAGAGAGGAGTTGAGAGCTTTGAAAAGTTGTCAAGAGAGGGAAAAATAAAGAGAAAAGTATGAGTATGGAAAAGAAAGAAAGAAAGAAAGAAAGAAAGAAGAAAAAAAAATGAATGAAAGAATGAAAAAGAAAAAGAGAAAAGAGGACGTAGCAATAAAGATATGAGAGGGATGAATCAAGTGAACGAAAAGAAAAATTAAGTGTAAGGAAGGATGTCACGTTGTTGAGAGACGAAACTTTCATTTTTTTTCCAACCATGTGCAATCCGACAACGAGGACGTCATCGGTGCCTTGTGGTCATAATTTTCTTTTGCCCTTGCACATGTCCACTATTCTAAATCTTCTCATCCTTGATATCCCTACATATGGTTAATTCTCATGATCATTGGCTTTGAAAGGTAAACAACCATTAGAGGAAGTTCTTAGTTTGACAATACTTGTGTTGATTGCGTTAGCCCTACCTATAGCTCCACTTTACATGTTATATGAGAGACTTATGGGAGGTGAGAGTTTTATAAAATTGGTTTAGGATAGCCACCTCATATGAGTGACTTGAGAGAACTTGGAGAAAGGTTTTGGTCTAATACTTGTTGCAGGAATTTTGTTTGAAAAAATTATAAAAACCCTCCGATGGAAGCAAAGAAGTAAGCATGGCTGAAATTGAAGACTTCGAGTGAAGAGTTTGGGTTGTGGGGTAAATCTTGATGTGGTAAAGATTCTAAACGCCCATGTTTATGTTTGATGATCATTACTTTGTGTTTATGTATTAAAGATGAAAGGATTGACTAACTTGTGAAGAAGGATTAGCGGTACACGATTACAACACTTTGGACGAAGTTCTTTTACGAGTACTTGCTCGAGGACGAGCAAGAGCTAAGCGTGGGGGAGATGTTGACGGTGTATTTTGGTACACCTAGCATGTTCATTACACTTTGGTTTGGATTTGATTATGGAACTAACCCGCCACTAGGCACACTAATCATATAACAAGTTCATCTATGTGCATGCATTTGGAAGTGTTGTGTTTATGTAGGAAAACATGGACATAAAGGACGGATTCGCAACAAGTTCAAAGGAGCATTTACGGAGTCTTGTTCGTGTTCATGAGCTTGATGAAATCACTTCTAATGGTGGCAAGGACCGAAGTGCTACGAGGAACACCCCTGGGGATTGAAGCGTAAAAGACCGAACTTCATGCGAGAGAACCTCCATCTTGGGCCGAGGATGACATCGTCAAAATCATGCAAGTGGAGGGGCAAAGTGCATAATCACCGAGGACCCACGGGAGCCGAAGGCGATCAACCGGGCCGAGATGGGCCTGGGCCGGTCGGCCCAAGCCGGCCGGCCCAGCCCAACCCGGTGGCCGGCTCGGCCCCCCTTTCCTTGCACCCGAAGGATTTTCAACCCTAAAACCCTGGAGGTGCCGCCATTCGACAGGGGGAGAGCCATTCGCACCAGGAGGCCATCCACAAGCTAGAGGAGAGGAGATCTCCTGAGGAGATCGCCCAGGAAGCACCCCTCGTGGAGAAGAAGGAAGACACCGTCGGGAAGGGAAACCATGATCAACGGTGCTATGTCCAGCACCTTGATGGGGTAATATCCTTATTCGTCCATGGGTTGTAATCGATCTTAAGATGTAATCGCACTTTGTCGGATTATCTATCTATCATCTTGTGTTGAATATACTTTAATGCTTAAGGTTAGCTACCATGCCGTAAAGGGAGTATGAGCTCCAATGCTTCCTTGGATCCATTCAATACGCCATGTCCATCATAGGTCTAGTCATGAATACCTTCGTAGTGACGGTAATGCGAGAGGAGGGAAGAGGCGAAACCGTGGTCACAACCCGATAGATTAGATTGGTTTTCATGTCTTTAAGCGATTGCATGCTCTAGTATCGTGAGACCCGGGGCAGTGTCTTTTATCTTGATATCTTAATCGTTCTCTCTAGTGTAGTTTAGTTGTTTTCTAGTTTAATAGTAGTTAGGATTTTAGTAGCTAGTGCGTAGAAGTAGATTGAACGCTTGTAATCCCCTTGCTCCGCGGATTGACAAGAACCTTGGGAACCCCATGGTGAAAAAGGTGTGGGGTCCGTATGCTTGCGGATCGTAGAGGGATACGTCTTTTATCCGTCAACAAGCGCGCTAACGGCATGATCCTACAAGGTCTCAAGCCCAGGATTTTCGACCGACTGAATAAGTCTGGTCGAAAATGGCTCCAGGAGCTACCAGCGGTCGTGTGGAGCCTCAGGACCACACCGAGCAGGGCCACGGGATTCACCCCGTTTTTCCTCGTATCCTCCCCACGGACCGGAATACGGTCGCCCAGGTTCGTGAGCTACGATGAGGGCACCAACCAGCGAGCCCGCGAGGACTCGCTGGATCAATTGGACGAGGCCCGCACTATAGCCCTGATGCACTCCGCGAGGTATCAGCAAGCTCTACGACGCTACCAAGCCCGGAAGATACGGCGTCGAGTCCTCAGCGAAGGGGACTTGGTCCTGAGGCTGCGCCAAGACAGTCGAGGCCGCCACAAGCTGTCACCCCCGTGGGAGGGACCCTACGTCGTGGTGAAAGTGCTCAAGCCCGGCACGTACAAGCTGGCCAACGAGGACGGTGAAGAACTCACCAACGCTTCGAACATCCAACAGCTACGTCGCTTCTACCCTTAGAAAGGATTTCCAAGTTACTTTTTGTAATTTACACACCCAACACCCCAGTTGGCTATACAAATGTAAATTCTCTCGAAATTAATAAAGTTAAAGGGCAACTTGGCTTTCCCCAGAAAACCAAGTCACCCTCGGGGGCTACAACGGGCATCTCCAAAATGCCATTTTTCGCAAAATTTGCAATCATGGGGTACGCCTCGACCTAAGCCTCGGGTAAATTCAGGCGGGCGGTAGCTGCGAAAAAGGCGTGAGCCAGTGATAGCCTACGCCTCCACGAGGATACGGCCCATCTCTCTCGCCTCTGGACCAGCGGGCTGCTCGTGGAATCGAACCCCCCCCCCCCGGCTCGAATCCGTCTAGGCAAAGGCAAAGAGCAACGGAACAGCGTGACAAGCGAAATAAAAACATCACTTCTAATTACAAGCATTATTCAGGCTTGAGGCCCAAATAACTTGAGAACATTTCAAACAAGTAACTGTTCTTTACATGGCCACGAGGCCCAAATACTAACACCTAAACAAAAAAGGGCTCGACGCCCAGCGGTCTTCAGGCTTGAGGGTCGCCGCCGCCGGGAGCGTCTGGGAACAAAAAGTCGACGAAGTCCTCAGCGAGCATGTCAGTAGCGGTGGCGGTGAGCGCGTCCGCGCGGCTCATCGCCACTTCGTCTTCAACACCCACTGGGACGACGTAGCCTGAGGATACGGCCTCGAAATCCACCTGGTAGTGGGACGCCACCACAACAAGAGCCTTCTTGACGCCGAGGTGCAAGGCACGGCTCATGCGCTGGGAAACATGCCCACCGAGGGCGCGCAGGTGACTCGCCAGCGAGCTCCCGGCCTACGCCTCGCCTTCTTCTACCTCCTGGCAAACCTCGAGGGCAGCGACCCGCAGCTCTTCCAACTCTTGTTGTGAGGAGTTGTAGGCCGTTTGCACGGCTTGGGCCTAGACCGTGGAGTTTCCCAGGGCGACCCGCAAGCCTGAAAGCCACGAACAAGAGAAAGAAAGTTGGGAGCGGATCCCCAAAGACAAACCGATGAAGAGAGCCGAATCGGCGAACGAAAAGGGGCGGAGGACAACTTACCTTCGACCTGCTTCCTCTCCGCCTCGAGAGCCTGGCGCGCGTCCTCGACCGCCTGCTGCAGGCCAATAACTATGGCCCCCTGCTCCTCAAGGGACTGGCGCGCGTCCGCCAGCGAGACGCAGGTCTCGACTAGCTCCCCGTTGAGCCTCGACACCTCGTCCTCCCGCTCCTTAAGGGTCGCTTGCGCCCCCTCGAGCGCGGCGCGCTCTTGCTGGAGCTGACCTAGCGCCTCCTCCCGCGCCAAGCGCTCCCGCTCGAGCGCGGCCCGAACCTCGACGAGGGCGGCCCAATCCTGGTGAAGCTGGCCTTCCGCCCGCGCTGCGCCCGCCTCGCCGAGTTGCTCCTCCGCCGTGACGACCGCGGCGGCCTTGTCGGCCAGGCTGGCCCTCAGCTCCTCGGCCTCCTTGGCCCTCTCCTCGGCCTGACTCTGCCAGGCCCGCGCTCCCTCGAGGGCTGCGCAGCCACCTCGCCTCCCACTCGGCCGCCACGGCGTGCGCCCCCGCCAGATCTTCCCTCGCCTTCCGCAGCGCCTCATCCCGGTCCACGAGCGCTGTGCGCACCTTCTCGACGGCGGAGGCCCCCTCTGTGGACTGGCCCTCCAGCTCCAGGAGCTCGTCCCGCAGGGCTTCCGCCCGATACGCCAGCCACCCGTCGCCCGTCCTCAAGGCCTCGACGAGGGCGTCGAGAGCGTCTCGCTACTCTGGAGCTGGCGGAGCTCGAAGCTCATCTAGTCGAGGGCGCCATATCTTTCCCTGACGCGGTCCTCCAATTCCTGCCGCCAGCGAACGAAGACCAATGAGCACTACTCAGGAGAAGCACGGGTGCAAAAGCAACAAAGGGAAAAGAATCACAAAGTTCAACAAGCAACCACGCATTCTAAGACGCGCCACGCCGACCGGTGGATCCGCGGCTACTGCTCAAAGACCCGGTTGAGCGAGGCACTGTGATCACGGAGCTACTCCCACAGCTCCTGCTCGGCCTGAGCCTCGGTGAAGTGGGCCGGGGCACGCCGACGCTGCTCCGGCCTCCGCCCGCTCGCCACGACCACCCGAGGTCGGAAGGCGGCTAGCAGCGACGACGCAGGCCTTTGCTGCCACGGGCGCATCACGCAGCCGTCCTCCCTCATCACGAGCGCCCCCGCTGAGGACTCGGGGGCTGATGTGGGTAGGCTCGCCCACTGGTCCCATCCGGGTGGCGGGGCGTGCGTCAAATGCAGGACCTCCACCGCTGCCACTGAGGCTGCCGCCAAAGGGCGGTGTCATGGCGAAGTCGGCACGTGGTGGCCGCCATGGTCGTGACCGCCGCCATGGCCCTCGCCGCCTGCTGCGGCTCCGTGGACGTCGCCACCTGCTGCCGCTCTGTGGCCGTCGCCACCAGCTGCCGCTCCGTAGTCGTAGCCGCGCTGCGCGGGGCGTCACTCGTTGCCGCCGCCGTGCTCTCAGCCACCCGCGACGCCCTCGACGAGCGCCGCCTCGTGGGGACGACCGTGTCCGACCTCAGCACCTTGGCGGGCGCGAGGGGGGGCACGGTCGGCGTCACCCTGCGAACACATAAACGGAAAAATCAAATCCCCGCCTCTCAAGGACAGGGTGTCTCGAGGAGTGATTCCTCACCTCAGGGTACAGAAGCCCCGCTTCCTCTTCCTCGAGGGTTCGACGGCGCGCTGGCGCGCCGGCGTTAGCCCGCCGCACCCCGACGCCTCGCCCTCGCGCACCCCCGACGCCCGCCCTCCTCCCGCCGCCGGATCCTCTTCTCCCTGCAGGCGCGCCGCCCGCCTGCTCCCGCCGCTACGCCGCGTGCGCGCACGCCTGGGCTCGGGGCGTGGGCGGGTCGGACCGTGCGGCGTCCACGGCCATCACCTGCGAAGGACAAACGAGACTTCGAGTCACGCCGACGCCCCGCGGATCAATAGCGAGAAAGGGGCGGAAATCCACTCACCAACGGGCCGTAGGTGAGCATGATGAACGACCAGAGGCTGTCGTCGTCGTGCCTGACGGCCCTGAGGTTGATGGCGCGCCTCACCCTCGTGGCCGCGTACTCCTGCGGGAGGAGGTCAGGCAGCAGCCGCGATTGCGCCAGTGCCACGGGGTCGGCCTCCTCATGCATCTCAAAAATGCGGAGCCGCCTCTCCATGAGGGGGACGATCCGCCGGTGGTGGAGGTTCGCGAGGACCGAGGCCGCGCCCAACCCGGCGTCCGCCAGGTTCTTCAACGCGGTTAGGAGCGAATCCAACCGCGCCTGGTGCAAGGAGGGAGACACGCCGTGGTGCCAGGCGTCGGCCTTCTCCTTCAGCACCTTGCCGGTGTAGGGGGGAGGCCGGCGCCGTTGTTGCGGAGGTAGAACCACCCACGCTTCCACTCCGTGTTGTTGGAGGTCATCGTGCAGGGAATGTAAAGTTCCCTGCGCAACTCCCGCAGCGCGATAGACACCCCGCCGGCGCGCACCACGCGGCGAACCCTCGCCGTCGGCGTGGGGAGGGTGTGCAGCTCCGCACGGAAGAGGTGGACCCAGAGATCCCAGTTCGGTGGGATCCCCAGGAATCCCTCGCACGAGCGAAGGTGGGACGCCGCGAGATCGCGTTGCTGGTTGTGCAGCTCCACGCCGTAGTGGTAGCACAACCCGCGCATAAAGCGGCTCACCGGCGCCGCGAAGCCCCGCTCGTGGAAGAGGATGAAGCTGACGACGTAGCCCGGCGGCGGCCTAGGCTCCCGGTCCGCCGTCGGCGGGACGATCCACACCGGGGGTTGCCCGTCCATGTTCGGCACCAACTGGCCACTGTGCTCGAGCTCGTGCAGCGCAAGTGCCGTCACCGTCGAGCGAGGCCACGGCAGTGGGTCAAGCACGACGATGGATTGCGGGGGAGCCATGTGAATCGGTGGAGAAGCGCGAAGCACGAAGCGAACGCTGGGCGAAGGCGAAGGGGCGCGCGATGCTCTGGAATGAAGGCAAAGGGGGAGCGATGGGCGCTAAGTGTTGAGGTAAGGGGTCTCCCACTCCTCCTCCTGTCGGATTTATAAGATCCACGGGGGCCACGCTCCCGAATCGCCGCGCGCATTAACGCGAGAGGCGCGTCCGTCAGCGCAAGCGGGTCCCACGACGACGGAACGGCGCACGCGCGCGATCATTACAGCGCGGCAACCGAAGAGCCGCGACGGGCCGTCACGTCCGCCTACCCACGTCGCCCACTACGCGCGCGGCCGCAGCGCCTGAAAAGGCGCGCCCGCAGCGCACGGCCTCTGCCACGACTGTGGGCATTAAATGGCCCGGTCCCTTACCTAGTAAGCGCGACCCTCGAGTGGCCCCGAGCCTCGGGCTCGAAAAACCTGACCCTCAAAGGGTGCGAATACTGATCAGTGGGCTCGAGACCCGCTCAGCAAGAGCGGACACCACAGATGCCCTCGATCAAGAATTACTGATCAACAGCTCAAGGGCCGGTTCGACTGGGCGCCCGTGAGACCTGCAGATGTAAAAAGATGGGAGCACTTAGCTGCCACCCCGCAATGGACCCATCGATCGTGGTTTGAAACCGACCTCGAAGGGTTCAAACAGTGCCCCGGATCGGCAGTCGGGCGATGAGGCGCGCGTTGAGCCTATCCTCGAGCTCACCAGCTCGAGGGCGCCCACATGTCGTGTTCAAGAGCCAACGAGGGCAGTTAGTCGAGGGATCCCACCGAGGGAGAGCTTCCGCGCCCTCGGTCCCCAGCGAACGGGACCGAGCCCTACCTAGCACACCCGCGTAAGCGCTTTCATGGACGAGTCTCCGGACCACGAGCCTGCCCTTATCGAACGGGGCATGGGCGTCCACTTGAACCACCCGATAACAGCTCGAAGAGGAACCTACGATTCGCGACCCGCTCGATGGGAGCCGCAGACACCTCGCCCCCCGTCCCGCGGAGTGACGGCGAGGGGACGTACGGAAAAGTCGGAGAGCTCGACCCGATCGCCTCGAATGGGCCCAGGCTCGGGGGCTCGATGCGAGGCTACACCTCCTGGACATGCACCAAACGCACGCAAGCGTCGATACGCGCGCACGGCGCCATCGAGGCCGGCTGAAATAACGCTGAGGCCGGCTGAAACAAACGCCTCGCGCAAAGACTACGCTGCAAATAAAACCTTGAAGGAGTACCACACTCCTCCAAGGCTTCGGGGGCTAGACCCGCGGGTCCGCCAGCGTGTCCCCACGGAATAGCATAGCAACCGGGAGGAAAGAACGTCCCATCAGCACAAGATCCGGATCCTTGGATCCTGCGATACCCGGGCTACTATCGGGGACAGCCCTAAGGGTCCCCTAAACAACCAGGGAAACCCCACCTAATTTCGTGAAAGACGCAAAACGCAAACTAACCCACGAAGCCAAAACACACACACGCCCCAATCACGGCCCAGGTGGCCCCCGCCGCCCACTAGAGCAACAAGGCCAAATGACCCCTCGGGCGAGGTCCGCCTCGCTCGAGGGCCGAGCGCCCCCTCGGGCGAGGTCCGCCTCGCTCGAGGGTCCCCGCACGCGAGCGACATCCTCGCTCCTGCCCATACGTCTAAGCATTTAATGCTCTGATATCGCAGGACTGCGCCACGACCCCGACGCGCCTAGGAATCCTGTTCCGGCGCTGTTGCACCAACTCCCACGGCGTGGCCATCCCCGCTGCTGTACAACGCTGTGCGAAGAGGCTAGTGTCAGCTCCGTGACACTGTGCCGCCTACTTTTTGTACGGCTAACACGCCAAGCCCTCAAAGGGGGGACGGCGGAACCCTCGAAGGGGAACAAATACGTTTTCTGTGATTACGCAGGGGTACGCCGTGACGTCGGGCCGGCGGGAACGATCCACTCCGTCGCCATCAGCCCTGTGCGGCCATCCCCACCACTGCAAAGATCACGCCGCCGTGGCGACATCCCAAACGCTGAAGCGCAGGGGGACAGGACGTCGCCGCATCCGCCACTGTGCCTCGTACGACCTCCCGTTGACTCCATCCTCGAGTCGGCCCGCGGACGGTGGCCGGACGCCAACCCGTACGACTACTACCCTCGAAGTCGCTCCTGTACGTGCACAAGACTCGCCACGACGCCTCAAGAGGAGCGAGATTCGTTAGGACGGTCATCTACTCCGCGACACTGCTCGCCATACCTCTACACGTAGGCAAACAGGGTGGCACGCCTGTAAATTGCCCTCTCCTTGACCTATAAAAGGGGGGGCAATCCCCCGGCCGCAGGGGGACAGACAGAGACGAACGACATACTCGCATGCTTTTCGCCCCTCTCTCCGATATTGGCACTCGCCTCAATCAATACCTCTGGGACCTGGAGGACCAGCCTCCTCTCCCGTCACGCTTGTAGTGCCCCTCTGCAAGCACCACGGTGCAACGCAATATAGTGCCCCGAGCACACCACTGCTGGACGTACGGCCCCGGCCGGAACCAGGATAAACCTGTGTCATCTAGTTGCTTAGCGCCGGCCGTCGAGGGATAGATCTCAGCGCTCTTACTAGTTAGTGTCGGGACTACTTTCCGCACCGACAAGTTCGCAAAACAGAAAATACAAATACGACGAAAAGTAGAAACAATGGCTGAAAATAAAGAAAGCAATATCGTAGAAAGTTCGAGGAAGTCTTGAAGCTGCAAACACTTGATCGCGAGGCCCTTTTCTGCGAAAAGTGAAAGCTAGAGTTCGGAAGAAAGCGTGAGAGCGGTGAAAATTTTTTAACAGCGACAGCCCTCTATTTATAGGGGCGAGGGGGGGCAGTTCCGTGAACACACCTCGATTCGACGGTTGCGAGATTTCCGGAGGACACGTGTCCCCTCCGACGTTCCGAGGGTGACGTTTTTTACTGAAATTCTAAGATTTTCGTGGAATCGGATCGTCGGAGTCAACCCGCTTCCCCGAGGGGCTAGTGTTGGGGAATTCAGGAAAACCTATCACCCTCGAAACGTCGAGGTTTATGAAGTTCGTGAAATGAGTTATCAGGAACAAAGAGCTCGCGAAGATCTGGGATCTTGAACCTGCGAAGCTGCAAAGTCGCGAACGCGCGAAGATCTGGAATCTTGAACCTGGGAAGCCTCGGAGTCGCGAACGTGCGAAGATCTGGAATCTTGAACCTGCGAAGACTCGAAGTCGCGAACGTGCGAAGATCTGGAATCTTGAACCTGCGAAGCCTCGGAGTCGCGAACGATGATGATCCTGGAATCTCGAACCCTGTGAAGCTTGAGTCGCAAACTCGTAAAGACCCGAAGCCATGAACCTGCAGAGCCATGAAATCGGGAGTCTGTGAAATTCGGGAATCTGCTGAAGGTCAAGTTCGGATGTCACGGCGCACGAAGATTTCCTGAACAAGGAGATTCACGAACCAGTAAGAAGCAAAGTCAAAGACGACGTCTCAAAAAGTCCGGGTTTGGCGTGTGAACTAGTGGCAGGCTTGTAAATGTATGAGATGTAAAAGACATTCATGTATATGTTCACATTAGGAATATTCTTTGAGCTCGAGGGTGTTTTCGGAATGTAAAAGTCCCGTCTCCCCTATAAAAGGGGGCGCGAGGGCACGTGTAAGGGGATTCACAACTTTTGAGGTTTGAGCAGTCTTTGGGAGATTCTTTGTCCCCTCTTGCGTCATCACTGTGCTTGAACGTGTTCACTGTTCTTTCTCACGTGTTCGGGGATCCTTTCCGGATTTTCGGATACCCCCAACAATGTCACATGTCTTCCTTCACTACAAGTGAAATTGGGAAGTTATTACAAGCAATGTTACGCAAAAGCAATGTAATATACTCCCTCTGTTCTCATATATTTGACGCTTCTTAGCTCATATTTCTACTATCCAGCGTCAAATAAAGAAAAACTGAGGTAGTGTGTATGCATGTATAATATTAAAGATCGGATTGCCTTGCGTGTCTGCCAAGGCTTTGGTGTACCTCACTCATTAAGAACCAGGCTTTGGCATAAAAGGGCCTAGATTACGCATGAGAAGCAGAACGTGAGAGATGAATTCCCCACCGGTGCTGAGATGCTCGTAGTGGAAAGCTGCCCCGCAACGAGGCGCCGTGTAGAAAAGCATCTCCAGCCACACATCCGAGATGAGGTCCCAGCGGGCAGCATCGTCATTGATGGCCAGCAGCTCCTCTGCCACTGCACGGGAATGAGACAGCACTGGAGAGTATAGCGCCTCCTCCGTGCTCCGCAGAAGTTCCTGCAACTGACTGGTGGAAGCAGAAGCATCGTCCTCGTTGGCTGCAGGCTCTTCATTCTTGTGCGGAGACTGTTGCTGTTCCAGCTCCGAGCCTTGCTGCTGTTCTTCTTTCTTCATAGCTTCAAACACCAGCTTGACACCTTCCTTCTCATCTATATTAACCTGAGAAGCAGACTGTTGATGACTTGAAATGAATTTTTTGAGCCCTTCATGAGCTTTCTCATGTGCAAGCCGGGAGATGCTTGTGAGCATCACATCACACTTGAAGACAAGGTACATGATATAAAGAGACAGCTCCCTGCTCATCTCCCTTTTCTTCTTCTTAGCTTCTTCAGGTTCAGTGACAGGGCCTTCTTTGTCCTCAGAGAAGCAGCAGATGTCCGTTGCGATGTGCCAGATTAGGACGCTTGCCGGGAAATCAACTTTTCTGGTGCTGACGCTGTTGAGCAGTGCAGCATAGCCTGACCTTCCAGGTTGTGGAACTTGATGGCTGCCCATCCACTTCTCTAGTGCTCTCTCACCACGGAAGCTGGCAATGTCCCACTCCCGTTTAGTTGCTTGCAGCAATAACTTGTCGAGGACGAGCAACTTGAGATCATCAGTAACAGGTGTGCGTGTCGTGTCAAGGAACTCGACACACCAAGCACCGAAGCATTTACCGATCCATTTCGGTAAGGATGGCATGCAAGATTTACTAGTGCAGTACCTCCTTATCATGCTGTATTGTGCTAGCTCTTCTGACCACTGCCTCGTTGTTCGCCAGCCTAGAGGCCACATGAAGCAGTTGAAAAGACATAACTTTGCCCATTTAGCTGCCGTACCCGGACGAAATGGTTTTCTTGTATGGGAAACAATGGATGTGAAGACAGGCAGCAGATCCAGGACTATGGCTCCTACAAGCAACAGGTAGGACACGATGATATCCGCTTGACTATAGTGTCTCTTCTTTTCGGCAGCTGCAAAGACCACCAGGGCTATCACAGTTAGAAGTTGTTGGAAGATGATACGTATCAGGAGGATGAGGACTCCGAGGACAGAAGAAATATTATCAATAAGTGGAAGAGACGTAATATCTCCTGTTACAAATATCTGGAGCAAGAGGGACATGCCTATAGTATTTTGAGAACTACCAATGCAAGGAAGAAGTGTCTCTATAAGAGACGCAACATGAGAAAGAAGCGGAGTTTTGGTGTAGAGGACATTGTAGGATTGTACCAGAAGTGCGCCCAGGTACTTATAAGCCGTGCACCGGTCCAGACTACTCTTAAACTTCTCCAGCAGGTCCGGTAGCTCGTCTGCACATAATAAGATCTCGCTATCATTGACCACAGCATCCACTGACATGATGTCATCTGCGTCCATGTGAGTAGATTGACTTACATATTCCCAGCACTTGTCAGGAACGAACATCGTTACGAACCTTATTTTTATTGACAAAAGAAGCAGGGATGAACCTGATAAAGAAATCCCTTTTTTTTTCTGCGCATCCTGCAGACTCTTTATCGTATTTGACAACCTATCAAGAGATGAAGCCCTGAGACTCTTTGGACTTGCTGAGTAAAGGCATAAGGTTCGCCCAGCATACTTGAGGACTCCACTGATGAACATGAGCACCATGGCAGCCCTGAGCCGGGTGTCCGACCAAGACGACTTGGACACCACGTACCCGGCCACGGCCACCTGGGAGACCAAGCTTAGCAGATGCCTCGTCCACAGCTCGTTGTCCTGCTTGGAGAAGGCAGTGATGGTTTCCTGCCCCCCGAGGTGGACTAGCACGAACGGCGCCCAGAAGAACATGAGCTCGTGGCTCGGGTCCCTCACGTAGACCGTGAGGTGGCCGAGCACGAAGATGGCCACAGTGTCGGCCGACAAGTAGGCCAGCCATAGGACCGTCATCAACACCCGAGACCCGCTGCGCCTCCGCATATCCGCCATGAGGAAGAGGAAGACTTGCAGGGAGAGGCTCACAAGGATCAGACAGTGGATCTCCCACTCGTCCCATAGTTCTTTGGCATGCTCCAAATCGACGCTGAAAATCGAGGAGATTAGTTATTTACCCTTTTTTTAACTACTCCCTCCATCCTAAACTTAAGACACGGTCAACAAACTTGGCAGGGTCTCCAATTCTAACATTTTACTCTTAGTATCTCATGTACTATAATATTTGTAGTAACAAGATTATAGCCATATAAAACTACTTTTAAATATAAAGAAAGTGATGTTATTTGTATGATAAAGCTTTTATTACACAAGATTAATTATAAGTAAAATATTTCAAAGTTTGAATCTTGAATTTGCATGTGCGCCCTAAGTAATTGTGTGAAGCAAACTGTACAAAAGCAACTGAAATCAAGAAATAATTCGTGTTCGTGTGTTGCTCAGATCTAAAAAATACCATTATTAATCCTGATATTTTCTTAACATGAAAATCATATTTATCATCTACTGTATTACCACATTGATCTATTGCGTACATATTCCAATCAACCAGTAACTAAAAACATGAGGGCCGCGCGGTTGGGCTAGAAAACTAAAGAGGTGTGCTATATGGGTTTTGGAATTAAAAAACATGATCTCCGTTTAAACTTAAGACCAAGAATAATAGGGCTACGCAGCCTCGGAAAACTAGAGTATTTTATATAAGAAAAGGAAAACAAGAAGCTTAAATCTTGTTACCTTTGTTTTCCCTTCAGATTGCCACCGCCAACCTGCCCATCACTTCTCACTGGCCTCATTTTGTTTATTCAGGGGAATAATAAGCAAGCTCAGCGCATGGTGTTCTGCGCTTCTATTTAAACATGCCTGCAACGATGGAGTGAGAATGACAACTCGTGCCCTTTTTTGTGGATGAAAGATGCTTGCTTCGACACAGAGGAAAGGTGCATATGCAAACTGCAAAGTAGAAAACATAACTACCAACTAAAATAGAAGAGTATGAGTTGTACTAAAAGGTGTTTCCTAGAAAAAATGTTCTTATTCATCCCAATCCATCTTGACAAGCTTGAACAATACCTCTGATTATATGCCAATAATAACAGAACATGCAGTATATGGCTACATGCTAATGCTTGCATTAATTTCAGATACCGGGAGAGTTGCTCAATGGCACCCTTTCCGTACTTTATGCCTTTTGTGTTTGTACTCTACTCACTGAAGGGGGGAATCAGTTCTTTGCTCTAGGATGCTGCAAAGAATACCAACTAATAAATAGCTCATAAAGGGACCATGTGCATACACCTTTATATAAAACTATGAAATATGCCTGTGTATTGCTATGAGTAGGCCTAGCCATTCGGGTTACCCGATTATTTCGGGTCGGGTAATTCAGGAAATTCAAAATTCGGTAATGAAAACTGCTACCCGATATTAGTCTCGAAAAAACACTACCCAAAATTTCGGGTACCCGATAATTCGGGTTCAGGTTCGGGTATACCCGATCTATCCGAATTTATAGAAAATGACAAACTACACAAAAATTTAGTAGAACTTTAATAAAAATACATCAGTAATTTGTGTAGAATTTCAACAACAATTTGAGAAGAATAATATATTATAGTCACTTGTTCAGACCAAGAGAATTATATTATAATAAAGTGAAAATTTCAAGTGTTCAACTAACAACACGTGATAAATACAAAGACAAAGGCAAATTTCGATTAGTTTGGGTACCGAAGTGTATTACTGAATTACCCAAACTAATTTTGGGTAATCACAATCACTATTCGAACTTTGGATCGGGTACCTTGGGTTCGGGTAATTCGGGTATGGGTAATAGGTATCGGGTATTTTGCCCAAGCCTATGAGTGTGGACTTACATTTCTACGGTCAAATACTAATTGCATCATTTGTTTTCAACTCACAAAGTTTTTTTATTTCTGAGATTATATTTTCTTCATGACGTCTAAAGGTTCAAACTCATCATGTTGTTGTAGCATTCGTACTCCGGTCCTGGTCTCCCATTGCGTAATCCTCCTCGGTCACTCCATTGACTATGGTGGCAATGGCACAACAAGCAAACAAACATAAACAAGCGAAAGACCAAACAAAATGAGATCATATGGAAATGGGACAAGGAGGAATGGATATCTTAAAGGTACATTTCAGATTTTGAAAGGAGCGAGGTTACTTGCGTGAATTGTGCACGGTTTACTTAATACTTATGACTTAACAATATAATTGAACCAACAATTGAGATACCATGTCAATAGTCTACTTGATGCAATGGAGTTTAGATGCAGGGCCGACCTTGAGGAGGAACGAGATCCTCTACCATCACTAGTGCTGATGGCTCTCGGCAGTCAACAAATCCCGCGGCGCCAGTGCACATACCGGGTCTTGCCTCCACGTACTGGGCTTCAGCCCAATAAATTTGGCGTCCGCAGGGAAGAGCACAGTCCAAACCCAAACCCTTGTAGGCAAAAGGGGTTCCGTAGCAAGCATTCACGTTTCACACTTCTGACTGGGAGAAAATTCCATAGGTCAATTATCAAGTTGTTATTCCAAGTATGTGGTGCTTGCTTGTAAGCTGGTGTTAACTCGATTGCTCAATCCATTGGTTGCTTCATGTAGCTATCACAACATCTTAATCCATAGTGGCTTAACTATACGCGTAGCTTCAAGCCTTTAAGTCTTCATCCAAATGCCGAGCTACGAGCACCTCAGGAGTCCCCGACTCCTACATCCAAACTTATGTGTGCCGGTTCTATATAGTGCATCCAAACTTATGTATGTTGGCACACTTAAATTAAAATCTTAACTCCTCATTATCTTTCGGGTGAGCACCCTGTGTTATCCAAACTTCGTCCCGAGCAAGAGATGGAAGGGTGCATCTTGTCGTTAGTCTTAATTCCTCCTTGATAGACTGAGTCTCAAAGTAAAGACATCCATGTTGGCATGAAATCACACCGAAGAGTAATCGGGGATAATCCGAGTGAGTCTTGTAGATTCAGCTTCATCTCTTCCCCGTACTCTATCTTCATAGTTGACACTGACGTAGTTGTCTTTCCTTTGTATCAGACATCATTCCGTAGAGTTGCAGGGTCTTGAAGCATGTGACACCTGTTGTTCTCCTTAGGTCACCAACCGAGCCACGGGGTAGTTAATAAGTCAGTTAGTGAGAATTCAAAGATGTAATAGTAGAATTCAAGGGGTTTATATAGGAATCAAGAAGTATATACTCAATCGAGGATGTTTAGGCTGTCCTAAACTATCAACCATTGCTAGGGCTCGTCCTACGGTCAAGTACGGCTCTGGTACCATCTGAAACGGACTGGATTTCGAAAGAGGAGAATTCAACGCCCTGCACCTCCGTGATAGTCTATCACGTGCAATCCCTGTCTCAAGTGGTACAAATCCATACAACACATAAATATAGAAGCATTATATAACAATATTACAACATCAGAGTACAACTCTTCAGCACAAGCCGGGTACAAGTCCAGCAGGACTGAATCAAGAAAGGTAAAACATCTACGCAGCGGATCTATAGAAGCAAAGCGACTCCGTCTCCACAGGCAACTCGAGCATAGGACCAACTCTAGTCTTCATACTCTTCATCATCGACGTCGTAGTCGGTCTTCAAGTCTGAAATGCCACCATCTACCCGATAAGCATGTAGGTCATGTCAGCTTCCCAACAAAGAGCAAAAGCGGTGGTTGCAACTGCTATGCATGGATAAATCCTACATTGGGCTGTAGAAAGCTATGCAAGCAGCAGCGCGGAAGCAACAATTAGAGGAATGCAGATTAAGCAGCGAGGTGCACACCTCCGGGAGGTCCACACCCCTCAACAAGGAAGTCCACACCAAAGCACTAAATCACACCCACGATCTAGCTCCCAACACTCATCTGCGACGTGGGGCCCACCTGCTCCTATCCCCACATCTCAATGGCCGAAGGCCGGGCTCACTCACTCGGGGGAGAGAAGAAGCACAAGAAAAGAGTCTAGCCAGAATAACATATCTCAGGACTGTCCATAACCAGTGGGCACAGACTATAGCTATAGGTTTAACACTCTGCAGAGGTTGTACAACTGTACCCTCCCGAATAGGGCCTAAACAGTAGCGAACCGCCCAGAACCCTACCATACGGCTGGAGTCCAAGTAAGTGGATAGCACTCTCCTGCTTTTGAGTCCGCTCTCGGTTGTAGAGCTCATACTGCCAGCAGAGGTCCTCGAAGCTGTGGAACCCTTCCCCGGCCCAACCGGGACGAAGTCTTCTCGGAGGAACGTCGAAGCTGCATCTCCTCACACAATCACACTGATCTGCCTACAAGTGTAATGCTATCCACTACGAGTCTCACCCTACACCCCCGTCCATAACAAGGCGGGTGATTTTTACAAAAATAGTCCAGAAAAGCATGGTTAGACTATCGATCGGTCCTTATGGGCCGAGAGCAAGTACTCCCATGTCCACCGAATCTGACACGCCGCTCAGGCGAGAGTAGGGCTGGACAAAATGCTCGTGGCTCGTTAGCTCGCTCGGCTCGTCGCTGGCTCGGCTCAGCTCGACTCGGCTCGTTACATTTTTCTCACGAGCTGAGCTGACATTTTAGCTCATTTATATAATGAGCCGGCTCGAGCTGGCTCGCGAGCAACTCGCGAGCTCAATGAGCCGAGGGACATGTAGCAGGCCAACGGCCCAACAGCCACGGCCCATCACAACCTCCATGATCTGTTGAGTCCCTAACCCTATCCATCCCCGACTCGAGCGAGGTGCGGTGCCTCACCCCGCCTCCGCCCACTCATCCCATTCTCGTGTAGCACCAAGCCACCAACACACGGAAGCTGGCGGCGGCGTGACCGCGTGAGGCACGCGACGCCCATCCCGTTTCTCTTCCCTCCCCTCCTCTTCGACTCCAAGGCTGCAGCTCTAGCAAACCGACCACAAATCTCTCGCCTTCTTATCTATGGCGAGACTTTGATGAGGGCGAGACAGCCAGCTTGATTCATCTTGCCGCCATCCTTTTTTGTTTGTTTTTCTATCTTAATGATGTTTCCTCTCTACTTGATTCAATTGAAGTATTCAGTTACTTCGTGCAGTAGAAATCTATGTTGTTCTTCATTTAAATGCCGGATTCAATTTACTCTCCTTTTCTTTATCTTTTTGGCCTGAAAATTTCTTTTACCTGTGGTTACTGCTGAATCGTTGATGTTAGATTCACTCTAAAAACTTGTGCTACGTTGTCGCTTGCAGCACAGGCTACCAATCCTCTCGCCTCACCCGCCGGCTGTTCTTCCTCACGACCTCCGTCTTCTAGCGTTTACACCTCTCCAGCTCGCGAGCTGAAATGAGCTGGCTCGAGCTTTTGACGAGCCGAGCCGAGCCAGCTCGTTATCTAAATGAGCTGGAGCGAGCCGAGCCGAGCCGAGTCGGCTCGATATCCACCCCTAGGCGAGAGGCCAGATCGCATCTCCCCGAGGCAGGCGTTCACAAGTAACCAAATGGCTCGCTCCGCCAAAAACACATTCTACAAACTTGCAAAGATTCACCAAGACAACTACTGTGCAACCTTGGAGTGCCAATCTGATTTCTAAGCTACCCATGAAATTGTGGAGGCATAGGAAATTCAAGAAAATATGGTGAAGTAGCTCAGAGCTCTTATCAATGCTGAAGGCTACTGTCTACCTGGGCCGTTAGAGACAAACACATGACAATGTTGAATTATTGATCAGAGCTTCCCTACAATGGATCCTAAATTTTGCACTACAAACTTACAATCATCTTCGACCCTTCCACAAGCTGCACCCAAGCATTAGGTGCTGCAGTTTCAGCCACCGGCCGGACCTCCAAGAGGAAGCACGACGATTATTGCTGCCAGCAACGGCAACCTCCTTGCCCATCGAGGACTCCACCAAGCCTTCGGATGCGAGGAGCATGGCATGCGGGAGGGCCTTGACACCGTGGTTCGTCCAACTACGCCTGTCCTCACCATTAGCGTCAACCATTGGTGGAAATTTGGAACCGAGAATGGGCGGGCGGCGGGTGAGGGGTGGCAATATAGAAAAAATTGAATCACCATTAGTTGTTGTGATCTGAATTAGACTTGTTCGGTTTAGCTCCTTAAGGGGAATGAGAGGGCTTGAAAGAGATTGAGGGAAATTTAACTTGTAAGGTATTTAGGCCCTCCCTTCAAACCGAACAAGACGTTAAATGAGAATAATTAGGTCCTGACTAATAATCACAATCCAATCTAGGGGGTTATATGTAAATATTTTGGATAACGGACCAGTTGAGGTTGAGGAGGATTTCTACAAATTATATTAGTCACAGTTGGCAACAGCTTGTGGCGGCAATGACTTTGTCTCCTCTCCTAGTGTTCTGGTCGTCTTTGATTCGGCTGTCCACCACCACACCTCGAGGCTCTAAAACCTACGCTTCATTGCTGTTAGCTTCTCACTCACCTTTTGTTAGCCGGCTCTTGTGCGCGACGCTCAGCTCGGATCACCGCCAACGACGGTCATCTCCACTCTCTACGAAACCAAGCCGGCATAAACCGAGGCCCTGTATAAAGCTTTAGAGTGGGGTCTACTATATTAACATAAAGAATAATAAAATAACGGATACGATCTATTGTATTGAAAAATAGCAATTGAACACATAAATAACCGTACTGTCAGTTTATGATCTTTACTTGAACACCTTCATTGTTGTGATGTGGCTTGAAGTGAAACCTTCAACTATAGACTCGATCATAATCAATCTTCTCTAATAGATCACTGTCAGGTGCTATCATGGCCAAATTACTATGTCCTTCTTCCAGTTCCGAGGACCAGGAGCGTCCGAGGACCAGTGGAGGGTCACTCCTCAGTGATGAGTGATTGACAACATTGTGTGGACTGACTCTTGGCTTAGTATTGCAGGTGCAGGTTGCGCCTTGATTTGCATTGGTGCAGGTGAAGAACAAACGCGAAAGGTCTATGTTGATGTGGCCTCCGGGTGATGGAGAGACAAGTAGGCTTGGTTCAATGGACCTGGTGGTTGACGTGATTAAGTGCGGGCCGCATGGTGCAAGAAGAGCAAGACGAGGTCGTGGACATTGAGCCAGGGCGATCGTGGCGGCCAAGTCAAGATGGAGATTGGCATGGAGGTCGTGCCTCATCCGCGGGATTTGCAGTGGTTTGGCCACAAAACCGCATGGTTCCTTGGTTGATCCACAAAGCTAAGACCGAGGCTAGCGATATAGACTACTGGCCGGGCTTCGACTGTTGGACCTTTGAAGTGGAGGACACGCAGCGTGATCGCAAGGCTTGCATCGAGGCTAAGCAAGGTGCGGTGGAAGCGCGTCCGTCCGATGGAGAACTCCCATGATTTCTGGATTTGCTCTCGAGGGGCGTGTATCTTACTTTCATGTTGTAGCGGTAGTTTAGGCATTAGGCCATCACCCATATATGTGTGTGAAGGGGTGGATGGCATCCATCTCTCTTGGAACCTTTGGAACCCTAGTTCATTTTTTCCTTCCTCCCTTTCTCTCTAGGGCTATCTAGTGCTTCACGGTGTAATCTCAAGGGGGTAGGATGAAGGGTGGATGTTAGTCCTTGTAAAGAATCTTTCATCGCTATGTATGAAAGGTTTGGAGTTCATCCTTGTGCCCTCTTATGATTCTCAGCGTTTTCCCTTTTTCGGTGATTTTTGGAGCTATTTTTGGGGGATTTCGTTCGTCGGATTTGAGGCTGTTTCTTTGTGGATTTGTTTGTGGGGATCACGTATGAGTACCTAGGGACTTTTTTCTTGGTGATCTTGTGCCCACAAACTCTGTGGAAAGGCTTCGATTTTGGGGGTTTTCGTGTTGTTCAGTTTCTTGAGGTAGAGGTCCAAGATTCGTAATTCCTCATGATTGAGAGCTATTTGGGGCGAGTCCTTTGAGCTAGAGGTTGCCCATGAGGTAATCCTTCTTCCCCCAAAGTTTCGTTTCAATCCGTTGGGTAAATCGGGAGATCGATCGATCAGAAGGTGAGAGTTGACCCGCGGGTGGAGTTCTTCCCGAACAGCCAGTGTGACCGGCCCACCGTGCGGCACACACCGGTCTGACGGTGCGGCATGGTCGACCGGTCTGCCGGCCTCTTGTGGGCTTTTGCGGGGACTTCTTCTCCAGGGTGTTGATCTTGTTCAGGGATAGCTGTTGTTCAAGTTTGGTGCAGTTTGGGTCTCTGGAGCTAGAGTTCTTGGCATTTGGAGTTTTCTGGGCTGGACCAGTCATGGACACCGGTCTGATCGATGTTGAGCCACCAATGGAAAATCCTTGGTTTCTGCTAAGTTTTCTTGAGTTGTGTTGCTCAATGTTCAGGGGAGGTTCTGCCGAAGTTTCGCTGTGTTTGGCCTTCGTTTCGCTTGAGTTCTCTGCTTGTGTCTCGAGCGATTTTCTCCAGGATTGCTTGGATCTTGTCTTGGGAGTTTTGGGACAGTTCTGTGGGTCGAGCTCACGACACAGGATTTCCCTCGGGTGATCGGCGACCGGCCGGTGACCGGTCCGACCGGCGCCGAGCGGTGGTGTGCTATGTTCCGCTCACTACGTGAAAAACTCACTTTGGTAACGAGCATAGATGGCATTTAGTAACGGGCAAACCGCCCGTTACCGATCAAGTGTTACAAATGAGCGAAGAAAGGTAACGGGCTGATGCCCATTACTGGTAACACGTATTCGTAATGGGCATCAAACAACGACCGTTACCACAACTAGTAACCGGTCACATGAAATAGTTGTTTCTCCGGGCCCACAGGAAACTTTGGTAACGGGCACCAAAACAGAGCATGTTACATGAACTCAACATCGGAGACACGTGCTGTGAACCTGCGTCTCCTCTGTCTCGACGAAAGGATGACCCTTCTGCTGTATTTTCCTCTTATGCTCACTTGTAATCATGAAGAAGAACAAGCCGCCGGGAGCATATCTCTTTTGCTTAGTTTAGATATATGTTCCTCATCCTGGTAGTGCCTAATGATGATGAACATAGATGGCTACTTTGTAACTTTCTAATGTATCAATGATGACTGTAATCTGTGTGTGTGATTTTGCATCTTAAGAGACATGCTTGTATGATTATGTACTTGTGTGATTATATGTGTGCAGTCCAATTTAAGGTATGATTTACCAGATCACTTGCAATCATGAAGAAGAACAAGCTGACGGGAGCATATCTCTTTTGCCCAAAACAAAGGAGACGCAGGTTGGCTAATCCGCGTCTCCTTTATATTAATGCCCGTTACTGATGATAATGTCTTGCGGCTTACACTTACCGAATCAAGCAGAATATAAAGAATATATGATATCTTAGGCAGACTATATTACAAAAAGGATTCAAATTCCACCACATCTTATATATCACAAAAAGGATTCAAATTCCACCAATACATCACATCCTATATTACAAAAAGGATTACATCTTAGGCAGAAATCGGGCTTGCGTTTTCTTTCTAGATTTTTGTATATGGATTTTTTCACTATGGTCCCATAAATGCGGTGTTTTGTTAGTTCCCAAGAGTCGGGGCTTGTATGAAGTGTAAAAGGATGGAATTTCGTCAAACTGGTTGTATTCCTCCTCCTCAACAACATTTTTGACCATAATATGTGTCTGTCTACATGTCATCATCATCACTGTCGTCGACGACGGCCCGTACATGCACACCACTATTTTGATAGACACTCTTTTTATCCTGGGCCATGGTGTAGAACGTGTATCCATTGATATCTATTGCTTGGTATTTTGTAATAGTGAAAAATGGCCCCGATGCTAGATTCCTTATCTCATTGGTTATTACAACATTGATGCATGTCTGGACATAATCTCAGAGCCACCTACTGAAACCTTGCATGTGCATCTTTGCAAGCCAAGACCTACCACGGTCAGGGTTTTCTTCACGTAGTTGTCGCTTGTGCTCATTGGCAAACGGTGTAATCAGGTGCAGTTGTTGTATCACGGTGAAATGAGCCTTAAGGCATCTGGTTCCGGAGTGACTGACTTTTTCCCCAGGGTCCCAACACCTGAAAGCCTTCCTTCATGCCATGAACGAGGCACACCAATAGGGTTTTGGGGGTCCATATAACCCATGGTCCACTCCACTGCTTCGATGGTCTCATAGCCACGAACAATGACTCCCTCCAGAAATAACCGGTTTTGTACCAATGATTTCAGGAATCCAAAGAACCTCTCATATGGAAACATCTGATGAAGGGAAGATGGGCCAAGGTACCAAATCTCCCTCATGAGGTGTGCTGTTAGATGCAGCATGAGATCAAAGAATGATGGTGGGAAGGTAACTTCAAGCAGGCATAGGGTCTCGAAATGCCTCCTCTCTAAGTCCAATAGTTTTTCCACATCAATCACCTCTGTTCTATTGCATTGAAGAATAAACACAAGCTCGTGATAGCATCACGAACCAGTTCTGTCTTGATACCTCTAAGTGCAACAGGAAGAAGAGATGTCATCAACACATCGCAATCATGAGATTTCATCAAGTTGAAATTCATTTTCATGTCCTTCACCGACACTGGCCTCTTGAAGTTTGATGAGTAGCCTGAAGGTACTTTCAAATCATGCAAAAACTCACAAAATTTTTTTGTCTCTGCCTTTGACAAGGTGGTTGCGACAACGGAAGGTCCGTCCGTCTCTGTTCCTCTCTGATAGAGCTCGGCCTAATGCCGAGATCTTTAAGATCCTCCCTTGCACTTTTATGATCTTTTCCTTTGGACTTCTATTGTAGCAATGTTCCACAAGTAGCTTCACACACATTCTTCTTGACGTGCATGTTGTCAATCGAATGACGCACATCCAACATCAGTCAATACTCTAGCTCCCATAGAATTGATTTCTTGTTCCACATTCCTTCTTCTTCTTCTTCTTCACCATCTCGTTTCTTTCTTTTGCCAAGGATTTTTCAGTCAGTTTGGGTAACTCCACGATAGTTTTGACGTCCTTGACTTTCAAGTGGACCAGATCTCCAGTCACATGCAACGACACCTCTCGATCCACCTTTTGCCCATCAAACTGACAATCCATGGCCCGGTATGCATGTTTCTTGCCGAGGAAATGACGGTGCCCCATAAATATGAATTTCTTTGAATTTCTTAGCCACACTAAGCAAGTTTCTTCCAAGTAGTGTGGGCAAGCTGCACCTTTCCTTTTACTCTGGCCAGAGAGGTTGCGATGAGCCGGGTTGTCGTTGATGGAGGTGAACAACATGGCGCGCATTATGAACTCCTCACGCTTGAACTCATCCCAAACCTCCTTCACACCAGGCTTACATAGTGTCTTCAAGTCATCAACTAGTGGCCTCAAGTAGACATCAATACGGTCGCCAGGTTGCTTTGACCCGGAGACCAATATTGTCAGCATCATATATTTATGTTTACGCTGGCTACCGTTAGTACCACTTTTACACCGTCAACTCTTGCATAAAATAAATGAAAAGTGATCATCAACACTAGAATAGGGGTTTATACTGACAATCTCCACAGGTGTTGGTGTTTCTAGCTTTCATTGCAGGATGTACCGAATCACGCGTTAAACGATGTATTCACGGAGCAAGAGAACCAAAGACTTATATAGGGTGCCATTAGAAACAGTGTCAAATGCCAAATTGGACTCCACCATTGCGACGAGCTCATCGAGACGATCGAAATGGATATAGTATTTGCCTACTTTGGAGTTCGGATGAGAAAGATATGCATAAGACATCGTGTGGGCCCGGTGGGACCCACACACACCGTGGCGACGTCTTGCTGCCACACTGGCACGTGGCCATGACACCTCATCAATCCAAAGAAGCACACTCTCGACCAATCAGGAGCAAGCACACGGATCCAAGGGCCCACAACCACGAGATAACTGGCTAGAAATACCGTGAACACCCCCATACCCACCTTGGGACCCACACAGGCACACGACGAAAACAGCCGGATCGGGGCCACCCGAGATCGTGACCCCACCTTGAGGCCCCTCGCGCTGCCCTTCCACATGTTGGCTTGTCGTGACGAACCAAAGGCGGTGCCAGATGCCTGCCCGAATATCAGTCCGAAAGCCTGCAGCTCCTTCTCATGGAAGATTCACCAACTTGGCCCCCACTGCTCTGCGCCACGTGTCACCACCTCATTGGTGCACCCAAGACCTGTCTTGGCACTATAAATAGAGGTGGAGGGGGCTAGAATAGAGACAACAACTCATTCCTCCTCCCTCTCAACTTCTCTCTTGGAGAGGAGTCCCTCCTCTCCATGTGTAGGTGTGAGTAGGTGCTAGGTAGAGGGTGGTGTAGGTGAGGATGTCTCGTTCTTCAATTAGAGCAAAGTGAGTATTCTTGTATTTTCCTTTTAGACTAAAGTGATATTCATGCATAGGTGAATTGTTCATGAGTTCTTCATATGTTCATCATTTAGAGGCTTGTGTTCTTCGTGACACAACCCTTTGATCCTGTTGATTGGGCGAACAATTCTGCATTCCGTTTGTGTGAATTATCCCGTTAGGTCTTGACTGGAGTACATTAATACGCTGGCATTCGTTCTTCCTATCATCTATGCGATTCAGTGATAAGTGAGAGTAGCTTGACGCCCGCGGGTTCGTCACTTCGTATTTATACGGAGTGCTATAGTGTTGTTACGGGCATGCAGACGTTGTCGTGCTATAGTAGTGATCGGCGGTGTAGGCGTGGTGCCTGGACTGCGGGTTATCCTTCATTTGCCCCGTATCCCACGGTTAGTTAGGGGTAGGCCGTGGTGGTGACAGCCGTTGGACCCCTTGTACTCCCCCATGTTCGGATACGGCGTAGAGTTTTCGGCCACACTACTTGCCCGAAGCGAGTATAATTGCCTGCTGCTCGTCCTTTAAAATCAGTAGTCATAGGGAGCACCTCATCATCTCTCAACCATAGCAGGGGTTTGGTGTCCTTGGACCATCCTGCTAGGATAGAAGGTAGTGCACATCGTTCCTTGGATTTGATACCCTTTGGAATACTCCTTAGGTGAAGTGCTACATCGGTATATCCGCGCGCTTTGCACTCGTCGCACTCATAGGTGTACCCAGGTGGATCTTACGCTCACGCTAGCAAGGCGCCGTTAGAAGTGACTTAAGAAATACCAACAGTTTCTTGCATAGCCAGGGTGGAAGGTTGTACAATGACAGCACGACCAGCCAGGTGCTATGTGTTGATCTCTGGTTACCGAATGGGTTCACGCCATCTGTGCTCATAGCAAACCGTATGCTCCTTACGTCTTTGGCAAACCACGCAAAGTGGGAATTAATGTTACCCCATTGTGTTGCATCTGCGGGGTACCTAAACTTGCCAACTTCCTTCTTTCGGCCTTCCTCATGCCTACGAAAGAGTTGGGCCTCCTTTCGTGTTGCGAACCATCTTCTCAGCCGAGGAATGATGCAAAAATACCATGCCACCCTCACAGGAGCCCCTCTGTTAGCCTTCTTCTTCTTGCCTCTGATCTCCACGGGCTCGTTCTCGTCATTAGCATTATTATCATCTCCACCATCCTTTTTCCTCTTGTACCGATCGCAGCCACACTTGGGGCACTTGTCAAGGTCTGCATAATCTCCACGGAACAATATCCCAGAGGACAGATTATCTTCTTTACCTCATAGACAGACTCGGCTATTTGGTTTCCTTCAAGTAGCATGTCTCTAAGCACATCCAATAGATGTTTGAAACTTTTGTTGCTCCAACAATGATCTGCCTTAGCTACCGAAGTTTTAGATCACCGTAAAAGAGTACTTCAATCGTGATAGAGGGGTTTCTATGAATCTTCAATGAACTGCTTCAGCCTCGCTAATTCAGAAGGTGTGTACACTCGTTGAAACTCAACATCCCGCAACATTTGATCAACATTGTGCACATGTTGCAACACCTCACCATCATCGAAGCTCGAAGCCCCTAACTTCTTGATCAGTGATATCCTCAGACCTCATCACATTGGGTGGGAATGGTTCATTTTCCTCAAAAACTCCACCTTCATCAAGGTCTTCATCATGGTCGGTAGCATGGTGTCGTACTTCACCTTCATTTAGGCATCCTGCTTCGAGTTCATTAAGGCCTTCCTCACCATGTTTATTCCAACACGTGTAATTTTTTGTGAAACCACGTGTGGCCAAATGATGAAAAGTGATTTCCCATTGTCCGAATTTCTTCTGGTTGAGACAATCTATACAGGGGCAAAGCATTGCTTGAACACCACAGTTTCTCATATCCGCCTCTGCTTGATTTAGAAAACCATTGACCTCGCTTAAGAAATTCTCTCAATCTTCTTGGGGCTGTCCCTACATCCAAGCCCGAGCAGCAGCCACCGTCTACAATTTCCATACATCAAATGAGCATAATTCATCACAAAAAACGGATAATTTAAGAGGATTAGGACAACTGAAGAATTTCAACAAAAGGGGGCAATTTCCACCTCGACGAGGACTTTCTATGAGGCGAGCGCTACCGAGAAGGAGGATCGGAGGCAGCGGCGCGGTCGCGACGATAGCGCGGAGGACGGCACCGAGCCTGAGGGGAAGGGGGACGGAGGCGTCTGCTGGATGACGCCGCGGTCGACGTCCGCTGGCCCCTTTCGCCGTCGTGCACGTGACCGGCCGGCCTGCTGCAGCGTCGACTTTCTGAGGAGAGAGCGCGATCCTCGAGCCGCCGGCGGCGCGAATGTGGCAGGGCGAGACTTCGAGAGAGAGCGAGTGTTGTCGGAACGCAAGTGGCCTTCTGAGGAGAGAGAGCGAGTGTTGTCGGAAGGCGAAGACAGACGCGCAATAACAACACGCGTCTCCGATGCGAGAAAAAAAGGCGACGCTGGGTGGCAATCAAAGGAGACACGTCTTAACAAACGAGCGTCTCCAATTGGGTCGCCATCAAAGGAGATGCGTCCTAACAAACATGCGTCTCCAGTACGAAAGTTATCGGTAACAGACTTTAAGGACCATTACCAATAGGTATCATTTTCGTAACGGATGCATTTTAACGACTGTTACAAATAATTCATGTAACGAGTGTTTACAAAGCCTGTTATCAGAAGTTCTCATTGGTAACGGGCGTTGTAGTGGCGAACCCCGGGGTCAGCCTTCCGCGCTTATGAGTAACGGGCGCCAAACACAACCGTTACAGATGTGGGTGCATGTAACGGGTGTTAAGGGCCCGTTACAAATGTTGCGTGACCTATTTGAGGTTTTCACGTAGTACTCTAGTGACTATGTTGTCGGTGTTAGGATTAGTCCCGACACTAACTAGTAAGTTACGCTGTGATCAGCTTCTCGATGGTCGGTGCAAATGACAACACGGGGACACGAGTTTATCACGGTTCGACCGCGGGTCGTCGTCCGGCTGATTTGCGGCGTGCGCGCTATATTGATTCGCACCGGTGGTGCCTGTAGAGGGGGGCTACAAGCAAGGCGGGAGGAGGAGGCCTCCAAGTCCCTGCTAAGTGATTGAGGCAAAGTGCCAATATTGATGGGAATGAGTATGCGAGTGAGAGTGAGTGTGAAGCGATGATCTTCGTCCCCCTGCAGCCGGGGGACCGCCTCCTCCTTTATAGACCAAGGGAGGCGGTTTACGATCCATACCGCATGGCTTTAGGCATGGTGTGGCGGTATGGCGCCGCAGTCGGCGATTCGATGGCTGGCCGTCTGGCGAATCTTGCTCCTGGCGGGCGTCGTGGTGACTCCTGTGTCCGTCCAGGAGCGGCTTCGAGGGTAGTAGCGGAGCAATTCGTTTGTTCCGCCCGTCACACCGGCTCGAGGCTGGTGACGAGACCGGAGGCTGCATAGCGGCGGGCGTGGCGATGTCCTGTCAACTGGATCCTTACACGGCGAGATGGCCCAGCGATGCCGGGATGGCGGCAGTGGCGGGATGGCCGCTCAGGGCCGGAGGTGATGGAGGTGACGCGCCCTGACGGCCTTGCGCCACGTCGTGTCGTAGCGGCGGGAATTGGTGGCCGTACCCCTTTCGAGGGTGCCGCCGTCCTCTTTCGAGGGGCACGACGTGGAGGAGGTATGGGAGTAGGCGGCACAGCGTCACGGAATGACACCGACCATCCGCATCCGCCACGCCGGGATGGCTGCAGATGGGCGGGTTGGCGGCAGCCGGATCGATTCCCAGCGGTGTCGAGGGCCGTGGCGTGGATTCGCTGACCCGGCGCCCGCGGCGTGCCAGAGCATTTAATGCTCCGGTCGTGGGAGCAGGGATGGTGTCGCGGATCGGAGGAGGCCTCGAGCGAGGCGGAAACTCGCTCGAGGGGCAAGCCCTCGAGCGGGCGGACACGCCCGGGTGTCGCCCTTGAGCGAGGCGGAAGATGCGTGAGGCGTTGGCCCTCGAGCGGGCGGAGGTTCGCCGAGGGGTGCTGGGGTTGGCTATTCGATGGGCAGGGCTTTTTGGGCCGTGGGCCGCGACATGCGAGGTGTGATTTGCGGTTCGTGAGTTTGCTTGTTCGCTTTCGTTATATTTCGAAAAAAGGGAGTGATTTCCCCCGTTATTAGGGGACCCCTATGGCTGTCCCCGACAGTAGCCCCCGAGCCTTTGCAACGGTATCCGTAGGAACTTGCAAAGGCTGGTGCTTTCTGATGGGACTTTCTTCCCGCCTGGGCGTTGTGGCGTTCCTTGGGGCGCGCTAGCGCACCCGCGGGTGTAGCCCCCGAAGCCTTGGAAGAGTGTGTGCATTCCTGCAAGGTTTTTCGCAGCGTGCGGCCGGTGCGCGAGGTGTTTGTTTCAGCCGGCATCGGCGTTATTTCAGCCGGCCTCGGCGGTGCCATGCGCGCGTTCCGGTATTTGCTTGCGTTCGGGCATGCCCAGGAGGTGTATCCGTGCGTCGAGCCCCCGAGCCTGGGCCCACTCAAGGCAATCGGGGCGAGCTCTCCGACTTGTCTGTGGCCCGCCGCCTTGGCGGGCGGAGGGTGAGGTGCTCATGACTCCCATCGAACGGGTCGCGAATCATGGGTCCCTCGTCGAGCTGTTAGCGGGTGGTTCAAGTGGACGTCCGTGCCCCGTTCGATAAGGGTCGGCTCGTGGTCCGGAGACACGTCCATAAGAGCGCTTACGCGGGTGTGCTAGGCAGGGCTCGGTCCCGTTCGATTGGGACCGAGGGCGCGGAAGCTCTCCCTCGGTGGGATCCCTCGACTAGCTGCCCTCGTTGGCCTTGAACACGAACTATGGGCGCCCGAGCTTGTGAGCTGGGGTCAGGCTCGAATGCGCCGCCTAGTCGCCCCCGACTGCTCACGAGGCGCCTGTTCGAACCCTTCGAGGGTCAGGCTTCGAACCCCTGATTAGTAGGGCCTTTGCGGGGTGGCACTAACGTGCCCCCGTCTTGGCTTGATCTGTGGAGCCCGCTGGGCTGTGGTCGAGCCGACCCTTGAGCCACTGATCAGTAAATCCCCGCTCGAGGGGCATCTGCGGCGCCTACCCTCGACGGGCAGGTCTTGGAACCGCTGATCAGTAAATCCCCGCTCGAGGGGCATCTGCGGCGCCTACCCTCGACGGGCAGGTCTTGGGACCGCCGATCGATATACAGTTCGAGGGCCCGGCCCTCGAGTTCGTTCGGTGAGCCACGGCTCCGCCCGTTTTGGATCGGGGCATCGATCGCACCCGCGAGGGGTCGGTCCTCGAGCTCTTGGCTCTAGTTTCGTGAGGGGGTCATCCTTACTCAGGAAGGAACCCAGCCATTTAATGGGCGCAGATCGTGGTCGCAGATCGTGCGAAGCGGGCGCCGCCAGCGGGCGTATCGCAGCGTCGCCGCGGCGACGGGGGCGGACGGACGGGCGCCGCGCCCCTTCGATTTTTGCGTCGTAATGATAGCGCGTGCACGCGACCGTTCGCGCGGCGGGCCGCTCGTCGCCGCCGACGCAGGCGCCGGTCGACAATTGGCGCGTGCGGAGTTTTCGGGGGCGTTGCTCCCCTGGATCTTATAAATCACGGGAGGGGGGCGAGGCCCCTTACCTTGCCATTCGCATCCATCCCCGCACGCAGCTCGTCTTCCTTCCGGCTGTGCGCTCCGCCGCTTCGGATCCGCTCGTGTTCCTTGCGCTTCCGCCGCCATCCTTGCTTCTCGCCCTTGTCCTCCATGGCCCCTCCGGTTCGAGTGGTGGAGCCTTTCCCGTGGCCCCGGTCGACGGTGACATCGTTAGCTGAATGAGCTGGTGAACGGCGGCGTTGATGCCGCCGGCGACGGCCCATACCGGCGTGGATGGTCCCGCCGCGTCGGACGAGAGCCCAACCCTCCACACGGCTCGTGCCGCTTCGCCCGTCTCCACGGCGCGGCCGCCCGCGAGCCGGTTTATCGGGGTGTGCCACCACTACGGGGTGGAGCTGCACAACTTCGCCCCCAACACCATCTCGCAGGCGGCTTCCTTCGTCGCCGTCTGCGAGGGATTTCTGGGGATCCCGGCGAACTGGAACCTCTGGGTCCCTCTCTTTCGCGGCGAGCTCCACACCCTTGCCACGGCCGAGAAGCGGACGCGCCGGGCGGTTCGCCGGGCTTACGCCTGCGGACGCGCAGGGAGCGTACTACGTGCACCATGACCTCGAACAATGCGGATTGGGAGAAGGGGTGGTTCTACCTCCGCAACGACGGCGTTGGCCTTCCGCCGCAGGAAGGTGCTTGATGGGAAGCCCGACGCTTTGGTTTCACCGGCGTGTCGCCCCATCGCGCAACGGGTTGGAGTCCCTCACTACCGCCTGCGCTACCGGGCGGACGGGCCGGGTGGCTTCGATCATCGCCAACTTCCACCACCGTGGTCATTCCCTCATGGAGAGGGAGCTCTGCATCTTCGAGATGAGTGATGCGGCCAACCCCACATCGCTGGCGCGCTCACGGCTGCTGCAGGAGCCTCTCCCCAAAGTGCTGTGACGCCACGCAGCGGCGCGCGATCAACCTCAAGGTGGTGCCGCATAGCGACGACGACCTTTGGTCATTCGTGATGCTCCCCGACGCCGAGCCGGTGAGCACCGTTTTTCTTCTTTGATTCTTGTTTGCGTTTTTATTCGTCACGACAATCCACGCTTGCTGGTGGACCGTCGATGCCGCCCGTCGGACCCGCTACGCTCGATCTCGGAGCCGCGGTCGCGCCAAGAAGAAGCGGCGGGAGCGGGACCGGGCGGCCCTTGCGAAGGAGAGAAGGATCAGGCGGCAGGAGCGCCTCGATCAGTACAACGAGGAGCACCGGCTGCGTGAGCAGCAAGGTCTCTCTCCCCCACCGGTGCTGGAGAACTCATCCTCGGACGAGGAGGAGAGCGACGGGGAGCGGACCACCTTTGATAGGTGGGAACCATGGCGCCCCGCCCCGGGTCGAGGCGGCGCGGAATTGACCCTTGAGGCGGGCACGGTGCCGCCCGTCACCGGGTCGTCGGTAGAGGTGCCAGCGGGCACCGCGGGGGCGCCGGTGGGCGCAGTGGAGGTGCCCCCCCAGCCCTCGAGGAAGAGGAAGCGGGCTTCTCCAGTTTGAGGTAAGTAGCATCGTTTCCCGCATGTCCTCGATTTCGAGAAACAACCGCTCATCCCCCCCTTTCATTTCGTTGTCAGGGCGTCGCCGGCCCGATCTTGCACCCGCCAAGGCGCTCAAGTTAAGGGACGTCCTGACGGCCGGGCGGCGCTCGGAGAGGGTGCCACGGGCGGTGATGAGCATGGCGGCGGCGGGCGAGCCATCATGCACCCCGACTGCGGCCGCGGGGTCGCAGCAGGAGGTGGCGGTGGCGGCCGCGACGCCCGCGCAGCGGCGGTGCTCCGCGACCCTCATCAGGCGTGTGGGCTGGTTCATTCGGAGCCGGTCCATCAGGGGCCGCGAGACGGCCGAGGCCCCCGCTGGTGGTGATTCCGCCCCCAGGAGGGGCCGGTCGAGGAGGTCGTCCGGGCCAGCCCCCAGGCCTACGCCCGAGTGCCGGTGATGCGGTGACGTGCGTGATGTCGCGATGGCGCGCCGCACGCCGGGCGTCGGCGCCTCATGCCGCGCCGCCGCCAGCATCTGACGCCGCCGCGTCGCAGTCGAACGAGGGTTGCGTCGCCGGGTGCCGCGTACCACCGATGAGGCCCGTGCCGCGGTGTGGTAGGAGTTCGCGAGCACGGCGCCTCCCTCAACGCTGCGGCGAGGTGCTCGACTCCACGAAGGCGGTCGTTCCAGGCTCTTCGAGGTGCGTCTTTGCTTGATTGGAGCTCATTTTCCCGTCTGTTTTCGTTCGAGTGTTTCACGTTCTGATTCCTCTCTCCGCCATTTGGTTGCTGCTCGCAGGAGCTGCAGGCCAGGCGCCCGAAAAGTACAACCGCCTCTCCCAGTTGAGCTCGAGCCTCGACGTGTACCGGCGTCTGAGCCTTGGGCCCTGGTGGAGGCCGCAGACGGACAACGGCTGGGCCGGAGTACCGACTAATGGCCGTGCAGGACGCGCTCCTGGACCAGTGTGCTCACGCGGGCGCCACCGCGGTCGGCCAGTGAAGGCCGTGCTCCTAGAGAAAGAGGGGGTCTTGACAGCAATGACGGCGAGGCCAGGCGCGCTGCCCTGGCCGAGGCGCAGACCTTACTAGCGATAAAGAGCGCCTCGTCGCGCGCGGACTCCAGCTCGGCAAGACCACACCACCTCGAGGGGTAAGTCTGGCAGGCTCGCCGAGCGAAGGCTAGGAGGTCGAGGCGAGTGATGATCTGCGCAGGAGAAGGTCACGTCGCTCACCGCGGTGGAGGATCGGCCCAAGAGCGAGGCCCAGCGTCGGCGAGTAGAGAGCCAGCTCCAGCAAGAGCGGTCCGCCCTCAAGGAGGCTCGAGCCGCCCTCGGTATGGCTCGGCTCGGGAGGAAGCGCAAGGCCGGCCAGTGAGCGCACCGCTGCGGGGAGCTCGAGCCCGCTCAGCTCGGGATTCGGAGGTCACGCGGCTCCGAGAGGGAGTTGGTCGAGAATCCGTGTCGTTCAGAGGGCTGCGGTGGCGAGGAGAAGGACGCCGCTATCCTCGAGCTGCAGGCGGCGTGACGCCGCGCCCTTGAGACGAGAAGAAGCGGTCGAGGGTAAGTCGCCTCTCTTAGATTCTTCGTTTGTTGCTTGGGTTCGTCGAGATCCGCTCTCAACTTATTCGTCTTCCGTTTTTCAGGCTTGCGGGCTGCTCTCGGGACGTCAACGACGCAAGCGGAGGTGCTCCAGGCGGCCTACAATTCCTCAGAGGCTGGGGTTCTGCAGAGGCAGCCCTCGAGGCGTGCCAGCGTCGGCCGAGGCGATGGCGGCGGAGAGGCCGGAGCACGCGGCAAGTCGCCTCGGGCCTTGGGCGGCCACGTCGCCCGGCGTATGCGGCGCTCCAGACCCTTGGCGTGGTGCAATCGCATTACCGGGTTAACCTTGCGGCGTTGGCTACGGGCTACATTGTCGCTGACGACCTCGACGATGGTGCGGAGGCCGAGGCGAGCCGCCTGGACGCGCTTGCCGCTCCTGCCGCCGACATCCTCACCGACGACTTCGCGGAGATCCTCTTCCTAAGCTCCCACCGGGCCCCTCGAGCCCTGAAAGTAGCTGGGCACTCAGGCCCTTAGATTGTAGTTAGGAATCGAGCCTCGTGGCTTTATGTAATAAACACAGTTTGCTTAAAGTACTTGTAAGTTTAAGTGCCATTTCGTTTTTTGTGATTGCGCCGTTCCGTCTCTCCCTGTCGTTTAGGCGAATTTCAGCTGGAATCGTTCGTTTTCACGAGTAGCGCTTAGGCAAAGTGGTGAGGGGGAAGGGCCGTATCCTACCGCGAGGCGTAGGCTATCCCCGACTCACCCGTCTTCGCCCTTTGGCCATTCGCGTCCTGCGTCATTTCGCTCAAACTCCGGGGTCGAGACATACTTGGCGCTTTTGAAGTAAAGATTTTTTGCGAAAAATGGGACCGTTTAGGGGTGCCCCAGATAGCCGAGGGGACTTGGTTTTCGGGAGAAAGCGAGTCGCCTTGACTTTATCGAAAAGAAAACTTTACATTTCGAGTCGGATATGTGCAAAAAGACTTGGAAATCCTTTCTAAGGGTAGAAGCGACGTAGCTGTTGGATGTTCCAAGCGTTGGTGAAGACTTCGCCTTGCTCGTTCGCCACTTATGCGTCTGGGGCTTGAGCACCTTGACGACGACGTAGGGCCCCTCCCATGGTGGTGACGACAGTGTGGCGGCCTCGGTTGTCCCGGGCGCAGCCTTAACACTAGGTCGCCTCGTTGAGGTCTCGGCCGGATTTTCGAGCTTGATACCGCCTTAGCGTCTGGGTATCTTGCCGATTGCATCATGGCCACGGGCCACGTTATTTGATCCAGCGAGTCTTCGCGAGCTCGCTGGTTCGAACCTTCATCGTAGCCCTTAACCTTGGGCGATCCGTATTCCAAGTCCGTGGGGAGAATGGCCTCTGCACCATAGATTAGGAAAAACGCGCGTGAATCCTGTGGCTCTGCTCGGAGTGGTCCTGAGGCTCAAATGACCGCTGGGGGCTTCACGAAGCCATTTCCGGCCGGACTTGTTCGGTCTAGTCTGTCGAAGATCCTGGGCTTGAGGCCTTGTAAAATCATGCCATTGGCACGTTCCACTTGGCCGTTAGTCTGTGGGTGCGCGACACCGCCCAGTCCACGCGAATGTGGTGGTTGTCGCAAAACTCCAGTGAATTTCCTGCCGGTGAATTGGGAGCCGTTGTCGGTGATGATGGAGTTTGGCACTCCAAACCTATGGATGATGTCGGTGAAGAATGTTACGGCCTGCTCCGCTCTGAGATTGGTGATTGGGCGTGCCTCGATCCATTTGGAGAACTTGTCCACGGCAACGGCGGTGGGTGTAGCCCCGGCGCCTTTCGCAGGGCCCGACGATGTCAATCCCACGGCGAAGGGCCATGTGACGGGTATGGTCTGTAGGGCGTGAGCTGGGAGAAGGGTCCTACGCGTGTGGGCGGCACCTCGCGGTGCGCACAACCTCGTTGGCGTCGGCAACCAGCGTGGGCCGATAGAAGCCACTGGCGGGAACGTTGCCACGAGGGTGCGCGGTGCCGCGTGATGGCCGCACACACCTGCGTGGATGTCACGGATGAGTTCCGGCCGTGGGGAATGGGAATGCACCGCCGCGGGGCCGACGCCGCGCTTATGACTCGCCGTCAATCACGGCGAATGACTTGGCTTTCCTGGCGATGCGCCTAGCTTCGGTCCGATCTGAGGGGAGTTCCCCTCGATCGATCCAGCGGTACGCCCGCCAATCCTCCGCGGTCGGCTCGATTTCCATGGCCTCGGCCGTCCGCGCCGTACCCTCGAGTAGGGAAGCACGACGCCTCGTTCGAGGGGTCCTCGTCCATGGGTTCGCACCCGGACTCGAGGGAGCCCCGAGGGTTCCTCCGATTCGAGGGGGGCCGATCGAGGTCGACGGACCGGTTTGGCGACGTCTCGCGCGCGTTGGGAAGCGGTGATTCGCCCGACGCGATCTTCGCGAGCTCGTCGCCTCCCTCGTTATACTTGCGGGGATGTGATTGAGCTCGATGCCGTAGAACTTGTCCTCGAGGTGCGTGCGGCGTTGCGAAGCCTCCATCTTCTCGTCGTGGCAGCTCGCATTCTTCATGACCTGATCGATTACGAGCTGCGAGTCTCCCCTGATGTCGAGGCGCTTGATGCCGTCTCGATGGCGATTCGGAGGCCGCGAGGAAGGCCTCGTACTCGCCATGTTGTTCGATGCGGGGAAGTGCAAGCGCCTGCGTACCTCATGTGTTCCCGAGGCGAGATGAAGAGCGAGCCCGCGCCCGCTCGGTTTTCATCACCGACCCATCGAAATAGAGGGTCCAACACTCGGCCTGGATCTGCAACGGGGGCAGCTGTGTGTCCGTCCACTCGGCGACGAAATCCGCGAGGATCTGAGACTTGATTGCCTTGCGCGGCGTGTAGGTGAGCGTCTCGCCCATGAGCTCTACGGACCACTTTGCGATCCTGCCCGCGGCGTCCGGGTTGCGGATAATCTCACCAACGGAATGATGAGACCACCGTGACGGATGGGCCTCGGTAGTGCCGCGGCTTGCGCGCGAGCACCACCGTGCGTGAGCGACACGGATCCGGGGATACCGCGCTTGGTCTCGGACGGACTTACGCCGATATAGTACACCGGCCTTTGAACCGGTAGGGCGTGCCCTTCCTCGCTCGCTCCACGGACGATGACGCGGCCCACCACGGTGGTTGCCGCGGACGTAAGTACTGAGGCTCGCCGCCTCGAGGCGGCGTGAGGATTGGCGTGTCGCGTCGCCTTGAGCTTGTCGAGTGCCTCCTGGGCCTCAGCGGTCAGAGAAGCGCCGTGCTTCTTCAGGAGTCGGTGAAGGGCAGTCCTTCTCGCCGAGCCGTGAGATGAAACGGCTCAAGGCGGTCGAGCAGCCCAACACCTCCGCACTCTCGAATCGGGCCCATTCGGTCGAGGCGGAGACCTTCTCGGGGTTGGGCTCGATGCCCGAGAAAACAATGTATCCGGCATGCCGCGGCACCGGACGCACTTCTCGGGGTTGAGTTTCACCCGTTTGCCCGTGAGGCAATCGAAGCGACGCCGCAAATCATTAACCGTCGTCCGCCTTCCTGGTTTTGACGACAATGTCATCTACGTATGCCTCTACGGTTCGCCGATGTGGTCCCCGAAAGCGTGCATACATCGCCGGCTGATGCGTGGCACTCGCGTTTCGGAGGCCAAATGGCATTGTTACGTAGCAAAACATGCCGAGCGGTGTGATGAAAGAAGGTCGCAGTTGATCGGACTCCTTCATCTTTATTTGGTGGTAACCCGAATAGGCATCAAGGAAACATAAGAGTTCACACCGCATGGAATCAACAATTTGATCGATTAGTGGCAAAGGAAAAGGAACTTTGGGACATGCTTTATTTAAATTGTAATCTACACATCCTCCACTTCCCATTCTTTTTCTTAACTAGTACAAGATTAGCTAGCCACGCAGGTGGAAAACTTCCTTGATGAATCCGGCCTCGAGGAGCTTCCGCAGCTCCACTCCGATCGTGGCGCCTTTCTTCATCAAAGCGCGCGGCCAACTGCACGGCTGAGTGAGGTAGGATGTCAAGGGAGTGCTCGGCGACCTCCCTCGGGATGCTGGCATGTCGAGGGGCTCCACGCGAAGATGTCGGCGTTGGCGCGGAGAAAGTCGGCGAGCACCACTTCCTATTTCGGTCGAGGGTGGAACGACCCTCAACACCTTGCCCTCGGGGCGGCGGTCGAGGCACCTCCTTCATTTGTTCGGCAGCCTCGAAACTGCCGCGTGCTTGGCGGAGGTCGGGGCCCTCGTTGGCCAGCTTCTCCATGTCCGCGACAAGCGTTTCGTCGGCGCCGGGGCCTCGGCGTGCTCGGCGCTCGGCGTCGCGATCGAATGCGTGCTCGATCGGACGAGCCCACGGTGATGATGCCTTTTGGCCCGGCATCTTCATCTTGAGGTAAGTGTAGTTCGGGACCGCCATGAACTTGGCATAGCACGGACGGCCCAAGGATGGCGTGGTAGCGCCCGGAACCCCACCACCTCAAGGTGAGGACCTCCTTGCGGAAGTTGTCTCTTGAACCGGGCCGGCGGTCGATCTGCAGGGCTGGGCGCGCTGCCGTGGCGGCGCCATGGAAGCGGCGCCGTCTTTGGGCGCAGCTGGTCCAACCCGATCCCCATCAGCCGTAGGGTGTGGGCGTAGAGGATGTTGAGGCTGCTGCCGCCGTCCATCAGCACCTTGGAGAACCGCGCGTTGCCGATGATGGGATCGGCGACCAAGGTTGGGGATGCGGTTCGGGTGATCCTCGCGGCTGAAGGTGATGGCGTCCTCCGACCAATCGAGGAAGGAAGGAGGAGCCCTCTCCGCGGCGAGGACCTCATGCCGCTCTCGCTTGCGCCGGCTGGTGGACATGTCCACCGTCGGTCCCCCGAAGATGAAGAAGACGTTCTCCACCGCGGGGAAGCCATCGGCGCCTCCGTCACCCCGTCCTTCTTGGCCTTGTCCTCCTTCGCGGCGACGCGGCGGTAGTACTTCTTGAGCATGTCGCATTGCTCGAGGGTGTGGTTGACCGGGGTCTTGTGGTACGGGCAGGGCTTCTTCAACATATCGTCGAATACGCCGGCCTCGAGGGCCTCGAGGACCCTGCAGGCAGGTCAACGGCGAGGGCCTCGTCGTCTTCGCCGCGCTGCGCGCGTCATGGTGGGGCTTCTTGCCCTTCTTGCCCCGCTTCTGCTTCTTCGCGGGCTCCTTGGACTTGCTGCCCTCCGCGGGCGCGTCGTCCACGCGCTTTCCTTTCTTTGCCGAAAATGGCCCCACCGCCTCCTCTCCCAAGCGGGCGGTGGCGATGTCGAACAGCTCGTTGGAGTCGACCGGCGGGCTCCTCCCGAGCTCGCGCACGAGGTCCCGACAGGTCGTGCCTTCGAGGAAGGCGTGCACGATCTCGGACTGAGCAACGCTCGGGAGCTCAGTACAGCGCTTTGAAAAGCGCCGTATGAAGTCCCGGAGCGACTCGCCGGGCTTCTGGGTGCACGCCCAGTCCCAGAGTTCCAGGCGCACGTGATGTGCCCGAAGTTCCCCACGTAACGCGGACCAAGTCATCCCTGTGGATCGGTGGGTGGCGGTGCTCGAGCCATGTTCGCCGAGTCCGCATGCAGGTGCGCGGTGCGGATGATCACCGCATCGGTGGTGGCGCCGCCCAGCTGGCAAGCCAGGCGGTAGTCGTTGAGCCACACACGAGGGTCCGTCTCCCCCGTGTACTTGTCGATGGTGGTGGGCTGGCGGAAGCCTGGGGAAACTTCGCCGCACGGATCTCCCGGCTGAACACTCGGGTTCCCGGGGGTTCCGGTGTTGGCGAGCGGTCCTCCCGGCTGTCGTAGCGACCACCTCGTCGAGGGTGGTAGCCCGCCCGCGCCTCCGCGTCGCCCTTCTCTTGGCGTTCAGGACGTTGCGGGCATCGCCGTCGTGGGCCTGGCCGCGCGTGTCAAGGATCCGCTCCCTGACAGGCGTCCTGTCCCGGTTTGCCGGCTGCCCCGCCGCGCCGTCCGCGTGGACGGATGCCTCCTGGTCTCGCGTCGCCCGCCCGCCGCTGATCTTGCGCATGCGACGCGGAGCTCTCGCCCGCCGCGACGCCGCTCGATGAGTCTGCGCCTCGCGGCGCAGTTCGATGCCTCGGCGTTCGATAGCTCGGGCATGGCCGGTAGTGTCGCCGCCGCGATGAGTTTTTTGCGGGCGTGTGTGGATCGTCCACATTGAAGTCGGCGTTGATGCGCCGCAGCTCGCTTCCGGCTTCTCGGGCGCGTTATCGTGCGCCGAGGCTTCCCCTGCGATGGTGGCACGCAGGAGCCGCACCTGCCGGTACTCTTCCGCGAGCTTTGCCTCGAGCTCATGCGCCGGGCTATTAATATCCGCATTGCCGGCCGGTGGGGCGGTGGCGGGTTCGGCTCCGGATCTTGGGCCGCGTCGCCTGCCGCTCGTTCGCACCTCGGCATGCTCGTTGGCGGCGACAACGAAGCACTCGCGAGGATCGTAGCTCCCTTCGCTGGAGTCGTCGGAGTAACCGAACCAGTAGTCCGCGGCGTCAAGGAACCGCCGGAATACCACGGTCGTCCGCAGACGAAAGTCCCCACTCGCGTAGCCATGCGAGGTCGAGGGCGGCATTGGCGAGCCGTGGACTCGTCGTTGGTGGTGGCGATGAGGTTCGCCGACACGGTGATGGCCCGGGAGATCCTCATATGCAGCCATGTCGGTGCTGGCCGCGGATGAGGCGTACGCCGCAGCAGAGTTGCGCATCCCGTAGGGGAACTGCGGGCCCGCCGCCGTGCGTCTCCCTGTAGGGTGCGCCGTCGTGTCGCTTGGCGGGGGCACGTCGTTCCGGGCCGCCTCGCGTGCTGCCCGGCGTCGCTCCGCTGCTGACGCGAGCCGACTGGCGTTCTGCGGCCGGGCGTCGCGTGCCGCGTGCTGCAGCGCGGGTGGTGCCGAGCGTCGATGTGTGGCGGGATCGGGCCCGGCCCGGTCGACCGCCACGGGTGGAGTTCGTCGCGGTTGGTGAGGCGCATGAGGTAGCCGTTCCCTGTGGCCTGAAAGTTCAGGCTCCCAAACCGGATTTCGAATCCGGCAGGGAGAGGGTCCGAGCTGCCCATGGCGTACCTCTGGGACGTCATCTCGGTGCGAATCACCATCGAGACTGCTGGTGAGGGGTCGATCACTGCGAAGTTCCCCTACAGCGCGCCCAACCGGTGTTAGGATTAGTCCCGACACTAACTAGTAAGTTACGCTGTGATCAGCTTCTCGATGGTCGGTGCAAATGACAACACAGGGACACGGGTTTATCCTGGTTCCGACCGCGGGGTCGTACGTCCAGCAGATTTGCGCGTGCGCGCTGTATTGATTCGCACCGGTGGTGCCTGTGAGGGGCTACAAGCAAGGCGGGAGAGGAGGAGGCCTCAAGTCCTGCTAAGTGATTGAGGCAAAGTGCCAATATCAAAGGGAACAGTATGCGGTGAGAGTGAGTGTGAAGCGATGATCTCGTCCCCTGCGGCCGGGGACCGCCTCCTCCTTTATAGACCAAGGGAGGCGGTTTCTGATCCTCATACCGCATGGCTTTAGGCATGGTGTGGCGGCATGGCGCCTGATCACCGGCGATTCGATGGCCGTCTGGCGAATCTTGCTCTGGCGGGCGTCGTGGTGACTCTGTGTCCGTCGAGAGCGACTTGAGGGTAATGTAGCTGGAGCTCTTCATTTGTTCGCCGTCCGTACCGGCTCGAGGGCGGCTGGAGGCCGGAGGAGGCGCATAGCGGCGGGCGTGGCGATGTCTGTCACACGATCCTTACGGTCACGAGATGGCCCAGCGTGCGGGATGGCGGCACGATGGCGAGATGGCCGCTCGAGGCGGAGGTGATGGAGGTGGCGCCCGGCCTTGCGTCCGCAGCGTCGTCAGCGGGCGGGGTGGTGGCCGTACCCCTTTCGAGGTGCCGCCGTCCTCTTCGGAGCGGCGTGGAGGAAATGCAGGAGTAAGCGGCAGCGTCACGGAATGACACCGGCCATCCGCCTGACACCACCCAGCCGGGATGCTGCATGCGGGTTGGTCGAGCAGCCGGGATCGATTCCCAGGCGGTGTCGAGGAGGGCCGGCGTGGCGTGGATTCGCCTTTGACCGGGCGCGCGGCCCCGAGCATTTAATGCTCGTCGTGGGAGCGAGGATGGTGTCGCGGATCGGAGGAGGCCTCGGCGGGCTTCGCTCGAGGCGTCAAGCCCTCGGCGGGCGGACACTCGCCCGAGGGCGTCAAGCCCTCGGCGAGGCGGAAGATTGTGATGGCGCCCGGCCCTCGGCGGGGCGGAGGTTCGCTCGAGGTGCCGGGGTTGGCTATTCGATGGGCCAGGGGCTTTTGGGCCGTGGGCATGACATGCGAGGTGTGATTTGCGGTTCGTGAGTTTGCTTGTTCACTTTTGTTATATTTCGAAAAAAGGGAGTGATTTCCCCCGTTATTAGGGGACCCCTATGACTTGTCCCCGACATATGTGGATTTAGCAAGAGGAGTTTCGGAGGTCTCGGAAGTGATTTTGGAGCATATCCACATTCATCTCTTTAGAAAAAAAATTTTGTACGCTCCCTTGACTCCTCCTCTCTAGTCGTCAATCCGGTCCTTCAATATCAATATTGTAGAATGCAAGTAGTAGCTTCATTTTAGAAAAACTTTTTGTCCCGCTGAGGCAACAATCCACGTAATGGTCAATACTCAATAGAACTATACTAGTATGCGATAGTTGTATTGGGAAAATAATCATCATATGCGGCTTCAAACCTTTATAATTTGAACAGGGCCTATATTTTCTTTTGGAAAAAAAATTGAAAAAATTTCAACTCCACATAATACAGGTCTTGATTTCCCATCTCTTATAAGGGCAGCCTCAAGCCCTCAAGATTTTCACAAGAAGATTTCCAACTTTCATAAAGGCTGTATCAGGAGTAAATAAGATAAAGTATAATAGATTAAGTTCTAGTTAAATGCGTACGAGGCTCTAGCAAGCAGAATTAAATTGAAAATTTTCACAATATAATAAAAAAACTAACTTGGTGTGTGACCTGTCGGTTGCGATTTGCAAAATTGTGCAGAGGAGATGGCCCAATGTGCACACTGCACTTGCCGCCGTGGCCTGCGCCCTGGGATCCTGATGGCGTTGACCGTCCACGACTCCATGCGGCGGCGCGACCAAGGATCGGAGCTGGAGGACTCGCCATCGCCGGTCGCCGCCGCCCAGTCGCTCTACGACCTAGACGAGACGCCGATCAAACGCTTCAGCCTTCAGTCATGAATTGGACCAGATTTTGTTAGACACGATGGGCTTCTTAGCAAATAGTTAGAGGCCCCATAGAAAGAAATGGTGGCCCTGTACTGGCCCATGCACAAACTCGATCAATGCTTGTTCTGATACTAAAAACATGAATTTGGCCGTTCTTTATTTACCCTTGTACAGGTGTCAAAGCTTTACGTTTTTTGTGTTTCTTGGTCCTTTAACCTTATCTTTCATTTGTGGGCAGTTACAAGTTCCAACCCTTTTGGTGACAGGTACAATATTGTCAGAATGGCCAAATTGCTTTCGAAACATAGTAAATTTTGGTTGTCACACATCAAACCATGAACACAACCAAATGAAGCAGACCAAAACAAAGCACCACAATCATATAAAAAGTAGTCATCTAATGGCAGTTTCTTATTTTCAGTGTTAAAATAAACAAACATGCAGTCAGGGACGGAGACAGGGAGGGGGCCAGGGTATGGCCCCCTATGAATCCAAAAAATTTCTAAACCCCCTACATCTTATATAAAAATTATTCATGTAGCTACATTTTAAGGCTCCAGATCTTTTATTTCTCCTATAAAACACAAAGATGTATGTGAAGAATGTTAACACATGTAATTGTGTTTCCAACAAAAACATAACATTCGTTTTGAGTTCTCTCACAGAGAAGCCAAATGACACATATTTCACTTCTCTCTCTTTCTCCTTCTTCTCTAATTCTTTTCTCCAAGACCGGCCATAGCTCTCAAGGTCAAAGAAGCTTTAAGATTCCAGTGATATTGAGATTATATGATCTGCTTGAAGATGGTACTTACTTACTAGTAGATACGCTGCCTCGTCTTATGCCAAAACTTATTTTCAAAGAGAGAATCACACGTTGCATGGATTACATAGTTTTTTTTAATTCAGCTAGTATTCTTATCATTTTTGTTGTACGTTGTTTTTAGAAACTAAGTGAAATCTAGCATACAGTTCTTTTTACTATGTGCCTATGTAGCTGAATGAATGAATAGAACTATATAGGGGCCAGAGGCTAGAATAACCCCCAGCGTCACATGAATTTAACGATCGGGGCTAGGCATCGGGGCAAGCCCCAACCGACCCGCCATCCACTGTAGCAAGGACGCGGCCGACGAAAATTTTTTTTAGATAAGGGATTACAGAATCCGGCCTCTACATCCAGAGATGTACACAGCCAATTATTACAAACCGTTCTTGGTGAATAAAAAGCAAACCAAAGTCTTTAAAAGAGATAATCGGACTAAAGCAAACGATATAAGTGCTTCCACCCTCTATTTGATATCTCTAAGGCAATAATCTCTAATTTCTTGCTCATCAGAGTGAGGGCGTCCTTGGCTTGCTCATCACGCTGTAATTGGACCCAGGAGCGTAGCCAGTATGCTCCTCTGAAAATAACCTGCATAATAGAGTTAGTTTTCATGGCCAACGAGAATTGAACCCGGGCTGTCGAGATACTACCGACCAACCAACCCGACCGATCCGTTCGAATGATTAGAACTGCCCCCAATGTAAAATTCCTGGCTTCGTCCCTGCATGCAGTGTGTGTGCGCGCACGCAAAAGATCGAGTTGGGTGCAGCTCTACTTTCAGAAACGCTAAACTTCCATACTGAATTGCACATTGTAATTGTAGCAGCCTCTAATCCATGATCCGCTTCAATCTTTCATCGCCTCAGCTCGCCGGAAAGCCGCCGCCGCCGCTGCCATCACTCTGCACCCTCTCCTGCACGGCTGCACGCAGTCTTCGACCACACGCAGGTGAGTCGAGCTAGTGGCATCCATGTCAGCAAGGCCCCATAGTATTGTGTTAGGTGATAATCACTGTCATTCTCGTCAGCACTAAACCCCCTGGCTATCACCGAACCCCACTGACTTTGCATGCTTGTCCTCGTTCTCTTTCATAGGAGCATGCTCGTATTCTTCTTCTTCCTCGGCAATAAAGATGGCAGTTTTACCCACGGGTAAGGGTACCTGCGGGTACCCTACCCTGTTGGGTAAGGGTAAGGGTATAGAATTCTACCCGCGGGTAAGGGCGGTATAAAATTCTACCATGGTAGGGCAAGGGTAAGGGTCTACCCATAGGTTACCCAAGGGTACCCGCACTAAAGAAGTCCATAGAAATATTTGACCCAAGTAGGCCCATATATCCTAACCCTAGCAGCACATCCCTTCCATCATTGGTATGTACTAACTTCACATGTTCCACTTTCTTTCCAAAGTATAACTTGAATTGATCTAATGTCTATTATTTTGTGTTCTCAAGATGATGTTGAGTTTGACATCATTGATCCATGACTCATTAACTCGCAAGAATGCAAGATAGCCATCAGCTCATCACAATTTGATCTTATTTCTTATGTTGGGATGTTGTAATTTCTTATTTGACTTATTTATGTATCAATAAGTGTGTGATTGTGAAGTTTGAGACTTATTTAGCTATCAAATGATTATTGTACTCTTAGATATGAACTTAATGACATGTTTATGTTAATACCCATCGGGTACCCTTTTATCCTGCGGGTACCCTGCGGGTAAGGGTAAGGGTAAGTATTTTTACCCGTTACGTTTGGCGGGTAAAGGTACAAAAGAGACAGACGGGTATGCCAACGGGCGGGTAAATGCTTTACCCTTACCCTACCCTGCCCATTGCCATCCCTACTTGGCAAAGTGGAAACGCTTTGATCCCCTTTTCAGATGCTTTCGTTTCGTCCGACAATAATTTGAGCTTAAATTTCATAGCTTGCAAACTGATCCTCACTGGAACAGGTTCAGTGAGAGTGTGAGACAGTGGACTATAGGGCCATTAAGACCGCCGGCGACAAGCCAAGAAACCGAGCCATGGGCTCCACGGAGCAGCACCACGGCGCCGCCGACGATGTCAGAATCGCCGCGCCGCTGCTCCCCTTACCAGCACCGGAGGAGCAGCCGCGCCGGAACAGGTTCGCCTTCGCCTGCGCCACGCTAGCCTCCATGACGACCATCCTCATGTGCTACAACCTCGCGCTGATGAGCGGCGCGCAGCTGTTCATGCGGGAGGACCTGGGGCTCAACGACGAGCAGGTCGAGGTGCTGTCGGGTTCCATGAACGTGTTCATGCTCGGCTCCATCCTCGCCGCCGGTTGGGCCGCGGACGCCGCCGGCCGCCGCGGCACCATCGTGCTCGCCAACGCCTTCCTCATGGCCGGCGCGCTCGCCATGTCGCTGGCCGGGAGCTACGCTGCGCTCCTGGCCGCGCGGTTCGTCACCAGCATCGGCGTCGGGTTCGCCGTCGTCGTGGCTCCCGTCTACGCCGCCGAGATCGCGCCGGCGTCCACGCGCGGCATGCTCTCCTCTCTGCCGGAGATCTTCGTCAACGCCGGGATCCTTCTCAGCTGCGTCTCCAACTACGCCTTGGCCGGCCTGCCGCTGCGTCTCGGCTGGCGCGCCATGTTCGCCGCCGGCGTCGTGCCGCCCGTGCTCCTCGCGGCCGGCGTGCTCGCCATGCCGGAATCGCCCCGCTGGCTCGCCATGCGCGGGCGCGACGCCGAGGCGCGCGCGGTGCTCTCTCGCACGTCCGACACGCCGGCCGAGACCAACGACCGGCTCAGGGAGATCAAGGACGCCATCGCGGCGGCGCAGGGCAACGATGACGCCGACGTCCGGAGGGACCCGCCGCTCTCCGGGCCATCGTCGCCGACGACGATCCGGCGGATCCTCACCGACGTTCTCACCCTGCAATTCTTCCACCAGGCCTCCGGCATCGACATCATCGTGTTGTACACCCCGCTGGTGCTCAAGAAAGCAGGCATCTCGTCGAACGCCACCGTCCTCGCCGCCGCCATCGCCGTCGGCGTCGTCAAGACGGGCTTCATTCTCGTGGCCACGCTCTTCTCCGACCGCGTCGGCCGTCGACCGCTCCTCCTCGCCAGCACGGCCGGCATCGCCGTGTCGCTGACCTCGCTGGCGATCACGCTGTGCACCGCCGGCGTGACGACAGCCGCGAGCGCCACGGCGGCGTGCGTTGTCGCGTCCCTGATGGCCTACGTCGCGGCGTTCTCGGTCGGCCTCGGCCCGCTGGCGCAGGCGTACAGCGCGGAGATCCTGCCGCTGCGGCTGCGCGCGCGGGGCACGAGCCTCGGCACGGCGGTGAACCGGCTGACGTGCGGGGTCCTGAGCATGACATTCATCTCGCTCGCCAACACCGTCTCCATGGCCGGGTGCTTCTTCCTGTACGCCGGCGCGGCTGTGGCCGCGTGGGTGTTCGTGTACGTGCGGCTGCCGGAGACGAGAGGACGGAGCTTGGAGGACATGGACCAGCTGTTCTCCAAATAATCACCATCGATCGATTGTAGAACTCCTGTGCTCAAGTTTTGTAATTCTGTGGTCTCTCCTAAAATCAAGAAAAATGTAAAATGTGCTCTGCACGCCAGGCAATGTTTCAGTTCCTCATGCCATCTATACTTGGCTGCAGGCTTGCACAAGGCTGCTTCAAGAATCCTGTTCATAACACGGTTGAACAATTGTGAACCTCTCGGTACTAGACTACTAGTTGAACTCTACTTAGGTATGTTTAGAATGACAGGTGAACAAAAGCTTGAAGCCTTAAAAAGCCTTCGGAAAGTTGTTTAATTTCTGGAACGAGATCATCTGCCGTTTCCTACTGATCGGCAGAGGGACGTTCGGGTGATCCGTGACGTCAATCCAACATCCGACGATGCAGACGTAAAGTAACGAATTACGTGACCATGCGGCCCATGAATTGGCCCATATCGGCCCAATATCATCAGCAAAAACAGCCCAGATGCAAACATATGAGAGGATGAGACTGCCGCACTTCTGCCCGCGGAAACCAAGAGCACCGCCGCGCCGCCGCAGGGTGTCGCACCTCTCTCGTCGCCGGCGCCGTCGGGTGCCACGACTCTCTCGTCGCCACCCTGCTAGGTGGCGCACCTCGCTCTTTTCCGTCCATCGACGCCGGATTCTTGTCGCGCTCGTCCCCATCACCTAGGCCTATGGCCATTCTGGAGTTGTTTTGACCGGCGCTATTGCCGTCGGCGCCGATGGGCCAGCCACGGTTGGGACTCGCAAGGGAGTTCGCGCGCCGAAGGTCAGCACCCACTGGGAGGGCGGCTGGTGCTACCAAGGTCGTACCACTGCGGAGGAAGGACGACACCGTACAAGAGGGCAAATGCAACAAACTGAGCAGTCAAACTTCAGATAGTAGCCGCATTTGGCACTTTGAGTCTGATTATTGTGTCATTTTCGGAGTATGATACTTGTAATTGGGTCGTTCTATTGATAGCAATTCACGATGACAGACTGAGAATGTGATGATTATTTTTGTCAAATGTATTTCAGCACAGCTATTAAGTTTATGCATTCAGGATGGTAAATTGAAAAGCGGCAACATACTTGTAGCCTTTTGCTCAATTGGTGTGTTGAAATGCATTTGACAAAAAATCATCACATTCTCAATTTGCCATCCTAAATTGTGAAACACAGGTGTGCTACTATCTGAATTTCAATTTCCAACTTGTAGCCTTTTGCTCAATTGCCCTCATGTTCAGTGGTCGATCTTCCTCCGCGGTGGTTCGGCTTGGCAGTACCCGTGCCCTCCCCAAGGTGGTGCAGCCCATGGGCGCACAAACCCCGTTACCGGTCCCAACCATGGCCTAGCCCCTTGGCGGCGGCGACCGGCGCAGCCCGGTCAGAAACTCAGAACCACTTCGCGATGACTGAGGTGATGGGGACGAGCGCAGCATAGCACCCGGAGGTGAAGAGCGAGGCGGGCCACCCCGCGGCGCTGGACGACGATGAGAGAGCTGCAGCACCCGATGGAATCGATGCGGCGCGGTGGCGGCGGTGAGCTGCCGGTGCTCCCATCTTTTCTACAGCCAGAAGAAGTGTGTTCGTCCTCTCTAGCTGTAGGCAGCTGGGCTGTTTATTTGTTGATAATAAGCTCATATATGGGCCGCCTGTTTTAGTGTGTTTGTGCGCCGTCCGATGTCCATCCTACGTCTCGCATCACCTGAACGTCTCTCTGCCGATGGAGAGGAAACGGCAGACGATCTCGTTCCTAATTTCTTTGCTCTCATAATGTAATAACACTGTCCCCACACGGCCGCACCGCAAATCATCCAAAGCCCAAATTGCAAACATGGAAATGGATTCGTGAGAAACATAGAAGTACAAGAACTCAAGGTTACCTACTTACATGAGCAGCTGCTGGCTGCTGCCACCCAGCGTGTTTACTTTAAGCCTGAAAATGGGCGGATGGCAGAAATTGACGTGAATCCTTCTTAAATACCCATTGCATCCAATCCTTATTCAGTAGATTCAGCAACTCATCACAGCAGCATTATACACAAAATTTCCCGATGGGCGCGGGTGCCTGGCAATCAAATTCCAAACAGGCGGTTGCTCATCTGGGACCCATGCATGAAGCTCAAGCATGCCATCAGTAAGAGTCCTTAAGCCTCCAATGATGATCAACTGGTCACCACATTCTTTGAAACCTATACCCCATCCATTCACCGATGACACATCCGGCCATTTTCCCAGTGTGATCCAACTTTTGTTCTGCTTATCATACTTCTTGACATTCTTATCGACGTAATCAGCTGCATAAAGCTCGTTCTTGACAACTGCAACAAGAGGAGGAGCACCATTCACTCCTGCATTGAGACCCTCACACATGTTCTCGATCACCCTCCACGACCCCTGCTCAAAGTCATATTCCTCACCGCATGCCAACGCCTCTTTTTTGCTTCCCTTTCCACCAACAACATACAACTTCCTGTCCATGAACACTCCGGAACACAACTGTCTAGCCCTATTCATGTCGGGGAGGGGCCCCCAATCTTTCTTCTCAGAATCATACATTTCAACGGAGCTCAAGACCCTGCCATAACAATCACAGCCCCCTGCCAGATAAGCCTTCTGCCCAACACTCATTTTCGCAAATAGGCACCGTGGATAGTTCATCGGATCGGTCCGAATCCATGAATTGGTTAAGATGCTATATCTGAATAGACTAAACAAATTGCGTTCCACACCCTCGCCCGTGCCAAACACAAGCAGATCTGTGCCCACAGCGAGCGACTCCTTGTCAGAGCACATAAACAATTCATCCATTGGCATATAGGGCACTTTGATCCAGCGCTGGCGATCTGGTTCATATGCGATCCACTCTGCAACATTGCAAGAGATGTAGATCCAGTGCTCCATCACCCCGGTCTGCTGCCGCAGGCGGTAGATCTCCCCATTGAGCACCAGAGACCGGAAGTCCCGGCTAAGGGAGGCCACTAAGCCGTAGTCTGATTGGGACAGCCGAAGAAGGCACTCAAGGGACAGCTCGCGACCAATAGCGTCAATAAGTTTATATCCATCGCCGTGCTGCCCTACCTTATATTTCCAAAAGCACAGAGTAATTGCATCAGCATGACAACATATCAAATACTTTGATGATTTGGAACAACAGGGAATAAATAAAATTATGTGAGACTCATTTTTTATTTTTTTTATAACAATGAGTATTATAAGAATTTAAAATTTTTCCAAAGTTGCAAAAATATACTAGTTTAAAACAATGTACTCAAAACAACAAAAATAACCTTATTAGGATTGAGTTTCCCATTAATTTAAAAGTATTTTAAAATGCTAAATTTAATAAATTCTCAAGTACTAACAATCATTATAGAAAAGTGAAACTACCTGCGATATTGATAAGTTCCTCATGTCAGTAACAATAGATATTTCCGCAATATCTGCTTCTTCAAGCCTGCGGACTATACTCAGCGCATCTGGTCTCCTCTTTGGATCATAATCGGTACATTCTTTGCTAATTTCAGCGCACATTTGCAATTGCTCCAACTGCTTTTCTCTGTGTAATTTCTCCAACCTGTTACCCCAGCTTTCGAGTACCTAGAAACTGCATTGTGAGTTGCGATTTACAAAAAGGAGCAACACCTTTACACAGCAAATTAAAGTATTAGTACCATGTAAGTTCATAAATGCATATCACCTGAAAAAGCATGCAGCAGAACTTTCTTGTATATTAAAAAACTTAAATTGAATTGGTAAAGTGGAAATATAATAATCAGATTTTCATAACTCATATAGTTTTTGTTTACAAACACACTACATATAAAAATAATGGGCAAAATGTTTATGAAAAACCATGACAATGTCTAGAATGGAATCTATTTAGTATGGAGGGAGCAAGCCACAATGGTTCATTATTTGCTGCCAGCTTGTGCTTTTAGCTAGGTGCTGCCGAGAAAAGAATCGAATAAGGAATGTCATTGTGCAAAGTAAAAGCACAAAAGTTATATTAACTTCTAGCCTTTATCTTGGAAGGACCACGCAGATTATGCTTACATCATATTCATCAGGATACATCTTTTCTCCTGACAGCATCTCTATGATTATAACTCCAAGACTATATATGTCTGACTTGAACGTGATTCTTCCACAGTAGAATTCTGGTGCTAAATATCCTCTGCAAGGAAATTTATATAGTACATCTGATTAACTAGAAGAGGGAGTCCAACATAATACACAACTAACCACAGTAAACGAGTTCTCAAGATGTTTGGCCAGCTTACGCTGATCCACACAGTTTTGACGTAATAACATGGCTTTGCTTTTCATCAAAGCATCTTGAGAGACCAAAATCAGCGATTTTAGGCACCATATTGTCATCCAACAATATATTAGCAGGCTTCAGATCCAAGTGAACAATACGATTCTCGTGAAGATAAAGCAAACCCATGCAAATTCCCTTCATTATTTGGTAGTATTTTGTCCATTCAAGTTCACGGGATGCATCTATAAATGGGATAGGATAAAGCAACTTTCGTTACTCAAGATTCTTTTGCATGATAATATTTTAATTCTAGCTAGTGACGTATAGAAATATGGGCAAGTTTTATTATATCTCAAACTATCTAGAATACTCCCTACCGGTGATATAATCATGAAGGCTCCCTTTTGGTAAATACTCAAAGCACAGTAATCTTTGTGGTACATCTGCCATGACAAGCTTTCCATTGTAGCTTTCCATTTTTCCTTGTGTGTCAGCACAATATCCAAGAAACCGTACTATATTTTTATGTTTGGCCTTCATTAGACATTGAACCTCTTGTTGGAATCTGTCCTCATGCAGATGCATATTGACCAACTTCTTCACAGCAATGGTCCCCTTCCTAAGCATTCCCTGCAATCGCAACAATCCTTGTCAACTGTAGCTTAATTTTTTTGATCAGCTATCTTGAGACCTGTATACCATACCTTATAAACCACAGCAAAACCACCTCTGCCTATTTGTTTATCATCGGAGAAACCATTTGTGATGTATTCCAAAAGTGATAATGGCAGGTCAGTCGGATCTGCACTTTCATCAAGCAGCATGTGCTCAAGGATATCGTGTTTTGTAATAGCAGCGCGATCCATGTATTATGGTACCCTTGAAATAGAAACAAAAACATTGCCCCAATTAGTCAGTTTGTCATGAAGACATAATTATGGAATTAGATCATTCTTCAATTTCACTTTTATTCCGTCAATAATGGGCAAAAAAAATGTGAAATGGAAATTCTTAATATGCTGAACGAAGATTGTGAGAAGGAACACATATATCCCTATCCTACACACAAGATTCATATTTTCTTTTACTGTCCAAGGGGCGCACTTGGCAGCAAATCAGAGGAAAGGAAATGTTGACGACCTTGGACGGGAGGAGCGAGGCCTTGAGCAGCGCGAATCTGGAGGGGAATCTGGGCGAGGCCTACGGCAGCGGCGTTCGGTGCTTCCTGGCGGGCGCCGGCGCGGATGGCGGCGTCACAGGGGCGGGGCTCCGCCGCTGCTGCAGGGCCGCAGGTGCTTGGTCCGGCTCCGGAGGGTGGGTGTCGACGGGTTGCTGCTGCCGCTCCCCCGGTGGTAGCACTTTTGAACGGCGGAGAAGAATCCACCGCCACCTCCGCCGGCAGCCACAGTAGAATTCTGATGCTTGCTGGTTGGTGATGCTCTTAATTGCTGCGCGCTGCTGCTGCGGCTGCTTTGCTGGCCAGTGGTGCTGCAATGTCTCTTTTAAAAGGAGAGATTTGCAATTTGGCCATTCTCAAGATTGAGTTTCGCTCATTTACCATTATGAAAATGGGTTTCGCTACTTTACCATTCTCAGATCATATCAACCCGCTACTATGCCTCTTCTTCCGAAATTGCCCCGGTCTTTCTCCTCCATCGCCTAGCCGACGGCAAGCGGCGGCCAGGCTGCAGCGGAGAGGATGACGAGGCGGCGGCCTTCGGCGAGACGGCGCGCGACGAGGACTCGCGATGGGTGGGGTGGACGACGGCTGACGAGCTCCAAACCTCGGTCCGGACGGAGGTAGTTCAGGCAGTCGGGCGCCCGCCCATTGGTAGAAGTTAGGCGGCAAGCCCACCGGCCGGCGTGGAATTCGACGCATCGCGCCTCCTGGCCGGCGGTATGGTGCCGCTGCCATGAGCTTGCCTGCGTCGGCCCTGGCGTCGTGGAGGAGCGAAGGCGGCCAGCGAAGTGGCGCGGCCGGCGGAGAGGAGGGAGCTAGAGGGAGGCGGAGGAGGATGGAGGAGGAGAGGCGGCGGAGGCTGAGGAGCGTGAGGAGAGGCTGGAGGCAGGCGGTGGCGGTGGAGGAAGAAGGGGCTGCGGAGGAGGACGGGAAGAGCAGGGGCAATTTCGGAAGAGAAGGCATAGTAGCGGGTTGATATGGTTTGAGAATGGCAAAAATGCGAAACTTATTTACATAATGGCAAATGAGCGAAACTCAATCCTGAGTGGCCAAATTGCAAATATCTCCTTTTAAAAGTCCAATCCCCTTCTCTCCGTTTTACTCATCTTTTCCCATTTGGCAGTTTTGCGCAAAAGCCCTCCGATTTACTCAAAATCTCGAATCAGTACTGAATGTCACAGCAACCACGTCAAAACAGTTTGCTAATACAACCTGGTGCTGAAATTTATTTCTACGCGCACAAGGATCGGTAGCGATACTGTTTTTACGAATGTCCCACCGTGACCAGTTTTACCCAATCCCCCAGCTCCTCAGCCCCCCCCCCAACCACCGCACCACCCCCACCCCTGCACGGTGACCAACCGAATCGTAACCCCTCACTACCCTCCCCGCCACCCTCCTCTTCTCCTGCTCCCTTCGCCGCCTTCTACATCTCTCCTCTGTCGCTGTCGCGGCCTGCTCCTGCCAGATGTAGATCCTGTCGGAGTAAGACCGCCCCACAGTTTTCATTAAGAAGAAAAAACTTTCTCCTGACTTAGAAAATGCCCAAACCCCGGTTTCGCCGGTGATGGGATTTTTTAAAAATCGACCCCATAATTCGCTCTAACGAGAAATCGAATCTGGGTGGTTGTGACCATATCTCAGCTACACTAACCAATTAGGCTAGAGGGCTTTGGTATAGTGACTCGGTGGAGTTACATTGAGTGAGCTGACGAAAGTTTTATAATTTCTACCAAAGCCCTCTAGTCCTGGCATAAGATATGTGTAAGGAATCAGATGCTCGTAGCCTAAGAGGGGGAGGGGGTGAATTAGGCAACTTAAAAACTTAACATATGACTTCCACTACTTTGCATAAAGTAAACTAGATCAAATCTATCAAGATGTGCAATCTAAGGTTAATCTAGTGTGAAACCCTCATCCCAAAATAAATTTTGCAACCTATAGTCAATCCTAACATGATATTACTCTAGGAAAGTAAAGACAAGTAAGTATTGCAAGAGAATAATGCGGAAACATAAAGAGGGATGAGAGGAAGCAAAGTCTTGACACGCGATTTATCCCGTGGTATCGGTGGACACTAAACCACCCCTAATCCACGTTGTTGAAGCACTCCACACAAGAGTATTGCTTCCCGGTCACCAAGTCTCTCCCAAGAGCACCACTTGACTAGCCACAAAGGCTCGCCACGAAGGCACTCGTCAAGCTCCCCTGGTCACCTTGATGCCACCTCCACTAAGGAGCTTCTCCACCAAGGAAGGTGGTCTCTATGTCCCCCGCACAAAGTGTCCTCGCTAATCCACACCAAGCCGGAGGGTCGAAGGTTATTGCCGACGAGCCACTTAGGCCCCAAGGCTTCCGGCGCACCTTGTACAGCTAGAGTCACTCAAGAATCACCTCACAAGGCAGGCACACCTTGCACTCACTCAGCTCTAAGCTAAGCCTAGCACTAAACACACACACAAATCATGTGCAAGTCTATGGATGAGCAATTTAGCAGTATGGCTTGGATATGATCTTGTATGTGTCTCACACTCCTCTGCACTTCCACACAATCCAGCAACCTCAAATGTGTGAGTGGAGGAGGTATAAATAGCCCAAGGCGTCCAAAGAGTCGTTGGCCAAAAGTTCCAGAAACTTGTACCATCGGATGAACCGATGTTAGCCTTTTCACAGGCGTCGGTGCATCCGGTGCCCCTCCACATCATATAGTCGTTGCATCCCGCTGACACATATCATCTGACGCATACACCGACGGCTTCCTTGCTAGTCCGTCGGTTCATCCGGCATACTCGACCGTGAACTAGCCGTTGCTCGCGACACTATTCATCCGACGCATACACCGACGCTCCTCTGCTGACCGTCGGTTCTTCCGGTGCTTAATGCTCCGCAACTAGCTGCTCTTTGTCTTAATTCTTTAATCCATCGGATAGACCGATCGCATTACACCGGACCGCAGCTCATCCGGCTAAGTGTTTGCTATGTTTTGTCGCTCGCTGTCGACAATCATCCGGTGCAACTAGAATTCAGACCGTTGGTTCATCCGAGGCTCTTCAAGTTAACTCAAGTCTTCACGAAGTGTATCACTTCATCCGGCCATTGCACCGATGCTTGCTTCTAAGTACCGTCGGTTCATCCGACGGTGTCTTTTTCCTTCCTTTTCTTCCGCGATTTAGACCCTCAAAATATATACAATCTTCTCATTTTGTCATGTGGTATTTTTGCATCCATGGGATCTAGAAATGCCTACAAAGACATGCTCGATAATACGGTTAATCCTATTGAGCATGTTGTTATTTATCACCAAAATCAAACTCGAACAAATAGCTTATGAGGCCATGTTAGCTACAATATGGTACCGCATCAGCTCTGAAATGGGTTGAGGGATAGGATGGTACCTGTTTTTGTTTGATTGAAGAGATTAAAAAAGAATTAGCGATACTAAATAGTGCAGGTCGTTTTAGTCTTATCTAGATACATAGAACGGAACAAGTATGAACAAGATGGAGCTCCGGCAAGGTGGACCGACGCCTGACAGGAGCGACGGCGAGACCACCGGCACGGCGGTCTGACTTCCGGTGGCGCCTCGCTGGTTCAGCAAAAGCGTGAAGAGAAAGCTGATGTGTAAACTTTTTCCCAAAAAGAAAATTGTAATTCTGAATCCATCGATCTGTAACTGAATTACTGGATGAATGTTACCCATGCCGATGATCTTGCCAATCTGACACCCTGAATCTGCAACATGTGAACGCTGCAAGGAGAGAGACCGTGTTAGCACGCCTGCATCTGTCTTATAACGAGTGCGTGCGTGAGCCTGAGATAAAGGCTGGAGAGGTTGTTAATTGTTAGCTTATGTTCAATAAGTGAAACAGCCTGAACTTCTTACATCTACAAAATAGATTTTTCATATGCTTTAGCAAATTTGGTATACTATTACAACATTTCTAAAGAATATTTCAATAATTCAAGATGAAATGCTTAAACTGTTTTTTCACACATTGTTAGATTTAATGAATTGTTGAACCAAAGGACGCTGCAAATGAAACGAATCAAACGACGACGGTTCAGAGTGTCTCGCAGCAGTTGCTGCAGATTTTACTCGTTCAGTATTCAGCACCAAATTCTCAGACAGCCTTTAGGAAACTTCTAGGAAAAGATAATCAGAACCAAAATAAACCTCGACATGCCCAGTCACTTCAGAAAGAAAAAAAAATCGAAGGAAACGCCTTGCTTCTGTATATTCACTCAAGGATGCAATACAATGGAGGCTCAGGCGCTCAGCTAGTCAGCTGGCACCGGGTGTTCCAGGCTTTCAGCCATAACCCAGCATAAGCAAAAACAGAACAATTACCATGGAGAGCTTTGAATTAAACATTATGACATCCAACAATCCATTTAACATCATCAGGTATATGATTTTGCTTTACAGTTCTTCATACACTAGTTTCAGACTCAAACACTCACGAGACAAAACGCATACAGGGCACTTTAGCTGCTACCCAATTTTGGATTGGATGCATGTATAACAATTAACAAACACGTCATGGGCTCTGCAATTAGATCGGTAGGTTCTTAAGCCATGCCGCCGCTGGTTGCTGTCCTGATTATCTGGAACAGCGCTGCAAAAGCAAATGAGGCTGACCGTGTTAGTTCATGTCCGATGGTAAATAAGTTGTAGGATAAGCACAGAAATGGCAAAGCTATGCAACAAGTTAATAAAGCCATGGGATAACTGTGCTGTTTTAGAGATGATGGTTGACAATTTGGCATCAGATTTAGTACTCGTTCAGGAATTTCAACCAGCAAGTACTAATTACCTCACAGACTCGATAAATAAACAAATAATATTCGCATAATATTTCCAAAGCCATTGAAGTAAAGATTTGTTGGTATACTGATGCATCCAAACGTTGATTATAAATGACTAGTCAAGTTGAACAAACTAAAGGAGTAAGGAACAGTAATAAGCTATAGCTTCAGAGTAATGTTAAAGAGCATAAAACTTGGTGCATCATAGCCAGCAACAAGAACTCAGTTAGGACTTCAAGAATATATTTTAGAATGTTTACACTTAACATGTACTACAGATGCACAGGGAAGAGCTTTTAGTCATGATCATGGAGGCCAGAAGCTGAACTGATGGGTGATATTCTTCAAGGAAAAGGGCATGCAAATGGGGATCCAAAAGTAACATGCAGCCAGCATAGAAAAAATAGAACATGAAGAAAGATTTCAGAGAAGGTTGGAAAGCATACATGATCCAATGACAACGAAGATGAAGAAGCCAAGGACTACAGGTCCCACAGGGTAGTCATTCCCCTTCTTGACAGTGGTTTCAGGCACTGAACCCCTCCTGGTGATGTTCTTCTGGAACTTTGCAGTCTTCCTGTCAGCAAGGCGCCTTGAGGTAGTCTGTCCACAAAAAAGCCAGCAAGCCCAGCATTCAGCATAAATGAAAACTTGCAGTCAATCTGATAGTTAATTTACATGCAGAAAGTCAAACAATCAGCAAAAATTTCAGTTGCTTTTCAGGTTCCATGCAGTTGGCAAATGAGGTCGAAGGGAAGGGGGAAAATCACCACCGGAATGCACAACACAAATTAGTTGGCTCCCTGCCATTTCAATCGGTTATTGAATGGGAGAAGCACAGAAAGGTTTCAGTTATCTGAACTTTTAGGTCATATAAGGTCACTCAAAGAAATTGGCCGACAGGCACAATCCACCACCAACAAAGGAACAACGCTCTATTATTTGGTGGTTCATATTCCCAAACTAACCGATGGACCACTACTGTGCAAAAGTGGTAACTGGAAGAAGTTCCTATCCCCCACGTCGCAACATGCTATCCCTAAAAATCAGATGCAGGCAGTTCAACAACCAGCAACTACTACTTTCCTTGCAGATTTGGAATCATCATTACCCTGAATCATCAGAGGTGCATCCTCCTCCGCGCGCACATGTGAAAACTGGAAACGGCAAACACTAGAAATGACAGGATGGTCGTGGTAGCAGTGTGTTCTGTGTCCATGGTAAAAACTGAGATGCACAAAAGGGATTGCTGAAAGCTAACGTTGGCAATGTGCACGATCCTACCACAAAAGCAAGATCCGGACAGAGCCCGTTAGCCCATCCACCTCTTCGTATCCGGTACTGCTGGTACTAGAGCCGGACATGGCAGGGGAACTGAGACGGATGCAGTAACAGCAACGAAGGCGAGAAGGAGGCATGGTGGATCCGGCAGCCGCTGCGCCAGCGATCCCCGTTCCCTTAGCGACCGACCCATCTTCCTGGTAGGAACCCCAAGCCAGCCAACCGTCCGATCTCGCAACCCTCGCACCGCGCGCGGACCATGGCGGGCGAGATCCGGAGGGAGCGGCGGGTGGCACCGCACCGCACCGCCTCCGTTCCCCGCACCCAACCGCGGATCGACGCAGGAAGAAGAAGGGATCGGGTGGGTGGGGGGCGAGGAAGGCGAGATCCCACCGCTTGCCTATCCGGCCGGCGCGGCTAGGGGGGGATCTGGGCCGGCCGGAACCCGCCCGATCCTGAATCTGGGGTCCCCCGGACATTCCCGCCCGACCCCCACTAGAAAGACGACGGCGGGCGCACAACGGGGAGGGGGGCGGGCGGCGCTTACCATGTTGTCGCCGGTGCGCGTGAGGTCGGTCGGTCGCCGGAGCGGAGAGGGTGGGTGGCGGGTTGGGGACCGGACGGGAGCAAGGCCAGGCAGCAGAGCACCCACCGAGTGCTGGATGGAGGGGGTGGATTGGATGGATGTGTGAGGGAGGAGGATTTCGGACAAGGCGAGGGGATTTTATACAAAACCGGAGGGGCTGGGCCGGTGGGCTCTGCGTGCTGCCTGCCGTGTCGTTGCGTGACCGCGTTGGACCGACCCGGCCGACTGGTTCAGGGAGGGGTTTGACTTGGCCTCCCCTTCCTTGGTTCGGCAACGTGCGTGACGCCGCTGCACCTGCACGACGACGTGCCGGCGGCGTGGACTCACTCCTTCACCACGCACGAGTCGACACGGACTGATCCCGCCCGCTACGTTGGTCGCTATAGACTGACTTTACTCGGTGTATAATTGTGGCATATACCACGAGTAGGTAATTTGAGGTTCGTACTGTCTACACATCTTCACAAGTTGGATCTCATAACCTCCTAACCCCGCGCGCCGTTGTCAGCCGTGCCCGTGCCCCTCCTCCACGCACGTCTTAATAAAAAGGGCATGGACGGAGTGACGAAGCTTGAGCACCGAATTATTAGACGGAGCTTGGGCACGAGCAGTCATGCTAATTAGTTCATAAAAGAGGGTCACGGAATAATGCTTAATTTATAATTGATACAGTGGAGTTTGTCTTTAAGTAGTAGGGGGCCATGGTCCCCTCTAAACAACACTCAATTCCGCCACTGATCTTCATGATACTTCAAAAGCAGATAGTACATACTAAGGCAAGGATACTATGGGATGAAAATATCCATTTCAATATCGTATTATATGACATTTTTGTCAGAGGAATTATTGAATTCTTGGAGAACAAAATAACAGTATCGAATTGGTGGGACCAAAAAAACTAAATTGCTCTTACAACGGCTGTAGAGACGGTAGATCAATCAGACCTACGGATCAAATGTTCTTACACTTCACCTACCAGGCTACAGCCCATACGGATCTGATATTGGTAATCAGCAAGACAATCACAAAGTAACCGAACAGAAGCACCTACAGACTACAGTTACCCACCAGGTTAACCAACCAGGAGAGACCTATCCAGACAGAGCCAGCGGGACGATCTTCACCAGGTCGTGGGTCCTGGACAGCATCATCATCATCTGTGACGGATGTCCAGCCTTGGCCTCCTCCAGCTTTCTCCTGCAGCTTCATCTTCTCCAAGACATACCGCTTCTCTGCCTCGGCCTCCTACTACAGGTACAGGCAGGTTGAGGTACATGCTCTCGCGGTCCTGCCCCACCCCCTCCAACTTTACCTGCGAAGGCCCTCCACTGCAGTTAAGCCTCCTGATGATGTGCCTCATTGGCCTTCAGGTGTACAACTTTCTGTTTCAACATTTAAAAGTGGAAAATGGTAACAACTCTGAGGATCAGCATTGTTGTAAAGGAAATAATAGGTTGGCGCTTCTGATATTTTTTATAGCTAAAACAGAGATTTGTTAAGCATCTACGGTACTGGAAAAAACTGCATGGTTAGTACAACACTGCAGCATACCTCAATTCTTCATCACCTCAAGGGTGGCGAGTCCGGTAATGTCAGGATTCTTGAGCTGCTCCAGCTGTTTCTTACCTCTCCTCAGCAAGTACTCTGTGTACACAAAGTTCCTTCGGTCAACGTTCCTTGCGTTGTCGCGGAACTCTGCCGAGACAACGGACTCGATCCTGCGCCGCTCCTCCGGGGACTTTAGGCGTGCTGTCCGAAGGAACCCCTGTACAGCGCCAAGACCTGCTTCTGAATGCCAGACAGCTTTGTGCGGGAAGCCATCTCACCCTTGTGAAGCAACCATCAAAGCCTGATACAAATGCAAGTTTATGTACAGACGAATAGATCCATGATTTTGCGATGCAAAGACACAAAGGATTTTCTATGTATCGAGCTACCAATTTCTCAGTTTGTCTTAAGAGTCACAAAACCAATTGGGCTGCATCAAAATTGACTACCACAGCAAACAGTGGAACAGCAGGTTTACCTAAACAAGCAGAGATTGGCAAGTGTGTAATGACAAGATAGTCTGCAGAACAATTGGAACAAAAATAATTGGCCGGGAGAGGTTGAATGCAAACTGTGTGGTCAACTGGAAAGCACTGACCATATCATTTTCTGTTGTGCTATTACACAGTTGGCCTGGTGTGTATTTAGAAATGTGTTAGAGTGGAGTTCTTCACCAAGATGTGTAGATGATCTGCAAGAGCGGGCAGAGCCTAACAAACTAATCCTGCAGCTTATCTTTCTTGTTTGCTCGTTGCTTGGAGCCTCTGGCTCGTTAGGAGCGATTTAGTTTTCAATAACATAGTAGTATCTTGTGCTGCGTAGGACTGTTTTTATGCAGAAAGGGAAGGTGCTGAACAACAAGGAGGGATGGGACACAGGATCAAGGCAACGATTCAGATGCTAAGACATCAACTATCATCATTGAGATCTGCCGGGAGCTAGGAACCAGAAATAGTGAAAGACTTGAATCTTTTGCTTGAAACTTTGAGATCTATGTAAGCTGGCAACACCAGCACAACATCTATGCTTTTGTAATCAAAGCAGGGCCAATCATGGCCTTTTATCTAAAAAAAACCAGCAGAGATTTAATGGCCTAATAACAGGCGATAGAATTATGGAAATTACAAAAAATAAAGGTTAAAAACTATAGTCCCACCTTAATAATTGGGTATCAAGAACTAATGTCAGTCTTGGACTCTTGGGGCTGTTCAACCACCAACCATCCTTCTGAGGACATACTAGTATTATGTGTCATCAGTGTTACCCTGAATCATCAAAGGTGCATCCTTCTCCCCACAAAGCAAAAAACTACAAATCGGTAGCAGTGCACCTAACATTGCCAACGCCTGCAACTCCACCGCGTCGTCATTCTCTAAAAGCACATAAGTTCCGATCTTCAATCCATCCATGTCGGGAAGGATCACTAGCACTATACCGATTTGTGTTCAGAAGGATCGGGGATGATCCCTTCTGCAGCATGCCAGGAAGCCCCTTTGTGTTTTCTGCTAGCCAACAGCGAAATCAGGCCCTTGCTAATAAACCTGGGGACCAGCACACGAAAAGATCGCCCAAGGATCCATCGACGGGGCGAGGGAGGGAGGGATTCCGCGAGGAAGGAGGAGAGGGATCCCCTCTCTATCCCGCGCAGAGAGACCTGGAGCCCGGATACAGAATCTACGGATCCCGAACGGTTCCGACCTGGACAAGAATACGCAAAGCCTCGGTGGGGAAGACAGGTACAGGGGCGCGCTTCGCTTACCGTGTTTCCGCCGGTGGTGAGGTCGCCGGAGCGAGGCTTCGGGGGCGCGGTGGTCGGGGCGGCAGACTGGTGGACGTGGGAGCACCGGAGCGGCGGAATCCGTCTGCAGTCACGAGCACTCCACGCTGCTTTGAGATAGGAGGAGGGCCGGTTCTGGACTTCTCTTTCAGAACACCACCAATTAAAAAAAAAGAGATTGTCTCCCCATCAACCGATTGAGACTTCGATTTTCTATCGGTCACCATTTTCGTCCATCAGATCGAGATCCAACGATCCATCCTCCCTCATGTTATCTTTGTTGCTTATCTTCATGTTCGCTTGACCGCCGCTGCCTCCCCGACGCTATGCGTCAGCCACTTGCGGCCCGGTTCCGGCGGCCCCTACCGCCTCCGCCGCCGCCCACCACCACCCCACTCTAACCCCTTGGTTACAGATGCCCCCGCCGTCTCCGCTGCCCACCGCCGCGGCGCGGTAGGGTCTCGCCCTCCCCCTCCCGCCTCCTCCCACCGTTGCTATCTTCTCCAACTCCGGCGACCTCGCCCGCTGCCAACTCCGGCGAAACTTCCCCGCCCCGACCTGGCCCGGCAGCCTCTACCACCGCCAGGGCCATAAGCCGCCCGGCCACCATCCTCAACGCCTGGCCTGCCTTCCTCCCCCCGGCCGACCCCTTCGATCTATAGCCGTCGGAGGTGGAGAAGAGAGGGAGCCTCACCGGAAACATAACCTCCGCCACCGTCGTCTTCGTCTCCACCGCCGGAGGTGGAGAAGAAAGAGGGGAAAAGGAGAGAGATGCGGCGCGTGAGGGAGAGAGAGGAAAAAGGGGGGACCCACCGTCGCCGGAGCCTGCGAATCGACGCCGCCGCCGGCGTCCTCGCCCTGCGCTCGCGCCTGCGGTTCGACTCCGAGGCTGGCGTCCTCGCCCTGCGCTCGCGCCTGGCGAAGAAGAAAAACGAGAGAGGGGGAGGCGGCGATGTGGGGAAGGCGACGGGTGGGGTGAATGGATAAGAGCAACTTCAGCAGCTTCCCTATCCTCTCTCCAATAGCAAAAAATAGTCATATAGGGGATGAAATCTTCTCCGTGATTCTTATACCTCGCTTTTTTCTCCATAGACTAAAAACCCCTCTACATCCCCTCTATAGATGGAACCTCTCCTCCACTATCAGTGGGACCCACTCGCTCCACTCCTGCTCCAGGACCTCCATTTCGCCCCGGCCCGACCATGGCGACTTGCCGTCTCCTTCTCCTCCTCGCCACCGCTCCTCCTCCCGTAAAGCGCCTCCCCGGCCCGTCCCGGACCTCGATCACTCTCGTCTGCGGTGAGCTGGCTGGTGTGCTCCGGCCGTGCGAGACACGAAGAAGCCCTCCCGGCTTCATAGGTCTGCGGCAGCTCGAGCTCCACCGACGAGATGCTCGGGCGCCACCGTGGCGGATGAGATTGGTGCGCCGGCCGCTCAAGGCTCGGCAGCCTCGTCGCGAAACCCGAACTGAAGCCGCCGCGCTTCCGCTCGTCTCGCCGGCACGTTAGGCCGCGCCGCCGACGAACACCACTCCAACCTCGTCCAGCTCGATCCTTCGCGGCGCCGTGTGCGATCACGGTTTCGTCGCCCCACGCCACGACTCGACTTCATCGAGCGATCGATCGTTGTCACCGCGCGCTCGCTCGCGCGCGTGGTCCACGCGAGTGCGGCGTGGAGTCTGCGGAGGCCGAGCTCGGCGGTGGCCTCGAGGAAGCTGCCGCCCCCATAGAGGCCGCAAATCGCGATTGGGTGGGACGTCAAGTAAGTATCTGGCGTGCGAGTCACCGCCAAGTTCCTCCTCGAGGGCCATGCCGCGCGGAGCTGCATGCTTCTGCGGCGCGAGTTCTTCGTGTGCTCTGCGTCGGCAAAACTACGCCAGCGTGCCGGACCCGGCGGCATGATGTACCACCGGCCGGAACAACCTCCGGTTGTCACCGGCGCCTCGTTCGCTCACGGTCTCGCCGACTCGCCGCCACCAAGCTCCCGGCGGCGGGGCTGATAGCCATGGTTATAGCCATGGCTAATTAGTGCTAGTTGGTTATAGCCATGGTTATCCCAATCTTGTCGGTAGTACTTTCTTTGTGTCTGTATGAACCTTCATATGGTCGATGAATGTGGTGCGTGAACAAGTGTAGCGACCGGAATCGATGAATGGTCGAATTATATTGGCACGCTATATGAGAGTACACATACAGGGCGATGATTCGATCTTTTACGGATATGGTATTGTGGTCGAGATTGTGGGCGATTGCTATTACGGTATTTATCTCGTAGAGGTGTAACTATGCGTATCAAACTTTGTTAACTCGTCGGCTTTGCATGCGGGGTGCAGGATGTATCGGTGGTTCTTTGGTTGCACATGCCGTACTACAGTAACGATCAAACACGAAAGACAAAAGAGAAAACAGGTCCAAATCTCCAAGCGATATCATCGATCGAAACAATTTGATGTACATAAGCGAAACTAAATTACTACGAGATGATATCGATCACCACGCATTATATTGTGAGTTTGTGATGATGTAGATAGGCCACTCGGTGAGAATCGCCTTGCATGCAGAGATTGATTCTTCAACTGATGCTTCCATATATAGATCTTGTTGTTATGGTCCGGTTGGCTCGAAGCACGATCTCACGAAATAGCGAAATGATGATTCATTGATCAGTATCCTTGTCATCGCCAACGGGGCCACACCCCAAATCCCAATCCAGAAGAAGAAATCTTATCATCACGCACATCAATGAGCGGTAGAAAAGAGCAAATAGCCAGGTTAACATCTTTACGATCCAAAAAACACGAATAAGAAGAAATCTTATTACAACTCGGATCTGAATTACATTCAATAAAATATATGCATATATGCTCGGATCTGAATCACCATTCACACCGATACATTCAGCGAAATTCACCATTCACATTCGGTACCATTCACTTTCACATTGAGACGGGTTCACATGCGGGTAGCATCTTGATGCAGACTTTTCACTCAAATTTGGAGATCATGTTTACATTTTCACTCATTAATATTGATGCAGGAATTTCCAAATGCACGACCATTGGGATCTTATTGATATGTTTTCCTGTACAAAGTAGCATTAACCTAAATACAAAAATCTTATTGCACAACCATTGGAATCTTATTGCCTCTTATTAACTTTCACCTTTTGTAGGCGGGAAGGCACAACATATGGTCCACACGATTTGCAATCCTCAAACATTTTGTTTCTTAGAATAACATTTGAATCAACTTTGGAAAAAAGCTTTATTCGAGGGATACAACCCACATTGTCTCAAATTTCCACATTGTCTATACTAATCAGCTTATAACGATGGCGTAGTTACATAAGTAGATCATGGGCTGTTACATTTTCACTCAAACTGTAAGCCATTGGAATCTTATTGATATGTTTTCCTGTGTACATAAGTAGATCATGGGTTGTTACATTTTCACTCAAACTGTAAGCCATTGGAACATTCAGATTCACATTGTCTCAAATGAGGTGGCTGTCCTCTTCTGGGTTGCATTAGCAGGGGAATAGAAGTTTTGCTTTAGCAGCCATTGCATTAGCAACCTGAAAAAAAAAGGCGGAAAGAGAAAGATATCAGCACCTCGAGTAGCAACAAAAGATCATCATACTTATCAGAATAATTGACATAACCATTGTGAAAAATGGCAGATTGCTTATTCTGGTTGTTCATGCTAACAGTACTTATATTTGATTATGCTAGAAATAGAATAAGACAAAAAAATTCTCATCCACACTAATAACCTTAGTCTATAAGAACTGGGACTAGCAGAACTCTTAAAATACCACTATTCAATGGCAATGATCAGGCTGGAGAGGACCATGAAAATATTCCCAGAAAAATAAACTAACCATGAAAATATTACATGATCTTGAAAAACTGCAGGCTACTAGATGCATTGATTTACATGATCTTGAATAGCTCAAAAATCAAAAAATTATCAGAAATCATAAAATGAAAGAAAAATTACTGAATCTCAACTCTGTCTTCTTTGTCGCCCATGGAATTCCCATAGATGCTCAACAAGGTCCTCCTGAAGTTGGTTGTGCCCCTCACAGTTGTTGATTTGCCTGTGCACTTCGAGGAAGTTGTGAATTCGGCCTTTATCATGGTTTACCAGCTACATTACCATATATGAGTTTTTCCATGGCTTACCAGCTACATTTCCACACGCACATGGTACACGTTTATGCTATACCCAGGAAAAAAACATAATAACAGCACAAGAATGTTATCAAAAACCATATAGGATGTGCTGTTATATATGTACCAATCAGCAACTAGAGTAGAATTTAGACATTCACAAGCAATCACTTGAGTAGTTCGCACACAGTCACACTCACAGCCACATGAGAATTCAAGAGAGGTAAAGTGGCCATACTTGGTGGTCCGCTTCTTGTAGAGGATCACGGTAGCTGATCACACTGGATCACATCTCCGGCTTCACAATCTGAAATAAAAGCAATAGCTACTCTGGTTAAGAAAAAGAATTAATACTTCTACTGTATCTGCCAAAGAGCAAACCATGGGGAAACTACTGGAGATGAAACCAGACATTCATCGGCAAGCATAAGTTGAGTCACTAAAACATGTAATTTCGATCCGTGTTCACCACCAAAGCTTCTAATTTCCACGATTGAAACCTCCTTAGTTTGGAGAAGCGCTAATACATCTCTGATTCAAAATTCCGGGAACAATTTCGACCCTCTTATGCGGCATCTGAATGTAATCTTAGAGAACAAAACTATTTTTCGGTGAGGAACAAAGAAGCCAGATCGCTTCCCTTCGCTTTTTCTGCACCTTGCTATGGTGGTAGTGGCGTGTCCGGCGAGCAATCGACCGGAACCGCGGCGACGTCGGAGATGAGGATGGAGGAGAGTTGAAGCATCACCTTGCCGAGCGGGCGCGCGGCGAGCGGTGGTGGGCGGCGAGCGACTGGTTCTGGTGCCGGGCTTGGGGAGGCAGCGTGGGCTTGAGCCAGCTGTGGACGCGTGAGGCGGCGGGATTGTTGGCCGGAGGTGGTGGTGGCAGCGGCGCGGGAGGCGGTGGTGGTGGTGGCGCGGCAGCGGGCGGGGCAGGAGCGGCGGGCGGCGAGAAAAATCGAAGATTTGGGGGAGGGGAAGAGAAACTGACGTGGCGCGGTGGGACCCACGAGTTGGGAAGGAAAATAGAAAAATTGCTGGAGCAAATTGTGTTTTAGGAATGAAAATATTTTTACTCCACCCCCAATAACTTTATATAGGGAATGAAATTTACTCCGTCTGCTGAAGTTGCTCTAAGGAGCCCACCCGGTGATTGATGGATTTCCCAAAAATCAATCGGTTGATACCAAGAAAAAAAGGCCCATGGCCATGGACCACCAAACCGTCTGCAATAAAGGCCCAATGACCACCAACAAAAAGATTCTCCCCTTTCAAAACCTTTGAATTTCGGATGCGTGACTTGCAAATGCCGATGCAAATAATCTAGACTTTGTATGGTTCCATGAGTCCTTATAAGTCAGTGGGCTTCACTCAGGGTAGGAGAGAAAAAAGTGCAAATAAGTCGTTTTAAATAGAGGTAGAGCAACTTATGGAACTTATAAGTCAGGAGACTTAAAAGTAAAAAAAAAAGTCAGGTTGTTTGGTTCTCACAAGTGACTGATTTGCATTTTAAGTCGAGTGAGTGACTTGGGAATCAAACAGGACCTTATAGTAACAAAGGTCAGGACATTCCCTTAATTATAAATTTATAATCGTGTAAAGATCGTAGCATGTGTGCTCGAATGTGACACTCCAATGGACTTTCTGAAGATATATAAACATGAAACAGGACTGATTATACTAATCTAAAGAATGCCCAAACTTGAGGATTCAGCATGTTTTCCAGCACCCAATCCTATTCCAGCAGGCTGCAGACCTCATAGATTCTGCAGAACATTCAATCAAGCCTTCCAATTTGCTCGGTAGATTTCCTGAATAATTTCCTTCTGATCGCCCAATCTGGACGGGAGGAATCAGAAAAAAGTCAAGAGTTCCACTTCCATTCAGCAAGCTGTGGTAACGAAATCGATCTTACATTGCGACAGTGGTAGATACAACGACCAACTGTATAGCTACGCTGTTGGTTACACTTTAACTTAACAGTCACCAGGTTACCACATACAGTACACTAAACATACGAAACTACCATGGCTTACCGGAGTTACATGAGTCGCAGAACAGCAACAACTAAAGTTACCACAAACCAGGTTCTAACTAAATCAATCAGGAGACCCCCATCGAGCGGCAATGCCTGCAGCCTGCTCCTCCTAGCTGGTGCTATTTCGAGTGCTGCCCGTCGGACTTGCTGGACGGCGGCGTGCTGCGGACGTTCTTCAGCAGGTCCTGGATCTTGGACAGCATCATCATCTGCGAGGGTTCACCCGCACTACCGCCGCCACCGCTGATGCCAAGGCCGCTGCTGCTAGCAGACTGCGGCGGGGGTCGCTGCTGGTTCTCCTGCAGCTTGATCTTCTTGAAGAGGTACTGCTTCTCCGCCTCGGCCTCCTCCAGGCGGCGCTTGAGGTACATGCTCGCGTAGTCCTGCCCCGCCTCCTCCGACTTCTTCTTCGCCAGCGCGACGCTCCGCAGCCGCTCGGCCTCCTGCCGGGCCTCGCTGGCCTTCAGCTGGAACATCTCCGCCTCCGCCTGCTTCAGGCGGATGATGCTCTCCAGCTCCTCCGCCTGCTGCAGCTTCCGCAGCCGCTCCGCCTTCAGCTCCTGGGCCTCCCTGGCCTTGTCCTCCAGCTCGCGGTCGCAGGCGTCCACAGCAAGGCGAGCCCTTTTATACATTCGCATCTTCTCTTCGGCAACAATCTCCATCTTTCTGACAGCCTCCTGGACAACCTCGGCAATTCGGTTGCAGGCCTCCTGGGGAGTGATCGAGTGCCCTGGCTCTTCATTCTCAAAGCTCTTTGGGGAGGCAATATCCAGCTCTGGGAAATAAAGTGAGTGTTAGACGTATTCGTTCACCATTCAGAAAAAGGAAGCAATCAAAAACACACAAAAAGAAGCGTGCTGCGGATAATTCAGAAAAAATAAAACCTCCATACAGAAAAATATCCCAGTTACAGTTAATATCTTTACCATTAGACACTTAGTTTTACAACCACAACGCATAAGCATGCAGAGGCCCAAACTAACTGCAACAAAAAGGTGAACATGCCATGGCAGAATGAGAATGCTGAAAGAAGTCTAAAACTCTAAAACCACAATGTGAGAATTGCAAATGGAAACAAGACCCTAGAATTGTAGCCAATCTTATTTGATAAATAAAAAACAACTGTGCACGACAACCAATTCAACTACAAGATGAACATGTCCAACCACAGCGACTCCAGAATGATTCTAAATGTAAGAATGTAATCATCTTATGCTTATGTTAGGTGAGAATAATGTCCATGGAAATTATCATCGGTGGAGCAACCAGACAACCAACTGAATAAAGTTATGGTTGTTTCAAAGTAACTGACAAATAAAACTATGATGTGGAGATGAGATGTGCCAGACGGCGGTAACATGCCAAGCAGTCGTACTTTCTGCATATTAAGCATCACACTTTTAAGTTTTAAGGCTGCTCATATGCACTTGTATAGTGCATGTAGTGGAATAGCTACAGCTTTCAGTAAATCCAAAAAGACATTTATGGAAGACAGCACAACTGTCTGAGACATGAAGAAATTTAAATTGCACAATGCAATTACTACAGATGTTATATTGTTGTGTACAAGGACCTGCTGTGCACTGAGCTAAAACACAAGTTGGAAAGTGGATAAATCTACAGCACAGCAAACAAAGCTAGAACTATATAAATTGTCCAAATACTAAAACATGGGTTCACACGTATGATATGCCAGACATGAGTAGGTAAAGGTGTAGAGCCAAACAAGAAACAGGACGATTAAAATTTAATATGGACTTGAAAAGAATAACAAAGTTCAAAGCTATAAGGTAACAGTTGTTATTCAATACATCATGCATGCCTAAAGTGCAGCTAAATTCAACCAGAAGAAACAGCAAATAACTGAAATTTATTGTGCATAATAACTTCTAGAAAATAACCAACAAGTACCAACAGTGTGTTTGACAAGTAACGATTTAGCATCATTTCATTTCCACCTATAAAAAAAGAAGTAAAAATCCCAACCACAGTTGTAGTAGGAAACAAGCTAGATGAAGTATAATGAAACTCAGCATGATAAGCAGAGTTACTAAATACACCTAAATAACAGTGTTTGACAAATAACGTCTTAGCATTGTTCTATTTCCCCTATATATAAAAAAGAAAAGTACAAATGCCAACCACAGTAGTAGCTGGAATCAAGCACCATAAGAAGTAAAATGAAACTCAGCGCAACAAGATGAATTACTAAATAGACCTAATTTTAACAAGCCTTGTAAAAGTAAGTTGGGGCCAGAAAGCATGCATACCTTGGAGAGCTTGGAGCAGCATCCTTGGACTTATGGATTCAGCAGAAGCACTCCTCAATCTGTCAACCAGCTCAACACATTTCCTGAACAACTTATTCCCCTTTGAATCCTCACTCAGACGGAATATCTTACAAACATAGTCAAGCTCCCGCAACAAGGCATCCCTGTCCCAACCAGGCGCACATTGCTGAAAGACATCCCTAACCCACCCGAGCAATTCAGATGTCCTCTGGCAGGCCTGGCACCGGAAAAGCATCTCCGCGTGACCAACACCATTCTTAATCGTCTGCCCAGTCCCAATCCGCCCATCACGGATCGCACAGTCCGTGTGAGTCCAGTGGGAGCAGACATCACACCCGATCCAGCGGCACGTGTTGACCTCGAAATCAAACTTATTGCAGATGACACACATGCAGAGGTTGCAGAACCCGTTCCGGCTGCTGCATATACCGCACCTGCACTCCTCAGCAGGGAGGGCGCTCTGGCAGGCGATGTTCCGGCACCTCTTGTACAAGAAAACCTCCGCTAGGCGGCTCTGGGGTATGTTGACGCTGGGATGCAAGAACGCCTGGATCCCCGTCTTGATGGCGACCAGGACCTCCAGCTGCACATGGTGTGCCACCGAGAGCACGGCTGGTGTCAGATCAACCCTCCCCTGGACAAGCTTCTGCAGGTACAGGAACTCCTCAACATGGTGCGAACCGCCAGTCCCCTCCAGGATCGAGCGGAGCTCGGTCTTCACCTCATCCAATGCCTCCTCGCCCACGACCTTCATCTTCTCCGCGACGACGTCCACCCTGTCCCGCGCAATCTCCCTGAGCGTCACCCGACCGGCGGCGCTCGGGACGATCCTAGCACGGACGGTGTGCAGGTTGTGAACGCCGTTACCCACCACCACCACCTCCTTGTCCTTGCTTCCAGCCATCCTCACCGCCGTTATCGGCGCCACCGCCACCGGTGGACCACCGCCGCCGCCGCCGCTCTTGGCGGTGCTACTGGGCTCCCCAGGCCACGTCTCCCGGGAGCTGGCGCTCTCGGTGGCGGAGTCGTGGCCCCCGTCGGAGTTTGACAGCGGCTCCTGCGCGTCCGGGGGCGAGCCGACCTGCTCCGGCGAGGGCGCGCCGCCGCCAAGGGAGAGCGACGTCTGCAGGGACGGCGGCGGCGCGCGCCCGTTGGGGCGCTGCGGCGGCGGCGGCGGCGGCATCCCCTGCCCCTGCGGCTGCGGGGCCGGATGCTGGTGCTGTTGCTGGAAGTTGGCGCCCGACGAAGTCCCCATCCGGAATCAGAACCTCGGCGAGCGAAACCTGCACGGAGCGACAGAGACCATCAGCAGCAGCAGCAGCAGCCACCGGCGCGGAAATTTCTAGCGAGCGGACGCGTAAGCTGAGAGCCGCGCGATTCGCCCCCCGCAGATCCGGCAGCGGGGCGCTGCCGCCCGGAACCCCAGATCCCTTTTTGCCCCCCTCCCGTCCCCCGCGCGAGAGCAGGGAGAAGGCGCAGGAGAAGCAGTTCCGCGAGGGAATACTCACCGCATCGACGAGGAGCTCGCCGATGAGAACCCTCCGCCGGTCGCCGCCGACGATGGGAGGCCCTTTACGCCGGAGGGAGAGGAAGAACCCGCGCGCCCGCCGCCGCTCCGGGTGAGGCAAAAGGAAAAGGGACGGAATGGTCTCTGGAGTCCAACTGGGGAGACGAGACGAGGGGCCAGCAGGAGGGTGGGGCGGCGGCGGGGCGGCGCCGGTGAGTGGTAACGGAAGCGGACGACGTGGGCGGCCTGCGCTCGCTGTGGCAGACGAGGAAAGTTTTGGTCACGGGCGGTCGGCGTCGGGGTTGACCGTTGCGGGTGGGGTGGAATGGTAAAATCCGGCGGGGTTGACTGCCACTGCCAGGCCGCGGGGCCAAGTGGGACCCACTGTGGGTTGGTTTTATTTTTTTACCGCGGACTTGATTTGACTTGGGTGACGTCACGCCGCGGCCGCGAGCGACGGAGCGGACTGGGTCGTGGGGTCGGCCGGACCCACACTGCCGCCGTGTACCTGTAGGCATCAGCGATTCATGTTTGCAAGCGGTGTGGACGAGTACATATTTATTTTCATTTGTGTACTTGAAATCTTGAATTAATTCTACTCGTCGCTTCCTCTCCCACGCTATGAACTTTATAACGGTATATCTTATAATGCCAAGTAAAATGAGTGTAATGCTAATTTATATTTATACAAAATAAAAAAATGTAACCATGTAAATATAGCCGCTTTCGACTCTTTGCACGCATATATGCAACACTACGGGTTAAGCTGGTATATATGAATCAATGAGGAAATAGTAACAAAAATGTAAGATTTGCTGGTGACAAATTAGCAAATAGAAAACTAACAACATGCAACGCAGCATGTAACGACACCAATAAGGAATTAGGGATCTTGCGAGGGTTAAAAAATCTATTTCTTGTTCTGTGTTCACTTCATTTCTTAAAGTAGCGCAAACCAAGAAAAGTAGACGTAAATAATGACTGAAGATTGACAAAGCCAGAGCTGATTTTATGGATAAATGAGGTTATTACAATAATACCGGCACAAAAGAAGCAAAAAAAAACTAAACGAAGAGGACATATATGAAACCTTATATTGTATAAAGTCTCAGACTCTCTCAATGCATAGGTTCTTAATTAGTATGCTTTCATATGCTAAAGTCCTACCATGCAGGGGGTGTACACAAACGATTCCTCCAACCCACGGTGGTAAATATTTGGACCTAACAAGGGTCCCAAATACTGAATCTTTCTGCTCTTCAAATGACAGGCAACCGCTACACAGTCGACTGTTAACAAGATGATGACCTCCTTGTACGGATGGAATCCAAGAATACTAGCCCCCATCTTGCCATCCCCGTCATCGTTAGCAACAATGTCAGTGACATCATTGTCATTACCCGAGTTCCATCCCTCCTCGTCGTGTTCTTGATGCGCCGCTTCACCGCCCTCGGTTTTGTCATAGTAATCGTCGAGGATCCAGCAGGGGCCATGGCATCTCATCTGATTGAGATCCGGATTGACTACGCTGTGATGCTTCAGCTCCCACTTCATGTCACCGTTGAGGATCCAAACATGAAGCCGGGCCTTGTGATCAATAGATGCCACGTACACCCCGTTTTCCGATTTCATCAACAGTCAAGAATAAGAGCAACTCCAACAAATTAAGTATAATCCGCTATATCTAGAGTTTTACAAGAGCTTTAAAATGATAGACAACCTCTAAACCATTGGGTAAACCAACACACTCTTCAAAACTGATGAATTATCTATATTCAAATCACCCTTGGGCCTTCGGTCGTACGGATGGTGCCCGCACCTCCTGTTCTGTTAGACCGCCGCTGGCGCAACTTCGACACGGTGCATGCCCGCCGCCGCCACCGCCGCGACCTGGAGGCTGCCGCCGCGCCGTTAATGCCAAGACGCAGGACGGTGCCGCTGGGGCTTAAAGTGAACCATCATACTGTCCTAAAAGTTTCTGACAAAACTGAATGGACTGTTTCATAGGAAGGAGCCGGCTGTGTGCATGTTTTTGAAGCTTCATTTCGTGTGATGTTTTGCTTGGAAGAAAAAACTTCAAGTCAATTGGTTGAAGTCCAGAGTATCAACTACAAGTGCTTACAGGAACAAGTTGAGTTTGCATAAAAAAGTTTGAAGAGTTTAAGATTTTTGGATCAATGGTGCCCGAAAAGGAGAAGAAAAAGGGGAAGAGCACAAGACAGAGGCAGCAGCGTGCCTGTTGCTCGCCGCCAATGGCTAAAGGCGTTATCGCCGCGCCACGCACAGGGCAAGCGCACGGACAGCACCACGGAAACCATCATGTGGTGGCCAAAGCGAGGAAGGTAAGTTTCGTATATATACCGCGTCGCCGCTCCTGCTCATCATCCTTTTCACCACCGCCAGTTTCTCCTCTGCTACTACTACTCGATCGCCGGCGTCTCCCACCGCCGTCCAGCCATCTCCCTCCAAGCCGCAATGCCCTAAGGCCCTCCACAGCATAGCGCTATAGTGATGCTTGAAACGGAGAGAGAAGAAATAAGCTCCACTCCGCACACTGCAGACAGTGATGCTCGCTCCAGAAAAATGGAGAGCAGCGCATGTAGTTGCGCCGGTGCCATCTTCTTGAAAAAAATTCCTTCCCATCTGAAGCTAAACTGAGTCACGCGTCTGTCCGAGGGAGCTGAATGTTGGAGTTTTTTTTATTACCGTGTGGGTCCTACAGTAGTGCTAGCACATTGCAGCATTTCTAGAGTGATGCTCGTTTGTCCTTGTAGGGTCCAAAATTTTTCAAGCTCCACTCTCACGCTGTGGAGGGCCTAACCTTTGCTTGGAAGTCCTCTACACCATCTGCGAACCCCTGTCCGGCCTCGTCCACCCTAGCTCGCTTGCGCCGCCGTTTTCTTCAACCTCAGTCCGCCGTCCCTGTTTTTGGTAAGGGCCGCCGCCGTGGAGCCTGCGTCTGGGCGTTGATGGCGCGAGAGCACTGGAGCGCGCGAGAGAGGGAGCTGGCGAGGCAGATTGGCTCGTCAATGATACCGAGCGGAGGGGAGGCGATACCGAGCGCGTTCGCGAGGCGTGCGAGATAGCGACTCTGTTGGATTGTGTTTTCATTGGGATTTTCTTTTTTTTTACCGATGAAAAACGATTTAACTAATCTCCTTGAAGTTGCTCTAACACGAACAAATAGGACACGATGCCGTAAGTTCTAGCTAGGATACTGCTGCTACAAATGGACATCTTTTTTATTCTGAACTCGAACAAATGGACGTCTCATTAAATTATTAAAATGATGATCACTGATGTAAGTTAGGATAATGATGATCAAATAGACACCATTTTGTATATATATAACTGCTTGTTTACCTTGCGATATGATCACTGCCGCAACCAATATAAAGTGCTCCTTGAGAATAAGCGCCCTGGTGCCATGGGGCATCTGAATGCAGCTTCAAGCCGGCCACCGTCCCCGCCGCCACTCCCTCCCGGACGAAGACCCTCTCCTCCCAACTCATGGTCCTCGAAGATACCGCGCGCCACGTCCACGTCGCCGGCGGCCACTCCATGGCGCCGACCTCCTCTGAGATCTCGCATTTCTCCTCCTCCTCCTCCTCCTCCTGCGTCACTCGCCAATCACCGCCGTACAACTCCTCTGAGAAGATCTCGCCGTGCTCCTTCTCCTCCTCCGTCACTCGCCATGCGCCGTCCTCCAACTCCTCTGAGAAGATCTTGCAATAATGCTCCTCCTCCCCTCCGTCACTCGCCATGCCCACGCGCCGCCGTACCACTCCTCTGAGATATCGCCGTGCTGCACCTCCTGCTCCATCACTTGCCATGCGCCACCGTCCTCCTCCGAGAAGATCTTGCCATGCTCCTCCTCCTCCTCCTCCATCACTCGCCATGCGCCGTCCTCCTCCTCCTCCTCCTCCTCTGAGAAGATATCGCCATGCTCCTCGTCGTCATCCTCCTCGTGTGGCTTGAGGGGCGCCAGCAGCACCTCCCAGTGCGGCGGCGACGCGGCGGGGTCGAACACGACGTGGGCGCGGTGGAGGTAGAAGCCACGGCGCCGAGGCAAGCGCGCCCACCACCGCGTCGCGGGGTTGCACAGGTACATACCGCCGCCGAGGAAGAGGACGAGGCCGTTGCAGTGGCCCAGGACGAGGAAGGCCTCCATCAACCGGGCGGAGACGAAGCTGAGCCTGCCGTCGATCCGCCGAGGCCAGCCGCACGCCGCCGCCGCCTGAGGCTTCACCTGCGGCGCCGGGCGGGCGAGGAAGTGCGGCGTCTCGTGGTCGTAGTAGTTGAGGAAGAACCCGCCCACCGAGCACGGGAGGAGGTGCTGGAGCAGCAGCCGGCGGTCGTCCACGACGTGGCGCCAGGACCTGCTGACGCACCGCGCCGCCGCGAGGCTGCGCGGTGGGAGAAGGCGGAGCACGCCGGCCAGCGCGTCGTCGGGTAGAACCGCCGCCGCCGCCGCCATCTCCATGGACGCGACGCGGATTGATCGAACTGCTTGCAGCGGAGGCGCGCAGCGACTTGTCTGGTATTTTGTTGAGTGCCAAATGGGATCGGAGGTTCAAGATCCGGATTCATCGGCGTTGGTTGAATGGCGATTGCGACACATGGCGGGGCCAACGATGCATCCGGAGGAACGTGTCACTGACTTGTGGATCCTATTTGTCATTTGTCACACACCATGAAAATTGGTAGAGCAATATATTGAAATACTCCAAAATTATCTCTCTCGTGTACCTAAAACTCTAAAAACATTTTTAGATCTTCAAATTTAGCAACATTGCTAGCTAAATTTAGAGCAACTCCAACAGGCTCTCTATTCTTGCTAGCTAAATTTGGAATTTGAACCCTTTGTAAAAATAGAAAACTCTATATTTTTATGGGGTATTCCAAAAGACTAGCTAAAAACTAAACAGGGTTTAGGGTTATTGCACGGGCCCAACCCCCTTGGCTCGCGACGCCGACCCCTTTGCTGCCGACGCCGCACGCACAACCTCTCGCGGAACCACGACGCCCGTTGTCTTTGCCGGAGAAGAAAATCTAGCAGCTGGCCGCCGTCTACTACACCACCATCCTCTCCGCAACTTCTCTTTCAATCAAATTGATTAAGGTACTTAGGGTTTAGGATTTCTAATTTCTGTTCACGTCCGCTTCTTCTCCTTCGATCGTTATCTAATTCGTTATGGCATGCCGTTTGTATTTAAAAATCTACGCAACAGAGTATGGATTCCGACCATGAATTCAGTCAATTTGTATTTGATGAAGTTATCCGTTCGTCCTCTTCCGATGATGAGATATATGATGATGCCGCACACATAGTCATTGATGATTCAGTTAATAATCCCGGTCGTATTGGTTCTATTGAGGGACATGAGGTAGTGCAGCGTGAAAGACTTTTATGGCATGATCTTCTGTACAAAGATTATTTCTCAAATAATCCTACTTTCAACACCACTACTTTTAGACGGAGGTTCGTATATTTTGTTTGAATTTTAATCTAATATTCACTGTACATGTAATATTTTTGTGTTAAATTGTTACTGCTTCGTGACAGGTTTCGGATGAGGTGATCTCTATTTCTTCGCATAATGAACGCTGTTGAGAAACATGACGAGTATTTTGTACAGAAGAGGAATGCAGCCAATTGTCACACCTGTTTTTCCAAAGAAAACCAAGTGCAAGCCTATATGCATGCCAGGATCAAGTTTCATGCATATAGTGACATATAAGTGAATAAGATTCGATTATCACGTAAGAAAAGGGAGATCATCGAGTTTACGGCAATCTCGGAAGCGAAGACACCATACTCCACAAGCGTGATCGAGGGTTGCGTACGCCTAGAACTCCACAACATCTTCACGTCATCTTCATGCAGCAACTTCCTCTTTCTGAGCAACGTATATAGCAAGGGTGAGCACTTGTCGTACTTTTCGGCAAGTGTGAGGAAAGATATGAATGCAAAGGCTTTATAGTGGTGGGCTATGGGCATTTAGCATTTTAGTTGGTCAAGTTTTATTAGCACCGATTACTAATAAAGTATAAGTTTATACCAACCCACATTAAGCATAAAGATAAGAGATACGCCATAAGCACATGGCAAGCATAATCAAAGAGCACGATTTAAGTACATCTTCAAGTTCAATTATCATGTGAGGGTCGCCGCTCTTGACCGTGAGCACGGCTAATCGATTAGTTTTACACTCTGCAGAGGTTGTACACTTTCACCACAAGTAGTGTAAAAGCTCAAGAACTTTCAACCCAACCAGCGATCGCACCATACCACACTACCGAGGTGTGGCCGCATAGGGACGCCATAAGGCCTTTACGAAGGTTCCCAACAAGTTGTGACCCACAAGGTCCAAGGATCGGTTAGCAAGGTATAAAGTCCTGGCGGTCGATACCCCACCATAGGATAAAGAACTCACCCAACCCCTCGCTAGAGCGAGTCCATACCCGAAGCATCACGATCCCTTGTCCTTATCGGTAAGATCACCCCAAGCTAAAGTTCCTAATTATTCAGCCAAGACCGTCTGCTTTAGTTCTTGTGGTTGTACTATTTTCTGGTGGTTCTCCATGTTCCGATTAACATAGCAAAGGTGGTCTTGCAATTAAAATTATCACAAAGGAACATAGAGCATAAAGAATAACAATGTTGATTAACACCATCCCAGTTAAGCATACTAAGCAATAACTATCACCAAGATTAATTTTAAACCAGGTTCAGGATAATGGTCAAAAGAGGCTAGTCATCCTTAATAGGAACCCATCAAAATTAATGCAAGCAATGCAATGAGTGATTAAATATAGTTATTAGGACAAGGAACCACACACTTGCCTTTAACCAGAGTAGTGTTGTTGCTCAGAGTTCTTCAACCTCTTGCTCTTCAAAGCTCTCGAACCACGTTCCTTCTACTCGCATCAATCATCGAGCACAAGCATACAAAGCAAACAAACAAGCAACTAAGAACAATACACCAATCAAAAGAAAGCTTTAAAAGAGCGCACTAAAGGATAGACTCGATTTCTATGGATCACTAAAGCACACAAAACGTGCTTAGAAGGGAAATGTCTGATTAGCTGCAGTTTGAGCTTGAGCTAACACTAGAAAGATTTAGAGCTTCAGATAGACTTGGTCAAAAGAGATACTGAGATAGAGCTGATAAAAAGAACGCACCTACCGAACTAGTTACATTTATGAACATGAAAGACTATAAGCTTAGGTTCATTTTAATTAGCAAAATGTGTAAAGGATATTTCAAAAGAAAATACCCTAAGTTGGAATTAATGCAATATTATATTTTATTTGCAAAGACCGAAACAAGAACCTAGTCAAATTTTATTTATAAAGATTCATGAATAAATTATAACAATTAAACATTTTACTTTAGAAAGGTTAGAACAACTAATCGAATAAAGGCATGTGACGTGTTGAGCTAAACAAATTTTATTTAGAAAACATATGCATGTAATCATTAATCAAGTTAATGTTTATCTATAAAAGCCGATGTAAAAGCCTAATCAACTTTTAATTAGAAAAGTTAATTTAATATTAAGCAAATTAACATTTGGTATATAAAAACCCGAGATAAAGATCTAATTAGATTTTATTTGCAAAAGTATGTGAAATAAACATTAATCAAATTAACATTGATAACGAAAACCGGTGTATAGCACTATATTGCTTTTATTTAGAAAAGACATGTTTAGCTAAGCATTAATCAAAATTAATATAAAATTAATTTTCAGAAAACAAACATGATGAAAACTCACTTCACTATTACGTGCTTTACATTAATATGAACCTAACGCAACTTGAACGGATTAAAACGGAGCTAGAACAAAAGATCTATGCATAAAACAAGATTGGAAGGACCTATACGCGATTAACTATAGATGTCAGGGGTTAGCAAAGAAGATCTGCAAGACACATTGAATAGTGCTAAAAAGGTTAAAGATCGGGTTAGATCGAAAAAGGGCTTAGATTGGATCTGTTTGAAGAAACCTAATAGATCTAGGGTTTTATTTGTAAAAGATGCAAGACACAAGGAGCTCTTGACCGGTTTTGCTCGTGGGCTTGCACGTCGCTCGGCGGCAACGCCGGCTCGTGCGGCGGGCGGCATGGCGGCTTGGTCCGGCGCAGCGCAGCAACGCCACGAAAGGCGAGGCGCGAGGCGCGGAGGTAGCTGGCGAGGCGGCGGAGGTGCAGGGCGCGAGGCTCGGGCTCCGCCCTTTTATGGGGTGCGCGGCCAGGCTTGTCGTGGCGCGCACGGCGCGGACGCCAAGGAAGGCTGGCGCAGGTCTCCCGGCCTGGCACGCCATGGCCATGGCGTCGAGCTCGGATGGGCCGCGGGCTTGGGCTTCTGGCCGGAGAGGCCGTCGGGTGTGGAGGGGAGGCGGGTTGGGTGAAGAAAGGTCGGGTGAAAGGATGAGCACTGAGAACTTGAGGGAGCTTGAGTGGATCGCGAAGAAGTTAAGGCGGTGGTGGACTTCGGATAGATGGGGGAAGTGACCGAACGGGTGAAGAGGAGGAGTCGGGGGTGGTCCGCCAGACTTCCAAGAGTGGGCTGAAAGCTTGACTGGGCCGAAAAGGGAGGAAGAAAAAGAAAAAGGAAAAGAATTTCTTTTTTATTTTTAGAAATTATTTTCGGGAAAAGAATAATCTAGAAATAGCTAGATAATTCATAAAAGCCACGAAAAATATTCTAAAAATTCCAAAAATTCTAGGAAAATTCCCAGAGATAGATTGGGACACGAACATTCCAAATAAAATATTTGGAGCTCATGAAAAAGATTTTAGAGCCTTCTAATAAATAGAAAATGCTCAGAGAAAATGAGAATAAATCCCAGAAAATTCCGGAAAATTCTCGGAAGGGTTTGGTCAGCACCTAAACGCATTTTTGAAACCTCTTGCACTCAAGAAGCACCAAGATGCATCGGCATGAATGCAACACTCACAACCTTTTATTTGATTCAGAAAATCAAACAAGGCTTTTTCCTACACTATATTCCAGAAGAAAATAAATGTTGGAAAAGTTTTAAAATTATGAGAAAATCATTATTTAAATATTCTCTCTATTCACATCCTGAAATTAGAAATTTCAGGGTGTGACACCAATGTGCTAGGACTATCTTGTCTACAGAAGGTTGTCATTGCTCGCATGTTAGCTTATGGCACACCACTAATGCTTTGACGAGTATGTTCGTATGCAGAGTCGCACTAGAATCTTCTGAAAGTTTGTAGCGGTATTGTTGAGATTTTTGGACCGGAGTACATGAGAGAGCCTAATGAACAGGATACTCCTAGATTGCTTGAAATTGGAGCGGACAAAAGATTTCCTGGTAATGTTGGTTCCATAGATTGTATGCATTGGCCTTGGAAAAATTGCCCTTCTGCACATCACGGGATGTACAGAGGACACAAAAAGCAGCCTGCTATTATACTGGAAGCAGTCGCATCTAAAGATCTATGGATATGACATGCATTCTTTGGCATGCCTGGTTCACACAATGACATAAACATGCTGCAAAGATCCCCTATCTTTGCAAGGCTTGCTGAGGGGCAAAGTCCACAAGTTAGCTACAAGATAAATGAACATGATTATTCAATGGGTTACTATCTAACAGATGGCATATATCCGTCATGGGCAACTTTTGTGAAGACCATTCCAGAGCCACAGGGTAATAAAAAAAATATTTTGCAAAGACACAAGAAGCATGTCGAAAGGATGTTGAAAGGGCATTCGGGGTTCTACAATCTCGCTTTGCCATTGTTCGTGGACCGGCTCGTTTGTGGGATGAAGATACGCTCCATGATATTATGATGGCTTGCATCATAATGCATAACATGATTATTGAAGACAAGCGTGAAGAGCACGGGGCACAATATGAGTATCACTTCGACAATGATGGTCATTATGTTTGCAACTACGATGATATGGGATCAAGAGTGACAGTTTCAATCTGCACATTTGAACCAAAGTAATGATTAAAATGAATTACTGAGAAATGATCATAGAGGATAGATTATGAGTTTGAGTGATAACCTTGTCACCAACTGACCAACCACTGTGGTTCCTAAGCTCTATCTTGGACAGATACCCACAAAACAGATTCACATCATGCTGAATACCAGACCAACGATTCATTAATGAACTTTCAGTACGATTTGACACGAACTTGAAGGTCTTGTTTGCATGAAAGTAAGCATGTATCCTTTTCCAAAAGGGTTATTTGGTTTGGTACCATTACAATTCTTCAAGTTTTGAAAAACGCTATTACAATTCACGTATTAGGAGAAATAACATTACAATTCTGAGATTCTTTGAACCATGCCATTATGTACGATGCAACGCATCGTGCCTGAGCCCAATCGGTGTGTGTATATAGTTGATATGTTCTTTCGTATGGACCAAAATACCCCAATCTGTCTCTCCTTCTCTCTGTCACCGACGCAGGGGCCCATGTGTCATCCCTTTCCTCACTCTCTTCCCCATCCCTCCTTCCTCGGTCTCTCCCTCGCTCGCCCTCCTGCGGAGAGCGCCGTCAGGCGGCGTTGAGGCCGGTGGCCTCCTTCCTCCCTCCTCCCTTCTGGCCGCCTTTCTCCTCCCCGCCGCGGAGCTCGATCGGGTCATGGAGCGAGGCTGGCGGCGGTCATGGCTTCCTCCACGCGGTGGCTTCCTCGACGACAACGCCCGAGGCCAAATCGAGCCCGCCGAGCTACGCACGCACATCGAGATCCGCCTGCCTCGACTTTTCCTCGCACCGTGTTGATCGAGCAGCGCGGGTGCGTGGGTGGAGTGGAGGACTTGACGCGAGGGCCGGCAGCCAGACGACGCCGAGCGGGCGCGAGTGTGGTGCCGACGGATGGAGTGCGCCATGAGAGAGAGAGAGCCGGTGGCGCTGGAGGAGCTCGGCGCCGGGGCCGCCGCCGAGGTCCGCCGCCGCACGCCAGGAGGCAGAGTTGAGCGCCTCAAGTGGATGCGCCGCCGAGTTTCACCGTGCCTCCGCCGGATCCGACCATCCTCGAATCGGGATGCGAGGCCGTGTCGGGCGACAACCGCCGTGGCCTTGCCGCGGCCGGTCGCCACCACTCGCCGGTGATTTTACGGGATCTCTCCTACCGGTGAGGAGAACGGGACGGGAGAGACAAGACGCCGCGAGGAAGACGTGCTGGAGGTTGAAGGCGAAACTGACGTGTGGGCCCCATCAATCAGTGAGAGGAGGGAGAGGAGTACCAAGGGTCTTTTGGTCCATACGAAAGAATGTATCACCATATACACCCGCTGGGCCCGATGGTGCCGTGCATACGCATGTAATGGTATGATTCAAAGAATCTCAAAATTGTAATGATACTTCTCCTAATACGTGAATTGTAATGGTGTTTTTCAGAACTTGAAAAATTGCAATGGTACCAATCCAAATAGCCCTTTCCAAAATGTGCCTTGTGTCTGATCAACACCTTGAATTGGATCCATGCCCACATTTAGCCAAGCTAAGACAAGTAGTATGTCCTCCTCTTCTCTGAAGTTTTTACTTCTTCCCTGAGAACTCTTGGCTGTTGATCTAGTAACATGGATGGGTGGTTCACTGCAAGGTGAGAGCTCCTGAGACTGTTCAACTCCATTCACTAGGAGGTCAGTGTAATATCCTGCATCCATACCTCCTGCCACATGAAAAAAAAATAAAACTCAACACAGTAAAAAAGAATGCTGCCAGCACTAGCACTCTAGATTCATCAACAGCTCAGATCAGAGTGCCAAAGATTATTTCAGAGATGAATGACCACAGCTACGTTCCTTTGCTAAAAATGTTGTACATAAAAAAATCAGACATATATAGTCCTGCATTCACAAATAACATGACAGTATAGCATTCAGACAGTGCTAAATTCTCCTCTGGCACAAAAATAATGCACAACATGACATGATCCTCCAATGTCATTTCCATTCACAGATTACACAAGGTAAACAGCTACTGAGTTCTAAGTGGATTCTAAAAGAATGGCAAATGGATGACAACTACTGACCTATTAATAGAGCATAAATATATTTAGTAAAAACATACTATCTCTAACTATTGCAGCTGTCTGATTACTTGAAAGTGTCACTAGCATGACAGTATAGTATATTCAGTTTATTTATTCATGCTATAACTTCTGCCAATGAACTACAGTAAAATTAATTATAATTCGAAGCTAAAAAAAATTCAATAGTATGCTGAAATACACAGGAGCAAATGGGTGTGATGAAGGACATGCAGCATGGACCATACAGATCCTACAGTGCCATAGCAGAAGCGGTAACCAAAGCTTCTTTCTTTCATAGATGTGAACCCAACATTCAGTTTCATTATGCTACTTATTCCTACTTGTCCTATCTCTTATGCTTTTGTCATGGGATATTTTCTATAACGATCTCCTGAACATATGGATCAACAAATCAACAAAGGAAAATAAACAGCTAGCTGTGGTGGAAAGTTTCAGGTGCTATAGAAAATATGGATGGGTACAGTATGAGAAGATCTACACACAACATTCATGCAAAATTTGAGGTTCAACAAAAAATTCTAGAAGGAGGAAAATAAGAGAAATCAGCATGTGTAGTTGTTGGTAGGTAATAGTCACCTAAATTAACTGAAAACTGCAAGTATGTGTTCAAAAACGATTTGGAAGGGAATAAAAAGAACATAGCATACTGCAACCATCAAATGTGTTGTGTCACTGTGTCAGAACTCAATTCGACCTTCTGGTTTTGCATAGCAACCACCGATTCAGATACACAGGCAAGTAGCATGGCAGGATACCAAACTGCCCCAAAACTCAAGCAATCCATGTTGCCCTTTCTTGTCAAGACAAATTTCTTCTTAACTGAAGAATTTCAGATTAATTTCTGTTTTTGAGTTTTCATGCAGCATCAATTGATGAGATTTCCTAAACGGCGATCACTATAAAACAGTGGCACAAGCATGACACCATAAATTTGGTTTCTAAAACATAATTACTTTAGCATCTAGAGGTTTTCTTTAAAAAAAACAATCAGAGATGACCATACATTCAAACATGATGCATTCTTCAAACACTGAAATGACATGTGGCCATACATGTTCTGAACACAATCAGATGACCAAATGAGTATGCTAACATACATGTACATACTTAATCTAATCACAATCGATTATGCACACGTACTACGGTCAGAATATTTGACTAGGGGATTCTGTGCATATACATACATGACAGAATAGAATAAGTCCTCTACTATATTCCCAGAGATCAACAATCAGACTACATTCCTCCTCTGTCAAAAATTATGCACAACATGACAGCATTCCCATCCAATTCCTCCTCTGTCGTTTCCATTCACAATATGGCAAATGAATAAACTCAAAATTGTTGACCAAAGGATCCGCGAACTCACCAGTGTTTGCCTCGTCTCCATGAAATTGCTCACCATTGACCACATCTGCTGGCGACCGGCGGCGCTGTGATGAGTCCTCCACATCTCCCACTGCTTGCTCCCTTCCTGGCTCAAACTGAGCAAAAGGATGACCCTCCGCAGATCCGTTCCACAGCCCCGGAACCCCAACCGCGATGGAACTAGGTCGCGGCGGCCTGTACATGGCGGCGGCGACGGCAGCTCGTGGGTGGCGGCGACGGCAGCGCGTGGGCAGCGGCGACGGCAACGCGTGGGCGGCGGCGCAGCAAAGGCGAGGGCGTCCAGTGCTCAACGACGGCGGCGACTGCGCAAGGGCAGACCTGCGTGGGCGCGAGGCAGGGCGGGCGGGATGGATTTATGGCGCTGGAAGGAGCGATTTGGCGCGAGGAGAGGAGGGCGGGAGGGATCTTCCCTGCGGAAATCGCCGTTTTCGCGAGGCGGATGGCCTCGCCATTGTTCGCGAGCCGTCGGGGGAAAGTGGCGAGCCGGATGGCGAGTTTTGATTTTACCGTGACTGTTGGAATTGAGTTTCGGTGGGTTTCTTTATTTTTTAAGATAGAAAATGATTTAAAAGAGCTGTTGGAGTTGCTCTTAGCTAGCAAGAATAGAAGGGCTGTTGGAATTGCTCTTAGATCTTCAAATTTAGCAACATTGCTAAAGATGCTCTAAGAGTAGGACGTCGAGAATCAAAATCTTCAATTTTAGCAACATTGCTGCACTAGCCCCTAGGTAGGCCGTCGAGAATAAAAAAAATCAAACCCTCCAATATATGTTTCAATAGTTAATCTTCTCGTGATATATTTTGTTTCCATATTGCAACGGAACATTCGATAGAAAACTTCTCATCGAACGTCTGGCGCACTAGCAGTACCATTCTTCAGGTTCGATCGGTTCATCTGTTGAAATAGTTTCATTAAATCTTGTTGAGGGAGCAACAACAAGCTGGCAGTGTTACCAGCAACAGTGATGTCCAAAGCAAACAATATAATGGCATCTCATGCAGCCAACAAACCAGAGCATTCTGAAGGAGAGATACTTTCAGGCACTTTAAAAGACCAACCATCTGCACAAAACGCAAAAACACATGTATGTCCTTCGTCTACACCATCTTTACCATCTCGGATCCATCCACGACCCTATATATATGGGAAAGAAGCAAGTTACAGAAACACACGCAGGTCACACTCGACGACGATTCTACCGCGAAAAACAGGTTTCTGGACCATTGCGACCTAGTGCTGTATGGTACAGAGCGAGATGCGCCTTAGAACGCAACGGCAGGCAGGGGGTGGTGGCGGCGCAGCAGAGGCGGATGGTGGCAAGCCTGCTAAGCTTCCAGCTTCAGGGAGACGACGCGGGACTGCCGGTTACGCTTGGCCACCCGCACAAACACAACGGATAGGCATGAAGGCGCCCACCACGGCCTGCGGACTTCCTGCTCCCCTTTCAGGCAGGCAACTGGCGAAAAAATGTGACTTGGAGTTAGAAAAAACAATTGTGCAAGCATTTTGAGGCGCGCAAATGCAAGACAGTTGAGAAATACAAGAATTGCCACCAGATTGCAGAGAGACATGTACTTGGCAGAGAGGCAGTGTTCAGTTGTTTTGGGATTCCAAAAGAAGATATTTACATTTATCAAAGGACAAGGAAGGATGGGAGTAGAATGTTTAGGCTTTGCAGATGGAGTACTTCCCTTTTGCCTTGCACCTATGTACTTTTATTTTCTCAAAGTCAAATAATTTGGTGAACAAAGTTTCCATTTTAAGTTCAATACTACTCTAGGTTACTGTTGCACAGTGATAAATGTACCACCACAAACTGCGATAAGAAGATTGGAGCTCTATAAAATTGAGAACTCGACATATACATGTGGCACTGCAATTGTGCTGCTTAAGTCATAACTGAACAGTGAAATGTCACCATCATGGTTATCTTAGATTCTAGGTGACTGGGTTATGCCTAATCAGATCATCTGTGCATGTGCAGGTGTTTGTCAATGAAACCACACAACATATTTACGTCAGTTTGGACTATGAACAGTAGTAAACATTACATAACTCTGCCATAAATATTGCACTAAAATTGTGATGCTTAAGTCATAACTGAACGGTCAAATGTCATGGTCAGTCATCTTAGATTCTAGGAGACTGGATTGTGCTTAATCAAATCATTGTGCATGTGCAGGTGTTAGACCAAGAAATCATGTTTACTGATCTCAATGAAAAAATGGTAAACATGATATAGCTCTATCAATCAATCACAAAGGAAATTCCCACAAGTAAAGAAAGAAAGAAAATCATACAGTGACGGTTATCAATGTACAGTGATGTCAGAGTTTTCCTATTTCCATGCATTAAAAGAAACTGCTTGTCTTCATATTTCTACAACAAAAACAACTTTGATTAACTAATTACAAATTTACAACAGCATGGAGGGTTTTTTTTTACGCCAAGTTGCCAACATGAGGTACAAGTTCTGCCTGAGGCATTAATGGGTAGCTTCACTTAAGAAATATAAGGATGGTGATTGGGCTGCTTTTATAGGGGCATTTTCACTACTTGGGTATTTAAACTGACGATGATAGAGAAGTATGACTTGGGGGGATTCAATTTTTTAGCTGCTTGACACATGCAACGTTATATGCTAACTCAAAAGGAAAATGAAACCTTGAAACTGTGATGAGAGCCATAGAATAGACTCTTTCTAAAGCACAAGAGTAGCAGTAGGCAGAAGAAATTCGAACCTTTAATGCGCCTCAACTCTTTACAAAGTGTAATAAAATCTCCCCATTTCATATGACACCGTCTTATGAATCGAAGAATCTGCTCAGTAGTGAACATCGACAGGCTTTCAAGGTACTCTCCATTCACACCATTTTCTTCAAATGATTGGCGATAGCTTCCGAGATTTATTTCCTCCAACCATAACCCCACATCCTGCAGCACAACTACGGCACATAAGTCATTGTACTTAACTCTATTTGTAAGAAGTGCTCTATGCTGATCTACTGTCAGAAGAACGGATCATTACACTTTGTGTACATAATTTCACACTCAGATTAGCTACCTTATACAATGTTTACTCTCACTCCTATGAAAAACATAAAAGTTGTAAGTTTGGATGTCAGAATTAGTAACCAGCATCCTCCATTGAAAAAAGATTTGGCAGAAAAAAAATGATTTTTCTATTTTATGCACCACTTGTAGACTGTAGTCATCTATACAAAAAAAAAGGGTTGCATGGCCAGCACACTAATCATCAGGATAGTCCTGTCACAATAGAACTCACAAAAGAAAATCTTTTTACAACATCAAATATCTGACAATGCCTAACCTCTTCACCTCCACCAGACATGCAATCCTTTCTAATCCAGACCTTTTTCCAGTTTTTTCAATGCTAAACTTTTCCTATCTGATTATGCCTTCTGTACTGCAAACAGCCCCCTTTCCAGTCGGCAAAAGGCACAATTTGCAAAGTTGGATAAGGAACAAATCCCTTTCCTAGGTAAGATCCTGAGAACCAAAAGAGGACAACTTTGTTTATCTGCTTGACCATGTAGGTCATTTGTGCTAGAAGAAGATTGCTTAACTGGTAGCACATAACACAAAAGTTGACTTCGACACTCAAGCATGATTGTTCTTTTAGCGTCAGGGCCAGCATAGAAGGTGTCATCACTCATTGACAAGAAATCATTTCCAAGGTAAACAAAGGACATTTTTTTCCTAAACCAAAATAAAAACAAACCCATTTATACTAGCATTGCTTTCCCGCAGATAGCAGAAGAGGCAAATAACTTACTTTGTAGGCTCTATTAAGTTATCAGATTCAGCACATGCACTTTCCCAACCATTGCCCACTGCCTCCCTCTATCTATAGTGGTGTTATTATGCCACTGTCCTCAGCCAACAAAGATTGATAAATGAAGTATTAAAAAAGTTATTCCGCATATCTCTACATTAACAAACCTAAAGCTGGAGAAGGAACAGACCATGCTCCATGAAAGAAAGTTCCTTGCCAGCACCCCAATTATGTTATCCATAAAGCAAAGCTAATTTTTCCCCTTAGCACAGCAGGTTAAGGAGAAGCATAGCATGTGAAACTGCAGAGACGTGTAAATGATTCCACCTCAGCAGAAGCTGCATGATAAATCCTACAGATTTATCAGCTAAAGTTATATGAGTGATGACTGATGACTTTCGAACTTTGTATACTGCTACTCACATAACTGTGACAACTGAAAATATATAAGCGATAGAAAACTATGATCTTACCCAAGAAAAGTGTAATAACCAGAGGAACGTATAAGATCAGGGGAATGCTACTCCAAGTACCACTGAATGAAGTACGACAATCTCAATCCCTTGGCTCAAGTTTAGCTATCATAGAGGACAGAGTCGCACTACAAAAGGCTTGGTGATTGCCTGATTGGTGTTTAACCGAACTCTATCCCAGAAAAAACTTCACATTTAATCTAATCCCCAGCACTAACCACTAAGTGTCCAAAATTCGCAGGGAGAAGTCAAACATGCATTTCGACACCCAAACCACTGTCATCCACGGAGCCAATTAACTAAGCAGCAGAGTTACAAAGACTGAAACTAGGACCATGGAACTGTAGGAGTTGCCGCACCTGCACAGTCCAGATGAAGAAATCCAACGGCTCCGGCGACCGGCCCCGGCTCATCTCAGCCTCCCTCCCCGCCGCCGGCGAGGCCCTCCACCTGCAGACAAACGGATTATACTCCAAATCAAGAACCGGATCTCCCAACAAGCCAGAACCCAGGGAATTCCTCCATAGAAATGGCAAGAACCCTGCAGCTAAGAAGAATCCTTTCTCAGCGCAGTCAGCTCCGTCCCATCTTCCCGGGGGAGGAAGGCGAGGCGTATCCGCGTACGCGCGAGCCCAACCGAGGTCTCATCCAGTCCAGACCCCCTATCCCAATTTTGCGACTTTTGGACTAATAAAAAGAAGAAGAAAGGGGGAGGGAGTGCAGGGCTACCTGGACACCCGGTGCGCCGCTCCAAGATTCGCCGCCGCCGCCGCGCCTTGCCCACCCCGCACGCGCAGCCCGGCGCCTGTGCCCGCGCCGCTCGAGAGGAGAGCGGCGTCCCGCGCTTGGGGAGAGTGAACCGGTGAGGAATGGGGGGCGGCTGGTGCGCGCAGTGGGAGGGAGGTGGAGCTGCGCGAGGTGGCGAGCGCTGGCCGACCACAGCTCTCCTTTTTCTTTTTTTTTTCTTGGCCTTTTTTAAGGGACTGGAGAGACTAGAGAGGATGGTGGAGTGATGTACTGATATCCTCTTCGATGAATAGTGTGATGTGGACTTCTCGCAAATATTTATTTCCCCAATTTTAGATATATTTATCCCAAATAATTGATCTCTTGTTTATCCCATGCTATATCAAATTTGTGTTCAATGTACTGTTCTTGTGATCCACTGAATTTGTGGGGCCCGTCACAAGATTATTGGAAAGCAAAAAAAAAAGTACCATCGATGTTTCTCAACTTTATGTTTGAATATGATTCATATATGTTCCACCTTTCCCTGAGAGATTTTTTTATTTGGATATCATGGGATTTTGGTTGAATTTTTAATCAAGAACAATTCTCAGTCACAAATTCAGATGTATTGTTGTCCAAGCAAATGTTGATATGTATGCCAATTACTAATGTTTACACAATCACCCAAGCTTGCACATGGCTACAAAATATTGGCTATATATAAATTGTTTTTTTCAACTTACTACAAATCAAAATTTTTAAACTTAGTACAAATTAAAATTAAGTACCATGCCCAAACACATACTCTGCTACTCTAAACGTTTGCTATGACTGCTGGCTAATTTTAGTTCAAAAAAAGAACTGCTAGCTAATTCCAGTCTTAGAAGGATCAGAAGGGTAGTGTGAAGGAGGATTGCCTGATTGGAAGCATTGGAAAAGCAAAAAGGAGTAGAGAAGGACACTTGGATGGTGAAGGCAGGGGGACCAGAGCTTTGGAATTGATTCTTCAGGGTTTCCCTTTTTCTAACTCTTTGGATCTTGAAATTGGTTCCATATAAGGGGGACCATAAGCATGAGTGCGATTCACCGAATTCGACCCTATAACGAGCAAACATTTTTGTTAGAGAACATTGAGGTACAACAAAAAATATTGTAGCTGTATATCTATATATAGTATGCAATTATTCTTTTACAAAGTCAGTTGGTTAAATTGAAGAAGTTCCTTTTTACATGTGTAGAATACTACCCTACACCCCAAGCCAATATTACTTTATTTATTATCACACACATTGCATGTGTCTCCCTTTAGTGAAAAGGAAAAAATGATGGCGTATTTTCAGATGTTTTGGGCTCTAACTTTCTAACTTTCACTATCAACATCCCCATGCATAAATATTTATGTTGATCACACCAGGGCCGTCCCCACTAAATCGGAGGCCTTGTACGAAACTAAAAAATTGAGGTCTAATAGCTTGAAGAAAAGAACAAAAATAAAATATATGATATAATATATTACATTGTAAATGAGCTATGTTAGAATTATATCTATGTTGCATAATCTTTACTTAAATAGCTTCATTCTTTTGGTGTTTTTTGAAATGAAATTTTCTATAATATGCTCATAATCAATCTTCTCCAATATTCTGCTCTCAAGTGCTATTATAGCCAAATCATTAAGTCTTTCTTGTGTCATTATACAATGCAAATAGGTCTTCAACAGCTTCAATTTTGAAAAGCTTCGCTCCGCTGATGCAACAGTCACAGGAATGGTCAATAGAACTCTATATAGTCATGACCCTTTTTATTTTGGGCTTATTTTCTTAATCGGTCTGCAGCTTAGCTATATGGTAAATTAAGTATTATATTTGGAGGCCTATATGATTTGGAGGCCTTGAGCCGTCGCTCACCCTGCACACCAGCAGGGACGGCCCTGATCACACAAAAGCTACTCATGTAGAGTTTTTCCCTGAAATCTACTTTGTGATGTTACAACCTAACCCCTGTCCAAAATCACACTGGGCTACTCAAGAAAAGCATCCTCCAATCATTTGTCGACAACAATGCAAGTGCTTGCATCAACCTTGGATTTGCCATGTGCAGATCCTCCAATTAATTATATGGAGCTACTAACATGAATGATCTGCTGCCCTCTGAAATTAAATCAGAATGATAAACTTTGGGCCCACTTGAAAGGACCAATGAGTTTTCAGTTTTTCCCCAAACTAAAAATTGCCAAGTTTCCTAAAAAACATTTCGACAGTTAAATTTGCTTAGTTATATTCTTTTTATTGCTAAAAATAATTGATTGGTGCTATTACATGACTCAATCAGCTAAAAGTTCATGCACGCTCTGAAATAAAAAAAGAATTGGAGAAGAAAATATTGGAGGTAGGCCAGTGATGCAACTCTTTTGCAGGACATGAATGATGCCACACGGAAAGGTATGCCCATGTATGTCCGATCGAGTTCCTTTCAGCTTCAATGATGAAGAAGACGAGCAGATGATGACACCTAGTTCCTCATGATATTTTAGGATCGTTATTAGTAAGCATAATGTTTTTTAGTAAACATTGGCAACTCTCAACAAATGTAGAAATGCGGTGAGGTAAAATCTTATGAGGAAACCATATGTGTGCCAAAAAAATATATAACTTATATTCACTTGGCTTCAAGTTGTGGTATTTTAGTCACAGATCAATGGTGGAAATGGAGTAGATCTTCACGTGCCTAGCCGTACAACATGAGGGACCCCTTTTTTGAAGTTAAATGTGTGTGACTACTGACTACACTCTACGGGTCCGTTTGGCGGGGCTCCCAGCAGCTCCGCTCCGCGTGAGGAGCCGGAAGCCCTGCCAAACACCCTTCCAAAACGGCTCCCACCGAGAAGCACCATAAATCCCGCTCTGGGCGTTTTGCGCCGAGGAGCCAAAATAGCAGCTCCCCCCGGCTCCACCCCGCGGGTTACCCAATTGCCCCCGCAGGTCGCGCTAATTACCACAAAAATGCCATCGTGCCACGCCCCCGATTCCCGCACACGCGGAGGGCGGCCGGAGGAGCGAGGCGGAGAGACGGCCTGGCCGCGGCGGGCGGCAGTGGAAAGCGAGGCCCGTGGCCGGCAGGCTAGAGGTGGCCGCAGGGAGTGGAAGCGAGGAGGTCGAGCGGCCGCTGAGGAGGTGGGCGCCGGCGGCGGGCAGGCGGAGGCGGAGGCTCGGCGTAGGCGGCGCGCCAGGAGCGGCGCGAGCTAGGCTTCATGGTGGCGCTCGTGGCTGGGAGGAGGCGGCGTCGTGTTGGGTTGACGGTGGGGTCGATAGGGATGGGGAGGATAAGAAGGAAGAGAAGGAAATGAAGGAGAAAGAAAAAAGAAAAGGAAAAGGAGAAAAAAAATAATTTGAAGAAAAAATAAAATAGAAAATAGAAAAGGAAATAGAAAAAAGAGAAGGGCATTATGGACATTTCACTCTCTTATCTACCTTACACGAGAAGTGTTTTTGCCAAAATGTTTTCCTAAAAGCGACGACCAGAATCCGCCCACCAAAGACAAACGCATACCGGAATCGCCACCAAAAGATGAACTAAAACAAGCACAAGCATTGGTCGAAGCTGCTGTAGCTTCATTCATTGTTCTTTTCTTTGTAGGCAAAATATGTATATTGTAAGTATGCTCCTGATTTTTAAAAACGTTCATGCACATATATAATCTTACCAACATTAATTGTTAACAAACAATCATAGAAGTTTTAAACAACATTCACCTCTGTTGTCCCAAATAAACAACATTGTTTTAGCTGTAGACATACACACATCGATCACTGGAGCCATGATGCTTTATTCCATATGCACCAAATAAACAAATACTCCATCAAACCTCCTTCACTCACTCTGATGCATCCCCTGTGCCAGCCGACCCTACCTGGATTATACTATCACCAGCCAATCAGCTCTGCCTTGTTGGACGACTGCCAGACATACCCTGGCCCATCGAGTTTTTTTTTTTGGTTACTTGGGTCCCGTCAAGCTTGATACGTGGATCACAATTACACATATACCCCAATGACACCAAGTGTTTGGATTTGAATTTACACACTCGGAATGCTTATAATTCAAACCGTAGAGGTCACATTGATCTTGGTCAGATAACAATTAACATACGCACACATGTGGGTAGTTTGTAAAATATATAGTAATTTTTTATTCAGCATGGGTTGAATACAAACCACATTTTTTCCCTTCACTTTTCAGATGTAATTCTGATTTTTTAAAATACATACACATTCACAAACACGCACGCATACTGTTGGGGATATATATAACTAGGGCCCTCCTCGTGTAGGTTCTCCTGGGAAAGGAAGAAGTTGTCAGGTTGACGTCACCCGCGGGTCGCCACCCTTTCGATGCCCGGGTGTATACCTTAGCATTTTTAGCCCGGCCCGGCCCAGTCCGCTAGCCCGGCCCACCCACAGACCTTACTGGAAGGGCGTGGTCACAGATCTGGCAGCCCGAGAAAAAATCTTGGCCCGAGCCCGGCCCGAAATGTTATTTTTAGCTATTTTACACTATAAAATGTGCGGGCGGTCCGACCCAAAAATTGAGGCCTGACGCGCCCAGTGGGACGGTCATGGGCAGGAATTTCTCGGTCCGAAATAACCGGGTTTTTTCGGCCCGACCCGAACCCGATCCGACCCGAAAAATGCTCAGGTCTACCCTGGTGGACCCCCGACAACGGAGGCCCCCAGGAGGAAAGAGCCCCACCCGGAGGCCTCGGGCCGGAAGACCTCCGAAGGATGAATCCATCAGAGGTTCTCGCTCCCGGGAAGACCCCGAACGAAGGCTGGATCAAGATGGGTCCAAGAGGACCCCACCCACAAGACCTCAGCTGCCCCCGCCGGGCGCACATGGGGGCGTCGTACAATAGAGGAAAAGACGGGTTTGCCCCTCAACCACCCGGAGAGACCCCGTGGCCGTATCGAGGCCGTACCAAGGGTAGTTTAGACTATGCACCCAAGGCAAGCCCTGAGAACTATAAAAGGACATGCTCGACCTCCTTTAAGGGCAAATTCATTTCACTAGTCACTCAGTCCTCTAGTAGCTCTTCTGAGACGATCTTGTACGGAGACATTGTACGGCTCAAAGCCGCTTATTCTTGTTTGGGCTTTTGTAACCACAATTCACTAGTCACTCAGTTCACTAGTAGCTCTTCTGAGACGATCTTGTACGGAGACATTGTACGACTCAAGAGCCCACTTATTTACTGTTTGGGCTTTTGTAACCACAATTCACTAGTCACTCAGTTCTCTAGTAGCTCTTCTGAGCCGATCTTGTATGGAGACATTGTATGGCTCAAGGGCCCACTTATTTACTGTTTGGGATTTTGTAACCACCATTCACTAGTCACTTAGTCCTCTAGTTACTCTTCTGAGCCGATCTTGTACAGAGACATTGTACGGCTCAAGGGCCCACTTATTTACTGTTTGGGCTTTTGTAACAACTAACGCATACTTATCCCTATAAACACACGCATGCACCCTACCTCTATGAGCACCTCGAAAAGACTGATCCGATAGGCACATTGTCTACCAATGAAAGAATATTGTTGGTTAAATCCTGAATTAAATCCAGGAAAATACGAGCACCAGTGCCGAGCCGAGGACTCTGAACCCTAGTGGGTAGGTTCCACTACGAGAAACTTTGCCAGTTGAGCTACGCTCAGTTCGCGTCATTCTGAAATTTCTACATTTTTGAATGTGTGGATTTTCTTTAAAAAAATGAATGTGTGGATTTAAGGAGGACTTATCAGGAGATGAATGAAACCCATATGAGATAGAAAACGGCACAAATTATAAAAGGCCCAGCAGTTCAATAAATTTATTTCTAGCTACACGAATATCTCTTTTGTTTTTCCTCTAATTTGTTTTCTTGCCCTGAAACGCCTACCTATATTTGGTGAGACTTTGCTGTAGGCGAGGTTGGTTAGGTCATACTACTACTACATTTACAGATATCGTTGGATCTGATGGCGACCCATACTTGATTTTTCTTGCTGGTAGCGTCATTAGCCCCAGCCGCCCAAAGTTCAAATGCAGCTGCATCCATGATGGTACAGCAATAATGGCCCGCGCAAGCCTCCATGACCCCAGTAATCCAGCTGCTCTTGCTGAAGCATCACTCTTAGTCTTGGTTTATTCTCTTAGTTTACCTAGACATGGGTAATTACTATCGCCAAGTTTCACTCGGAGCTTTTCACAAAAAAAAAAGTTTCACTCGGAGCTCAGTTAAATTTTTTTCACTATTAGCTTTGCTGAACTTTTTTAAGGAGCACATATATTAATCTCTTGGGAATTTATAGCTTAAGGTTTGATGGGGGAATGAGCAAATATTTAGGGGTTCAAATGAAATTGCAGAAAAAAATTAAATGAAATAACAAAAAAGGAAATATTTTTAGGCTTAGTAAGGTTATTACTTCCCAAATCTTTTGCGCCACCCTGATTTTCTGATATAATATTATGTTTTTTAAAAAAATACTTAACTTGTGGGAAGGAGTAAGCAAGTTGCACACTTTTTGCATGCCTTTGGCACGAGAAAAGGCAAGAAAGCAAAGTCAGATTGGCTCTTCCAAAGTCAACCTGTGAAAATTTCTAAATATAGGGCAGGTACTTTTCCTAAACTATATAATATTGAATTAAATATACAAAAGTACTCCTACACATATATGTGGATCATCTTCCCTTAAGCTTGCTGTTTTGGCAAGTTATGCCAACATTTTTAACAAGAAATAGTAAAATAAAGGGATGGTGTGGACTATGGAGCTTTAATTTGAATATATGAAATAAAATGGTCAATTGAGCAAAACATTGTCACATACCAGACTTTGTAGCAAACAAAACCACTATATTCGAGGGCACTACTAGAAACAGCAAGTTCCCCTGCGATTCTAATTCCTAGGGAAATATACAATAACGGTAGGGAAACGTTTTTCCCTAGGATTTTTTGTAGGGAAAGACTAGTAGGGAGGATTTTGACGGGGAAGAGGATGTGCCCTACGAATTCTGTTGAAAACTCTAGGGAAACAAACTTTCCCTAGAAAATGGAAGTGGTAGGGAAACCTGTTCACATGGCAAGGTTGTCCTACGTGTGAAGTTTCTTTCCCTAGGATTTGGATTACTAGGGGTATTTGCCTGATGCTGATAAGGGTGTATTTATAATTAATTATATACAATACATATTATTTCTCCTTTTGATCCATTGCAATTCAGGTTGAAAAAAGGAATTCTAAACGAGAACAAAAATTCCATTCATCAGACATCAGTTCATCACATATGCACATATATATACTTTCTTGTCTTTGTTTGCACAGGTAGCACAAGAACTAAATGCGATTACATGGTTAACTCAATGCCAGTTACATCCAAAAGATCTCCACGCCATGCTTCTAGCAAGCAATCTTCCATCCCTGTTCCAGATCGAATGCTCCAGTGTCGCAACTTCATCACAGATTCACAGCCAACCGGTGGTGCTGCAAGAGCGTCTGCCAGAAAAAGGAAATCACATCCAAATCATATTGATTATAGATACGTACTATAGGGAAAGAATTCTAGATGAGTAAGGGAAAGATACGACTTCGAAAAAAATGTTAGTGACAAATATGAGTTTGCTGTGTACGAGAGCAAAATTAGACAGAGTTGAATGCTGTGCACAAGAGAGCAAAATTAGAGTGAAACTGTAGAACACATGCCAATATCTGGAAGGACAGAACAGCTCCAAGGCAAATCAAACCAACACACTATGATTCTATACCTGCGAGAGACGGGACCGAGACAGCCATGCGGAGCCGACGTCGAAGTGCTGTTAGAGGATCCAGGGATGGCCAACTGACGCGCTGATGGATCCTCCGCCCCGACCACCACGCCGCGAGCTGTTGCTTCGCATCGCCGAAATAGCTCACCTGAAGACGGGATGCAGCGCCTGATCCACCGCTCCACCTGGTATACCGCCAGGCCCGTACCTACATTTTTGAGGCCCTGGTGGAAAATTTAAAATGAGGCCTATATTTGTAAATTTCTTATTATTTGAATTTCTAAAATGTGACCCTCAAATTTGTTTGTATTATCATAATTATTCCCATCATTATCTACCTAAGAAGTATGAGCTTCTTGTGTGCTAGTTTGACATTATTTAATAATAAATCTATCAAGAGCACTCTTCCGAGTTTTAGCAAACAGTTTAAGCCTCTTTTTTTGTGCTTTTTTATTACTAGGATGTTGTGGCATCGGCATGGTCTCAAGCCGAAAAAAATTCACACACAGCAAGTTTATCAAGCTATTCACGATGGAGGCCTACAAAAATTGGAGGCCTGGTACGGTCGCTCCACTTGCGCTGGGCCATATACGGGCCTGTATACCGCCGCCGCTGCTGCACGAGCTCGAGCCATGAACTCACCGGAGCCGTAGTTGCCGCCGTGCCCCTTGCCGTGCAGCCTGGCCTGGATCTGAGTAGAGAGAGCCGAAGCCTTTGCCGAGATCTAAGAGTGAAGACAGGAGACTCTGTGTGGGGAAGAACGAGAGGATAAGGTTTGCTTAAAACAAGTGAAGAGGCCAAAAATTTGGACAGTGAGAGGTTGGGTTTTGGCGGCCGGTGAAAATTTTTTGTTTCCCTACCATTTTGGTGAAGTGTTTGTAGGGACGTGCTCATATGGCACAAGCTGTAGGCGATCTTTCAGTTCACTACTACAGAAAACATTTGTAAGAGCGCCTCCATTTTTTTAAGAGCGGTCGAGTGCTTCCAACAAATAGTCGCGACACCGTAGCAAACGAATCCGCACCTATTAACATTCGGTGCGGGCCACGATCACCCGCACCGAAAATGGTGAACCATTTTCTGCGTGACGCCGGTCCGCACTGAACCGGGCGGGTGACACGGTCGTCCGCACCGAAAATGCCACCAATCTTCAGTGCGGACGACGTGGTCACCCGCACCGGGGATTTTCGTGCGGCTGCGCCGTGAACCGCTCTCGAAACCATTTTCGGGGAGCGGTTCATGTGGCCACCCGCACCAAAAAATCGACAAAAGGAATCTCGAGGTCTTCTTCCTCCCGACAAGACCGCCAACAAGATACCTCGAGGTGTCATGTCCAAAATCGCCAAAAATACAAAAAGGAGGAGGAGAGTTTCAAAATTTTCCTTGGACTTGGAGCCTAAAGGAGGTTAGTTATTCTCATTTCTTTGTCTCTTTGAAGCTTTATTCATTGTTTTTGGCTCAATAGAGATGCATTTAGGTCTAGAACTCCATAGGTGTGGATTAGAGCTTTTGGACCTCATTTAGCTCAAACTCTTGGGTCAAATTGTGCTATTTAGGTAGGAGAGCAAGATTATCTAGTCAATTTGAGTTCAACTTTTGTTTAGCCATCATACATGAAGGATGAATTTTCCTAGGTTCATATGAGGAGAGAAGACAATTTGTTTTTTCTATAATGCCACAAGAATGGTATGTTTCATGAATTTGCAAAATCTATATTTCAGTATGTTTTTATTAAATACAACAAGTGTGATTATATATTGACTTAGATATTTATTATTAGGTACGAGAATAATAAGATTATTATTATCAAATGAACTTTTATGTTTATGAAATCTGGATTTAATTTTCTCGTGTCCTCTGATTCTTTCCAGAGACATGGACAGGACATGGATGTACGAAGCCCGAAGAACGAGCGTACATTTTCGTGAAGAACTTAACAAGTTTATTAAGGCCGCGGAGATTAATGTCATGGTTGAGAAGAAAAAGGTGGTGGTTTGTCCATGCAAAAAATGCAAAAACATAAGGGTATTCAATATCAATGAAACAATTTCGATAAGGTCGCATGTGCTGATGAATGGTTTCGTTGAAAACTATATGATATGGACATCTCATGGTGAGAAAAGGAATAATAATGCACCACCTCCTCTGAATCCGCTCGAAGAAATCATGCATGATAGTGACTTTGGGGCCATGTTTGATGATATTTATGGTGAGGGTAGCGGCGATGATGATGGTGATCATGGTCAATGCTCTGATGGTATTAATGATATTGGTTTTGATGATGATGGTGATGGTGGCAATGATGATGACGGTTACGATAGGAGGATGATGAATTGGATGATAGTGACTACCTGACGCAGTTGTTGCGTAACACCAAGGAAGAAATATTGGTTGGCAGTGCAAAGGGGTTAGAAAAGTTCGAGATAGTGAAGAAAGCGGTGAGGAGAATGTGTACCGCGTTCAAAGGGATGCCCAAAACATTGGACCGTGCCGTTTCGTACTTGAGATGTTGATTCTGCCAAGCACCTACCGGTCCGATGTGAGTTTCAATGATCCGCTACGTGTGTTGGGTTGGTTGCTTCCAAAGCGAATAAAGTGCCCATCGACACATATCGAGCAAAGAAGCTTGTGAGTCCTTTCACGATGGGCGTCGAAAGAATTCATGTATGTCCAAACCATTGTATCTTGTACCGCGGGGATACTTTCAAAGATTTGGACAAATGTCTTGTTTGTTCACTAGTCGATACAAAAGAATACCGTGTCATGTCTTTGAAGATGGCATAAGCTGTTGGGAGTAAAAAGCGGGAAGGGTGCATCAATTAATGATGTCACGAGCAAGAAGACACGACTATAGGCGGTTCTCGAAAAAACCGCAAAATTCGCCTTGGTCATGTGGTACCTCCTGTTGCGGATCGCCTTAGGCGTTTGTTCTCAAACCCGAAGGACGCCGAACCGATGACATGGTGGGTTTCGAGATAAGCGCAAGAAGGGTGACGGAAGCTTGACATCCATCCGATGCTAGCAAGGAAGAAGCTCGATCGAAGTATCCGTGGAGAGGAACCAAGCGTTCGATTTGGGCTAATCTTGTGGAATGAATATCTGTTCGGTGAAAGGACCAAGATTCATAGCACATGGCCGATGATTTTGACAATATACAACTTGCCAACATGGTTGTGCCAAAGAAAGTACCTTTTGCTATCCACCATGATCCAAGGACCAAATGCTCCTGGTATTGATATCGATGTTTTCCTTGAGCCTTTGATGCAAGAGATGGAAACTTTATGGAAGCAGGGTATCAAAATCATGAACGGTTTCATAAGGAAGGAATTTACTCTAAGAGCCATTATCTTTGTCACCATCAATGATTATCAAGCATTGTTTGTGTTGTCGGGACAGGTGAAAGGTAAGACGGGATGCGCGGTTTGCATTGGTGACACCGTATGGACTTTCCTAGATGGTTCTAGAAAGGTAGGTTACCTTGGGTATAGGCGCTTCTTGGTGGAAGGGCACAAATTTCGAAGTAAAAAGTTCTATAACTATTTTAGTGACGAGGCCAACATATGATCTGTGGCTGCAAAAAAAGATGGACACCAAATTTTGAACATGGTCAGAGCCATCCAAGTGCCTTATGGGAAGATGACAAAACAAGGAAAGAAGAGGAACAGAGATAAGGCACCTATTGAAGGTGTGCCATTCAAGAAGATGTCGGTCTTCTACAAGTACTTGCCGTACTGGCCGGACCTCGAGGTCCGTCATGCCATCGATGGTATGCACCTGAAGAAGAATGTGTTTGGTAACACAATTGGTTTCCCCTCGAAACATCACCAACACAAAGGATACCATAAAGTCACGACAAGATTTTGTAGCAATGGATATCAGAGAAGATCTTCACCCTATCGATAAGGGTAATGGAAGATACGAACTACCACCGACGAGCTATAATTTGACACTAGCTGAGAAGAAGGCAGTTTGTGAATCGTTACGGGGGATTAAGGTACCAAGTCGATTCTCATCGAACATTAGAAAACTAGTCTCAATGAAAGATCTCTCGCTATCGTGTTGGAACCGCATGATGCTCATATGATGCTTACTATCTTCCCGGTAATTGCAATTAGAGCTATTAAACCGGTATATGTGAAGATGTTAATCACTCAGCTTATGTTACTTCTTCACCAAAATTTCTCAAAAGGTTATCGATGAAGATGAGTTGAACTATATCCAAGAATTTATTGCGAGACTATGGTGCGAGATGGAGATGTGCTTCCCTCCGTGATTTTTCGATATTACGAACATCTCATGATTCACATGGTCGATCGGACATACGCTTTGGGTCCACTTTACCTACACGAAATGTGGACCTATGAGCGTTCATGTCAATTCTCAACCGGTTTGTTATGAATCGTGCTTATCCCGAGGCATCCATGGTAGAGGATACAACATGAGGAAATCATCGAGTCTTGCCTAGGTTACCTAAAGGATAAAGTACGAATTGGTTTGCCGTGATTTGCGGGCAAGTTGCAAGGAATCGCATCGCAGGAGGAAAACCTTCATTGATTCCGACTTTGAAGTCAGGAAACAAGCCCATGGATTAGACCCGAGCATTCCACTGCCGGCCAGTTCGCCGGGCGTTCGGCCGAAAAAATCCGGGTTTTGCCGAGAAAATCCTGCCCATGACCGTCCCATGGGACATATGTTTGCCTCGCTGGCCGCCAGCTTAGGGCCACCAGCATTTTATAGTGTAAAATAACTAAAAACATTTGGTCCTCGGGCTAAAAATTTTCGCGGGCTTCAAGATCTTCTCTACCCACCGCCCGAAGGTCCGTGGCGGGCTCGCGGGCCGGCCCGGTCGGGCCGGGCCAAAATGCTCGTATACCATGGATGCGATATGAAACCTAATAATAATGTCACCTTTAGTCACCAACACTTGAAATTGATTCGTGATCAAGCAATGGCGGGGAAGATTGGATTTTGAGGAGCACACGCGTCATTTGACAACATGGTTGAAGGACCTAAATCTTGCGAGATGGGGCACCGTGGAAGAGCAAACGATCAAAATATTGGCATCTAGTCCTTCGCGGGTCACCTCCTGGCAAGGGTATGATATTAATGGATATCTTTTCTATACTTCCGCGAAGGACAAGAAGACTGTGTCTCAGAACTGCGGTGTTTGTAACAATGGCTTTGACTCTAAAGGGGTAAGCACTACATATTATGGTGTCATAGATGATATATGGGAACTGCACTATGGATCCAATATTATACTCCCTGTTTTTCGGTGTCGTTGGGTTAAACACCCAAAAGGTGTTCAAGTGGACAGCTACGGCTTCACAATTGTCGATATCAATAATGTTGGTCACAAAGATGACCCATGGGTACTTGGTTCCGAGGTTGGGCAAGTCATGTATGTTGTTGACCACCGCAAAAAACACATCATGTTGTAGTGCTTGGAAAACAAGAAGTGATAGGGGTTGATGGAGTCGAAGACATTGAAGAGTACAATAATGAGTGCAATGACATGAGCCTTTTCACTGATCTACCTCAGAAGATGTTGAGACTAGAAGCTACTATAAAGAAAGATGAAAAGCCACAGTCACGGAAGGATGGAGAATCAAGAATTATTCTTGCATAATAATATAGCTAGTTAAATTAATTGGATTTTGTAATTTGCATTTGAACTAATGTCATGCAGCTACTTACTGGATTTCTTAGTGAATAAGATGCATTTAGTGGATTTCTTAATAAATCAAATATAAATTATTTAGTGGAATTATTAAAAATACAATGAATTTAGTGGAATTATTAAAAATACAATGACTTTATTGATTTTATTAAAAATAAAATGACTTTAGTGGTTCTTTCAGTAAAAGCGAGACATGCGTAATGAATTGTTATTACATTTGTGAACGTACTATTTGAACACAAATTTTTGACATGCATCTCAGATGAATACAAAATATATACCAAACTTGTAGATGGTAACAAGACATAAAACTTTGTAGTTCACGAAATTTTCATTTGAGGTCATTTAATACGTTAAATATTAATTAGAACAAAAAATTCAGAAAATGAGAAAAACTTTGTAGGTGCGGGCCGCCTATACACCCGCACCTGGAAATCATTTCTAGGTGCGGGCCACGAAGCCGCCCGCACCTGGAAATAATTTCTAGGTGCGGGCGAACTGGCGACCCGCACCTACAAATGGTGCCCCTATATTCAGGAGAAGAAGACTTAGCCAAATTTCACGAGTTCGGCGAGGGCGACGCCGTTTAGGCTGAGAAATTCACACGCCGTCGCGCCTCTCCGCCGAGTCCGCCGCCCCGTCCGCCGTCGACTCCGCCGCCGCCACTGCCGCCCATGCCGTCGTCTCTCTGCGCCTTCCGCGTCGACTCCGCCCGCGCCGCCTCCCCAGCGGGCGGCCTCCTCTACACCGCGCCGCCCTCTCTGTCCGTCCCTCCTGCGGCCTCCCGGCGTCGCCCTCTCCGTCTACCCAACCCGTGAGCCCTCCTGGCCGCGCCTCTCCCGTGGCGCCTCCCGGCTTCCATCACGGCCCATGCTTTCCAGCGCTCCGGCGGCCCCACACCTCCCGCGACACCTCCACATGGCACCGGTTGAAGAGGCAGTGACGTCGACCATCAAATGGCTGACGTCAGCTTTTTATTTAGTTTTAAATTTGAATATGAATTTCAATTTAGATTTCAATTTAGATTTAAATTTAGATTGTAATTTAGATCTCAATTTAGATTTAAATTTGAATATGAATTTCAATTTAGATTTCAATTTAGTTTTAAATTTGAATATGAATTTCAATTTAGATTTCAATTTAGATTGCAATTTAGATCTCAATTTAGAGTGCAATTTAGATTTCAATTTAGATTTAAATTTGAATTTAAATTTGAGTTTGAATTTAGAGTGCAATGCAATGCCATCACAAATTTGAATTTGAACTTCTATGTAAATTTGAATTTAGAGTGCAATGCAATGCCATCACAAATTTGAATTTAAACTTCTATGTACATTTGAATTTAGAGTGCAATGCAATGCCAGCACAAATTTCAATTTGAACTTCTATGTACATTTCAATTTAGAGTGCAATGCAATGCCATCATAAATTTGAATTTGAACTTCTATGTACATTTCAATTTAGAGTGCAATGCAATTTAAATTTAGATTTAGATTTGAATTTGAATTTAGAGTGCAATGCAATTTACATTTAGATTTGAATTTGAATTTCAATTTAGATTTAGATTTAAACTTAGCTTATGATTTGGTTAATTAGATGGATCGTCGTGTAGTGGTTCGCCATTTATACACGAAGGGACAACGTGAGCGAAGACGAGTATATCTTGTCCCAATGTGAAGAAGTAAACAATATTGCAGACCGGATGGTCTTTGAAGATGAAAATGAAGATGACGCAGTGGTGAGGATGGACCAGTAGGACTCGGGCGTTCGTAGATGGTGTTTGGTAAGATCCAATAGATCCACATCCCGTGCCCCGAGACACGCAGACGGACCGATCCCGATTACGTTGAGGTAATGCTAAACTATTTGCAGTGTCGGTGAGGTCTATTCATATTATTTGAAATGATCTTGAATTGCTTTACCTATGGTTCATATAGATGCCTCAACCTAGCACGAGGAAGCGGCCGCCGACTACCCCCGTAAGAAGAAATTGAAGATTGTGGCACCTCGGGTCTGAAATTGTGATGACGACGACATCGAGAGTCAAGATAGAAAGCGAGGTGAGCGAGGAAGAAACAAATACCCCAAAGACCGTGGTCGGTCGGTATTAGCCCATCCGGAGAGCCCGTGGATCCTCCGTTGGTTCGTGCGAAGTTCCGGAATGCCATAGGAGCATTCTGAACAGAGTATGCCCTGGATCCAACCATCCTTGATCGGTTCCAAGTTCACGAGGGGCTAAAGGGCGAAATGTGGGCCAAGTTGAAGCAAACTTTTCTCGCGCCTCGGTCCAAAACAACCAGAGAAAAGATCGTCATTATGCTAAGAAGGCACTCGTAAAGTTTCCGATGGAAGGGTGAGTTGAATAGGGACTTTGTTAAGAAGGGTGCAACATATGATGAAGTAAAAGACATATAGAATGGTCACCGAAGCCCAATGGAGCAGTTTGTCGGGCAAAAGACTACTCGAGCTTTAGCCCGAGCCGAGAGCAGTGAACTTTCGCAGAGAAATGTACATAGACCTCGTCTCGGACCGGGTGGGTACCTAGGGAAGGTGAAAAGTGGCGGCGGACTAGGGATGCATTATTAGCCGGACAACCCGACCCTTTTGAAGGCTTAGATGAGCGTGGCTATCGGTGGCTCCTAGCGAGGAGCACTGAAATTATTGATGGTAAACTTCATTTTGCAAAGGAAGCAACCAATGTGGTGTGTGAAAAGATAACGAACCTTCCGAGGCTCGGAGGAAAGGAGACTTTCTAGCCACAGGATAGAGGCGTCCTAAGTACAGCCCTTGGGACGAGAGAGCATGGGGGGTCGCGTTAGGCGGTTTCCTCAAAGTTGAGCATCGTGGGATGGGTTTGAGAGGGATAGAGCTACCTCGGAGCCACTACCGTTTCAAGGAGGATCTCCAAGCAGCGGAGAAAGTTTTATAGACAAATTTCGGACTTATTTAATGCGGCGGTTCATATCGGCAAAGCAAGCGGTACACCATTCTCGGCTGCAATTATCTCAAGGAGATAATAATTCACCATTCTCTCCAAGCGGTGTTGCCTCCACGGCGGCACAACCATACCCAGTTGATTCAATATGCATCACTACTCCTTACATTGCACATTCCGGTTGGCGGTGGCAAGACAAAGCGAGTTGCCTCGGGACTTGCGATTCCTGGTGGTGGATTGTTTGATGGTAAAGAAATCCCACATCATTATGCATGCGTACAAGTGCTTGAAGTTAATCAAACTTTGAAGATCATGACATAGACATACCACAGAGGGTATCTGTGTTCTCGGTCAAAGCCTCAACGATTACAATATTGTGGCATAAACGAGATATCATTACGCCTCCAACACAAAGATCTGCAATCTATGGAGCAACCGTTGGCAAGTGCACCACCATCTCCTCCACAACATGTTTCCACACCACCAGCCATACAAGGATCCCACCTCTTATGCCCACACCACCAGAAGATCTCCACAACATGTGTCCACCTCACCTCTGAAGATCTCCCAGCGTGTGCCCACACCACCTCACGAAAGATCTCGCAGCGTGTGCCCACACCACCTCTGAAAGATCTCCATAGCGTTTGTCCACACCACTGCTCAAGATTCTCCACCTCGTATGCCCACACCACGAGCACTTCGGGATCTCGTAGTAAAGAGGCATCACAAGGACAAATGGTGTCTAGAATGATACGGGCTTATGCGAAGGATCCTAAGGATCGAAATCGCTGCACGGTGGCATAAGAGTAATACCAAAGCAAAGAACAAGCAACACCACACGACCACACCGTCTCAATATGCCAATGATCCAACGACTGTGATATTCGGTACCGCCGACACAAACTTGAGAAGACTATTGGAGTCGATGAAATACGGACATACACGGTAGTTGCCCTTTAAGATATGAATGGGGTATGCCATTATTACCCGACCGGGCACTCATGAAGTTCCATGGGAGATGAGGCGGATGCATGCTTGGTATATGAGGGCTTGTTCTCTTGGGCTCAGAGGCCTCCAGGCACGATACCCATTGGATGTGTTCGGACCTACACTTCTTCCACAAGCAAAAGAAATCAACTTAGATTTTCATGACCTCCATGATTTGTTCGCCTACAAATGATAGATGTACAAGTCATCAGTTGTGGTGCATGTAAGTGTCTCATATCCATGCTAATATCTTGTGTGTGTAAGGCTTACGGTTTGCATAACTAATTATCTGAGCTTTGCTGTATAGGATGCAAGAACAAGAAATGCATCTTTCAAAGGAGAAAATTGGATTTTGGATCCTTTTGTTATTCTTTGAGAGAGGCATATGCACCCCACCCGATGGGAAGACAATCATGATGAACTAAAAGATTTGAAGACAACTACGGAAAGAAACAAGAAGCGAAGAATTGGACATATAAACGCTATGAGCGTCTTGCATCCTACATGACACATATGTTCTTGAAGTGGCAAGATAGAGATTACATATGGGCGCCCTACCACATCGGGTTAGTTTACATTTCTACCACTTATAAAATATATATGTAAAATTTCTCATCAATGCCTCAAAGATTAAAAATTCTATATAACATGTATGCAGAATCAACGATTTTATTTCTTATAGACCCCAAGTTGGGACGGGTGGTAGTATTTGACTCAACTGGATTGGCGTGAGACATGTACAAGGAATTCATAGATATCCTTCAAAAGTTAGTGTATTTACATTGTCGGACTTATATTCTAAACATCGATTGGCAACTAATAACTTCTATGTTTTTCTAAACAGGCTTACCAACACTACATTAAGAAAGGAGGAAATTTAATCCACGCCTACCCGGAAAAAATGAATATTACACAAACTTTCCATGCCACAAGCAACCACACGGCGGTATATCTGGGTTTTAGATGGAAATGATGAGGTGTCTTAGGAGATATAAGGGTGATCTGAGCAGTAAGGACCTACTACCTTTCATGTCTCGGGATGTATATACACTATACATATGTGTTTTGCATGATCTAACAATTGTTATATTGTTTGTGTATTGTAGATTTACATCGGACCTCGTGACGTAACACTCCATGAGAGACACCTTCTCAAAGTAATCTGCGGATTTCGCCGTTACCTTATGCATGAAGTGATAAATCCTAGGGGCCAATATTATCACCACGAACATGTATTAGCGGAAGAAGACAAATTTGCTAGCCTACGTGAGTGGGAGAGTCAAGAATACCGCGAGCCATGATGTGATGTCTAAACTTTGTCAGTGGAAAAACCTTATTGTCAATGGGATGTAATGATATAGATCGATATGTATATGAATTTCTTTTCATATTATTGTGCTTATGCTTACTTTAGATCTCATGTCGCTTTCATAAAATTTGAATTTCAAAGCGTTCCAAATTTTGGCGGAATTTCAAACATTCAAAATTTGAATTTCAAAGCTGAAATCAATTTCCGGTGCGGACGACAATGTCATCCGCACTGGAAAACACATTTTCAGTGCGGGACAAGGTCATCCGCACTGGAAAACACATTTCCGGTGCGGATGACCTGTCGTCCGCACCCTGAAAATGTGTTTTCGAGTGCGGATGACATTGTCGTCCGCATCAAATAACATTGTAGGTGCGGGTGACAGCGTCACCCGCACCTACAAATCTTTTTCAGGTGCGGTTCGTTTATCCGCTCCTAGCAATCGTTATTTCTAAAAGCGACAGCTAGGAGCGGGTTTGCCGCCCGCACCTAGAAATGACATTTCGCCCGCTGCTAAAGACGTTTTCTGTAGTAGTGGTTGTCCCTAGAAATAAATTGAGATTTCTAGGGAAAAGCACAGTTTCCCTACAATTTTGAAGCATCACTCTAGGGAAACAAACTTTCCCTACGATTTTGAAGCATCACTCTAGGGAAACAAACTTTCCCTAGCATACTGCAACTTTTCCTAGGGAAAGATAGAAACTGTAGGGAAACTTTCGGTTTCCAGTAGTGGGGGAATTGAAGGATATCAACAGAAAAAAAAACATTTGTCTTAGATAAAAATGCATCAACATTGTGATTTTGTGTACATTATGCCATTTGCTTCTAGCAATCCCATTTTCAAAATAGATCCCCACAGCACTCTCTAGATCGATCACCTGTAGCAAACTTCAATCTAGAGCAGAAGTTCTTTATGCAGTAAAGCCATGAGCTTCTCCAAGAAGCCACCGGAAAAAGGCACATCTATCATGCGTGAGTGTTTCCTTTTATCCTTCTCCTATCCAATCACGAATTTCCAAGGTGCCCGAAAGTACAAAAATAGCATGGCACCTGCTGCTAGGCCATGCATCAGGCATCAAGTGGTTCTGATTAGTTTTTTTGTGCACAAATCGGATACAAGCTAGTCACAATCCTAAAGATTGTTAGGTAAAGCTTACCTAGTTCTAGCTTATGGTTCTGATGCCAAAAAATAACTAAGCCATTAACTGGCATAGAACCTTGTAACAAACAATGTACCTCCACATTATTTGGGATTTTTCGATATTATGGCCATAAAAATGCATACCAAGTTGTAAATGTAATCTCGTTCCATTGTATGTAATTACATTGTTTTGTGTAATTGAATCGCACAAATTATTAGATGGCACTACTGCTATTTCACAGTATTTTTTACTCCCCATATTTAGAAGCCACAAAAACCAAGTAATCTTTTGACCAAAATTTTTTTGAATGTTACATGCATAGAAACGCACAAATCAGATCCAGTTTTACTTAGGCCTTGTTTAGTTGGCTAAAATTTCTAACCTTTTCTCCACTCTCTCTCCATCACATCACATTAAATACGCCAAAAGACATATGTTCGGAGTATTAAATATAGGTAAAAAAATAACTAATTACACAGTTTGGATGTCCTTTGCGACACGAATCTTTTGAGCCTAGTTAGGCCATGGTAGGATAATATTTACCACAAACAAGCGAACGTCTACAGTGTCTTCTGAGGAGTTTCGAGTTAAAAGGCAAATTTTTCAACCAACTAAACAAGGCCTTAACATTACTCAAACATTATACTATATGCCGTGTGTGGATCTGATGGACACTGTGGAATGGAGAGCACATACTCAATGTGGACGCGATTTGTTTCTAGTAGAAAATTTGTATGTGCCTACCATTATAGGTGACCTTAATAAGGCGAGCTAGCTATTGGTTTGGCTGTATCATTAGCCTTCCACATGGGTGTCAAGCTGCCCCTTTGAAATACCTATAATACCCACATTGTATTATTCTTTTTGAGAATCCCACATTGTATTATTCAACGATTAAGCTTTTGTCTTACACTGGAATAAAGAAAATAAAATATGTAGCAATATATATTCCAAATTTAGCAACTTCAAGAGAAACAATGCAATCGTATGGATTTTCTTTCCATTTTAGCAATATCATAGGGTTTAGTAACAAAACCCCACAAAGTGCCTACCAATCCTTTACTACTTTTAAAAACTGCAGATGAATTGTGTGCTAATGGGGCAGTGGTTTGTGTCAATACACTAAATAAAGCTTCAAATTATTAGGTACTTTTTTACTACCAGGAAAAGAATTATTAGGTAATTTTATTAGTCATTGCATATTATTCTAATTCTAATTGTATACCAAGCAAGGAGAAGACAGCACATTTTAGGATTACATACTGAGGTTTTTGTGCACTACAGAAAATACTATATAAGGTAGAGCTTTGCTACGGACTTACCGTGTAGGAAATTTGTAATTCGTATGAAACATTATAGGATCACATGGCACATGCAAATTAAGGATGACAGCCTCATACATGAATATAACAAAAATTGTAGAAATCAAGTGGCATGTGTGCCTACTTTTGTTAAATGGAAACTTATATATAGAAGTGACTCCTATTTGTTTGCATTTTAATTCATTTGATAGTTCTACAAAGAACTATAACTATCCATATTAGACTAAACATTTAGCAATGTATCATTGACATGGACAAATCATATGCATATGCACAATATGTAGATACTCCATATGTCCTCAAATGTAGGTAGATGCACTGCTGTAATCATGTATATTTCATAATGGATGTAGTATTATATGAACAAATGGTTATAATTACAGCACTTAAGGAAGCAAATATTTTTATGCCACTCAACTGGGTACAACTTAAGCATTTGATCATCACCACAATTTTACAGGCTATAATGAAATTATCTTGTGGGGGCAGATATGCAAAGCTAGAAGTTGAACTCCCGACCAGTTGTTCACTTTTTTGTGAGAAAACCATTACACTAAGAGCGTGTCCACAAAGAAAACAAATGTTGTAATGTCCTAACGACACACTATGTTAAATTACGTGGCACAGTGACGAGGCGGAACATATGAGCCCATAGTGGCAGATCCAATAAGGGTGCGGCAAAACTCTTAGCTAAGGAATGGATGGAGCACTAGGCGTGGAGAACGACGTTAATAACAGTACAAACATTCCGTTACGCTAGAAACAACAAGAAAGGTATTTTTACAAGAAGAGTGCACGCCATCAAGAAGCCAAAAGGTCATTTAATGCGTTTTTTCTGAGACGTGAAAAACTTATCAGTCGCTTAATTTTACCACGGAAAGAGGAGAAGAAAAGGGAAAGCCATTCCAAAGCTCACGACGTAGTAAAATTAATTGACGAAACTTCACTCTCTTTCTTGTCACCTAATATTGTTTTTTCCACCAAGGTAATAAAATTGACACATAGTGAAACCACATGCATAGTGAAAACCACGTAAATGACCTTAAAGTTTATTCCGTGACAGGATCACATGACTACTAGAGTAAATGTGCACATTTTTACAAGTGTTAACAAGAATAAGGAGTTCGGGTGCAAGCGAGAGAAAATGAAACCGGTAAGTAGAGACACACAATAATTGACAACGCGTGTGGAAGTATAAAATCACTTTATTTTAACTTATATATACCCGACATATAACGTAGATTTGAGACGTGTTAGCCGTGCGAAACAAACCCTTACTGCGTGTGCACGCGTGCATGTGTGTGTGGGGCCCTCAGGACAGACTCAGCTCCTTTATTCCGGAGCTTGTACCGAAAATAGGCGAGAAATGAATTAAATCATCCGGGAAAACAAAGAGCCTTCCTTCTCCTTCCCCAAACTATCCTCTGTCTCTCCCTCTCCCGATCCGATCCGTAGTGGCTCGCGTCCCGGTTCCTCGCCGGCGGCAGCGGAGCTGGGCGAGCGGCGGCGACCGGGAGAGGTCTCCATCTGCGCTCCACCGGCGGCGATCATCCACTAGGTACCGCCGCCCTCCCCCTTCCCTTCCATGCTCTGCGGAGCCGAGCACCCGCATTCGGATCTGACCCAATTACTCCCGTACTGGGCGCGCCCCTGCTGGCCTCGTGTGTGCGCGCGTGCAGGTGCGGCTGGCGGCGGCTGCGCGGCCGGAGATGGAGGCGGACGCCGGGAAGCTTTTCATCGGCGGCATCTCCTGGGACACCAACGAGGACCGCCTCCGGGAGTACTTCGACAAGTATGGCGAGGTGGTGGAGGCCGTCATCATGCGCGACCGGGCCACCGGCCGCGCTCGAGGCTTCGGGTTCATCGTGTTCGCCGACCCTGCCGTCGCCGAGCAAGTCATTATGGAGAAACATATGATCGACGGACGGATGGTGAGTAAAAAAAACTGTTTTTTTGGATGGTATGCTCATGTTGTGATGCTAGATCCATGCCTCTGGATAACATTCGCTCGTATCTCATACTAGTTGCTGCTGTTGTGAATAATTCAGTATGTTCGGACCTGTTTTTTTTGTCAGGTGGAGGCGAAGAAAGCTGTCCCCAGGGATGATCAGCATGCTCTCAGTAAGAGCGGTGGTAGTGCTCATGGATCACCGGGGCCTAGCCGCACAAAGAAGATATTCGTTGGTGGTTTGGCTTCCACTGTGACCGAGGCGGACTTCAGAAAATATTTTGAACAGTTTGGGACGATCACTGATGTTGTCGTGATGTATGACCACAACACACAACGTCCTAGAGGATTTGGGTTCATCACCTATGATTCAGAAGATGCCGTGGACAAGGCATTGTTCAAGACGTTCCATGAACTGAATGGTAAGATGGTTGAGGTCAAGCGTGCTGTTCCTAAGGAACTATCACCTGGACCTATGCGCCTCCTGTAGGTGGATTCAACTATGTCATGGGTAGAGCCAATATCCTCAATGGATACACCCAAGGTTACAGTCCGAGCCCAGTGGGTGGCTATGGGATGAGGATGGATGCAAGGTTTGGGCTCCTGTCAGGCGGGCGCAGTGGTTATCCATCTTTTGGTGGTAGTTATGGAATCGGTATGAATTTTGACCCAGGGATGAACCCAGGTATTGGAGGTGGTTCTAGTTTCAACAATAGTCTCCAGTATGGACGGCAGCTTAATCCATACTACAGTGGAAATTCTGGTAGATTCAATAGCAGCATTAGCTATGGTGGAGTGAATGATAATAATGGATCAGTGTTTAACTCACTGGCTCGTAATCTCTGGGGTAATTCAGGGCTTAATTACTCTTCCAACTCCGCAAGCTCTAATTCCTTCGTCTCATCTGGAAATGGGGGCCTTAGTGGAATTGGGAACAACAATGTGAATTGGGGAAACCCTCCTGTGCCTGCTCAAGGTGCTAGTGGTGGCTCTGGTTATGCTACTGGAAACTTTGGCTATGGATCCAATGAAAACAACTTTGGTCTGGGTTCCAGTGCCTATGGAAGGAATGCTGGATCTGGTGGTGTCAATACCTTCAACCAATCAACCAATGGGTATGCAAGGAACTTTGGAGATTCATCAGCACCTGGTGGCTCTATCTATGGAGACACAACTTGGAGATCTGGATCTTCCGAGCTTGATGGAACCAGCCCATTTGGTTATGGGCTTGGAAATTCAGCTTCAGATGTTACAGCAAAGAGCTCAGCAGGTTACATGGGGCATTGACTGATAGAGGTTAGAAATTTCTTTCAGGTGTTATGCTATCTTTGTCAACATTTCATTATTTTTTCTATAGTTTGTAAGTTATTAGATTGAAGTTGCTTACTGTGCAATCTGTTGAAAAAGGAGAAATGTTGAGTGTAACCTGTATTTAAACATTGATTCTGGATGTAACACTTGCATTGCAATGCTTATTTTCACATAGAAACTTTATTCATTTATTATTGATTCCAAGTATTGGTGCTGCTCTTGTCCTGGGAATGATTCAGAAATCTACTCATGACATTTCTCTGTAAAGTTTGGACAAAGATGTGATGATTAAGTAGTTACTTTTTTTATTTCATATGTAACTTCTTTTTTTGTATTTTTGTGGTGCAACAGTTGCATAAAGTGCTAGTAATGGTTGCTCGATCAAATATTACAAGTATTAGGAACTAGAAAATGCTAATGATGCACCTTTTTAATCAAGTGTAGATTCACAATTTGACTGTAAACTTGAAGATGCTGTTAACATATCTCAATTTTACATTGGTTAGCTTCATCTGGGATGGTCTGACAAGCATCATATCCACTATCAACTTATGTTTCTTAGTTGTAGTGAATCCATATTATTACCAAGGCTTGCAATGCCATTCAGATCGAGTTGGGGACCTCAACTCATGAGGTATCCGTTAAGTGTCCTGACATGGCTGGGTGTACGATGAACTTAATTCCAGTATTATAGGCCTGTGCATGGTCTATCTAACAAATTGGACAATTATGGATCCAACTTCTACTTTGTGGATGCGATTTGTTCACATCTAAATAATTTTGTCTGTCCAGATGTCTCTTTTGAACTGAATTAACACAAATATTGAAGACATCGATACCCAACAGTGCATGTTTGTAATGCTAGTCCAAAATTGTGCCCTTTTCATGTGCTTCTGTTGGAGATTAGAACTTTTTAGCCTTTTCTCCAACTTGGAAAAAGTAACTGACCCCAATTTTGTCTTGTTGTAATCAAATTTCCGTGCTCTGATTGGTTTGGTAACATATATCTTAGTATTAATACATCCAAGATTTGGTGGTTTGGACTGTTTTGGTGCTACTTACAACCTTTTTTTTATTTCGGGCCTAGCCACCTCTGCTGCCCCACAGTTCGCTTAAGCCACTTTGTTTGCTAAGCCATTCTTTGCATCTGTATCACGAGAGGAGTCTATTTGAATGTGTTCTTCAATTTCTTTTGGGTTTTAACTTCCAATGATCTTGTGATGCACTCCTGTCCTTATTGCATTTTTTTTGAAGTGATCTACTATTCCTGTAAGCTTATTGCATATGCAAGACTCAATTACCCACAGTTGACATGTAAATTAAACTAGGGAAGCACAATTTTTTTGGTGTTCTTGATCCTGCTACATATATTTGGATTGTTGACTGACAGAATCACTACTTTGCCTTGTGCAGGAATGACGCCGCCTAGGAATCTTTCTTTCACATACAACGTTTCTCGTAATAGGTTGAGGAGAGGACTGGAGGTGCATCAGGTGCAAATTTTGAACCTCACATGATTCACAGAGCTGGGTTAGTTAATAGAGCTAACCAGGGGAAGCCGGTCAAATGCGGTCAGATATATATCCTCGGAGGACCTTTTCCAAACGTATTTGCATTTTGTGTAAGGCTTGAGATTGCGGGTTTTTTCGGATTTCCTACAGCAAGAGAGTTTAGGTTTTGGCAACCTTGGGTGTTTTTTGGTCAGATGAGATGATGTGAAGTTAAGATTGCGGGATATATATATCTGGAGAGTGTTCAGTTGTATGGCGGCGCTGCCCCCCCATATAGACCCCCTTTGTCGGGTTTTTGTCGGTATAGTAGAGAAAACTGCCCTTGTAGCGTCGTTCGGATTTGTGTGCTAGCTGTTGTTATCAGAGGATGATAAGTTTTCTTTTTCTTTTTACCTTGGTTTTTTCTTTTGTTATCCTGTCTTACTGAAGTGTATGTACCAGAGGTCTGGTCTGTGTTTTTCCCTAGTGCAACTTTTGAGGGGATGCCCCTCCTGGGCCCCGGAGAATAATAATGCTGCTACAATATATTCTAATTCATTTGGAAGGCTTTTTTCTCCAAGGCGGATTTTGAATCGCGTTCGAACACCTGGACATTCTGATTCCGCGCTGCAATTTGACTGTGTGCCTATGTTCTTCAGGATCTGTCTGTCTGGTGGACACTGGGTGGTGTCAGGTTCTCCTGCATTTGCCTTTTTTTTGCTCATGATTCACCTTCCATAGTGCTTGCCCCATCCCCACACTTTCTCCTTTTGCTGTGTTGGGAGATAAGCTGTGATTGTTATTTTTAATAAAGTAAAAAATGCTTTTGGTCCTTGCAATTTATAATTTCCTCATTGTTAGGAAACACTTTTTTTTTTTGCCTTTCTGGCCTTCTGGGAGACTTGTAATTCGGACTAATAACTCGAATAGATGCACAATATGGTTGGATCTAAGTCGCCAGATTGCTTGAATTTGTCCTGAATTCGAAACACCTCTGCATAAAATCCTCCTCGCCGAACTAAATCCAGGAGAAAATCTTCTTACAGCTTCAAGAACCGATTCAAACATCCATCAAGAAAAAGAAAATCTTGTCGGCGGAGAACTGCCGGGGACCTGGTAATCGACGAGTGATTGATTGTTGCTGCACGAGTGAAGCCGGCGGCGGCCTGATCGTTCCAGCCGGTGCGGAGTCGGAGCACGGCGGCCCGTGGGGTTCGGGCGTCAACGGCGGCGAGGCCGAGGGCGGCGGAGGATGCGGCGGTTCAGGCGAGAGCGTCCGCGTGTGGTGGCCTTGTTCGATTGTGAGGACGTCGCCGGCCTGGCGCGGGCGGCGGACGCGGAACGGGAGCCATCGCCGGCGCCGCAGCCGGAACGTAGACCGCGGTCATCCTATTCGCAGATCGCCCCTGCAAAGGACCAGTGTTTTGACACATACCCCTGTAGTTTTTTTATAAACCCCCCTGATTTGGGTCGAGATTAATAATCGCGATCCGGATATTTGCACATAGACCCCTGAATCGGATCGCGGCCATTAATCGCGATCCGTTTTTTTCGCATATAGACCCCTGGTCTGGGTCGCGGTGTTGGGCGGCGGAGAGCGAAGCAGAGGAGGTTTAACCGCGCCGCGGCGGCGGCGGCGGCGACGAGCGACAAGGGAAGCTCCAGCTGTGCTCCATGTCGAGGGGAGAGCTCGGTCGGAGGCGTTCCCGGTAGATTAGATGGCCTCCGAGGTGAGCACTGCGTGGCAGCGTGAGGACGGGCGGCGCCGCCGTCGCCGCAGCGGAGGTAAAGCTTGCCGGACCTCCGTCCGCGCCGGCTGGTAACCTGGGAGGCGGCTGCGCAGCGCAAGAGATGGCCGCGGCGCGATCCGTGGGGTTGATCTGAATGGATTTTGCAGAATGTTCAGAATCGGAGCACGGGCGAAGCAGAGCATGGTTCGGTGACTGGCAGCACGCCAGCACTTCACCGTCGACTATGACGACGCCCCGACCGCGCGTCTACCATCGACGCCGCATGTCCTAGAGGATGCGCTCCATGGCCGGACATCCCGTCTCCCTGTAGATTCCCGCCGGTGACCCCCCAGCAGCAGCGGCGCCGGCGCCGTCGCCGCTCAGGAAAACGACCTGGTCAAAAGCGCAACCCGTTAGGATCCGCGCCGTTCGCTCCGGATCTGACGGCTGACAGGGGCCCAAGGGATCGACGCGTCGCCTCGCCGCCGGTGCGCCGCCACACGTCCCCACCGCTACTGCTCGGCCCGCCCAACGCTGGGAGCACCAGGTGAAGAAAGAAGCCAGGGCAGCGCGCGGCTGGTGGCGCCGCCGGTGAGGTCCCGGAGCGCGGGTCCGAGGCAAAATGGTCGCGGGGCATGGTGGATGGGAGAGAGCGGCCGAAACCAGAAACTTCCATGGACACTGCAAACAGTGTTGTTCGAGTTTGTGTCACTTGTCCATCGACTGCAGCATTACGGAAACCATGCGAATTAGCAACTGCTACCAAGCCTGAGACTAGCGACGCAGTAGTGTTCTCCTCATCCTGTTCGTTTTGGAGCCCTTCTATGAGGTTCAGGTTCAGGTCCCTGTTCTGCAAAACTTTTGGGTGGACTGTCGGACTGAAGCTTCAGCAATGGCAACTGTCATAACGACCTGAACTTTCAGTGTGCCTGGACAATCTTGTTCTGCGCTTTGACTATGCTGCTGCAGTGCTGCAGACTGGACTTTTGATATCTGTATGATCTAATTGATTGCATTGGCATAGACTCATGGTAGAAGCAAAACATGTGAAGTGCACTAAGAAAAAGGCACTACGGTCTTGGAGCAATAGCAACTGTTTTGTGCTGCAAAAAAAAAAAAATAGTGTACAGTTTTGCAATGGGAACTTGAGTCAAATATCCAAAGGCGGTTTGTGTTTGGCCGTACACACTGCAGTGTTAAGCATTGACTGACAACTGCAGTGACATGTTCAGTAGAGGAGACAGTGATCGGAAACGTCAAATTGCTTGAATTTGAGAGATCCACTTCACTCGAGTGAAATCACATAATCCAATGAAGAGGAAATTTGCCAAATCATGGAGCTCCATGACTCCATGTCTCTTTTGCAGAGAGCTTGCTCACCTCACCGGACACCAGGCTGCAGACACTGCTACGCTGTGCCGGGCATCCTCCATGTCTCGTATTCCCCTTCCTGTCGTTCTGGACGGCGGTGCAGGGTCGGCGGCGGCCCGTGTGCGGCGGCTGACTGCGGCTGACGGCGGTGCAGGGTCGGCCGGGCCCGTGTGCTTGGGGTCAATGGCGAGGCCGAGTGCAGCGGATAAGCGAGAGCGTGTCGTGGTGCGGCGGCCTTGCAGGGGATCAGGAGGAAGTCGCCGGCCGGGCGCGGGCGACAGAACTAGAGATGGCAACGGGTACGCACCCGCTGGGTATTGCTGTGCCACACCCGCACTTGTCAGATGAAATCCTACCCGCTACAATACCCATACCCGCTCACGGGTACAAAATCTTACCCACACCCGTACCCGCACGGGTATTTGTACCCGTCGGGTAACCTGTACCCGATGGCACACCCGCCTGAATCACCACATCAGAATACAAGTTCTTGTTCAATACGTGTCCTTGACTCAAACAAAGATACATAATAAGTTCATTCTTCAACTAGAGAAAAGCTACTAACTTATCTTTTACCTACGAAACCTGGCCAATACCGAGACCAGGGAGCGTGGCCACGTAGCTGGCTGCTCCCGGCCGTAGGATTGGCCGCACGAACGGGTAAGGTCGAACAATCATCGGTCCTTATGCAGAAAACACCCTGACCTTTGGCAAAATCAACCCGCTGTCCAAAAAAATACCCCCCCCCCCCCCGAGACGCAGAGCAGATCAAGGGGCCGAGAAGAAAGAAGAGGAGACGAAGGAGAAAAGGGGCGCCACCGAGCAGTGAACGTGGAGGTCGCCTACCTCCTGAGGTTCACATCGATGCGGCTCCCGCTCACCTCGACGTCAAGGGCAAGCTCGGGCACGCCACGACCGGGAATGAGGAGGAGCACCCCGGAACGATTGAACCGCCTGCACAAGGTGGTACCCATGCCGCCGTTGCCGCTAACAGACCAGGCTCACCGCGCCTCCAGCTCCAGCGTCGCCGCAGGCTGCGCCCCGGTCTGCGACCCTGAGTGAGGCCGCGCGCTGCCAGTCCGCGCTCGTCGTGTGACGACGGAGGAGCTGCTGCTCCACCCCGAGGCGCCACTCCCCATCGCGGTCGCGAGCGTCCTCACCGCTCGATGGCGCGGGCAACTGCTTTACCCCGCAAAGCCCGCCCCATCGTGTCCTTGCTCCTCCAGCTCTAGAGCCCGCAGGCCGCAGCGCCACCGCTCCACCCATGGATCCATCCAATCCATGGAGTGAAAGAAAGGAAAGAGATAAACGGAAGGAAAAAAGTCGAGATGTGTGAAGATAAGGTCAAAGGCTCACACGGTGGATGGTGGGAACACAAGAAATATCATCAGTGTGGGTCCCGCGCAGGTTAAAAGAAGATTGGAGTATGGTGCAAGAGTCCCGTCGACCGAAGGGCTCCTGAACCGCAAATTCAATCTATTTTTCCAAACCTCTCATTTGGTACGGAGTATAGCTGTAACATCTAAAAGCTTGAATATAAAGATTCCGATTATATCCCAAAGATTACTTTAAAAGTTCAGGGATGTTCAAACACTAATTAGAATAATTAAATGAAGATTAATAACACAACTCATTTCATAACTTCTGGTTAAATTTTCAAACGAAGTAATTAGATCATAATTAGACAATATCATGCTACCGTAAGCAATCTGTAATAACAGATTAATATCCTTAAATTTTCCGACCGAATTAAACGGGACTGATATGTTCCACAAACATGACAACGCTTGAGAATTCCGGTCGAGAAAAAAAAACGAATATCCTACAACAAAAGCATATGGACCACACAACCCGAATAGGAGCAACGATTATAGGTTTCATATTATTTTCGTAGAAACAAAAAACAGTTAAATTCCACACCGAGCTGCACAATGTAAAATTTAAATCAAATTTGTTGTCCTACTGAATTAGAGCTAAACAAATTTCACATATTTTTATATTCAGCATATCAATTCATAGCCTAAATTGATAATCATCGTGCTTCTGGTTCAAATCTTTAAATACAACGTCTTCATCGGGCATGCAACCACATATATAACATATTATATCAAGTGCCGTGAAAATTATATCTTGGATGTCAATAAAAAATGTGATACAACCAAACACAATGAGGATCGAAAAATGAAAATTATCTACACATGAAAAAAAACTACTACACAATTGAACTTTTATTAAAAAGGTCCTACCACTAGCCTTTCGCGGCAGCGCCGCGAGTCTTTGTAGTATTAAGCACGACGCCATGGTATACATAAATAAACTCCTCTCTCTCCGCCAAGATCTGGATCTACCACTCGTCTCGTCGCCTTCGTCTCACTGTCGTGCCTCAGATCCAGTCTCCATCGACCCGTCTCCGCCTCAACAACTCCACCGCATCCCTAGTTCTTTCAAGAAGGTTCCTGGTAAGCAGATCTGCTCGTTGCTTCTGGGGATGTTTCCCATTCGGGCTCTTCGCTTGGGGGTAATGGATTTACGTTGGTTGTTCCGATGTTTCTGTGTGACATCGTTGAACGCTTCCTCTTCCTTTTGCCTCTGCTCAATGATGATTGTTTCTATGTGGTTGTTCCGATTCCTTTTCTTGGTGTCGTTGAACGCACTTGGTTGCAATCATCTGTGGTTCGTGGTGACAGTTTCATGGTGGTTGTTCCGATGTCTTTCTTTGCTGTCGTTGAACGCGCTTTCTCACTGTTGCTTGAGCTTACTATGGGGAACTCGCCCATGGTTCCGTGTGGTTGTTCCGGCGTATTCCTCGCTGTAGAACGCACAGGGATGTTGCAGAGCGTGCCTCTGCTGTTAACCTTCTCCAAGCAGCTTACACTCATCCGGATTCAAGTCCCTGCATATCCTTCCGCCACCGGCTCAGCAGTGAGCCACCCACTATTGTTGAAGACAACGATTTTTGGTCTGCTGGTGACAGCTACATCTTCATCCTTCACCATCGCGATACTTTTCATTGACAGCTGCCTTCGACTTCTTCAAACCTTCATGTGAAGGCCATCCGCACCACTGCAACTTCTTGCAGCTCGACGGCGTCCTGCTTTCTTCCGGCGGCGTTGGATCTTTTTCTGTGGACTTTTCTGTAATTGGCTTCCCTCTAAGGGGCCTAGTTGTAATATGGCTGCTTTAATATAATATAAGTGTTGTTTGTCAAAAAAAAAAACGATTGCTAGCTACAAGGAAAAAATATTTAAGTAATCTTTGATCACAGGAGCATCAAGATCGATGTACAACACGCACAAATTCCTATCACTATCCCTGACACAATTCAAATGGCAGCTTGCTTCTTCTTGGCACCAACATGAATGCCATTTTTCAGATCTGAAGCACGAGCTGCACGAGAAATGGCACTGAGACACTCTGGCTGTCTAGCGAGAGGGGAGCCGGACCGATGCTAGGGACGGAGGATGGAGGGGAAGCAGGATCTGCAATGCAACAGCAAGGTCTCTAGCGGGAGAGAATCAAGGACGGAGAAGAATGAGAGCTTCCCCCGGCGGAGGTTGACATGCATGCAGCAAGCCGCAGTGGCGGCTGCCAGGGGAACGGAAGGGAGGAGAGGAGTGGAATGGTCTAGGGTTTCTTCTGGTTGCTGTCACTATATACGTGGATCGTGAGTAATGGCTATGAGATATTTGGCCACTAATAGGCTGAATACATGGGCCTTGGTATATTTTACCCACGGGTGAGGTTTTCACCCATTAGCATACCCACGGGTGAAGATATCCTCCCACACCCGCCTTCTTAGCGGGTAAAACCCATCGGGTACTCGGGTTTCGGGTACCCATTGCCATCTCTAGGCAGAACGGAAGCCAACGCCGGCGCCGCAATCGGCGCGGACCACGATCAACGACTTTGCAAATAGCCCCTTGGTATTTTCACATAACCCCCTTCTGATCGCGATCCAAATATTTACATAACGACCCCTAAATCGGGTCGTGACTATTAATCGCGATCCGTTTTTTTGCATATGAGCCCCTCATTTGGGCCGCGGTGACTGGCGGCAGATTGAAGCGGAGGCGGCCCAGCCCGCGGCGGCAGCAGCGGCGGGTGAAGGGATGCTCCGGCAACCGACCTCCATGTCGAGGAAGTTCCGCCGGCGGTTAACCGGCGGTCATGCGTCGGCCGAGACGCGATATGTGGGGGTCGATTTGAGTGAACTGTGCCTGATGGTGTCTGATTCATAGATGGTGAACCTGCACTGCGAAAAATTCCTCCATTGCAGTGCAGGCTCGCAGCACGCCCAGCCTGCTGAATCTGAATATTCAGCTGAAACAAGGGAATGCTCCATGCATCCAAGTTCTGTGTATAATCGAACTTTGCCGTCAAATGTAGAATGTTCAGAAATTAGTGCAAATACATTCGGTTGTACAGGCAGCGATTGCTATAATATCGTCAGAGAACAGAATTTTATGTCATTTGTCAACTGATTGCAAAAAAAGTTACTGAACCCATGTGAGCCAGCGATTGCTAGAAAGCCTGAAACAGTAATCAGCAAAAATCCTAGTACTCCTGATGCCGTGGTGTTCTCCTCCTACTCCTGTTCGTTTTGGACAACTCCTATCAAGTTCAGGTACGGTCCTAGCTCATGTTCTGCCACATTTTTGGGTGGATTGAAGCTTCAGTAATGGCAACTGAAAATTTTTAGTGTGGCAGTGCCAGGCTCTCATTATCATCCGCACAATCTTGTTCTGCAAATTGCCAAATTGGCTATGCTGCCGGAGACTGGACGCCTGGACGGCGACGCTGGGTGGTGTCAGGTTCTTGTGTGCTGTCACCTTGGGCAGTCCTGTACCATGCTTTGTTTCAGTTGGTTGTGATGGTCTCAAGTTTGAGCAACCCTGAACCTGCAAACTGCAACTGCAAAAAAACCCTGTCAGACGCTGCACTCTATGATCAATTGCCCACTTCAACCCTGCATCACAAAGCATAGTTAACACGTGGCGGTGCACGGCTGGCGGCAGCCTGGCGAGCGTCTCGGCGGTGGTAGCTATCGGCGAGCCGCCGCAGGCCCGTGGGGTTCGGGGTTGATGGTGAGGCCGAACGCAGAGGAGAATGCGGTGGACTCACTCGGGAGGACTTCGCCGGCCTGGCGCGGGTGGCGGAGCGGGAGTCATCGCCGGCGGCGATCGGTGTGAGCGCTTCTAGACATTTCGGAACACCAACAACAAGAGTTTTACGAAAACCATCGGGTCTTGTGTTTCCCGGAAATTGGCCCGAAGTGAGGACCTGTGTGGTTCGAGGACCGTGGATGGTCGCCTCGGTGTGATGAGTGATTGACAACGTGGTGTGGATGACTCTTGGCTAAGTATTGCAGTGCAGGTTGCTTGACCGGTGTTGGTGTAGGTGAAGAACAAGCGCCGAAAGGTCATTGCAGGTGAGGCCTGTGTGTGGAGAAGACAAGTAGGCTTGGTTCGAGGGACCCGTGGTCGACGGGGTCAAGTGCGGTCGCATGGTGGCAAGAACAAGAAGACGAAGTCGTTGACGCTTTCTTGGTTGAGCCTCAAAACCAAGGTCGAGCCGGGACTCGTGGGAGCCGAGTTATGAGTGGTGATTGGCGGAGGCTACACCGAGTTCGCGGGTTTTCGGTGGTTCACCGAGAAAACCACTAGGTTCCTTGGTTGATTCACAAAGCCGGCCGACGGTGGTCCGACCGGCCCGACGGGTGGTACCGGTCGACGGTGGAGGACACCGGTCTCGACCGGCAGCGACAACGATCGGAGGCTTCAAGCGAGGACACGCTCGGGATCGCAAGGCTTGCGTAAGGCTAAGCAAGTTTGCGGTCACGGTGACAAAGGGTGAGAGGATGGCAGCCATCTCTTGGAATCCTAGCTCATTTTCCTTTGCTATTTTCCCTTCCTATTTTCCTTAGGATTTTCTAGGACTAGCTTGAGAGCTTCATGGTGAGATCTTGAGAGAGGGATGGATGATCGGGAGGTAAGCTAGACCTTGTATGAACCTTCATGGTATATATAGATGATTCGGCGTGGTTCCTCAAGGCTTGATTGTGTTTCTCCTGTTTCCCCTTTTTTGGTGATTTTCGAAGTCTTTTCTTGGCGATTTTCTTGTGGCGGTTTTGAGACCTTTCTCTTTGAGATTTTGTGGGGGATGTATGCATGAACCCTTCGTGGTTCTTTTCCTTGTGATTCCCCTCCCAAATCCGTGAGTGAAGGGGCTCGATTTTAGGGTTTTCTTAGGTTTCGGGAAAGTGGTGTTCTTGGTGGAAATCCTTCGATTCCTCTTGATTCAACGAGTTTTGGTGGACCAAATCGTAGCTATGGGATGCCCATGAGGTACTCCTAGTATCCCCAAAGTCTTGTGCGAATCCGTGGAGTGAATCGGGAGATCGGGAAGTGGATTTGGGGGAGTTGACCCATGGCTCATTGCTCATCCCGAGCAGCCTGTGACTGACCGGCCCGACCAGTGCATGTGACCGGCCGACCGGTGCAAGGCACCTGTGGATTTGCCTGGGGTGAACTGCTTGGTTCGTGTGGCTTTGGGCTGTGGTGTTGCTGGTTAGTTCTTGGCAGGTTTCAAGGTGTTTTGCTTAGTTTTGTGGAAGTTCTTCGTCCCCTTCAGTTTGAGTTTTGGAGGTGCTTTTGTTCCAGGGCCTAGAGGAGTCACTGAGGCCTCCGGAACTTTGTTGTTCTTCTGTTGTCACCGGCTGACCGGCAGAGCCATCGATCAGGTGGCCTGACAGCAGTTGTGCGAATTTCAGCGTGTTTTGGAGTTGAGTTTTGGTTGGTTGAGTTGTTGGTTCCTAGGATCAGTAGCACTCCAATGGCTACGTGGTCTTGGCCAACTTGGGTAGTTGAGTCGGAGAAGTGATTTGGCCAAGCCGTGTTCATCTTGTCGGAGTAGCCATCTCCTTCGAGAAGAATTTTTATCGGCTCCCATTCACTCCCCCCTCTCTGGTTGCTAGTTCGGTCCTTTAAGTGGTATCAGAGCCATTACGAGTCTTTCGGGACTCTAACCAGTCTAAGATCCAAAGATGGCGTATCAGGAAATGGGGATCGGGTCCTCCGCACTTCGATGGGAAGAGCTACCAGATGTGGCAGAGGCGGATGGCAGCTTTCCTCCGCGGCAAGGGTCAGATCCTTTGGGACGTTACGGTGAACACAGCTTATGTTCATCCGATTAACTTCCTTGCTCCAGGATCGAGGGACATGCATGACGCCAACAACAAGGTGGTCGACTACTTGTTTTGTGCTTTGTGTCAATCCGAATTCGATCGGGTTCAGACAGAGGACTTAGCTTGTAGGATTTGGGAGCAGTTGAAGGATGCTCACACCGAAACGCCTTCGTGTTCAGGCTCGGATGTATGCGACTTACGGAGAGAGTACGAGAACTTCACTCATCTCCCCGGTGAGTCAATTGACGCCTTTGTTCCCGGTTTTACTGGTTGTTGTGAACAACATGAGGGCCAATGTGGCGGTGCTCCACGATGATCATGATGTAGCCGTGAAGCTCTTGCACTTGCTGGATCGTACAATATGGGATGGAAAGGTCGAGGCCATTCTTGAGTTCGAGAAGTATGACACCCTGATGGTGAACGAGCTGTTCTCGAAGCTCAAGTCAGCTGAGGTGGATCGTGGTGTGACAACCCGTCTTGAGAGCCCGACTGACTCCCATAGTCTTGCTCCTCGTTGGTGGCTCAGGTGCTAAGTCTAACGCGAACCCATCCTCCGGATATACTCTTTGTCTTCCGTGATGTCTTTGCGGATGAGGAGTTCGACGTGCTTGAGAGGACGAGTCTGGCCGCTGACCACGAGGTTCGAGAGGTTGCACGAGAACCGGGTGAACACAAGGAGGACCACACGAACATGATTTTAGTGCTGCAAGCCAGGACACTTTGTCACCGACTATCCGGAGAAGGTGGAGAACAAGGACGCTACAAGCATCGGTCAGGACTGGACAACAAGTACCGATTGAGGCGCGATCACAAGCACAAGCATCGGAACAAGGATGAGCGGGGATCGAGGAAGAAGGGCGGCCACGGCAAGAAGGCCCGAGCGATGGTCGGAGCAAGTGACGCCGACTCAGCCCGCCTACTCTTCCTCGAGCTCCAGAGTGAAGATGAAGGTGATCGCGCAAGAGCAAGAAGTCATCCAAGAACTTGAGCGGGCCGAGTCATGAGAGATGGCTTCTGTGGCATGGCACATAGCTCCGGCATCAAGAAGAGTCACAAGAGCGACTCAGACTCTGACTCCGAGGATGAGGTGCGTGACAAGCTTTCCTTCTTGTGTGAGGAGAATGAGGAGCTTAGCAAGTTGCTTTATAACCGTGATGATATGCTTAGAGAGGCAAAGAAGATGAGGAAAGAGCTTAGGGCCTCACTAGAAGATGCTAGGAACCGAGTAGCTGAGCTAGAAACACAGAACCTTGATGCTAAGCTTGAGATAGATTCGCTTAAGGCTTCACCTGTTGTTTCTGATGAGGTTGATTGTGGTGATTGCTCTATTTTCCTAGTTGATCTTACTGCTCTTAAGGAAATGCATGCCTCCAAGTGTGAGGAACTAGATGTGCTTAGGGTTGCAGTGGCTGAGCTTAAGTCTAGACCTGCTTTGCTAGGTGCTTGCACTTCTTGCCCTGTTTTACATGGAAAAATTGATGAATTGCGTGCTCGCATTGTTTCGCTTGAGGCTGATTTGAAAGCACCTATTCCTACTTCCTACTCTACTTGTGAATTGCATACTGTGAAGAATTTGGAACTTGCACATTATGTGGATCGCTTGCAGGATGAGAATGATGAGTTGAGGAAGTGCTTGAGTTGGTTGTCGGGTCAGGAGCCTCAGCTTGGTATCATGATAGCGACTTTCAAGTGCTATGATGGTCTGGCACTTGGAGGTGACAAAATTGGAGAGAGCAGTGGTAAGCGAGATGAGAAAATTGGAGATATTCCTATCCCACCACAAACAACCCACAAGAACAAGTTTGAGCCCAATCCTAATCACCTCAAGAACAAACTTGGCATAACTCCAGATCCACCCATATTCCCTCCTCCAACAAACAACTTCCAAAAATCGGTGAGATTTGTGAATCCCAAGGGAGATGAGGTTGGAGAGAAGAAGGGAGAGAAGCCGAGTGAGCAGCCCTAACCCAAGCCTAAACCAAAACCCATTCGGTTCCATTGTGGCTATTGTGGTAGAGATGGTCACAAGGATGAGTTTTACTTCAAGAGGAAGCGTGAGGAGAGGTTGGCTAAGGAGAGAGCTAACAAGGACAGGTACCACCCCTCAAATGGTGTACCTGAGCCTCGTATGCAAATGCCCAGGGCCAAGGCCATTGTGAGAACGGTTCCGACTTGGGAGATCGAAGGTGGCGGTGTGGTGCCGACAGGCACCACCGGCCGACCGGCCGTGGGGACCATCCGACCGGCAGGTGTCCGGGCACTAGCCAGTTTGGTTTTCGTGATCATGGCGATGCTTGATTCAGTTCGTTTGGTCGTGGTATAGGTGGTTGGTATGGGAAGTCTGGTGGTGTTGAGTTTGCTAGACGTTCTCCGCCTGGTGCTCAATATGAGGGTGGGAGAAGTCGTAGTTTTGAGTTTGAGAGGAGCTACGGTCCACTGTCTTCCTTTCGTGGCTTTCGTTCTCCTCCAGCGAGACAGGGGTGGTTCCCTCGTGGTGGTTCTCTTGGTGGTTTTCGTGGTGGTAGCTTTGATAGGTGTGATGATATGGTTTGTGCTAACCCCACTTTGGAGCAAATGGCTCGGCACTGGTTTTACTCTTTTGGTACTAACCCCAGTGCTGAGTCGTTTGTTCACTCACGTGCTCATTTTTGAATTTCAGGTGGGAGACTTGAGGAATGTTTGGCTGATTGACTCTGGTTGCTCGAGGCATATGACCGGAGACAAGGAGTGGTTCTCAAGTCTCGTCCCGGTGGTGTCCAAGACATACATCACCTTTGGGGACAATGGGCGAGGACGTGTGCTTTCAGAAGGTGAGATTAAGATAAGTGACAAAGTCACTCTCAGGCGTGTTGCTCTTGTTCAATATATCGCTCGGATTCAATTTGCTTACCGTTTCCCAGCTGTTGGATGAGGGTTTTGAGGTATTGTTTCGGCCTGGTGGTTCTCGGATTTTGGATTCTCGAGGGGACCTAGTTTGCATGGTCGCTCCGAGGGTCAAGTTTTCCCAGCGATTTCTCTCGCCTCCGTGTGGCTCGTTGCTTTTTGGCTGGCTCTTCGAGTGAGTTGTGGAAGTGGCATAGGAAGTTGGGTCACTTAAGCTTTGACCTTTTGTCTCGCTTGAGTAAACTCAATTTGGTCCGAGGATTGCCACGGCTGAGGTTTGAGAAAGAGTTGGTTTGTGCGCCGTGTAGGCATGCCAAGATGGTAGCCTCTTCCCATCCGCCCCTCACCGATGTGATGACGGAGCGTCCATGCGAGCTGCTCCATATGGACCTTGTTGGCCCAGCTCATGTGAGATCCGGGTGGGTGGAAATGGTACGTCCTAGTTGTGGTGGACGACTACTCTCGGTATGCTTGGGTCTTCTTTTTGGAGGAAAAGGGGGAGACGTTTGGTTTTGTTCGAGATCTTGTCTTGAGGTTGAAGAACGAGAGGCACGGAGATGCCATACGAGCGATCCGTAGTGACAATGGCTCGGAATTTAAAAATCTCATTTCAAAATCTTTTGCCATGACTTGGGTCTTGAACACCAGTTCTCTAGTCCGTATACGCCTCCCCAGAACGGCGTAGTGGAAAGGAAAAACAAAACCTTGTGTGAGATGGCCCGGACGATGCTCGACGAGCATAGGACTCCGAGGAGGTTCTGGGCTGAGGCGGTCAATACCGCGTGCTATGTTTCGAACAGGATTTTTCTCCGAGCGTTCAAGAAGAAGACGTGCTATGAGATGATGCACGGTCGCACTCCCAAGGTGAGTCACTTTCATGTGTTTGGATGCAAATGCTTTATCCTGAAGAAGGGTAAGAATCTGGATAAGTTTGAGGCTAGGTCGGTCGATGGTATTTTCTTTGGTTACGCTTCTCATTCTAGAGCATTTCGTGTGCTCAATTTGAAACTAACCAAATCGTGGAGACTTGCGAGGTTACCTTCGACAAGACACATCCACGTAGCTCTTTGGTCTTTGATTGTGCAGGAGATGATGAACTTGACGAGGAGATCTTTCAGGAGGAGGAGCATGAACATGGAGATGATGAAGATGGCTGTACCGAAAGCATGTACCTACTACTCACTACGATCGAGAACGGCCCTTCCTATACCCATGACAACAAACCAGTCAAGGAGAAGTCATTGTTGAGGGGAGGTAGCTTCAAGGCGAGAACCTCCCTGACGAGTTCAAGTGGATCACCCAGCTTCGAGGATCATCGGGGACATCAACGAACGCACTACACGGTCGAGGGTTCGAAACAATTCTCACTTTGCCCATGCTGCTTTTGTCACTACGTTTGAGCCCAAAGACATTGGACACGCCTTATCTGATTCTAATTGGGTCAACGCAATGCATGAGGAGTTGGAGAATTTTGAGAGAAACCAAGTTTGGGAGTTGGTAGATCCTCCACCAGGTTGTAAGCCTATCAGGACAAAATGGGTGTGGAAGAATAAAGAGGGTGAGAATGGAGAAGTGGTGAGAAACAAGTCGAGGTTGGTGGTGCAAGGGTATAGTCAGAAGGAGTGGATCGACTACGAGGAGACCTTTTCTCCCGTAGCCCGTTTGGAGGCGATTAGGATCCTTCTAGCCTTTTCCGTGGCTAAAGGTTCAAATTGTACCAAATGGACGTGAAGAGTGCTTTCCTGAATGGTGTGTTGGAGGAAGAGGTGTATGTGAAGCAACCACCGGGTTTGAGAGTGAGAAGTACCGCCACCGGGTGTACAAGTTGAGAAAGGTGCTCTATGGGTTGAAATAGGCACCTAGGGCTTGGTATGGCGGTGTTGAGGGGTTTCGCTTGGTAAAGGCTTTGAGATGGGGAAGGTAGATCGACCTTGTTTCTCCTCGTGTATGCTGATATTCTGATTTTTCGTATACGTGGATGATATTATCTTTGGTGGCCTGCCTCACTCTTTGCTGCAAGGTTTGCGTAAGACATGAGCAGGAATTCGAGATGAGCATGATGGGTGAGTTGCGCTTCTTCCTGCCCGCATCAGATCAAGCAACAAGGAAAGAACATTTGTGCACCAAGCAAAGTACACCAAAGACATTGTGAGGAAGTTCAAGATGGAGGACTCCAAGGCTATGGTGACGCCTATGAGTACGACTACAGCTCTTGATGCGGACGAGGAAGGTGAGCACGCGGACCAAAGGAGTACCGCATGATCGGGTCACTCAGATTGATTTGACGCGAGGCTGGACATCCAATTCTCAGATGTTCGGCCATTTTCAAGCCGCTCAAGGACTTCGTGATCGGCAAGCGTCAAGCGCATATTCAAGATTTGACACACACCCCGACTTCGCCTTTGGTACTCCGCCTTCCTCTTTGGCTCTTCATGGATTTTCAGACACGGATTTTGCTGGATGTCGGTTGGATAGGAAGTCCACTTCTGGGACTTGCTAGTTCTTGGGTTCTTCTTTGGTGTCTTGGTCTTCCAAGCAATGAGTGTTGCTCAATCCACTACCGAGAGGCAGAGTATGTAGCACGCTAGTTGTTGCTCTCCTCCTTTGGATCACATACACCATGAGCGACTTTGGTGAGGAGTATACCCATGTTCCACTTCAATGTGACAGCACCAATGCCGTAAGTGTTGCAAAGAACCCAGTGCTCCATTCCAAAACCAAGCACATAGAAGTGAGATATCCGAGAGACAATGTTGATAAAGGAAAATCGCTTTGATCCATGTACCCAACATGACCGCTAGTTGATATCTTCACCAAGCCCCTAGATCAAGCAACTTTCACTGCTTGGAGCTTGGTGTGTGTTTGATTTCTTGAATTGGGTGTGGAGCTCTTTGTAGCATATGTATAGCTTTCCTTTGTGCATGTTTGCATTTGCATGGCATTTTGTATCATGATGTAAAGACATCTTTGTATCTTAGGTTGCATGCATTTGTATCATATGCATTGTTGTAGGAAAAGCTTCTCCTATATACATTGTTCACCATGGTATGCTATATATTATCTTGTGAGCTAGTTTGGTATGCTATGGTTAGTTTGGCTTAACTCTTGATGATCTTGATTTATATCCATGGTTGATGGCTATGCTTTTGAAAAATGATACATGTATGTCCTCTTATGAGTAAATGCCTTTATATGATCTTGACATGTTTTAGTGGCTTTGCTATGCTCAATTTGTGCTTGGATGATTTATTTTGATCATATGGGGCCAAAGGCTCATTTGTCATCATGAATGTTTAGCCCGCATGCTTTATCTTGTGGAGGGGCATAAGTTCGTTTTTGTCGCAAAGACATTTCATGTACCAATATGAATCTGAAAATGAAATGTAAATTGCTTGAAAAATGTGCTCCCATGTCATATGTGCTTAATTTAAATTGGTTTTGGGTGCTAAACTGTTGCATGATGGCTACTAATGAGAAGTCTCATATATAGAAGTAGGCACATGGCTCGGTGACTTTGACATGACATGAGGTGCTTGAGGGTGTTTATGATGATCTTATGATTAGAATGGTTGTCCTAGCATGAAGTTTGTGTGGCTTTGCCATTTTGACATGTTTTGCTCATGTTTAGGAATTTGCTCATGAGAGGGTGATTTTTCCAAAATTGCTCAATTCTATCTTAGCTTCGCCCAATGGTTGTGAAACTTGGTGATCTTGTAGTTCATGTTCATACGAAGCTATAGAGTATCTAACTTGCTCTTTTGGATATGTGTAGCATCCTATGTTGAATTTTGTCTATTTGAGAAGCTCTAGGTTGCATTTTTCCTATTTTTGACTTGATTCATGCATTGTCAACAAGGGGGAGAAGTTTGTGCATGTTTTGGCCTACTGAATGCATTTAGAAGGTTTCCGAGTGGTTTCAAGCCATTTTTGGCCTCTTGCCAATCCTGTGGCACCTACCGACTGAAGTCGAGGTCACCTGGCCCCGACTGCAGTATCGTGACCTGATATGTTGTTGGGCACCGATGTCCTGACGTGCAAAGGACCGGTTCTGACTCGAGCAAGGCTAGTGCAGCTGCTCTGTTTTGTGAAGTAGTTTGCATGCATTCGTCTAGGGGGAGTTGCATTGGTTCTGGGGGAGCTTGCATGTGTGCAGGGGGAGCTCTTTGTGGTTTTCGAGCTTTGCTTTGGTGGTTTGTGCTCCTTGCTTGAGCTTGTTTTTGTCTCGGTTGTGTCGAGTCGTTGCCCTTGCCTAAGGGGATCGAGATTTTTCTCTTTCAAGTGATCTTGTTCTTTGCCTTTGGTTGGCTTTCGATCGCTTGTTCGAGTTTCTTTTAGTCGCTTTCTCTTTTCCTTTTCTTTGGTTACCAAATGTGTGTGTTGTCAATGCACTCATCAAGGGGAGATTGAGGACCCGTGGTGGTTCGAGGACCGGTGGATGGTCGCCTCGGTGTGATGAGTGATTGACAACGTGGTGTGGACTGACTCTTGGCTAAGTATTGCAGGTGCAGGTTGCGACTTGACTGATGTTGGTGCAGGTGAAGAACAAGCACGAAAGGTTGTTGCTGGTGAGGCCTCCAGGTGTGGAGAAGACAAGTAGGCTTGGTTCGAGGGACCCGGTGGCCGACAGGGTCAAGTGCGGGCCGCGTGGTGGCAAGAACAGCAAGACGAAGTCATGGACAGTTTCTTGGTTGAGCCTCAAAACGAAGGTCGAGCCGGGACTTCGTGGGAGCCGAGTCAAGAGTGGTGATTGGCGGAGGCTACACCGAGTTCGCGGGGTTTCCAGTGGTTCACCAGAAAATCACTAGGTTCCTTGGTTGATCCACAAAGCCTGCATCAAGACGAGGCAGTGAGCATCGTGCCGGTCTAACCGGTGGGTACCGGTCCGACCGGTGGAGGACAACGGTCAAACCGGTGTGCGACGACGGCTTCTGGAGGCTTTGAAGCGGAGGACACGCGTCGCGATCGCAAGGCTTGCGTCGAGGCTAAGCAAGTTTGCGGTCACCGGGCATCCATCCGATGGTGCTACAACGAAGTTTCCCAAAAAGGCCCTCCGGGGGCGTGTATCCTAGTTTAATGTAATAGGGGTAGTTTCGTCTTTCGGTTGCTGTTGGGTATTTTAGCGACACACGAAATAAATCCGCAAACGCACGGATACCATTGTAGCTTTCACCTCAGAGTATTCCAAGGGTATCGAATCCAAGGGAACGTGTGTGTACTAACTTCGTATAGTCGGTCCAAGGACACACCCAGATAAGAGGTAAGGATAGAGAGAGGATTCCTATGGAGAGCTCTATAGATGAGGTTAAAGGTTGATCTCTCAAGAACTTGCTTCGCAGCTAACCCCCGATATGTCGAGACTACTACTGGATCTAAGATTTAACCTCAACCTCGCACTATATCCGAACGTGGAGGATTTCAAAGGATCAACAGGGCTCTCACCACCTGCGATCTACCTCTACCAATCCGTGGGATATAGGGCAAACGAAGGATAACCCTTAGCCTAGACACAACGTCTAAGCTACCGACATTACTAGCCCGACCACGCTATCCCGAGGTGCGTAGTAACCACGCCACTCTATATTAAATATAGAGCGACGAACCCACAAGGAGGAGAACTGATCTCACTCAACTATAGGTACTACTAGCTTATGCTAACATACGAGAGCACTCGTCCCGCACTAAGCTTCCAACGATAACGATGACTTGCGGTGACGAACTTATAAACCCGGGATCTACGCACTAGTAGAGGAAAAGGTCTACTCATGCAACCTAGCATAAACTATTAGAAATGAATCACAAACACACTTTATTCTAATCAGAGCATGCAAGCATATCCACTTTATTCTAAACGATGAACATGCATACAAACGGATACAAACTTGTGCACCTAATCAACTAGATCGAGGAGGCGTGTTCGTGAAGAACACACACCTCTAAATGATGAACAGGCGAATAACACAAGAACATATCACTTGCACTTTAGTCTAAATAGAAAATGCGGAAATACTTACTTTACTCTAATTGAAGAACAAGCATCCGTAGAAATACAACTCTCTCTCTCTCTACTCTCCTACTCTCTAATCTACCAAGGAGAGGCCTCCTTTGAAGGAAGCACTCATCCTTGGGTGAAGTGGTGTGTCTCCTTTCTTACCCTCCCTTCTATTTATAGGCCCGGGTCACTACGCGAGAACACCCCAAGCACCACGGGAATGCCCTTAGGATCCTATGGGGAGACAACACGTGGAAGACGGGCGGCGAACGCTTTAAGGTGGGTCGGCCGATGGGTCGGCCGATCCCGATCGCGCCGCCTTTCGTCTGGTGATCGCCGTGTGGGTCCCTAAGGCGGTTCCCGGCGTATGGGTCGGTTGGAGGCGGTTTGCTCGGGTTGTTGGCCCTTGAATCCTTGTGCTGAACACATAGCGGCGTCTGATTCGTCGGGAAGTGCTTCTCTGGGATTGATGAGGTGTCATAGACACATGGCACTGGTGCCGACGCCGCCACATGGCCTGGTGTGGGTCCCACCGGGCCCACATGATGTCCTGTGCATATCTCTCTCATCCGCCCGATGTATGCAAATGATATATCCATTTCGATCGTCTCGACGAGCCCGTCGCAATGGTGCAGTCTAAATTGGCATTTGAGGTTGTTTATGATGACGTCCTATATAAGCTATTAGATCAGTTGCTCTCAACTGTACATTTAGCACGATTTCAAAGGTGCCCCCGCAACAAAAGCTAGAAACACCAACACTTGTGGAAATTGTCAGTATAAACCCTTATCCTAGTGTTGATGCCCACTTTCCATTTATTTTATGCAGGATTTGACGGTAAAAGTGGTACTTAATGTACCAACAACACCCCACACTTGACCTTTGCTCGTCCCGAGTGAAGGGAGAACAAATAAAGTGGGACATGATATCCAAAGGTATGAAGCGAGCATAAGAGATATTCCAAACCATACCTTGTACTTGTGAACTCTGTGGAGTGTCTATCATGCTATCTTGGGTAGTTGAGGAGTGGAACGGTCATGAATCAAATCACCTCTGCTCATCATGTCAAGTAACTCGGGGTTTTGCAAAAAATTTCAAAAACAAACCTTTGCTTAGCTCCTCATTTGATTCTCACCAAGGCATTAGACTTGCCTTTTTTTCATCCTACTTCTAGTGATGGCTATATGTGGAGCTCAAGGTAGGATAAAGATAAAACATACTTGCATCACATATATTGCAAAGTCAAAAACCGGATCCAAGGAGAAAATCAAATCATACAATCATATCAAGATGTGCACGTGTATGAATATGGTAAGGTGGATACTAGGCCTTAATGGGTGCTAGATATTACCATATGTATGATGAATGTCATGGTGATGGTAAGGTGGACACTAGGTCTTGAGCGGGTGCTAGTTATTACCATCAAATTTATTAGAATTCCTTTTTGCATGATCACATCTCTCTCCTTTTCCTTCTTTGTTTTGGACATAGGCTATCCTTCTCTTTTTTTCATGCCTTAGGCATTTTTTTTCACTCATGCTTTGAGCATGGTGTTTTTCTCTCTCTCTTTTTCTCTTTCTTTTTTCATAGCCCATGTCTCTTTTTTTTCAACAATACTTTTGGAGAGAGCGAGAGGTCACACCACATGGAGCTTATTTTATGGAATGGATCAATGATACAATGCTAACTTCTAGTGTAGAAGTATAGCAAGGGGATATGGTGGTGCACATGAATCTTGATCATGAAAGCATGAAAAGAATTCTCACAAGGGTCACAAAAATTTGACAAAGCTCAATGCAATAACAAGCAGCATATGAGTATAAAGTTTTCAACTAAAAACATCATATGTCTTTGGTAGGACTATGACATATCAAAGAGGAGCTTTGCAAAGGGATTTCGATTTTTTCAAATAGATTCCCAAGCACTCAAACATTTAGAGGGAAGATCATATCGTCAAACCATATCTCAAACATCAACTACTAGATGAGCATGAGTTCCCTAAAGATATTTGTTCACAAGCACCAAGATGATAAGTAAGGAATAAAACATATGCAAGCCAACCATAGGAAAACATGTAGAGCAAGTAGAGCACGATTCTAAGAGTTTGATTTAGCAGATAAGAATTGAAACTCATTCAAACTCATGAATCAAAGAGAGTGAGATAAAGGGTGCACATACCATCACTCCTAAAGAATATGAGAAACAAGGAAGACCAGTGGTGGTTCAGCTGACCCATGGGGCAGACGGATCACTCTACTTTACCTTGTCCCTTGTCATGAAAGCGCAGTCGATGTTGTGCAATGCCTATGTGGGAGATCTCAAGTGTGTTTGTTGGTGATAAGCTTGGGAGAACTCCCCCACACTTGTTCTTGTACATGGTGTTGTCTTCAAACAAAATGAGAAAGAAACAAAAGAGGGACTCTACTGGCTCGAGAACCAGGGAGCCTTTATTCAAATTCAAAATAAATTCACCATGAGACCTAGCTCAAACAAGGTTGTCATGCCTTGACTTACCTTCCCTTTTGAATCAATCTCGATGACTTACCCCATTTGGATTCGAAATTCCTGCAAGGGTTAGTCCGCACATACAACCAATATCCATGCAAGCATCAACTATAAGGTTCATCAATCAAACCCGACACCATGTCTTGTTTGAAAGAAGAAGATTGTTTTAACCTAAGCACCATGCTTAATTTAAAACAGCCTATGAATGCACGTAGCTAAACATGCACTCAAACCATAGCATTACGAACATAGATAAAGGAAGCATGAAAGCATGATCAAGCATTTCCAAAGGGATATAAATATAAGCATAGGATGGTGAACATCGGGCAACCTCCCGGAAGGGCTTTGTTTAAAGTCAAAAGGGCAAGAGGCAGGAGCTAACATCATCTCCAAACCAGGATAAGATTTGGTATGAGAGGAACTTTACTCGAGATGCTCACATACCTCCCTCACACTTGAAGTTTGCATTGCTAGGCAACAAAACTCAAGTGTGTGGAGATCAAGCTTCCTTTTGTAAACGTTCTCTCACCAAAAACTTACCAAAGTGTTGTAGTTGATGCAACTCTCATGTTCTTAGGAGTCACCTGTCCACCATTTTTCTCAATCTCCACCTGAAAGGTTAGCGACCAAAAATACCCGAAGGACAACCTTATCCTAAAAATATGCTCTTGCTTTTTATTTGAAAAGGGAAATAAAATCTAACCTAATCCAGGATATCTCCTGCTAGTGCTTTGTTTATGGTCATAAGCTCGACCATGGGAACTTTTTCTTGTAGCTATCATTGGTGATGTCATTCCCGTCTCACCACCAATCATTGATGTGTCATTGAAGCTTTAGCTGCAAGGTTAGTGCCACAACACATGCACGAAATCTGCAATGCTTATGGTAAACATATGCATCTACAACCACCCTTCTAAACTTTTTACAGGAGAGGACCATAAGGCGGTTGTAGTCCTCGTGCATGCTCAGTGCACTAAGCATGGCTGACTCTGGAAAGGCATGATGCAAGCATGGTTCATGTGGTGTATCAAGAATGAAGCTACCATGCTCATCAATGGAATCCTTTCCTTTGGACTCCGTAGTCATTTCCATGGCCCATGATTTCTCCATCTCAAGAGATACATCGTGGAAGCTCGATGTTGATTCTCGATCAAGGTCGAGCAAGATCATACTAGCCTGCGGGAAGAGGCTCAAACTCGATCGACAGTGATGATGATCATTCGCCTTCACAAAGGTGAAGAGGATCTCCCGAGTCATACTCTTGAGGGGTAGAGAATTCTACAACCTCAATGAGAATGGGCTCGAACGATGCGAACGGAGATACATGCATCATCTCCTCAAATGGGTTTTGCTTGGGAATGGGCTTCGCCATGGAATTTCCTGAATACAAGGTAGTGGTGGCAGAAGCGGCTTCCCTAAGCTTTTCATCTAGGCTCCCTCGAGATGCATCGATAAGTTTTTCTGTGGGAGCCTAGGAGCGATCAAGATCGAGGACATCAAAGATGTGGAAGTCTAGATTAACCTTGACCTTGTCTACTAGGAGCGGCACAACACATGCAACCCCACGACACTCAAGAATATGTCCGGAGGGACAACTCTTGAGGAGTTTGTCGGATGATCTTAGCGTAACGTTTCCCAACAAAGTATACGCTATGTGCCATGGCATAATGTTAACCTCCATAGTGGGGTTAAGATGGGCTTCTACGATAATTCCTTTTATGGAACAACAAATGATCATAGAGGGTGAACAAATCAAAAGTGCTTCGGAAAAGTTTCCTACTCCAGTCAACCACTTCTTCTCCATGGCCTCCATGATAGATGTTTCATTTGGAGGATCGGGAGGCAAAGGAGGTACCGTAGGCCTGGGGGAAGGTTCTGTCAAAAGATTTCTAGATTGAAAGATATGGACATAAGAGGGCTCCTTCCTTAGTTGGACATCTAAGCAATTCAAGGTGTTTCTGAGATTTTCAAAAGGGTCATCCTCGAATCGATAGAGGAACCTTAGAGGTTGAATTTCTTCTTCCTCCATTGTTCCTGGTTCGTGAGGGCTAACAGATTTAATCATGGGATGTGGAAGTCAAGGCTCGGATTCGATGTTGAGAGACTCTCATAGATCGAATCTGATTCCTGGTGGGGTTCGTTATGGTCGGTAGGGAAGAGAGAGTTTTCTAAGAGTCTGTCTAGGATTGCTCTTCCTTCCACAAGAGTTTTGTGTGCAAATGAACCTCCAGCAGCGATGTCAAGATCTTGGGCAGCGTCCATGTCTAAACTCATGCAAAATGCGTAAAGCAAGACATCATCGGGTAGAAATGAGCTGGGTCCAGATGCACAAAGGCGTATGAACCTAGCCCACGCTGCTCCTATAGACTCCTCTAATTGTTCGAACTCGAGAATATCCCCTGGGAGAGAGGTCATATGAGTGTACCATTGCACCGTCCTCTCCACGAGAGAGAATGAGTTGCAAAAGTTATATCGAAGTTTGCCCCAATCACCATTTACACTTTTTACAGTGTCAGTGTACCATTGCTCCGCCCCTTTCGGCACAGAGAGAGGGGGAACAACTTCCACCTTAGGCCTTGTTCGGCTGGGAGGGTGAAAACCCCAAGAGTATTTAATACAGGCAGGGGTTGGGTGAATCCCCTTCCCACCTCTTAATCCCTGTTGGGGTTTTCCTCTTGAGGTTTAATCCTTCCAGAAAAAATGCATTCGGTTGAACCCTGTCTCACCAATACAATACAGACGCTGCTAACGCTGCACTGCAGTTGTATGCAGTATTTCAATTGGGATTGTCGATCCAATCCTGTCTGTCAGCCACAATACCTGAATGACGTAAGAATACCAGTGTCGTCTTCCAGCTAGATGTAGTTGCATCAGCAAAACAGAGTGCATCAAGCAAGCAACGCCAGGGAGAAGGCTGGGAATCATCATCATTTTGGTACGGCTGCATAGCTCCATTTGAAGCGCAGAGATAGTTGCAAACCTTACGAATTGATCAGATTCACAACGGATAAGGACTGGATCAGGCATAGCTCGGTGTAATTTGGTAAGCTTCACCAACATCTTTGCTTTGACCAAGGCAAAGCTTAACGTCTTTCTAAACACAAGTGGAATAAAGGAACAAGCAATGAAAAGATCAGAAGCAAGCCCATTCTTTGCACAAGCTTGAGTGCACAGATAGAGAATAGGTAAAATGGCACCAATTTTAGCTAGATTGATATTACCGTCACAAGTTAAATAAGCTCTAGGAGTTTGTAACACCATCATCTTAAGGTTACATATTCTGCCAGCGTTAGGAGCTTCAGCATCGCCATCTCTAGGAGTTTGTGACACCATCATCTTAAGGCTATATATTCTGCCAAAGTCGGGTCTGACATATCATAAGACCTACTACTGCTTGATCTCGGCCTGCCAGAATCAGAACATGAAATCAGAACCATCAATTTGCCACTAGCAAATTAAGAAGACAAGCTTTCTACAATTTATAAGAAACAGGACACATGTTGCTAAACAAAAAGGCTTGGTACATCAGAACAAACGGCTCCAGCAGTTGCCATGCTTAATTGCTAGATAAAGGACACTTGTGCTTTACTCAATACCTGACTAGAAACCATTGTGCTTGAACATGATAACAAATTCTAATCTAGTAAATCAATACTGTCACAGTTCTTAGTATAGGAACAAGCATCACACAGTCAGTTCTCAGTATAGGAACAAGCAAGCTATCATTTTCTAGCAGACAGACAGCCCACACTGGACATTCCCAAGGAAAGGCATCATTTTCTAGGAAACTAGGGATCAACAATTAATTATAGAACAACAAGATGTGTACAGACACATTAACAATTGACAGCACTTAGAATACAAACACATATGAGTTCAGACTTACAGTCTTAATAAAGATGGCAAACTTAAAGCTCGCTGCAGACTCTCAACCTATATATTCAGGAAAGAATACAGTTTACATGCATAGGTTCATGCATCCATCTCCTTCTATTAATTATTTGTTTTGAGTACGTTGAAAAAAAATACTAAATGCGATGCGAGGGACAAGAACAGATAGTATAATGATGGAAGCGAGAAACTAACAACTCCAGATCATTTATTTAAAGAGACCCAACTAATCCTCTATACTACCATCTAAAGTCAGAAGTTCCAACAATTATCTGTACAGTGCAGTGCAGAAATAACACTTTTTTTGGCTGTCTAGTACTTAGCATACTATCTAAAAAAATTACAAGTTACTCATATTAAATTAAAGCCTGCTATTCATATAATCTCAGCATTGACAAAACCTTACAGAAGTACAACTTTTTTGTGGACCATAAGTCCGTAACTGAGTCCGAATAATCAACTGTGCATGTTTATTATCATGTCAAGGGTTTTCAGTTTTCACAGTCCAATAGTTGAGACAGAAATGTGCACACATGAAACAGATATGGACAGGCAAATTTCAACAAGGACATGTGAGAACAGTGTAGTGTGTTGCAGGAAGAAACTAAAGTGAGAGAAGCAGGTTAACCAAATTTACACAACCATGTTGACGCTCAATCAGTAGATTCCTTGCCCCCAAAAGGCCAAGCAACTTACCGCTGTGTTTATTACCAGATCAAAAAGAGATAATGAGATAAAGCAACTCCTGCTACGACCGATGACAGATGCAATGCAAATATGCAATGAAAGGGAAAGGGCAGTACAGGTTGATCCTCTTCCTGTAGACAACAGATTATATGTGTGCTGAAAGTAGAATTTCTTATTGTTCACAGTAATTAATTTAACTCAGGCAAGGTAATGCTTCAGTTGATCTCATGGTATGCATGAGTCAATCATGAAAAAGCTAAGCACTAACAAGTTACTTTTAAGAAACATTAGCCTTTTATCCATAGTTTATGAAATCCGAATGAGAATTTAGAAGTATCAAACAATGTGATGTCAGAATAGTATATTCAATTATTCATATCCTTGATTTCTGCTAAATTTTGGCATCAATCCAACTGATGGGAAAATGATTTTACAATCAATTGTAACTGTTAACTATTTGTATTATGAACCTAGCACTAAGCACAAAAACTGAATTCAGTACTTAGAAGCTTGGACAGATAGTGCCTGCTGACAATGCAAAATACAGAAGGGGAAAGTCTGGCAAGTAGAACTTTATCTGTCCCCATTCCATGGCAAATAGCACATCGTGACCATGAGATTGACAAATCCAACTAGCATATCAAAAGTATGAAGTTGAACACTGCAAGAAAGATCTGGACTATGCGCTTCCTCAAGGCCTATTGTGAACAGTATATCTGGGGGTGCAGCAAAATCAAGAACCCTAGCACCCAAATCAAGAACACAGCAGACAGGAGCAAAGGCGGAGAAAGAAGGGAGATGGGAAGGACTAACACAAGCAGTAAAAAATGAGCCCTTACGCAAATCAAGAATTCCTAGTACTGGATATCTAGAACCAGACTTATGGATCAATACCCTAGCAAGTACGTGGCGAAGAGGAGAAGGACGTGATGCAGGCTCACCGGTGAGAAGACAGCCAAGAAGATGGGCGCTTGAGAGGAGAAGACCGCGGCGTTGTTGCGTGCCGACCTTCCTTGCCGCCGACCTGCCTCGCTGGAGATCCACCGCTGGTAGGGTTTGGCCGGGAGGAGGGAGAAGGGTCACCAGCGGAAGAGGGAGGAGGGCCACCGCGGAGAAGGGCGGGAGAAGGAAGGGAGGGGTCGCCGGCGGGAGGGCGACGAGAGCGGCGGGTCACCTCCAGACTCCCGACTCTCCCGTCGTGCGAGACGACGCGACCGACAGGATTTTTCCCACGAGAGAGGAGGAGATTTTTTGTTCTCGGCCGGGGTAGTGGAAGCGAGTGGGTTTGGGCCGGAACAAATTTAACGGGTTAAACGAATGCAACTTTTCTAGTGGGCGGGTATTTGATCCTAGGCCGGGTGTCCCCCGTGGGTCGGGCCGTGTTCCCGGCCGGGTTGGGGGTAACCGAACAAAGCCTTATGGATTCCTGTGTCATGCCTGGGAGAACCAGACGCGAACACAGTTCCTCGAATTCTTCCAAATGAAAGTAGGGGTCTTCATTGATCGCTCTAAAGAAGGGTCGATCCTGAACCATGCCCATAATGTGGAAATGAAGTTCATAGTCGGATGTGGAAGTTGATGGATCATTGAACTCATAAGTTGAGGCGGAGAGGTCGTAAAAGGATGGCCTCTCCATGGGTAATGGGAGTAAAGGTAGAATGAAGAAAAATGAAAAGATACGAGGACCACGAAGATAGATCGAACTGCTTCCCGAACGGCGCCGAAAGCTTGTTGGGTATTTTAGCGACACACGAAATAAATCCAAGCGCACGGATCACTGCTTGTAGCTTTCACCTCGTATTCCAAGGGTATCGAATCCAAGGGAACGTGTGTGTACTAACTTCGTATAGTCGGTCCAAGGACACACCCAGATAAGAGGTAAGGATAGAGAGAGGATTCCTATGGAGAGCTCTATAGATGAGGTTAAAGGTCGATCTCTCAAGAACTTGCTTCGGGCACCGGCTAACCCCGATCCGTCAGAGACTCCGCCCACTGGATCTATGACGATTTAACCTCAACCTGCACTATATCCGAATGTGGAGGATTTCAAAGGATCAACAGTAATGTCACCACCGCGATCTACCTCTACCAATCCGTGGGATATAAGGCAAACGAAGGATAACCCTTAGCCTAGACACTACGCCTAAGCTTACTTATTATCGCAATGACCACGCTTATCCGCGGTGCGTAGACCACGACACTCTATATTAAATATAGAGCGACGAACCCGCAAGGAGGAGAACTGATCTCACTCAACTATAGGTACTACTAGCTTATGCTAACGACATACGAGAGAGCACTCGGTCCCGCATTAAGCTTCCAACGATAATTAACGACTTGCAAGTGACTTAACGATAAAACCTGGGATCTACGCACTAGTAGAGGAAAAGGTCTACTCATGCAACCTAGCATAAACTATTAGAAAGGAATCACAAACACACTTTATTCTAATCGAGCATGCAAGCATATCCACTTTATTCTAAATAATGAACATGCATACAAACGGATACAAACTTGTGCACCTAATCAACTAGATCGAGGAGGCGTGTTCGTGAAGAACACGCCTCTAAATGATGAACAGTGAAGAACACAAGAACATATCACTTGCACTTTAGTCTAAATAGAAAATGCGAAATACTTACTTTACTCTAATTGAAGAACAAGCATCCGAGAAATACAACTCTCTCTCTCACTCTCCTACTTCTAATCTACCAAGGAGAGGCCTCTCCTTTGAAGGGAAGCACTCATCCTTGGGTGAAGTGGTGTGTCTCCTTTCTTACCCCCTCCCCTTCTATTTATACGCCCGGTCACTACGCCGAGAATACCCCAAGCACCACGGAATGCCCTTAGGATCCAATGGGAGACGACACGTGGAAGACGGCGCGAACCACCTTACGGTGGGGTTGACTGGGGGTCGGCCGATCGCCCGGTTCGATCGCGCCTTTCGTCTGGTGATCGCTGTGGGTCCCTAAGGCGGTTCCCGATGTATGGGTCTCGTTGGAGGCGGTTTGCGGGTTGTTGGCCCTTGAATCCTTGCGAATACATGGCGCATCCGATTCATCGGAAGTGTTTTCTTGGATTGATGAGGTGTCACGGACACATGGCATCTGTGCCGACGTCGCCACATGGCCTGGTGTGGGTCCCACCGGGCCCACATGATGTCCTGTGCATATCTCTCTCATCCGGGCTCCGATGTATGCAAATGATATATCCATTTCGATCGTCTCGACGAGCCCATCGTAATGGTGCAGTCTAAATTGGCATTTGAGGTTGTTTATGATGACGTCCTATATAAGTCATTAGATCAGTTGCTCTCAACTATATCATTTAGCACGATTTCGTGTGCCGCAACAAAAACTAGAAACACCAACACTTGTGGAAATTGTCAGTATAAATCCCTATCCTAGTGTTGATGCCCACTTTCCTTTTATTTTATGTAGGAGTTGACCATGTAAAGTGGTACTTAATGACCGTCAATAGTTGCCTCCATATAACCCAAGTGGTGAGAGGATGCCATCTCTTGGAACCCTAGCTCATTTTCCTTTGCTATTTTCCTTCCTATTTTCCTTAGGATTTTCTAGGACTAGCTTGAGAGCTTCATGGTGAGATATTGAGAGGGATGGATGATCGGAGGCAAGCTAGACCTTGTATGAACCTTCATGGTATGTATAGATGATTCGACGTGGTTCCTCAAGGCTTGATTGTGTCTCTCCGCTTTCCCTTTTGGTAATTTTCGAGCCTTTTCTTGGCGATTTTCTTGTGCGGTTTTGAGACCTTTCTCTTTGGGATTTGGTGGGGATGTATGCATGAACCCTTCGTGGTTCTTTTCCTTGTGATTCCCTCCCAAACTGTGAGTAAAGGGGCTCGATTTTGGGGTTTTCTAGGTTTCGGGAAAGTGGTGTTCTTGGTGGAAATCCTTGATTCCTCTTGATTCAATGAGTTTTGGTGGACCAAATCGTAGCTATGGGATGCCCATGAGGTACTCCTAGTATCCCCAAAGTCTTGTGCGAATCTGGAGTGAATCAGAGATCGGAAAGTGGATTGGGGAGTTGACAGACATCCCGAGCTGCCCAGGCTCGCCGACCGGTGCATGTGACCGCCGACCGGGTGCAAGGCTCTGTGATTGCCTGATTAACCGCCTGCCCCTGGGGTGGCTTTGGGCTATAGTGTTGCCGGTCATTCTTGCTGTGTTTCAAGGTGTTTTGCTTAGTTTTGTGGAAGTTCTTCGTCCCCTTCGCTTGAGTTTTGAGGTGCTTTTGTTCCAGTGGCCTAGAGGAGTCACCGAGGCTTCCTCGGAACTTTACTGCAGTTCTTCTGTTGTCACCGACGACTGGATCCACCGGCTCGACCGGTGCCATCGGCCGACTCAGGAGCCATGGTCTAACCGTGTGCAGGCATGACATTAGGTTGTGCGATTACCGGTGCTTTGGAGTTGAGTTTTGGTTGGTTGAGTTGTTGGTTCCTAGGATCTAGCACTGCGGCTACGTGGTCTTGGCCAACTTGGGTAGTTAAGTCGGAGAAGTGATTTGGCCAAGCCGTGATCATCTTGTTGGAGTAGCCATCTCATTCGAGAAGAATTTTTATCGGCTCCCATTCACTCTCCCCTCTCTGGTCGCCAGTTCTGTCCTTCATGAAGCGTGTGCTATAACCCACGAAAACGGCCCGAAGTGTAGGGACGTCATTTAAATTCAGAGTCGATTGCGTGCTTTCGGTTATTTCGTAACGCCAACAACAAGAGTTTTACGAAAACCATCGGGTTTAACAGTTCCTGAAAATTGGCCCGAGTGCCTAAAATTGGCCTCAAGCGTGCAAGCTAGCCTGTGAAAACGCCCAAACGTAGGGAACATCATTTGAATTCCGTAGCTGTGATTGCAGCGCTCCTGGACATTTCGGAAGGCCAACAACATGAGTTTTACGAAAACCATCGGGTTTAGCGTTCAAAGTTAGCCTGTGACTAAAATTGGCTCAAGCGTGTGCTATAACCCTAAAACGCCATAAACGTAGGGATGTCATTTGAATTTCGTACCTCTGATTGTAGCGTTTCTGGACATTTTGGAAGGCCAACAACATGAGTTTTACGAAAACCATAGGGTTTAGGGGTTCCCGAAAATTAGCCAGTGCAAAATTGCCCAAAGCGTGCTATAGCCCACAAAACGGCTCAAATGTAGGGACGTCATTTGAATTGTTGCGATTGTAGCACTTGGACATTTCTAAACAACATGAGTTTTACGAAAACCATAGGGTTTAGCGATTCTAAAATTGGCCTGTGCCTAAAATTGGTCCAGCGTGCAGTATAGAACGCCCAAAACGTAGGGACGTCATTTGAATTTCGTAGCTCTGATTGCGCTTCTGGACATTTTGGAATGCCAACAACAAGAGTTTTACGAAAACCATCGGGTTTAACGATTCTGAAAATTGGCGAGTGCCTAAAATTGGCAAGGCGTGCTATAGCCCACAAAATGGTCCGAAACGTAGGGACGTCATTTGAATTTTGTAGCTCGATTGTAGCACTTCTACATATTTCATTATGCCAACAACAAGAGTTTTTAACGGTGAAAATTGTCCCGATTGCCTAAAATTGTCCCGAGTGTATAGCCCACAAACGCCGAAATGTAGGAACGCCATTTGAATTCAGAGTTTCGATTGCAGGTTTCTAGACTTTCGAACGCCAACAACAAGAGTTTTACGAAACCATCGGGTTTAATGGTTCTAAAAATTGGCCCGAGCGCTAAAATTATTCAAGCGTGCTATAGCCCACTTAAAATGGCCCAAACGTAGGGACGCCATTTGAATTCAGAGATCTCGATTGCGCTTTGTGACATATTGAATGCCAACAACATGAGTTTTACGAAAACCATCGTGTTTAGCGCTCCTAAATTGGCCTAGGTGCCTAAAATTGCGCGCGAGCCTACGAAAAATAACTCAAACGCGGACGTCATTTGAATTCCTTAGCTCCGATTGCGACATTCTAGACATTTTGAATGCAACAACAAGAGTTTTACGAAAACCATCAGGTTTAACGGTTCCAGAAAATTGGCCCTAGTGCCTAAAATTGGCCCGAAGCGTGTGCTATAGCCCACGAAACGGCCCGAAACGTAGGGACGCATTTGAATTCGTAGCTCGATTGCGCGCTCGGATATTTCAGAACACTAACAACGAGTTTTACGAAAACCATCGGGTTTAGCGGTACCCAAAAATTGGCCCAGGTGCCTAAAATTGGCCCGAAGCGTGTGCTATAACCCACGAAAACAACCCGAAACGTAGGGACGTCATTTGAATTCCGTAGCTCCGATTGTAGCGCTTTTGGACATTTCGGAAGGCCAACAACATGAGTTTTACAAAACCATAGGGTTTAGGGGTTCCCGAAAATTGGCCCATATGCCTAAAATTGGCCCGAAACGTGTGCTATAGCCCATGAAAACGGCCCGAAACGTAGGGCCGTCATTTGAATTCCGTAGCTCTAATTGCAGCGCTTCTGGACATTTCGGAACGCCAACAACATGAGTTTTATGAAAAGCATCGGGTTTAACGGTTCCCAAAAATTGGCCGTTGCGTTGCTACACGAAACGCTCAAACGTAGGGCCGTCATTTGAATTCTGTAGCTCTGATTGCAGCGCTTCTGGACATTTCGGAACGCCAACAACATGAGGTTTACGAAAACCATCACGTTTAACGGTTCTAGAAAATTAACCCATGTGCCTAAAATTGGCCCGAAGCGTGTGCTATAACCCACGAAAACGGCCCGAAACGTAGGGACATCATTTGAATTCCGTAGCTCCAATTGCAGCGCTTCTGGACATTTCGGAAGGCCAACAACATGAGTTTTACGAAACCATCGGGTTTAGCGGTTCCAGAAAATTGGCCCAGGTGCCTAAAATTGGCCCGAAGCGTGTGCTATAGCCCACGAAAACGGCCCGAAACGTAGGGACGTCATTTGAATTCCGTAGCTCCGATTGCAGCGCTTCTGGACATTTCGGAACGCCAACAACATGAGTTTTATGAAAACCATCGGGTTTTGTAGTTCCCGTAAATTGGCCCGAGTGCCTAAAATTGGCCCAAAGCGTGTGCTGTAGCCCACGAAAATGGCCCGAAACGTAGGGACATTTGTTTTCCGTAGCTCGATTCGATTGCAGCTTATGGACATTTCGCAACGCCAACAACAAGAGTTTTACGAAAACCATCGGGTTTAACGGTTCCCGAAAATTGACCCGAGTGCCTAAAATTGACCTGAGCTTCACCCATCATTCTCAAACGTCACTTATTGTGTCATTGCATTAATGAACGATCCACTACATCAACTATGTAGTATAGGTTCCATTGAGCCATCTACTACTATCTACGTGATAGTACTTCTTGCATTGCTTAGATGCAGTAGATTACATAAAGAGTAATATGTACATTACTCTCGGTTTTTACATCCTCATGTACTATAGTAGATTGAGGAGACAAACATCTTGCAAACTTAGTGTTGTGATAATTTTTAGATTTATTCATGACGTATTGCAAGATTCAGGGGAGTATCCTCCTGAAAAGTAACATGTCCAAGCATCATATTGCACTCTTTTCCTTTGTGAGTTTTTCTATACGGTTTCTCATAAAAGGTTTTTAATGGGGCAATATCAATACAAGTAAATGTCATATCTTCTGTTTTCCTACCAGTTTTTTTAAATGGGGATATCAAATGACATAATACTATCTCCATATATAAATATGTGATCTACAGTGCAATAAAGACTACAGTTCATTGTCCCAGATTTGTTTCTTTTATTACCTCCTAAGAGGTCATTTGCGTACCCTCACAGGCCTAGTTTGCATTCTTCTCAGTTTTCATGTACAGCAGCATGTGTACAACACCCAAACGATATATATCAAAAAGATGACAAATTGAATGAAGGGTCTAATTATTCTCCGAATTTTTATGATTTTGTCATCAAACTACACTTTAATCTTTTGGGTATAAAAAACAACTTGTGCACGTGTAAAAACAAAAGAGGCATGTATAAGATTGGCAAAGATCGGGCGCTTTGGCACTCGGAAAGCCTCTCTTCACCGAGCCGGGCGGCACTGGGAAAACCTCTCTTCCCCGAGTGCTATTCTTCCCCGAGTGCAACACTCGGGGAAGAGTCTTCCAGTGCCCGATTTTTGGCACTCGGGAAGCATTTGACACTCGGGGAATTTTGTTTCTCCCGTAGTGCATGCACGACATTGCTTGCGCACAGGGGTGGAGGAGGGCCTAAGGCCACCCAGGCCATGGCCTTAGGCGTGGCTAAAAAATCTCTTATACCCTCTATATTTTTTCATAACCTAACGAGTAATTTTCATGATCGTGTTTAATTACAAAACTAATTACACAAATAGATTGGAAATCGCAAGATGAATCCATTAAACTTAATTAATCTGTCATTAGAGATTGGTTATTGTAGCATGACGTTGTCGAATCATGACATAATTAGAGTCGTTAGATTCGTCTCGAAAATTAAGGTAGGAGTTGTGGAATGAGTTTTGTCATTAATCCATATTTAATACTCCTAATTAGTATCCGGAGATTGATGTGACAGGTAGTTGGTGAAATTTTTGGGAACTAAACATTCGTCGGCTCAATTTGCTGTGTGGCCCAACAAATCACACCTGGTCCGACCTGCTGCTTTCCTTCTCCGCGCCAAATTACCGGTCACAATCATGCACTCACGGCCTAAAAAAGAAAAAAAATTGCAGCGCTCGCTCCCTCCGTCCCTCCCGTCACGACTCTCTCCTCACGTCACGGGAACCCTAGCTAGCGGTCGGCAGCAGCCGGCGCCCGACAGCACCTGTGCGGCGCGGCGATGCTCAACAGGGCGGGTGGCCTCCGGATGTCCCCTCCATGCACGGCTTCACTCGGGCACAGGCAGGGCACCTAGTCGGTCAGTCCTCAAGCGGCCAAGCCGACGCCGGGGACCTGGCAACCCGTCCGGCGGAGGGCGTCCTGACACTAGTTAGTTATTTATTTTATCAAATTTGTTATACAAATAGATCTTAAATTGTGATGCACTAGTTTAAATCCTACATTTTAAGCACTTCTATCATTATATGAACTATCACTGTTGTTGTTACCGTTATTATGTGATCTACAATGAGAATGAGTGTTATAAGCGCTTACTAAGTGGCCTTAGGCGTCAAAATCCGCCAACTCCGCCACTGCTTGCGCATGTTGGTATATATGTAGGCACATCTGATTGACCGTAGTAATAATATATGGAACGTGTTTCTCCTTGTTTTTCCACATTATTCAATACCAAATTCACAATCTCCTGTGCAGAAGGTCCAACACGGCATCAGCGAAGAAATTTCACTCAACAACAGTCACTCTCACGGTTCCTGTTAACCACCGACAAAGATTTCACTTGTCTCTTATATAGTTGGTTGACTTTGTAACTTTTCTTCTCGCGGTCATGTGTTTTTTCAAAGTTCCAACGTAAGAGAGACAGGTGCTTGTGTAGTTGTGTGCCACATGCTTAACTTTGTGTCCTCAAAGTTCCACGTGCCAAGCAGGTCACCCAATTGACCTGCTTGGTACAAAGTTTCGTTACAGGTTCCAGGTATTTTGGAAGTGTTGTCCATTATAGCATCACGTGAAATGTGCTTATGGCTTTTGGCTATTCATCCAAGCTTTTGAGAGGTCACAATTGGCAGTTTGGTCCTCGATTTGTAGTAGATTTTTGATAAAGTATTCCTAATTTTAGATGTATATGATTTCTGCATATTGTATATATATCTAGCTAAATTAATACTATTATTTTTGGATTAGCATTCAAACTATATATAGTACACATGTATACTTAATTTGGTTACGCCTCAACGTAACTATGCTGACTGCGAGTAAATATTAATGCTAATATTGATATATTAGGTGTTCCTATCATGATCTTGGTTAGGTAGGCCTGAGTGCATGCATAAACTTCTGTTTCGTAACAATATATTTGTGCTAGTTGTTGTGCCAGACGGCTTCGTCCTCTCTCAGTCTCATTGGTACGTTTGCATCAGCACGAGTGGGTTTGAACTACAATAGCTTTTATTATCATGACATTATCATGCATCAGCATGCATGTCACGTCTATGTTTGGACAAACTCTGTTCAACTAGGCGATACCCCGCGCGTTGCTGCGGGAATTTTGTAAACAAATTTTAGGTGAAATGTGAAAGTAGAAACACCAAAGTGATTACATGGTAACATTTGTTTGTAAACAACATTATATATGAAAACAAGCAATTTTGTTGAGAGTGAACCATTCTAAAATGATTGATCCTACATGTATTTCAACTGCGAAAATTTTATGGTGTGTTACTCACAAATACATGCTATTAGTAACAGAAAATCGGTTGAAGGCATAAATAGATGGTCTAGTGGATGATGACATGGTGCATAGTGGATGGTGACATGTGTAGTGTGTTATGATGTGGAATGATTGCATGTTGAGAGAAATATAACTATGCCTCTTAGTGGATACCTTCACCAAAGAGAGTTGTTTTTAGAAAACAACTTCATGAGCAACTTCATGAGCGGGAGAGTCATGTTTTGCAGCTTCATCGTGCTTAACTCGGAGAGCGAGTTTTCGAGAGAAGCTGAGCAGAGCCACCCGCTTGGCTTATCGTTTCGCTTCGTGAAGTCGCTCATGAAGCTGTACCAAACAGGCCTATAGTGGTGCTAGCCCGCAAAAAGCAGGTGCTGACTAGGCAGACAACATGGTGGCACTGCCAACATGGCTATCACGGGCCACGTGGCACCAACAAGGCAGGTCGGCAAGGGAAATTAAGCGGGGTTGCTTCGCCGGCGCATCGCGAGAACAGCGATAGCGTCGGTATAGGCACATGGATAGTGATGGTCAAAACGCTACGGCAAGCGCGAAATAAGATTTTTGAAATTTCATAAATCTCTGGTCTACCGGTGAGGTCTGGTAACGTTTGAATTTTCTTAGTGGAGTTTGGAATTTTCTAAGCGGGGTTGCTTCGCCGGCACATCGCCAGAACAGCGATAGCGTCGGTATAGGCACATGGATAGTGATGGTCAAAACGCTACGGCAAGGTGACATGAAATTTTTGAAATTTCCTAAAGATCGGGTGAGGTCCGGTAACGTTTGAATTTTCATAGCAGAGAATTTCGCGGACGGCGTGGTTCCTCATCCGTCATCTCCTGTAGAGCCCACGCACAGAGTTCATGTGTGCCAGCGAAAGTAAACGTCACAGTCTGGAGCTCGAGTAGCATGCACCTGTCAAAAGGCCGATGATTCCGCTGCCGCGAGCTCGAGTAGTGTCCCGCCGGTCGATTTGCGCTGCCGCCGAACGATCCAAGGCGTCGCCACCTCCAGAAAGTTGCACTACCACAGAACATGTCATACGATGATACGAGACACGTCAAGCGTGACGGGGAAGATACTGCGGTAGTAGCCGGTTATTAGTTTTGTTAATGTTTTTGTTGTGTTTTTCTATAATATTAATCTATGATTCAGATTTTGTTTCTTTTATTACCTCCTAAGAGGTAATTTGCGTACTGTAACAGGCCTAGTATGCGTTCTTCTCAGTTTTCACAGCAGCATGCGTACAACGCACAAAAACGATATATATATTCCCTGATTTGAAGCCAAGAAAATGTGAAAAAGAAATAAATCGAATGAAGGGTCTAATTATTATCCAAATTTTTTATGATTTTGTCATCAAACAACACTTGAATCTTTTGGGTATAAAAACAACTTGTGTACGTGTAAAAACAAAAAGAGACGTGTTTAAGATTTCTTGGCAAAGATCGACAGCGGCGGCGGCGCCTGCTTTTCAAGTCCGGCGTCTATGGGATGAGCGATGCATGGCGCATGAGAAGATCTTGATCTTTGTATTATTCCTATTATTCCTACATGCTTGATCTTCGGCCAGCTGCCGTAGATCAGCCGTTGGTAGACATTGGCCGAGATGACGACGTTCAGAAAACGACCACGCGAGCGGCAAAGGCGACCTAGGTATTCCGCCAATGGTGCGCTCTCTCTCCTGCCACGCATGTGGGTACGCGAGCGATAACAACCATGATGTGATTTTTCTCTGCAGTATGCATGCACGGCACTGCACGCACATGTTGGTATATGTGCATGCATTTCTGAATGGCCGTAGTAATATATGCACGATGAATCCATATAATTTCCAATGAGGTGTGTGTATATATATATATATATATATATATATATATATATATGCAACATGAGTTTATGATTTATATATATAGTGCGGCAACATGAGTTTATGATTTATGCGCATGCATAATACTTCTTCCCAGTTAATCTTCGTAAGGTCTATGTGTCAAGAACAAGGAGAATAAAAATATATTAAATCTAGTGGTAATAAAAATATATTAAATCTAGTGGTCTATAATATGCACCTAGCCAATTATCGTCTAACATGTCACTAGGTCCTCACATATCTTGGAGGGTCCCCTACATATATTTAGTGGTTCCCACATCATATGAAGACCAATGTGAGATTTTTCTCTCTTGCTCCAAGAGACTAGCTATCTTGGTTTAACTAGCTAAAAAATGGAAATTTTGTCAAAAAAACTCAATCCAACAGACTAAAAACTTGCCTCGCTATCCTCCGCTAGCTAAACCGGGGGCCTTCGCTAGCTATCTTTGGCTAGCCAGTCCCGCTAGCTATCCTCTCTCTCGCGGAGTATGACAGGCAGGACCCACTGGTGGTGGAGCATATGGAGAGTTGATTTTAGCTAGTCTGTTGGATTTCATCAATTTTTTGCTAGCTATTTCATTTTACATACTAGCCAAATCAGGATTTTAGCTAGTGATTTTTAGAGAGGCTCTTGGGGTTGCTCTTATATGAAGACCAATGCAGTCAGAGGAAATATAAACCTATAATATGTTTGTGTGAATCCATACATAAAAGAACTAGGAATCACGCATGCATAATATGTTTGTGTGCTTACAGCTCCGCACAGTATATACATGCATGATGTCCAGTTATCCATTGCATAATATTAATAGGCATTTAAAGAGGGGTTGAAGTCTTGAAGAGATCGATCGTCTCTTCTACTTCATATGCATTCCCTGGTAGAGACCGAGGCTTTGGTACGCCCCTTTAGTCCCGGTTCAACTTTGGAGCCGGGACTAAAGGCCTTTCGTCGACGTGACCCGAAATGGGTGTTGTAGCCACCCCCCTTTAGTCCCGGTTGGTATTACCAACCGTGACAAAAGGGGGCTCCTAACGGCTCCATCCGGCAATTATTGCCCCCGGACTTTAGTCTCGGTGGTGTTACGAACCGAGACTAAAGGGTACCATTTAGTCTCGGTCAGAATACAAGATAGTCCGGGTCGTGTTACGACCCGAGACTAAAGGGGTAACACCACACAGGACTAATGGCCGGCCTCCCTATAACTACCGTACCTCCTTCTTCCTCCTGCCACCCGAGCCATTCACCGTACTCACTCACCTGCGAGCTCAAACTCCTCCACTCTATGCATGGTGACTCAAGCCTAGGGTGTTGCTGTGATTTTTTTCTTCATTAATTTGTGAAGATTTCTCTCCTCCGAAGTGTTGTCAAGGTTGGAATCTTCATCCTCTCTTCATTTGTTGTGATTAAATTTTGTTTTATGGTTTAGAGATGGAGAAAATAGAAATTTTAATTTGTAGCTAGGTAGGAGGAGGAGCTTAGAGAGATGAGATTTTGTATATATGAAAATGTAGTTAGGATGGTACTTGCATTGTTCCTTCTTTCATTAAATTTGTATTAAGAATTCTCTTATTTTCTTGTTTTTCATATAGAGAGAAAATTGAATTTTCCTTGTACATATAGTTTATAAAATATATGCTCATAAAGAAAATAATAGACATACAGAAAATGTACTAGGTATTTTCATTCTTTCATCGTTTAGAAATGCTTTTATTTCTAGGTAGCTATAGGATGAAATAGAAGATTAAATTCTTTTATTAAGTATTTTTTATTTTTATATAGAATAAATGTAAGCATTTTCTTATTTTTCTTGTTTTTGATATACAACATCCTAATTATATTAGTTGCACCGAACATCTCTCGCTAGGTGGGGACCGCAGCTCGTAGATGTTGGGTAGCTAGATAGGAGATGTAGGGCATGGTGATGTAGTACTGTAAGTGGGAGAGTCAGGTGTATATGACGGTGAGGTGAGACTGTTGCAGTTCCCGAGCATCCGGGTCGTTCGAGTCAGGGTTCATAAAGGTTATGTACATTAATAATAGTGTTGAATTCTATCCCCTTTTGTTTTTCTATTTATGCATATATTGAATCCAATCTATATATGTAAACTAATCCTACTTATTGTGAATAATGTTTGTTATTTTGATTTGGATATAGTTTGAGCTAACAATGTCGTCGTCAAGTGGCGTTGGCGCCCGTGGCCGTGGCATAGTCCGTCGCCGTGGCGGGCGTGGTGGTCGTGGCCTTGGCCGTGGAGGTCTTGGTGGCGGTGTTTAGGAGGACCTGTTGCCTCGACGTCCAGGATTGCACTTTCACCGCGAGATTACCTTGAAAATGGGTGATCTGGGACGTGTAGCCAATGTGGTAATATAAGAATTGAAATTAATTTACTTTACATAGAACTTTTTCATTTCACATGGAAAATCTATAATTTTAGTTACATATATACTTATTGTATGTTATCAACAATATCAGATGGCTCAGAGACATTATCGATGATATGAGTGGTACTCCTCCTACAGTGCAAACTGAGCGTGTTGACGAGAACATGGCAAGAGTGGATATCTCTTTCACCGTACTTGCTCGATATGTATACTACGGTTAGTTGCCAGTAGGCATGCCACACCCGATGGTTCCCATTGCAACAGTTGGCTCAACATCACCTATTCGGTTAACTCGAGAGAGGACTGCCGTGGAGAATTGTCTACAGCAGCTCCAGTTGTATGTTGAGTGCTTCATGCCCGACCTTTCCTATTTTAAATTAAGGCAACTCGAGGCGGGTGAAGGCAATGTGGTTTAGACTACAGAGAGGCTTTGCAGGGCTCATCGAGTTTTGGTATAATATACACACATATATACAAAAGATTTTTTATTCATTCTGAATTAATTTGTTTCTGGTACATATATATTTTGAACTTTCATAATAAGGTTATTATCTCATCATCATCTGATTGTGTGCAGGATCACTCTGGTTCTACCTATGCTTCAATTAGCTTTCGTGCGATTCTTAATCAAGTCGTGGAAAGAGTTGGGGTGGATTACTATGGTGGGGGAGCCGTTTTCACCAACAATTGGAAGAGTCAAACAATTCTAACTTTCTACAAGCTAAGCGTAACCCGAGGCTCCAATTGTTTGATGTTTGCGGTCTTTGTTTGTGACAGTCCTCCGGAAGCGGAGGAGAGTGCACTAGTACGCGCTCTAGCTTATTTTGAGGGAGTTCTAGGTTGGAGGATTGCAGACATTAACCATATTTCATATCTACAAGCGTGTGCTGCTCAGTAACATTATGCATGCATGGATCTGGATTTGTACCGTACCCTATTATGTGATCTCGTATTAATTAGCTAGCTATGTGAACCTTTATGAACTTATTATTAATTATTATTAATTAGCTACTTTATTATGAATTCATGTATTGTCTTCAACATGTTCAGCAAGCATGTTTATTATTTTGAGTTGGTTTGGTACTATTTTCAATTTAATTGAATTTGCGCTTAGAGGGATTCTGATGAATACCATGCATTCGAACATATATTGCACTACCTCCGATGATAGGAGCAAGCTGCCCAAGCATAGTGTTTTCGGTGACACCTCTCAGGAGGTCAGCTCCAGCATATATATATATATAGACACACACACACACACACACACACACACACACACACACACACACACTCAAGCTCTTAGACACCTTTTGCAGAGAGTGAGAGAGAGAATGTCGACATCTTGCTGTGATCTTGGAGGTTACATGCGCTATATATGTCAGCTTCTAGCATTTAAACTAGTACTTGAAACATATATCTATGAACTCACGTATTGTCTTCAAATCATCAACATGTTCAAGAAGCATGGATGTTTATCATTTTAAGTTGGTTCGGTACTATTTTCAATGTAATTGAATTTGCGATTAGAGGGATTCTGATGAATACCATGCATTCAGACATATATTGCACTACCTTAGAACTGGATGATGAGAACTTGAGGCCTACCTACATTCTTCCTGAACATATTGATCATTCCAAGACAATACATGAATTCATAAATGTGTTTGAAGCAGAGGTTCAAAACTAGAAGTGACGATTTCAGCTTGGGACTTGTACTCATTGGTATTAATTAATGTCGTGCCTTGTAATAGCCATCAGTGACCTC